>OY757929.1:86036967-86141967 GCA_963585895.1 Sepioteuthis lessoniana
TGTGCAAACAAATGATTGATATTAAATGGAATTATTAATGTTAGATAGGAATACTTGAAACCATTTAACTGAGTGCAAACAAATGATCTCTAACACCTTTGAAAGTAATGTTACGTACAAATTATTCACTCACTCACACACACACGCATATATATATATATATATATATATATATATATATATATATATATATATATATATATATATATATATATTTATATATATAAAGAGTTTAAATGCAAACAGCCTCGCCCAAGATTTGTACTCAGTCCCCCGTATCCATGGACGATAAATTTTAGCCTAGTAACACCTTCATTATGTATAAATAAAAGAGAATTGGAATTAAATAACCCACAAGGGTTGATATGACATCAAACCCAAACAAACCAAATCATATATATTTAATATATATGTATAAACAGGATTTGGGATTACATAACCCACAATAGTTGATATGACATTAAACCTAACCAAACCAAATCATATATACTTAATATATATATGTATAAATAAGATTTGGCATTAAATAACCTACAATGGGTGATATGCCATGAAACCCAACCCATAAAACTTAAACCAACCAACTCATATATGTTTAATATATATTTATAAACAGAATTTGGTTTTGAATAACCCACAAAGTTTGCTATAACATTAAACCCAACCAAACCAAATCATATATATTTGATATATATGTGTAAAGAGGATTTGGCATTAAATAACCTACAATGGTTGATATGCCATTGAACACAACAAAACCAAAACATATATTTGATAGAGCATTTAGCATTAAATAACCTACAATGGTTGATATGCCATTAAACACAACCAAATAACCAATTTAAATATTTCTATTAACATAAACAATGCACTAAATAAATATGTAATTTGTGATTCTGAATACTAAGTTTCCATTAAATGTTTTGTGTTAATTTTCTAAATTAAAAAACGGTTTTTTTTAAAAACTTCCGAAATCTTATTCAAAATCGATCAACGAGATTGAAAAGGCCAACTCAAATTTCTATATGAAAGATTAGCCAAACTCTTAAATTTACTTGGAATCACCCCTGTTCCAAATCGATAATGGCGCTTAGAATCTTTGGCAAAAATAGACATACTTTCATTTTGTTCAAATACTTGTGAGCAGTATATTTTGTAGACTTTATAGGCATCACCATATAACAAGTATAAAGGGTCATTATTTTCTTATCTACTTTGAAGAAATAATCAAACTTGCATTCATGATGATATATAGAACGTCTCGGACCCCAAATCCCTTCCCTTCTCTAAGTACTGTTCCAGTACAGTGGGAAATATAATAGCAAGTCGTACAGAGTTAGTTTTGGAGCAGAGAAGATGTATCAAACGCTTTCGCATAAAGAAAGAAAGAAAGAAAGAAAGAAAGAAAATTTCTAAAATAAAAATAAAAACGATGAATGAAGAGAATAAAATTGGACTGATTAGAAAATGAAGAGGAATTTATTTATAGCCTTAACGACCTACTCTCTTTTCTTCTGTCTTCAAATCTCTCTCTCTCTTTCTCTCACTCTCTCTCTCTGCCTTTCTTTTTTCCCTTTTTCTCCCTTTTTGTTTCTCATAGCTAAAAATCGGGAGCTTCTTTCCATACGATCAACGATAGAAACGAACGAAAGACCAGTGTTGTGTGCATTCAATACAGATGCAACGATGCATTCGACTTGTCACTGCTGGAGTGTCTCCCGGCAAGTGGAACAGCACATTCCAACAGCTGCAGCCTGGTTTTGATTCGCAGACGCCAGGGGACGCAGTAATTTGGAGCCGCCGGCGCACAAAGCATCTGTGTAAACGACACGCTTCGCCAACCTCGTCCGCACTGCAACTAAGTCCACCAGATCAACATTTTCCCCCTTACCTCGCCATACGCATCTTATTTCTTAAAACCGTTACATACATACTCGCATATATATATATATATATATATATATAATCAGCTATATATACCAACCATGACAGACCATGATTACTACCGCGGAGATAATAATATTAGCGTAGTTGAGGGTGGTGTTATTTTTGCTAGGCGGATTTATTGAGGTTGGTGTTCGTGAAGTGGCAAAGCATTGCACACAAAAATATCAGCGCATTGATCTGGTTGGTATTAGAACCACTGCATCAAGGCTGGCGAGAAGAATTGCATCGTTCCAAAGACGTCATTTCAATCGATTTCTACCGAACTGATTCACAAGCAGTAAAGGGTTGCGTCCTCTGACAGATTGGGGGGAGAAAATGGTAGGGGGGTCGTTCGGACGTCTCTTGGAACTAAAGACTAAACACAATCGACATATATACATGTATGAGCAAAATCTCCCTTTTCTTCTGTTCATTCTTTTTCTCACACACTCTCTCTCTCTCTTACATTGCCCTCTCTCTCTCATTGCCCTCTCTCTCTCATTGCCCTCTCTCTCTTTCTCCCTCTCCCACTCACATTCTCTCTCTCCTCTCTCTCTTTCTCTCTTTTTCTCTTCCTATCCATCTCAATTTCTCTCTCTCTCTCTCTCTCTCTCTCTCTCTCTGCCTCTCTTTCTTTTTCCTCTCTATCCCTCTTTCTCTCACATTTTCTCTCTCTCTCTCACTTTTTTTCTTCTTCTCTTTATCTCCTTCTCTCTCTCTCTCTTTTTGCCCTTTCTCTCTCTTTCTCTTTCACTCACATTTTGTCTCTTTCCCTTTCTTCCTCTCTTTATCTCCCTCTCTCTCTCTCTCTCTCTTTCTCTCTCTCTCTCTCTCTCTCTCTCTCTCTACGCATGCATCGATAAATGGATTTACCGTTTATACACTTACATATATATATTATACACGGTACGAAGAGGTGGCCACTGTAGCAAGCGAGCGAAGCGCCTCGCATTGTCCAACGAGCCAAATTAGCATACCATTTTAATGATGCTGATTCTCAATGAGTGCCCCGTACTTCCGGACACAACTAAATAAATAATTACTATTGCAGGAAAGTGATCATTCGGGATGTATTTAAAAAGTATTGGGACGGAAGTTATATTTACTAAGACCGAAATGAACGATGAATTCCTGACGTTCCTGCGATTTTTTTGTTGGTCGAAGCACCTCCAAAACCACTTTTTTCATATGGAATGATGTTTCACTATTGTGTTTCTTTCAATATCCCCTGCATTCTCACATCTAACTCTTGGGATGACTTTTCAAATCTGGAAACAAGAAAATGTCGCATGGAGCGATGTTAAAAAGATAAAAACAATACTACACTTGTACAAACGTATTTTGTCAAAAACATTTTGTTCAAAAAATATCAAGTCTGGTTTCAAAAGTTGTTTTTTGTTTTGTTTTGTTTTGTTTTGTTTTTTTGTTTGTTTTTTTTTTTGTTTTTTTTTTTTTTGCTTTGTCAAATCAGCAATGAGATGTCTAGACGAAGTCTAGACGCCTAGACATTACTGCTTAATTATATAAGCTGCTCGTCTGTGTTTATGTCTTCATTTAAATTTTGCATTTAATTTTTTTTTTTTTTTTTTGTATTTAAATATTCAATTTCGATCTTTTTTATTACACTTCGTAGTTGAGTTCAGTTACTCGCATCGACCTAGTAAAAAAAATAGGATTGCCCAGTCGGCTGGGGCTGTAGAATACACTGACTGCACCTCTGCAGAGGGGTAAAACTCCCCCCACAATGAGTGTCCTGGATATGGCACTAAAAAGTCTGATGGGGAGATTCCAGCAATGCTGGAGCTTTGGGGAATGCAGAGTACCCCTTCATTGCCATTGCTCCCAGGTCTACTCTGGCCCGGAATGGTAGCACCTGATAAGGGTCCTATCTACGTGTTAAATAGAACTAACAGCATACTTATGCTAAACTGAATTGTTTGATTAAACTGAATAGCTTGAAATAGAAATGTTTTTGACAATTAAACCGTACTTACATTGAAACTGCGTGCTTATGCTAAACTGAATTATTTGAAATTGAACTGTTTTTGACATTGAAACTGTACTTACACTAAACTGAATTGTTATAGATAACTGCTTGAATAGTTTGAAATAGAAATGTTTTTGAAAGTTAAACTGTGTACTCATGCTAAACTGAACAGTTTTAAATGGAACTGATTATTTACACAAAAAATGAATTTGGCGCTAAATAACCTACAAAGGTTGATATTCCATAAAACCAAACCAAACCAAAAAAAGAGGAGGTGATCGTCTTGTGGGGGGGGGCAAGAGAACAGACGACACTGAAGTTTAAAAGTTTATCTTGAATTTCTCTAATGGAGTCTGGGAAAGATGTATGGCACAATGACTTATCATTTAACATTAATATTTGCTCTGCCTTTTCCTTTAATAACTCAAACCCGGATTGGATAACTTGGAACACGTGATTTTAGTCTCAGTTTCGAGCGGGTACAAAACTCATGGTTGCTTCTTTATAGTCTTACCCGCAATCTCGCATCGTCGTCAGTGACCATTTTCGCCCTTTCAAAGCAACACGATCACATCTGGCCTTCTGGGGTCAGGAGTTCAAACCCCAAGCATCCAATAGTCTACCGGCATATCACCTTGTTACTCTTCTTTCATACACCTATTCAATCTTCACTGGATGCTCTGTTATTGTGGCGATGTGCCAGACTTAGGTTAAACAGTTTCTCCCATAAGACGATTGTTAGCTAACTCATCTCATAGAGGAGAAGCAAGGGTTATATTACAGCAACCTCGAGCCAAACCAAGCAAAAAGGGAGCAAGCAATTAATAGATGTGCTTCAATTATTTTAACTCCATTTCAGGCAGGGCAACATTTTTGCCGACAGTACACAGGCTGAGCGATATTTTTGTCATTTTTAGGTGACCCAATGAAAGGTTCTTTGGGCTGCTCGTTGAACAATTTAATATTAATGTATAGAAATATCGTTGAGTAGCCCAACAGTGGCGTAGGATTGTGGAAAGGTTGTTTTGCAAAATATCATAATTAAAACAGTGCTTTATTTGTTACATACTATAATATGACTCTGTTACTAATCAATTGTTGTTTGTTTACACACACACACATATATATATGTATATATTGAACCACTCCATACGAGCGGGATGTGACACTAGGACAATTTTAAAACGGAGCTTAACTGAGTTTTCTTTCTCCTTGACCGGTTGACATATATATATATATATATACTAACCTACTATCTACCAGCATTCACGGTTACCAAGCAAAAAGAAAAAAAAACCGCCAGGAACAAGAGATAAAAATATCTCGAATCACCACCCGGGAAAAAAAAAGAAAAAATATAGGACAAAAAAAAAGAAAAGGCCAACTTGGTCACACCAGTTGAAAAAAATCTAGAGATATGCAGTCCGTTGGTCAAAAGAAAAATAAAACCCACCGTAAAATGCCTCAATGCTACAATTACAAGAGTGCTCAATACGAGTAGAGCCAATTACAAAAATTAACTTAAATCGCAAGTCGGAATTCTCCTACTAAAGTTTCACCTCAACGGATCATCAGGGAGTTTAGTTAAACTCCCTTAAGTTAATATATATATATATATATATATATATCTATATATATATATATATATATATCTATATATATATATATATATATATCTATATATATATATATATATATATATATATATCTATATATATATATATACATATATATATATATCTATATATATATATATATATATATATATCTATATATCTATCTATCTATATATATATATATATATATATATTAGCGCTATATGAAATGCAAACAGACGTGACCAGGATTTGAACTCGGTTAGTCGTGGGCATTCCCTAACTTGAAAACCATTATGCCACGAGCTCATGGTTTTTCTTTGTGAATATGACTAATTTAGTGATTTGAACATAATCTCTATTTTGGAAATTTTCAGAAAATAATTTGCCCAGTCTACAAGGATTCAAAAAATATCTGCCTGCGAAGTTTAATACGAGCAACTCCGGCTCAACATTTGATGAAAATATTTTATTTATATTCAGAATTATTTATATTTACTTTTATTTATCCAGGGAAAGGAGTAGCGCCCTCTCCTACACCTCAATGTAGTAGCTATTGAAAAGGGAGCATTCGGGTCGCCCTCAACTACGGTCGCCAACTTTACTAACTTACTTTTATTTATATTTACTTTTTGTCTTTTTTCGGATATAAGTTCTGTGTTAGGATCTTATTTGATGGAAATGATCGATTCTTATTTCAGTCTATGTGACAAGAATAAGTCTTGTAATATCTGCAAGAAAAAATGGGAGGATATTCAAAGAGATAGAATGGGAAAGGCTTGAGAGGTTCTCAAATTGACGAAAATGGAAGGGCCTTACCACGAAGGAGAAAGAGATGGCCACCGAGGAAAAGAAAATGAGAGGTTCTCAAATAAACGAAAATGGAAGGGCCTTACCACGAAGGAGAAAGAGATAGCCACCGAGGAAAAGAAAATGAGAGGTTCTCAAATAAACGAAAATGGGAGGGACTTACTGCGAAGAAGAAAAAGAGAGCCCCAAAGGAAAAGAAAATGAGAGGTTCTCAAATCAACGAAAATGGGAGGGACTTTCGGTGAAGGAGGAAGAGATGGCCACCGAGGAAAAGAAAATGAGAGGTTCTCAAATCGACGAAAACGGGAGGGACTTACAGTGAGGGAAAAAGAGAGGACTACAAAGGAAGTGAAAAGGAGGTCGTTCTCAAATTAACGAAAATGGGAGGGACTTTCGGTGGAGGAGGAAGGGATGGCCACCGAGGAAAAGAAAATGAGAGGTTCTCAAATCGAGGAAAACGGGAGGGACTTACAGTGAAGGAAAAAGAGAGGACTACAAAGGAAGTGAAAAGGGGGTCGTTCTCAAATTAACAAAAATGGGAGGGACTTTCGGTGAAGGAGGAAGAGATGGCCACCGTGGAAAAGAAAATGAGAGGTTCTCAAATCGACGAAAATGGGAGGGACTTACAGTGAAGGAAAAAGAGAGGACTACAAAGGAAGTGACAATGAGGTCGTTCTCAAATTAACGAAAATGGGAGGGACTTTCAGTGAGAAAAGAGAGGACGAAAAAGGAAGCGAAAATGAGAGGTTCTCAAATGGACGAAAATGAGGACTTTTAATGAGAGTAAAAAACAAAAACCGGTTCCATTTTCTCGCAACGATAATCATGATGCTTAGTTGATATTAAATATTGAAATTCTAATTTAATAACCCTATACTACATAGAGAATGAATGAATGCAGGGTTGCCGTGGCAAAAGAGCCTGTTTATACAAGTTCAAGTACTGGACCAAGCTGTTTGCTTTTCGTTTCGTGCAAATACTTTTAGGAAAGACATGAATCCTTCTTTTCTCCGTTCCCCTACCGGTAAATTGTTGGACAGACTAGGCTCTGTAGACATGATACGGCAACCAATCTAAGAGAAAGAAAATTATGATTTCAAAACATCTGATTCATTTTTGTTTCAACTATCTTCTTCATTTTCTTTCATAAAAGAAACAATTCCTCACAAGGGTTCTACTTGAGGACCTGGTGAACCACTCAAAAAATGCGGTAGCGTAGTTTCATACCATATCAAATGTGATGCTTTAATGGTCATTTTATCAAAGGAAAACTTTCTGAAGTGTGCTAATTTTACAAGGGGAATGTTTGGAAGAAAAATTAAAGTTTGTTTTTATTGTACATTTTTGCCTTCGTAAATTCAGTTTCGGTCTCGCTAATTTTTGATGTTGCAGACTTTCACATTTTGTATGTTGTTTGCACTTTGGAGAAAATGTCTTTTGTCAATTTTCCATGCTTCAATTATCTATATATCTTGTACATTTTGTATATATGATTGATGGACGGATGGATTGATGGATCTATCTATCTATCTATCTATCTATCTCAATAAGAAAATTATATATGCATGTATGTATATGTGTCTGCATCTATATATGAGTGTATGGATGTATATACCTTTTTATCTATTTATCTGTAATTATATCTATCTTTTGTTTCTCTTTGGAATCCTTGTTTCTTGGAGAGCTGGATAAAACAGAACCTTTTTAAGATAAAATTACACTCCACTTAAAATGTGTCATTCTTTTTTATTATTATAATTTCATACATCGTAAATAAAAGCGTTTTATATTCTTTTTTTCTTCGCCTGTGTCTCAAATTTTACACGACCTTGAATGTTATTTCCTTGAATTCAAATAGTTACTGGTGCTGCTTCCAAAGTGATCAGTACCCCTAGAAGACTAAAAGTACAAACAAGAATATTACAAACTTTGATGCATTTTTTTGGTGGGGGCGTTCTTGTCATGATATTAACACCATATATCCGTTTGTGTATATATCCTCCTTTTCCGAGCATATCAACCCACATATAATCTGCTATAAGAATATCTTACAAGAAGAATTTACACTAGTTCACTTTGTTTATTATTTTTTATTTCATCTTAATTTTCGTTGATTTCATTCCAAATCTCCGACATATATATATATATATATATATATATAGAGAGAGAGAGAGAGAGTTATATGGTTTTATATATTTATGAAAAAGGAGTGCTTTGTATTGGTGTTAGAGTATATGTAGAATCTATATTATAGCAATTATAGTCATGAAAACGCTTACACACACATAAACACATATATATGGTGTAATGGTTATCGTCGTAGGAAATGGACACGGCGACACGAGTTTAAATCCTGGACGAGGCTGATTGCATTTCACAAAGCACTAATACCATTGGGAAAAGTATAAATCCCATTATTCTCCCTCCAGCTATGGGTAAATAGTAGGACAGACTAGGTTCTTCAGCTTTGGTGAGACAACTAGTCTATGAGAAGGAAAACTCTGAATTCAAACCTGTTAAACTCCGCTTAAAATTGACCTTGTGTCTTATCCTGCCCGAGCGGAAGGGTCGGTAAATATGATAAACACATATATATTCATATGTATGCGTGTATGTTAAGTTTTTGGCTAATCCGAGGTCCCCCTTTTAAGGGAAGAGGAGTATGCATCCCTTCATCCATCTATCTATCGGATTTTGATTGTATACTGCGTTGCAGTGTCGGAGCAGTATGTCATCGAATTGTCTGGTCTTCCATACTTCCGGGGGAATTTCGTCCAGCCCTGCAGCTTTCCTATTTTTAACTTTTCTGAGAACCGAGTCGAGTTCTTCTTGTGTGAACGGTCCTAGTTTAATGTCTAATTGTTTGCTAATTATTCTGGTGATTGGTTCGTGTGTTATTTTCGGTGGGTTTCCTTGTAAGTTTTCGAAGTGCTGTTTCCACAGTTTTATTCTTTCTTGTTGATTTGCTGCTTTCAGTTTTGCTTTGGCTGTGTTCTTTCTTCTACTCACTTCGTTTATTGTTTGCCAGGCTATCCTAGATTGTCTATCTTCCACCGAGTCTCTAATCTTATCTATCTGATTTTGAATGTATTCTGTCTGTTCCTTTATATATACGCCTGCTAATTGATATTGTGCTGTTTTTAGTTTTAAGGCATTTGTGTTTGTTGGGTTTTTTCGATAGTTTTTGGAGGCTGTTTTCACTAGTGCACGTTTTTCTCTCACCGCTAAAGTTTCCCATGGGACTCTATATTTAGTTTTGAGTTTTGTTGAAATGCATTTCGCTGCTCCCTCGAGGTGTGCATTGACGAAATTTTCATATTCGTCATTTGGTGTACTTTTTTTCGGTCTTTTCTTGTAGTGTTTCGAATCTGTTTCTTAATTCTAATAAGTATTTATCTCTTATATCTCTGTTGTTCAATAGGGCCCAGTCATAGTGTTTGGTGGTCGCTGTTCGTTTGGCGTTTTTTCGTAGGCTTAACCGTATTTTCGCCGTGACTATTCGGTGATCGGTGGACACACCCTCAAAAGAGGAGTATGCCTTGCAATTCATTGCACTATTTTTCCATTTCTTGTTTATAAGGACGTAGTCTATCTGAGCTTTAGTATTGTTTGCGTATGTGTATGTCCATAGTTTGCCCTCCCTTTTTTGGTAGTTTGTATTGAGGCATGCTAATCTATTTTCTATCATGAAATCTGTTAGATGTTGCCCATTCCTATTTGACGTGTTGTGGAGGCTGTATTTGTTGTTTCTGTTTTTCCCGATTTGGGCATTCATGTCTCCGCCAATGACTAACATGTTGTGTTTCAGGATGCTACGCACTAATGAGGATAACTCATTGTAGAAGGTGACTAGTTCAGTTTCTTCACTGACATTGGTGGGGCTGTAGCATGAGATGATTGTCGCTCTGGGGTTGCCGTTAAAAGTAGCTGCCATCATTCTTGGTTGTATTTTCTCAACGCTATTTAGAGTTTTTAATGCTCTAGGTCCTATAAGTAATCCTACCCCTCCTACTGCGGCGTTGACAGAGTTTTTCCATGCGGATACAGTGACGAGCGACCACCCATTGCCAGTTTCGTGATATTTGATATCTTCTGTGTGCGTGTATCTGTGTTCTTGTATGCATATTATGTCTATCTTATGTTCTTCGGCCGATGCGATTAGCTCTGGTAGTTGTCCTATTCTATTTAAGGTTCTTATGTTAAATGTGGCTATTTGTAGTGTTTGCTTGCATTTTAGTAGTTTTGATTGTTTGAGCTCTGTAGCTGATTTTTCGAACACTGAGGCCAGGGCTCCAACCTCAGCAGGACGCGCCCCTTTTTTACCCGCGCGAAGAGCGATGCGGTTTGTGTATGTGGTTTGAGTGTGGGTCATGGTTATCTTTCAATGGCTGTTTTATTCTCTTCTGTACAAGAAGAGCAGCAGTAGCTCCCCGATCGAACTAACGATCCTGAGCGTAAAGTCGTCAAACTCACGTCCAGGACCCGTTTAGGTATTGAGTTTGGTCGCCCATGAGTTTATTCACATACATTTACGTACATCATGCTGCTTCCCATGTGTACGTATATATATATATATATATATAAAGGAGGGGTAATTTTGATTTAAGTTTTTTTTTGTTTTTTTTTTGTTTTTTGTTTTTTAAGTTTTAACTTAGTAAAAACTACCGAGGCATAACACTTACATCCATAGCAGCCAAAATCTACAATGCCCTACTACGAAACCGCATAGAGCCCGAAATCAACAACATACTTAGAAAAAACCAAAATGGCTTCCGAAGAAATAGATCCACGACCTCACAAATATTAACCATCAGTAGAATCCTTGAAGCTGTACGGGCAAAAACCTACAAGCGACATTAATTTTTGTTGACTTTACCAAGGCTTTCGATTCCATTCACAGAGGAAAGATGGAACAAATCCTACTAGCGTACGGCATACCTAAAGAAACCGTAGCGGCAATAACGATTCTCTATAGAAACACCAAAGTAAAAGTACGATCACCAGATGGAGACACAGAATACTTCGACATTGTAGCAGGAGTACCACAAGGGGACACGCTGGCTCCGTACCTCTTTATCATTTGTCTAGACTACGTACTTAGAACATCGATTGACAAAATCAAAGAGAATGGCTTCGAACTGACGAAGAAAAGAAGCAGAAGGTACCCCGCAACAACAATTACCGACGCCGACTACGCCGATGACATAGCGATACTGGCAAATACACCCAACCAAGCCGAAACACTACTGCATAGTTTGGAACGAGCAGCAGCAAACATATGTTATGTTAATGCACACAAAACGGAATATATGTGCTATAATCAAACGGGGGACATCTCCACTCTAGAAGGAACCCATTTTAAACTAGTAGACAAATTCACTTACCTAGGAAGCAGCGTCGAATCAACCGAAAAGGACATCGAAACGAGGTTAGCGAAAGCATGGACAGCTATCAATAGGTTATCGATTATTTGGAAATCAGACCTAACCGATAAAATGAAACGCAGTTTCTTCCAGGCAGCGGTCACATCGATACTGCTATATGGCTGCACTACATGGACGCTAACAAAACGGCTGGAGAAGAAGCTAGACAGCAATTACACAAGAATGCTACGTGCAATCTTAAACAAGTCCTGGCGGCAACACCCCACAAGACACCAACTGTATGGCCACCTGCCCCCTTATCACGAAAACTATTCAAGTTAGACGAGCCAGACATGCAGGACACTGCTGGAGAAGCAGGGACGAACTCATAAGAGATGTACTCTTACGGACCCCCACACATGGCCGTGCAAAAGCAGGACGACCAGCACGAACGTACATTCAGCAGCTATGTGAGGATACGGGATGTTGTCCTGAAGACCTACCTAGGGCGATGAACGATAGGGAGGCGTGGCGAGAGAGGGTCAGGGATATCCGTGCTACCAGCGCGATATGATGATGATGATGCGTGTATGTGGGAGTGTTAGAGAATATTTGAATAGCAATACTTCTTTGATGCATGTTTCATTTAAGACGTCCGACAAGGAGTATCTCACGAGTTTAGTTTATCTATTTTTCTTGTATTAGTTCAAACTTTTTTGTAATAAATTCTATCGAAGAATTATCCTAAGAACTATTCATTCCAAAGGTTTTCGGGACAATAACTCGTGTATAAGTCGATTTTTCTATCACTCGTTTATGAGTCGAATTTTGTATAACTCACGTGTAAATAGAATTTTGCGTTATTCGTGTAACAGTTTATTTTTCTATTACTCGTGTATAAGTCGAATTTTGAAGATTCAATTTCTTGATAAAAAATTGACGTAAAATTTTTGGAAGGTCATATTAAAAATAATGATGAGAACTAAAACTAACCCATTGTTCTCAAATCAAATCAAAAAAGATTGACTTATAAATGAATGTGGTGGCCAAAATGTGATATAAGGTCAGAAAGTGAACTTCTTGCGGGACGAGGGCAAAATTTGCGTAGTTCCGTCGGCATTACTATTCAAGAAAGCCTCGGGCACCAAGCAATAAGCTCTAGCTTTAATTCGTTTACACTGGGTAGCAAGTACTACCAGTGAGGAAGGCTCCTTGGAACTAAACAGATTATTTCTCACACTCCCCGCAGCGGTGCAGGGTGAGTATGTACGACTGTGTGTGTGTGTGTGTGTGTGTGTGTGTGTGTGTGTGTGTGTGTGTGTTTTATTTGATTTAAATGACTTTTAGTTTTGATTTAAATTCCGAATGAAGTTTTGACTTTTCAAGTCAAATCTTCAATGGGAATTTTGAATCTGAATCAGATGATGGTGAGAAAAAAATACTGAAATATTCTTACTGGTTAGATTGAACTGTGACTATCGGTCATTTTTGTTCTGTTGTTTAAACAATGAACTAAAATCGACTTATATATGAATATACGGCGAGTATGCATTTGTGGGGTGAGTGAGAGAAAGAGAGAGAAAGAGAAAGAGAAAGAGAGACACAGTGTGTGTGTGTGTGTGTGTGTGTGTGTGTGTGTGTGTGTGTGTGTGTGTGTGTGTGTGTGTGTGTGTGTGTGCTTCCAAATTCTCGTCACAGGGTAATGTTCAGTTCCATTTGAATTACTTTTGGAAAAGTTTAAATTTCATTCGGAAAATTGAAACTGATTCTGGATGTGAAAAGAAATTGAAATATTCTTCTTGTTTGTTTGTTTGTTTGTTTGTTTTTGTTTGTGTTTTAAGGTATTTCAAACTTTGTAGCTTATTTAATGGCAAATCCATTTCTATACAAATAATCAGTTCTATTTCAAACAATTCAGTTTAGTATATGTGCACAGTTTAATTGTCAAAAACATTTCTATTTCAAGCTATTTAGTTTAGTCAAATAGTTCTAATTCAAACGATTCAGTTTAGTATAAGTATTTTTTGGTCAAAACAATTCTATTTCAAATAATTCAGTATCGCGTAAGTACAATTTCAATGTTAAAAAGAGTTCTATTTCAAACAATTCAGTTTAGCATAATTACGCAGTTTAAATTTCAAACAGTTCTATTTCAAGCAATTCAGTTTAGCATAAGTACGTATCATCAGATTGTTTAGTGTTATATCCAGGACACTTGTTTCGGAGGTGGGGGTGTCTTACTCTTCTGAAGAGATGCAGTCATT
Source organism: Sepioteuthis lessoniana (assembly GCA_963585895.1). Lineage (NCBI taxonomy): Eukaryota > Metazoa > Mollusca > Cephalopoda > Myopsida > Loliginidae > Sepioteuthis > Sepioteuthis lessoniana. The sequence continues at coordinate 86,050,913 of OY757929.1, forward strand.
GTCTATTCTGACATTTTCAAGGATGAACTCAATAAACATATTTCGAGGGTTATTCCGATCATATCAAATTAATCACACGTTGTAAAACTGCGTCAAAAGTATATTGTTATGGATTTGTTTGTTTCGGAATCGAGTCATCGGAGGACAAAATGATCAACAAAGGAAATTGTATTCCGCTGATATGTGTTCTCAGAATATAATTCGAGACTTAATTGTCGAAAAAAAAATTAGCCAAGACATTTTTATTGGTTAGTATTTTTACTTCAGTTTTCATTTCTAATCTTAGTCTAGTCTACATCCTTTAAGCAATCTCTCTCTCTCTCTCTCTCTCTCTCTCTCTCTCTCTCTCTCTCTCTCTGTGTGTGTGCACGCAATTTCGTTATGCCTTTTTAAGGTAATTGTGATAATCTGTCGTGAATGAAGTATTAGTTCCGTTAAAAGGACCCAATGACAAAAGCTACGAACATTCTTTTTTTTTTTAACATTTCTTTTTTTTTTTTTTTTTTGAAAAAAAAAAAATCACGTCGTCACTATTATCAGACCATGTCCTGGTTTATGTCCAGGATTATCGGTCAAGTATTCATGGAAGAAGCTGTTTCCCGAAGTTCTGACCATCTCTTGACTTTGCAACGTCACACCTTGGTATTAATGAATCTGGACACGCGATTCCGGTCATTGACTGACCTTTCTACGCGAACAAAAATGTTCAAATATAGGTGGTTGGTCTTGAAAGTAATAACGGAATTTTTTTTTATCTTTTATTTTTTCAGGTTGTCAACCCTGGTCAAGAATAAGTCGATCAATGTTCACCCTGAACACGTGAACACATTCCGTTTATGTTTGCCTAATAATTCATATTCACTTGTGTAATATTAAATTAGTAGAACTGTGATTGGTTAAGTACGATATATATATATATATATATATATATATATATGTGTGTGTGTGTGTGTGTGTGTGTGTGTGTGTGTGACATTATGGAATAACAATCACCTTTCAAAGGGTATCTATTTCTATCCTGGCTTGTTAGTATCATTTTCATTTAATATTTCAAAATTATGCCTTCAGATAATTTTCTGATATTGTTCATACCGTAACTCAGAGTTTCATCCTAGGTCATTCTTATTTCAGTAGTAAAAAAAGCGCGCATCATAATTCAATCTATGATCTCACGCTCCTAAAATGGATCAACTGAAAGTGCATATTCCACATGTAATGTTATGGAAGCTTAAGAATAATAAAAACGTGACAAAAACAGCTAAAATATTCTAGTGTTTATGACCAACGTGTCATAACTGACTGCAAAGTCCAAAACTATTTGTTAAAATTTCGTTATGGTGATTCGTCATTAGATTATTAACCTAAACCAGGACACTCATTAGACCTCAAGATGCTTTCAGAGAATTAGTGGAATGTAATCCACATAAAAGTACTCGAGAATTAGTACTTGACCTCAAGAAATCCCAATCTACGTTCCGACACCACTTGAAAAAGATAGGAAAAGTGAGCATGAAAATCTTCTAAGAAAACGCCCCGGGCTCATCATCAGGACAAACGTTGTACTTCTCTATGATAACAAAAGGCTACATTCAGAGAGAATCAAGCAGAAACAAATATTAGATTTTGGCTGGTCTGTTTTACTCCATCTATTCATTCGACCAGGCAGTAAGTGATTTGCATCTTTTTAAACTTCTCTACAAAATACTCCGAATGATAAAAGATTCTCTCAAAAAGATCAAGAGAAAATCTTAATGGAAAACTAATTGAGCTCAAAACCAGTTGAATTTTATTTGAGAGGAATCGAAAAATAACGAGATAAATGGCAAAAGGGGATTTAATACAATAATGAATATACTATTGATTAAGATTAATTCAATATTAAATTATTCAGGAATAAATTGTATTACTCGTGTATAAGTCGAATTTTAAAGATTCAATTTCTTCATAAAAAATTGACGTAAGCCTATAGATCAACTAAAAATTTTTCTATCACTCGATTATGAGTTGAATTTTGTATTATTCATGTGGAAGCCAAATTTTGTATAACTCATGTGTAAATAGAATTTTGCGTTATTCGTGTAAAAGTTTATTTTTCTATTACTCGTGTATAAGTCGAATTTTGAAGATTCAATTTCTTGATAAAAAATTGACGTAAAATTTTTGGAAGGTCATATTAAAAATAATGATGAGAACTAAAACTAACCCTTTGTTCTCGAATCAAATCAAAAAAGATTGACTTATAGATGAGTATGGTGGCAAAATGTGATATAAGGTCAGAAAGTGAACTTCTTGCGGGACGAGGGCAAAATTTGCGTAGTTCCGTCGGCATTCCTATTCAAGAAAGCCTCGGGCACTAAGCAATAAGCTCTAGCTTTAATTCGTTTACACTGGGTAGCAAGTACTATCAGTGAGGAAGGCTCCTTGGAACTAAACAGATTATTTCTCACACTCTCCGCAGCGGTGCAGGGTGAGTATGTATGATTGAGTGTGTGTGTGTGTGTGTGTGTGTGTGTGTTTGTGTGTGTTTTATTTAGTTTAAATGACTTTTAGTTTTGATTTAAATTCCGAATGAAGTTTTGACTTTTCAAGTCAAATCTTCAATGGGAATTTTGAATCTGAATCAGATGATGGTGAGAAAAAAAATACTGAAATATTCTTACTGGTTAGATTGAACTGTGACTATCGGTCATTTTTGTTCTGTTGTTTAAACAATGAACTGAATCGACTTATATATGAATATCCGGCGAGTATGCATTTGTGGGGTGAGTGAGAGAAAGAGAGAACGAGAGACACAGTGTGTGTGTGTGTGTGTGTGTGTGTGTGTGTGTGTGTGTGTGTGTGTGTGTGTGTGTGTTTTATTTGATTTAAATGACTTTTAATTTTGATTTAATAAAATATACTTTACTAAAACGAAAATTATTTCTGCTTATATATATATATATATCTTTTCTCCTCGATTTACATTTCCTTCCATTCTTACATATATACGTATATGTTCACACATACACACGCACACACACACATAAATCACTTTTCCCTGGGTTACATTTCCTTACACACACACACGCACACACAAATACGCACACACAGTGTCATAAACACGCATATATATGTGTACATGTATGTATTGATATAAATAGAGAATAAAATGAAAACCATTTATCGTTTTATAATGACGATAAAAGGGCTCAACGTGAGACGACAGTAGCTACAAATCTGCGTTTTATGGGTTTGGGTTTTTTTCTTTGTTGTTGTTGTTGTTGTTGTTGTTTTCTTTTTAAAATATAAACTATAGTTTCACTTGGGGATACGATGTGAGATGTTTACGTAGAACGCGGTTTTCTGCATCACACACCAGAATTTATATATTTGTCGTTAAAAAAAAATAACAAAATAATAAATACCGAAAATTTTGGGAACAAGCCGACCTTAAGATTTTTAGCTTAAAATTCTGGGTTAGGCCAAAACCTGCTGAATAGGTCAACCCCTAAACATAAGGTAGGCTACGGTGACGTTCCGGTTAGTGTTTCCAGTCAGTGTAGCAACGGTTAGAAAGAGTGTGTGATACAACCTTAACATAACACTTAATTTTTATTTTATATAATGATCTGTATTAGTTTGTGTTAAATATGTTCACCAAACACGAGTTAAGCGGGAAATGATTGTGGCTGTCGGCTCGAATTTCAAAAAAATTGAGCCCATTATAAGTCAGCAAAAAAAGAAACGACAAAGAATCTATGATTTGCTTAACGCCGAAGCCAAGCCAAAAAAGTTTTCGAAATAATTGGAGTTTATTTATGGCCTCCATCAAGTCCAAACATTGACCCCCTTAATTACGCTACATGGGGCGTTTTAGGAAACAAAAAATGCAACTTCCCGTCAAAATATAGGTTCGCTTAACACTGCTAATGAGGAGCAATGGAATAAAATGTCTGAAAATTTTATTTTGAAGGCATGCAAATCATTTCGAATGTGTGTTGATACAATAAAAGAAAAAAATGGCGTCCATATTGAGTAAAATTACTGTTCTGTATCTATCTTCTTATTTTGTTGTTGATTTTTTTTTCTAAAATATTCCTAATTTTGCTTTTGCACCCTATATATATATATATATACCGGCTTATTGGCCAAGTGGGTAGAGTGTTCGCCAATGGTTCGGGAGACCTAGGTTCAATCCCAGGTTGCGTCATACCAAAGACTTTTAAAATGGTACTTGATACCTCCTTGCTTAACACTCAGCATTATAAGGCATGTATCAAGGGTAAAGTGGACCAATCCAGGGAAAGGAGTTGCGCCCTCTCCTACACCTCGGTTTAGTAGCTATTGAAAAGGGAGCCTTCTGGTCGCCCTCGACTACAACTTTACTTATATATATATATATATATATATATATAAGCGAAAATCTATAACTTTAAAGCAGCAAAAGCGATGTTAAAGACTAATTATCTGAAGATCACTTCAAAACAAGAATGACAAACTACGACAAATGATTACCGGACTTCATTAGTTTGAGTTCTGGAAGCAATTAAATATTAAAAATTGCAATTGATACCATTTGAGAGTCATGGCTGCGAGCGATGTCAAAAAAAATGAACAGGTGTACTGAAATAACTTTTAACTCGCAGTGCAAATGATTTTTCAAGGGTTTAGTCAATAATCAACCACAGACAGTCAATGTACTTGCAGACAGCGGACAGAAATAAGTCTTTACTGAAGTAGAAACTGCAACTACAAAAAGGAATTATTGGGTTGAATCATAAATAATTTTCGTTTTTAAGATCCCGTTGTAACAACGCCTTTCAAACTTCTAATCTTGTAAATGCAACCGAAAATTATCTAATTAAAGTGGGTCTTCATCAGCCATCTTATTTCCGTAGTGAAACAGTATGCATCACAATTTTATACATGATCTCACGCCTCTAAAATGGATTAACCAGGAGTGCATAATTTACATGTGGGAGTTTAAGATTACAAAAACGCAAAAGAAACAGTCAAGAAAATGCCTTCTGTTTATGGCCAACGTGTTAATACTAACCGCCAAGTCTAAAACTGGTTTTAAATCTTCGTTTTAGTGACACATCATTGAGAGATGAATCTAGTTTAAGAACACTCATCAGACTTTGATCAATATGCTTTAAGAAAATTGGTGAAATGTAATCCGCTCAAAAGTACTCGAGAAATAGTATTTGACCTTAACATATCCCAATCTACAATCAGTCGCCACTTGAAAAAGATTGAAAAAGTGAGCAACCTTGGTGTTTGAATTCCTCGTACTCTTAGAGAAAAGAAAAAAGAAGATTGGATATCCATAGCGACATGTCTTCTTTCAAAGCAGAGAAATTACCCTTTTCTCAAAAATATGGCTCTTTAATGACAATGTTCAACGTAAATGGCAGTAGACTAACAAGGGTGAGTATTCGCAGCTTACCTAAAGGTGGACCTTCATGGAAGAAAAGTGATGCTGTGTTTTACCGAGGTATTTAAGTTTTTATACCGCGATCAGACATTCAATGCAGACTTATTCTCTCTGTGTGTGCATGAAAATCTTCCACTTGGTAAACTGCCAACAATCGTCAGTTGCAGAAACGTTGTGCTTCACTTGCCATAACGTAAGGTCAAATTCAGCAAGAATCACGCAGGAACAAGAATTGGATTTAAGCTGGCCTGTTGTATCCCATCCACATTACTCGCTAGTATTTGCGCCAAGTGATTACCAACTTTTTCGTTCTTTAAAAAACACTCTGAATGATAAAAAAAAAACCCAGAAGTCTTCACTTCTTGAGCTTGAAACCAGTTGATGTTTACTTGAGAGGAATCAATAAGCAACCTGATGAATGGCAAGAGGTCGTTCAAAATAATGGTGAATATACAAATTCACCTGAAAATAATTCATTGTTAAATTATTCATGAATAAATCAGTGTGTCTCAAAATAGATGCAACCCATTTATATGATAATGATTTATTACAGTGACAAACGCCGTGGCGGTCATTTGGAACATGTCCTGTAAAAAATGCCTCCTTTGAGCTAAAGACACCAAATCAATGTTTTTTTAATTGTTGTATCAACTTCCAGGACATGCAATCTTTTTTTTGAGTTTCTTGGTTTGGTTTGGTTTCTTTGTTTAATGGCATATCAACTTTTGTAGGTTATTTAATGCCAAATCCATTCTCCTAGAAGAACAGTAGTGGTACTATTTAACCCATAGCTGGGAGGATAAGGAGGTTCATACCTTTCCCAAGGGTATTTGCCCGAAAGTGAACGTAATAGCGCGACTGGGGTACGAACTCGCGTACTACGATTCCGCAGTCCATCGCTTTAACCATTACACCACAAGGACACCCCTTGAGTTTCTTGTCGCAGTAATAAATCATTATCATATTAATGGGCTGCATCTATTTTAAGACAGTTTTGAATGATTTTATCTCCAAATAAATTGTAACGTAAAATATTTTTCCTCTTGTCCCAGGCATTGTGATCAAGAATTAATCGTTGTTATAAAATACTATTTTCAAATCTGAAAAAAAAAACACCATCTTTATTTGTAGAGTTATTAGCAGTCACACGAGTCCCCTGTATATTGAGACACCCTAAATTTTATTAAAACGGAAATTATTTATGACTCAACCTAATACTACTTGCGAACAGGTGGTTTGTCCCGTAATAATGTCCTCATTAAACATTAATGTAAACACAATGGTAAATCCATAGAAGGAGAAAATGCTCTAAAAAGTGAAATGAATTTGCAACTGTTGCCAAGCTTTTTGCCCTTCAGGAGAGTTGAAGAAGAAACTTAGGGATTTAGAGGCAGATCGTGCAAGTAGTATGCAGGTCCATCTAATGATTGATAATGCACTAGGCTGAAATAGGAAAGGGCTTGAAGAGAAAAGAAAGAAGTTCATTCAGATAACGTGTGGGGGCTGTGCCAGGTACACACAATAAAAAAGGCCTTGTGCCGTACTCTGGCGTACGTAGGACGCCTAACAAATATTAACAATCTAAGTAGATCTTGGGTTGACTACAAAAAAAGCTTTTGATAGCCTACCCCGAAAAATGTATTTGAAATGTTCTAAAAATATTCTTAAGATATTCCTAGTTATAACAAATATGAAAAAATATTAAATATGAAAATACGAAAAGATATCAAATATTAAAATATGAAAAGGTAGCATGCTTATCTCAGATTACTCAATCAAACATCTATGCTCAAAACTAATAATCTGAACAACAACAATGGAATCTTTCAAGAAAACTCACTTCTTTTTTGTATATCTCTAATACCTCTCTCCATTGAATATATGGATATAAAGCTACTTCTAAAAAATACCCCCCCTGTTCTTTATGGAGGATTTAAATTTATATGCCAAAATGATGACAATTTTGAAGGTCTGATAAGCACTGTGCAAAGATTCTGTTTGGTTTGGTTTCTTTGTTTAATGGCATATCAACCGTTGTAGGTTATTTAATACCAAAGCCATTCTCCATGAAGAACAGTAGTGGTACTATTTTACTTATAGCTGGGAGGATAAGGGGGTTCATACCTTTCCCAAGGGTATTTGTCTGAAAGTGAATGTAATAGCGCGACTGGAGTTCGAACTCGCTTTCTACGATTCCGCAGTTCATCGTTTTAACCATTACACCACGAGGACACCCCCGAATATTTAGTGAAGTGACGACATAGGGATGCAATTTGGTCTGGACGAATATGCAAAAAACATATCTTAAAAAAACTGCTCCTGAATCATCATAATCATGTCGTGCCGCTAGCACGGATATCCCAGACCCTCTCTCGCCACTTCTCCCTATCGTTCATCGCCTCTGGCAGGTTTTCATGGCTACATCCCCTATCCCCACAGAGCTGCTGTATGTATGTTCGAGCTGGTCGTCCCGCTTTTGCTCGGCCATATGTTGGGGTCCATAGGAGTACATCACTTATGAGCTCGTCCCTGCTTCCCCAGCAGTGTCCTACATGTCTGGTTCGTCTAACTTGGATAGTTTTCGTGATGGGAGACAAATGGCCGTATAGTTGTTGCCTTGTGGGGTGTTGCCGCCAGGACTTGTCCAATACTGCTCCCAACATTCTTGTGTAATTGCCGTCAAGCTTCTTCTCCAGCCGTTTTGTTAGCGTCCAAGTAGTGCATCCATACAGCAGTATCGACACGACCGCTGCCTGGGAGAAACTGCGTTTCATTTTATCGGTCAGGTCTGATTTCCATATGATCGATAGCTTATCGATAACTGTCCATGCCTTCGTTAGCCGCGTGTCGATGTCTTTTTCGGTTGATGAGACACTGCTTCGTAGGTAGGTGAATTTGTCTACCAGTTTCAGAGAGGTTCTGTAAACACGAAATTACAGATTTAGAACACTATAAAAACTATAAATATTTAGGGATTAATGAAGGAAATGGTATCAATCGCATTGTAAATAAAGAAAAATTAAGAAAAGAATTCTATAGGAGAATAAAAACATTAAGAACAAAAATAAATGAATACAATACAGTTCAAGCAAACACCCTAGCAATACCAGTTGGGACATTGGGACATACAGTTTTAATAGAATAAACAGGATGCTAATTGAAATTAAAAATGGATACTTAAGTTAGGGAAATAATTTCCCTCTACAAAACGCAGCACCGAAGAACAGATAAAAAAAGATCTCTACGTCAAGAAAGAAAATAGTGGAAGGAGATTAATCCAACCAGAATTGACCAACAAAACAACCACTATAGGATTTTAAGAAATACTTAGACACTAAAACACACTCGCGAAACAAAAGAAAAAAATATTCAATCAGTAAAGAAAATAATATTTTTGCTAACCAACTCGACCTCACACCGAAATAAATAGACATAAAAAATGAAACAAGAGAAATAGCAAAAAAAAAAAAACCATAAGAAAAAAAAACAAAAGCACCAGAACTGGGTCTATTAAAAACGTCTCAAAACAAAAACCACTTGAGGGACGATAAAGTCAAAGAATTAGAAATGACAATATCATTATAATAAAGACTAATCGATTGCTGAAAACTGTTTGACTGAAAGGAGAGATAAAGGGGTTAATAATAGCAGCACAGGATCAGATTCTACCAACTCGAAACAATCAGTCAAACATTATAAAGAACGAATCAAACCCAATATGTAGACTGTGTGAACAAAATACTGAATCAAATGACCTTGGGGGTATCCTCGTGGGGTAATGGTTAAAGGGATGGACTGCTGAATCGTAGTACGCGAGTTCGTACTCCAGTTGCGCTATTACGTTCACTTTCGGGCAAATACCCTTGGGAAAGGTATGAACTCCCTTATCCTCCCAGCTATGGGTTGAATAGTACCACTACTGTTCTTCTAAGAGAATGGCTTCGGCATTAAATAACCTAAAAAGAGTTGATATGCCATTAAACAAAGAAACCAACCAATCAAATGACCTTTTCGTGTCCGGTTGGTCAATTGTAACAACGGTAGAAGAAAAAAAGAAAGTCATAATAGAATAGGAAATTATATTCGCGGGAAAATAAGTAAAAACAAAGGAATATTGAAATCTTTAAAATGCTGTAAACACCAATCAGAACCAATAACAGAAACTAAAGAAGTTGCTATTCTCTGGGACTGACAAAAAATAATGAGCCATATGTAATAATAACCATGATACGAAAAAACATTCACATGCCTAAAATGTTCATAAACATAGGAAACCGAAAAACACGAAACACTGACGACTTTCTTGGTTCAGGTACGAAACTTTTATTACCTTCTTTAAGTTTAGGTTTTTCGACACGAGGAGCGAGAGACACAATTTTTCTATGCTGACTGTTCGTCCATCGTCAGCTCTCAACTCACTGACCCAGCCAACGCACACGCGCACCCCGCAGCCCACAAACTGCACTGGCCTCGCCCAGGTCCGAAAAAGCAATTCACTTCGTCTAAGTTCAAATCTCAACTCACTGCTTTTATTCAAAATCACTAAGAAACCCAGCCCATCGCTTCCGGGCATGACGTCATTCACATCCCCTATCCTATTTCCTACCTGGGGTTTTTATTGTGATATATGTGATTGTCACATCCTTCCCGCGCGCGTGTGAACACCTGCGTTAATGTCTGCACCTACCCATACACTAAGCCGAAAGGTTCTAAGTCTAACTAAACCGAAAGATAAGATATATAAAACGAAAAATGATAATATAAAAAAATCCTTCCGCTGTTATACAACACAGAGATCAGATATAGTATATTAGGACTATAAATTAAAAAAAAAATACCTTCAAACTGGTATATCAGTACTAACATATAATTTGATATCAGTCAAATACCACAATCAAATAAGTAAGTATAAAGACCGAGAAATAAAAATTGAAAAAAATTGGCACCTTGAAACTACTACTGTACCAGTAATTGTTGGAGCCCTAAGCATGATTAAGAAAAGAACTGATAGAAATATTAACAAGTTCCAGCCTATATAAAATACCAAAAAAAATTGCTCTTTGCGAAACTGCTCATCTCTTTAGGAGAGTACTATCAATGTGACTTTAAAATATCACCCAAATTAGGCAGCAAAATTAAATTCATTGAATACATATAAACACTACTTTCCCTCACGCCAGGTCTTAGGTAAAAACCTGGTGAAGGATTGTAAAAAACCGACAGTAAAGTTTAAAATAATAATAATAATAATAATAATATGTTGGTTATGGGGTAATAGAGACCAAATGATCAATCACATAATAAGCAAATGCAGCAAATTAGCACAGAAAGAGTATAAGACTAGACACGACTGTGTGGGAAATATAACCCACTGGGAACTGTGCAAGAAATTCAAATTTGACCATACGAACAAATGGTATATGCACAACCCAGAATCTGTCCCGGAAAATGAGACACGCAAACTCCACTGGGATTTTGAGATACAAACGGATCACCAATTCTCGGCCAGACCACCAGACCTTATAATAATTGTAAAAAAAAAAAAAAAAGAAAACCTGCAGAATTGTAGATTTTGCTGTCCCTGCTGACCACAGAGTAAAATTGTAAGAAAGCGAAAAGAAGAATAAGTACCTCGACCTTGTGAGGAAACTAAAAAGACTATGAATCATGAAAGTAACGGTTATACCAATTGTAATTGGTGCTCTTGGTAAAGTCACCAAAGAATTGGTAAAAAAAAATGGAGGACTTGGAACTAAGAAGACGAGTGGAAACAATCCAAATTACAGCATTGCTGAGATCGGACAGAATACTGAGAAGAGTCCTGGGAACTTGAGAAAACTTGCTGTCACTCAGACTCCAGTGAAAGACCATCAGCTAACGCTGATGTGAAAAACTCTCAAGAAGAAGAAGAAGAAGAAGAAGAAGAAGAAGAAGAAGAAGCTAAAAGTTAAAAGCTGAGAGAAAAAAATTTCTGTTGATAGCTGAAGCGTTTAACAGTACGTTACATCAAATGACCAGCTTAGGGAATAATTTGTGCTTCTTTCATGCGGCATTCGTTTTTACTTACTGGGATCAACTGGAATAGTGAACAGACGAGAAACAGTTAAAGAGTGTGTGAAATTGCCGTTTGACGTGAATTTGAATACCATGTGGATCGTAGTCATAAGTTGTATTGATGATGAAGTCATGTAATCCTTTTTTAAACATTCGATCGCCAAACGGACCTAACAAGAGAAATCTGTTGAAATATAGATGAATCTTGTATTCACATCTTTATAACTGGAGTTATTCGTTGCAAAATGGTAATCTTGCTTATAAAAATCAGAGACGCGGAAATTGTGGCTTATATTCCAAATTGACAGACCAGTTCTTCTTCTTCTTCTTCTTCTTCTTCTTCTTCTTCTTCTTCTTCTTCTTCTTCTTCTTCTTCCTTTTGTATTTCACTCTATTCTTTCTTTCCATTCTCATTCTTTTTGTTTTTTTCTTTCTTTTCTTCTCCTCTTCCTTTTTTCTACTTTAATTTTCTTCCTTTGATTTTTTTTTTCTCTTTCTTTCTTGCTTTCTTTTACTTTCTATTCTTTTTATTTTTCTTCTTTTCTACTTTATACTTCTTTTTTCTTCTTCTTCTTCTTCCTTAGCGCTGTCTTTTTTTTTATCTTTTTAAAGCCTAGTCGGCTGGGACTGTAGAATGCACCGACTGCATCTCAGTAAAGGGTAAAACTCTTTCCACCAACGAGTTTTCTGGGTATGACACTAAACTGCATCAGATGGTGAGGCTCTAATGCTAAAACTTTGGGGAATGTGGAGTACATTTTCATTGCCATTACTCACAGGCTCACTTTGACCCGAAGTACCTGTTAGAGTTCAACTTTTGGGTAAAATACATTACTAAAGGATTATTATTAGTGTTAGATAGGAATACTTGAAACCATTTGACTGTGTGCAAACAAATGATTAATATTAAATAGAATTATTAGCGTTAGAATAAATTATGTCTAAAAAATAGGACTTGGCATTAAATAACGCACAAGGGTTGATGTGCCATTAAACCAAATAAGTAAAGTTAGCAACCGTAGTCGAGGGCAACCAGAAGGCTCCCTTTTCAATAGCTACTACACCGCGGTGTATGGGAGAGGCGCTCCTCTCCTCAGATTACTCCACTTTACCCTTGATACGTACCTTATATTGCTGAGTGTTAAGCAAGGAAGTATCAAGTACTATTTTTAAAGTCTTTGGTATGATGCGACCTGGGATTGAACCGAGGTCTCCCGGACCATTGGCGAACACTCTACCCACAAGACCAGGCGCCTCTGGTGGTATAATGGTTAGCAAGCTCGACTAGCAAACCTACACGAGTGAGTTCGAGTCTCATTGGGTGCCCCTTTCATATGGCCTTGTGCCACATCTAAGCAAAAAGCTTAGTAAATTACCTCTACCCACAAGACCAATGAACCCAATATTTCTCCAGTTTATTCTCATTTCTCTTCTTCCTCATCTGTTTCTTGCGATTTTTTCTCCTTAGTAAGGAAACGACATTAGAATATGCTGACTGTATCCCGTACAGAGCATTAAGGCCCTTCCAATCAAAAAAGGATGTTCTAGGCGTAATGTATTTGATGGTGAGACTCCAGTTCGAAAAATCTGGGGAGTGTGGAGTGCCTCTTTATTACCATTACTCCTAGGTCCACTCCGACTCGGAGTGGCGGTACCTGTTAGGGTCTAATCTTTAGGTTGAATACATTTGTTTAAAAAATTAGTCATATTCAAAAGAAATACTTGATATTATCTAACGGGGAATTATTTGTATTTAGTTACTTGAAGCTATAATTGTTTATTAAGGATTATTATTATTTACTTTAAACCATATAACTGTGTGAAAATAAATGATTATTATCAAATAGAAATAATTGAAACCATATAATTATTTGTATTGGATAGGAATACAACAGAGTACAAATTATTTGTTTTGGATAGGAATACTTGATATCATATCACAGTGAAAAAGACTCTTAAGAAACAAGTACGAAAAAATGTAAATATAAACGAACTGTGTACGCAATTCTCTAACCTCTAGACATAGAATAACCCTAGACGGGTTGACATGCCGATAAAATCTATCAATAAATCAAATCATCTGTGATCTCGACCTCCCGTAACCATGACAAAATCTTAGCTATTCCCGAGATCATTGGGTTAGAAGAAAAAGCTGGATAAAACGAAAATGGTTGTCCCCTAAATTGTAGAAGTACTTTTGGACCTCATCACCACAGACATTTTATCAGCGTGCTGTTTTAAACAAGCGTCAAACTTCCTCGTCTAGGAGCGTCACCTGTCAACAGATGACCCGCGCAATCTTTTCCGTCATTTCATTTAACCACTTTTACAAAGCCGCGTGTTGATTGCATTACGAGTCGGCCATTGTCTATTTTTCTAGCTTTTTTTTCCCTCAAAACCCTTTCAAATGTCTTGGGGGTTATTTTCCCCACACCCTCCCCAAGCAAGATGCTGGTAAATAAACTGCAGCCTACAACCTCCTCTATGACGAATCAGTACAAGTTCCGAGATCTGGAGAGAGAGAGAAAAAAAAAGCTTGGAAAAATGAAAATGGCCGTCTACTAGCTTGTAGATGTCATTTTGGAGTACACAACAGGTTACTCAACAAAAGGAAGATAATGACCAAATCTTACTCGTATGTGAATAATGAATGTAAGGATTACATTTCTATGAATTATTCGTATATTACCGCAGCGTGCTATTCTAGACAGGCAATAAACTTCTTTGTTTACAAGGGATGTCTGTCAACCGGTGACCTTGGCATTCTTCAGCGCCATGTCATTTTACCGCTTTCACAAAACAGTATGCTGACTGCATTACATCTTAACTCTTAGACATAGTCGCTCAAGGCAAATTTTATAATCATATATAGCATCAATTTCTTTTTTTTTTAAAAAAAACAAAAAACGGTTGTACTGACCATGATAACGATTTGTTTTTTGGGAGGGATTTTTGTTTGTATTTTAGGAGGGGGTATAGATACATTTGTTCCTAAAAACAAATTTTTGACGTTGCTGTCGACGAGTCTACAGAAGACAGCTTAAAAGAAAGTCGATATGAAAAGTTGTGATCTTGTTGGAAAGAGATACATAAAAAGAAACCAAACGCTGCAGTGGAGACGTTGATCGTCAAATGAAGACGATTTTTTTTAGGAAAGACGTAGAAAGCTGGAAAACGAGAGAAACTCGAGGATATCAAGACTGTCGGTCTGTAACGAGTGTCGTAAAATTACAAATTGTTTGTTATGAGAAGCGGCTGGTAGGCAGTGGAGCGAGTCCAAAAAGCTACGGTGCGTAAAATTGCTTTTACACCAGTGCAAGGCTAATCCGATTAGATAAGGGGAGGTAAGTCATGCAAGACTGAAAAAGCTGAGTAACCTAATATACCGGACGCAGACAACACAGTCGCCATTATGCCAGCAACAAGCAGCGACTTTTTTTTTTTTTTAAATCGCTATTCTAAAAAAGGAAAGACCACATAGAATGCGAGGTATGATCATGAACTAGGTTGTCGTAGGGAGTTGAATAATGATATCTCCACGTTATTATCACATACATGCGTCCAGCAATCAAAGACATATTCTATTCATTTTGATAGGGAAAAGTTTAATGATTATATCTCCACATTATTATCACACACACACGCACACACACACAAACACAAACACATACACACACATGCACATAAAAACGTCCAACCAATCGTGGAGATACTCTATTCGTTTAAATTGAGAGGATTTTAGTCGAGATAAGTGGTTATAGTATTTAATAAATAATTAAAATATTAAAAATAATATCTTCCTCTTTTAAAACTTCATTTTCGTAAAATTCTTTGATTTTTCCCCCGATTTCCTTCAAGGTTGGATTGTATAGCTTTCTTTTTAACATTAAAAACCTACAAAATACGTTTAAGAATTTGAATGATAGAAAATCTTGAGGATTTGATATTAAGCATCGATATTTATAGACCGTCACTACCTTCCACAATCTTTAACTACATAATCATGACCGAGAAAAGTCGATGTACGCATGTTCACTTTTTAACTATAATTATATTTAATCGGGGGATCCTCAGAGTATCAAATCTTAAACGAGGTTGTGTCCATTTAACATAACACTTACACCCTAAAGAAAAGTAGGAACGCTTTTATACTTTTTTGGTTCTTCAACAAGGATGGTTTTGGCATTAAATAACCCATGAAGGTTGATATGCCATCAAACAAACCAAACTATACATATATTCTAAGGCGCTCGTTGGGTAATGGTTATCGTCGTTAGAAATAGACACGGGGACTAGAATTCAAAACCTGGACGAAGCTGTTTGCATTTCACATAGCACTGTGAAAAAGGTATCCGTCCAGTTATTCTTTCTTTCTGCTTCAGGTAAATAGTTGGACAGACTGCCTCTTTTACCTTGATATGGTAACTGGTTTAAAAAGAAAACTTTGAATTCAAACCTATAAAGCTCTGCTTTAAAAAAAGAAATGACCCGGTATCGCGTCCTGCTCGTTGGGAGGGGGTGGGTAAATAGATACATTGTTACATTTTACTGAATAAAAAAAACAAAAAAACAATTGTTTGCCTCAATTCCAATCAGGCCAAATTGGAGAGCGGTTAACTTTGCCTAAACAGCAAAACCAGTACGGAGAGAACCGGCACGCTAGGAGACTAATTTCGTTAGCCGGTTCTGATCATTATACCAAAAGCTTACTTGCGTAAGTGAGTAATTAGGTCTTTCTTAACTTAGTCTATCAATACTCTGCACCGTGACGCACGCTAAATCATGGAACAAATGTAGACAGGAAGTTAACAATGGTATAATTATGCAGATGTTATCAACATTGGTGATTAATTTGTTTAAAAAAAGAAACAGACTGCATTTGTTCGTTTTTCAAATCCTGTTTCTTTTCGTATCCTGCATTCTCTCACTCTCTCTCTCTCTCTCTCTCTCCCTCTCTCTCTCTCTCTCTATCGTTCATCGCTCAAGGCAGATCCTCTAGACTGCATCCAGTGTCCGCACGGAGCTGATGGTCGGCTAACATTAGTGCGCCCGTGTAGAGAAATCTAATAGAGAACCTCGCTTATGAGTTCGTCCTTACTTCTCCAGCAAAATGCCGGGCATGTCTCCTTCATCTTACTTGGGTGGTTTTTGAGATGGGAGGTAAGTAGCAGCACAGCAGCTGTTTTATGGGGTGTGGCTTCCAGGATTTGTTCAAAACAGCACGTAGTATTTTTGTTCAGTCACAGCTTACTTTTTCCCAATGCATTTCACTAGAGTCTAGGTGACTGTTCTGGTCTCTATGACAAAAAGCAAATAGATAAATACACCCATACAAATGTATACACATTCTCTCCACCACCTGTCTCTCTCTCTCTCTCTCTATATATATATATATATATGTGTGTGTGTGTGTGTGTGTGTGTGTGTGTGTTAGCTTTCGGCTTCTGTTGTGGACACTAGAACTGTTATTTAAACTTATATAATATTTAAGAAAAAGACAATAAAGACGAAGACAATAGTCCGAAAACACTTACTGATAAAAATCATATTATATTTTCTAAAAAGTATTTCACAGAACAATTTTGATGTAAATTTTGTTCTTTTTTTTTCTATTTATCTTTGTAGGGGTCAGCTGATAGTGAGTAAACAAGGGTGTAAAGGACACGAGTAAAAAAAAAGAAAGAAAAAAGAAACAAGTTAAAAATGTTTCAATGAGTTAAAGTTATTTCAACACATATAAGATATTGCTAGACGATCAATGAACCCGATGGGTTCTCTGTGTAACAGAGGTTCATAATGATACTGATGCTTCTATTTAACAAGTCACCAAGGATCCTAGTTGACATTTCATAATTGTATCCACTCCTCATGTAGGTGCCCGTGGTGTAGTCGTTATCCTCGTAGGAAATGGACACGGCGACACGAGTTCAAATCCTGGACGAGACTGATTGCATTTCACATAGCACTAATACCCTTGGGGAAGGTATGAATCCAATTATTATCCCTCCAGCTATGGGTAAATAGTAGGACAGACTAGGTTCTTCAGCCATGGTTAGGCAACTAGGAGAAGGAAAACTCTGAATTGAAACCTGTTAAACTCTGCTTAAAAATTGACCTTGTGTCATATCCTGCCCGAGCGGAGGGGTTAGTAAATAGGATCCACTCTTCATGTAGTATATTGACCTCCGACCCGGCCAAACATGCCATTCCAAAGACGACGGAAATGCATATTCCATTGGCGTGGGCGAGCTTGGCTGACAATATGGGACAGGGATAAAATCCCACGGTACAGTCACAGACTGATGCACCGGAAGAAAGTGACCTGTGAACTGCAGGACAGTTATTTCCGCTCGATGACGATCAAACATGCCATTCCAAAGACGGCGGAAATGCATATTCCGATGGCCTGTTATGGGGAGATATTGAGTGGGCGTGAACTATTATATAACTGAGGGCACAGGAAATTCAACCAGTTGGAGAGAAAGCCAGCACCCAGCAGAGGGAGCGCTCAGGTCCCCGATTAATGAGAGTTTGGAGATCAGAGTGTTGGAGAAATGATGCTGTAGAGAAAACAGCACCCAGCAGAGAGCTGGGCCCCCCGGGTCTCCGGTTGAGCAGCCCAGGAGAACGGGAAAGAAACGCTGATGGCCATAAGAGTGGGAGTCAATATGATGCAGTTCTGTTCGGTTTCCAACTCCCTCTCACACACAACCCTTTCAAATAAAGTGAGAGGTATATTTTTCTAAAAGAACTGTGTCGTCTTTATTATTGTGTCGTTTGTTTGGCCAGAGCGAAATATAACATACAGAGAAACTGGATTGTAAATTGTTTTATTCTCGAAGAGTATTTTAATGATATTGCTCTAATGTATGATTCGCTATGATGTGCCGTATTTTGTTAAGTTACGGCTGCATATAACCATAATGAAAATTTCAGTAATATATAAATTGATTGCTATTTTTGATTTTGCTAAATCGATGGACTAAATGGCATTTTCCCGTCTTTATAGATATACGAAGAATTTTGGACAGGTATTTTTCCACACAAACCACTCGAAATCCTGTGAACATTTTAATAAATAAAGAATAATTTCTGATAGATTTGCTTTATAAATGCAGTTAACGATTCTCAATTGATATTCAAACACTACGTGGTTTGGTTTGATTTGGTTTTATGGTATATCTACCATTGTAGGTTATTAAATGCCAAATCCGATTTATTCAAATGTACGATTTGTAAACATAAGTCAACAAAGTTAAATAGTTCCAAGTATTGCTATGTATCACTAACAATTCGATTAAACTACAGTCATTTTTTTACACACACTTAAAGGATCAAACAGTTCTATTTCTAACAATTCAATTTAGCATAAGTCAGTTGTTTGCACTCGGTTTAAATGTCAACCAGTTCTATTTAAGCCATAGATAGTACCTTCTCAGGTGGTACGACACCGGGCCAGAGTGGACCTGGGTGTAATGGTAATGAAGGGGTACGCTGCATTTTCCAAAGCTTCTGCATTACTGGACACTCACCATCAAATTGTTTAGTGTCATATCAGGACACTCATTGGGGGGGGGGTCTTACCCCTCTGCAGAGATGCAGTCGGCGTATTCTATAGCCCTAGCCGACTGGGCTTTCAAATTAGAGTTTTCTGATATAATTCAGGTTGGTTGGTTGGTTGGTTGTTTTGGTAGGTCGTGTCTTATGGCATATCAACCCTTATAGGTTATTTAATGCTCTATCTTGTTTTTACACACACACACACACACACATATATATATATATATATACTCCCCTACCCCCGTAGGGTTGAGTTCTCTGGCGAAGAAGTAATCGTGTTGCCATTAGCGTTCATTGCAAGCCTCTTCCTATTTGAATTGAGGTCTCGGCAGCCGTTGAACGGATGTATGTAAACAATAGTAATTGTGATTCATAACCGTTTAAAATTTACTTCGCAGCTAATAGCTGCTCGTGGCTGATTGGTTAGAGGCTTCGACTTGGCGTTTGAGTCAAACCGGGTTTCGATCCCAGCTATGGGTAGCTACTGTCTAGACACACAGATGAGTTCTGATAGAACGAAACAGATCTGTCTGTGGATGAATATATATATATATATATGATTTGTAAGCAATTAGTTTGTAGGTAACAATTTTTAAACGATCAAGTGCTCATTTGTTTCTGTACAATTAAATAGTTTCAAGTACTTTTATCTAACACTAATAATTCTATTCAACGTTATTCATTCGTTTGTACACAATAAGATGGTTTTAAGTATTCTCATGTAAAACTAATTAATCAATTTACCATCAGTCATTTGTTTGCACGCATTTGAATGGTTTCAAGTATAGAAAATGATCAAATATTTCTATTTAACTCATAGATGGGACCCCAGCAGGTACTACCACTCTGTGTCAGTGTGGACCTGTGAGTAATGACAATGAAAGTGTACTTTTTATTTCTAAAAGCTCCAACATCAGATGCTGTTTAGTGCCATATCCAGCACTTTACAGTGATGCAGTTGGCGTATTCTATATTCCCAGCCGACGAGGCTGCGATACAATTTAATAATTTATTAAAAATATTTAATGATTTTTTTTTTTAACTTTATGTTCCACCAAGGTGCATTTTAACAAGGGCAAACAATTTTGTATTCGATTACTAAAGCGCTTTTTATGCTATCTTTGTAAACCCCGGACAAAATTCAATATTCCTTGTTTTTCATTTTCCTTTTGTCTTTTTCTTCTTTTTTTTTTTTTTCTTTTTCTTCCGTTGAATTTAATGAGCCTGTTGTATCAAGGCTTTATCTGCCCCACACCTTGCATAAAATGATAACCAACTGAAAACAGAGCAAACCAGATGACGCCAACAGCCGTTGCCAGTCGACTCAGCCAGTTAGTTTTGTCAACACGTGTTGATTGTTGACCGGTGTAAAGAACGAAGGGAATCCAACAATTATCGACCGGACATTTTGTATTCATAATCTCTCAATGTAACTCCGGTTTTCAGCGATTATATCCAGCATACGACTGCTGAACGGAAATTCGGCTAAAGGCCAGGCTTTAAAAAACGTCCAGAAAGGACTCAAATTAACAATGCTTTTTACGCTTTCTATAGCACTAAATAATAATAAGCAATCCTAAACAACCTGGAAAGAAAAACAAACTGGGATAGCTAGAGATGAGAAGAAGGATTAAGACCTTCCAATATTGAGAAAAAAAAAACTTGCTGGCTGTTTGCTGGGGTTTTATGGCATATCAACCCTTGTAGGTTATTTAATGCCAAATCCATTTTTATACAAATAATCTGTTCTATTTCCATCATTCATTTTAGCATGTCTACACAGTTTAGTTCTATTTAACCCATAGGTACGGCTCTATCAGGTGCTACCACTCCAGGCCAGAGTGGACCTTGGAGCAATGGCAATGAAGGTGTGCTCCTCATTCCCCAAAGCTCCAGCATCACTGGAATTTCACTATCAGATTTTTTAGTGTCATATCCAGGACACTCGTTGGGAGTGGGGGTGTTACCCATCTTCAGATGTGCAGTCAGTGTATTCCATAGCCTCAGCCACCTGGTCAAAGAAAATAACAGGAGAACGGAAGAGATTTCCTTGTACCGATGTAAAAACTTGTAAAGAGTTGTATAATAGAAAGAGAATCTCTCCTGCTGGCAGCACAAAACAGCGCCATAAGAACTAATCATATCAAGGCGAGGATAGATAAGACGCAACAAAATAGCAAATGTGTTATATAATGGCCGAGGGATTTCGTTTTATATATCTTGCCTTTGGGTTTAGTTAGGCTGATAACCTTTCGGCTCAGCACATGGGTTAGTTAGGTGCAAACTTGAGCACAGGTGTTGACGCGCGTGCGGGGATGATGTGTCGTTCACAGATGTCAAAATAAAAATCCCAGAAGAGGATGTCACCAGGGATGTGCATGACGTCATGCACCGGAAGCGTGCGCGGAGGATTTGGGGTGATTTGAAAAAGTCAGTAGTTGAGAACTAGACTCCGAACGAGAAGGGTCGACTTTCGCGGCTCGCTGAGACCAGACGAATTTGTGCGCTACGGGCACCGCATGTGATGGGGAGCAGATGCAAAAGTCATCATAGAAAGATTGTGCATCTCTCTTCCTTATGTCGAAACCTTTAACTCAAAGGTAATAAAAGGTTTCGTACCTGAACTAAGAAGTCGTTACGTGTTTTTCGTGTTTCGAGATTCCTATGTTCTATGTATATATGTTATGAACATTCTATGTACGTTTCACATATTCATGTATGGGTATGTTACAAATGTAGATTCTGTAGTGACAGAGATGAAACCATCAATCACATAATAACCGAATGCTGCTAACTGGCACAGAAGGAGAACAAGGCTAGACAACACTGGGTGGGCAACGTGATTCACAGGGAAATGTGCAAGAAATTTAAATTTGACCATGCCAACAAATGGTATATACACAACCCTGCACAAATGACACACATAAACTCCTATGGGACTTTAATATTCAAACGGATCACCTAATCTCGGCCAGAAGACCAGACCTTATAATAATCAACAAAAAAAAGAAAATCTGCAAAATTATCGACTTTGCTGTCCCGGCTGACCACAGAATAAAACTGAAAGAATGTGAAAAGAGAGATAAGTACCTCGACCTTGCTAGAGAAAAAAAATGTATGGAACATGAAGGTGACAATTATACCAATTGTGATTGGTGCGTTTGGTACGGTAACTAAAGGATTATTAAAGGGCCTGGAGGATTTGGAAGTTGGCAGCCGAGTGGAGACCATCCAAACAACAGCATTATTGAAAACGGCCAGAATACTGAGGAGAGTCCTGGAGACTTGAGGAGACTTGTTGTCCAGTGAAAGGCCATCAGCTTACGCTGATGTGAAAATCTCTAATGAGTAAACAATAATAGCGCAAAAAGAGTATGACTAGACAAGATTGGGTGGGGAAAGGGATCCACTGGGAATCGTGCAAGAATTTTAAATTTGACTATACGAACAAGAGGTATATGCACAACCTAGAATCCATCATAAAATGTGAGACGCACAAAATTCTTGGGGATTTTGAGATACAAACGGATCTTCCAATCTCAGCCAGATGACCAGACCTAGTGACAGTCAACAAAAAAAGAGAACATACCAAATAGTAGACATTGCTGATCCGGTTGCCCATAGGAAAGCGAAAAGAGAGATAAGTACCTCAACCTTGCTAGAGAACTGAAAAACCGTGGAACATGAAAGTGACGGTGATACCAATTGTAGTTAGTGCATTCGGTATAGTCATCAAAGGTTTGGTATAGGGATTGGAGGGCTTGGAAATAAGAGGACGAGTGGAGACCATCCAACCTACAGCATTGTTATGATCGGTCAGAATACTGAGAAGAGTCCTGGAGACTTGAGGAGACTTGCTATCACTCAGACCCCAGTTAAAACCCATCCGCTAACGCTTATGTGAAAAACTCTCAAATGATAAAGATTATAATAATTCTTTGAAGAAGAACATCAACTATCAGGCAGGGTTAGACTAGTGTCATATTCAAGAGAGAGAATGGAGACAATGACCCATGTATTAAATAATGGTAAACTACTTCCGGAGAAAGACTATAAAAGGCGTCATGACCTCATGGTTTTTATCTACCGATTGGGTTTCAGAAGAAAAGTATGGATTCCCATTTGAAAATGAAACTATCATTCACCAAAGTGTTAGATGACGACTCTGCTAAGATTTTGTAGGATTTCAACATCCAAAAAGACTCCGTATTTGAGCACTGAATATAAATTATTATCAATAGGTTTACTTGTATTACGAACATTCATCACAATTAAAGAAAACTCTAAAATGTCCTCCGAGGCAACAACAGAACTTGGAGCATTTTTGATTGATTGATTGATTGATTGATTTGAACAGTATGTCAACCTTTATTTGCATGTTTATATTTACATTTTTGTGGAGTTGTTTCTAATGTTTATTTTTTATACAGTCCTTTCGAATACGGATATAATCCACTCGTCTGGGGGCAGTAGAAGACACCGATTGCATCTCTACAGAGAGGTAAGACTCCCCCAACGAGTGTCTTTAGATATGACATTAAACCATCTGATAGTGAGGCCCAAATCTAGGATCTCAGGAGAACGTGGAGTACCCTTTCATTACTATTGTTTCAGGATCCACTCTGACCCGGAGAGGTAGCACCTGATAGGGTCCTATCTATAGGTCAAATAATACAGTTTGACATTTAAATTGAGTGCAAAAAATGACTAATATTTAATTGAATACATATCAATACTTGAAACCATTTAACAGAATGCGAACGAATAATATTGAATAGAATTAGGGTTAAATAGCAATATTTGCAACCACTTCATTGTCTTTAAACAAATGATTAATACTAAATTATTAGTGTTAGATACTAATCATCATCATCATCATGTCGTGCCGCCAGCACGGATATCCCAGACCCTCTCTCGCCACTTTTCCCTATCGTTCATCGCCTCTGGCAGGTCTTCAGGGCAACATCCCGTATCCTCATATAGCTGCTGAATGTATGTTCGAGCTGGTCGTCCTGCTTTTTCTCGGCTATATGTGGGGGTCCATAGGAGTACATCACTTATGAGCTCGTCCCTGTTTCTCCAGCAGTGTCCTGCGTGTCTGCTTCGTCTAACCTGGATAGTTTTCGTGATGGGAGGTAGGTGGCCATATAGTTGGTGCCTTGTGGGGTGTTGCCGCCAGGACTTGTTCAATATTGCTCGCAGCATTCTTATGTAATTGCCGTCTAGCTTCTTCTCCAGCCGTTTAGTTAGCGTCCAAGTAGTGCATCCATACAGCAGTATCGATACGACCGCTGCCCGGAAGAAACTGCATTCCAATAGCAATATTCGTGTGCAAAGAAATCAGTTCTAACTCTAATTTAAAAGTAAAATTACCTTCAAACCTTTCACTTACAAATTATATATATATATATATATATATGCTCACAAGTACATGAAGAAACAAATAAAGATTTTTTTTTCTCGGCCATCCTGTAGCAAACCCAACTACATAACAGCGTTCATCTATCCGGAAGAGAACCTCAAGTTCATCGCGCTGCGAATGTATCTTCACACACACACTATACAAAACACCACTTATACGTCCACAGACAATAATACGAAACTATAGCCTACACAAACACACACACACACACATACACACAAGTACACTTAAAATTTGTACACAATTTTAACGGTTTTTGACTGTATTTTTCGATTTTTTCTATATATTCATTTTCTTTCGTTATCTGACTGTGTTATATTTTGACCTTTTTGACCCGGCCAAAAATGCCATTCCAAGGTGATGCACCGGAAGGAGGTGACTCACTCTAATGGCAGTCATGAGAGGAAATCGCGTGGGCGGAAATTGGCTGATGAAATGGGACGAGCTAAAAAAATTCCCATGGTACACTCATAGACTGATGCACCGGAAGAGAGTGACCTGTGAACTGCATGACAGTTATTTCCGCTTGATGACGATCAAAGATGCCTTCCAAAGATTGAGTGGGCGATCGTGTGGCGTTGAATTATTATATAACGCTGTCGAGACGGAACTCAAGGGCCAGTTGAGTTGCAGACAGTTGGAGTCGGAGGTAGACGTGATGTGGTAGGGAAAGCCACACCAGGCCGAAGGGGCTTGGGGCCCTGATGGGTTGGGGTCCAGAGAAGATGCATATAAGATGCAGTAAAGGAAGCCATCACCCAGCAGAGTGGACCCCAGGGCTCCGGTTGAGCATCAGAAGAACGAGAAAGACACAACGTTGACGGCCATAAGAGAGGAGGTCAAAATATTGAAGTTTCTGTTCGGTCTCCAACTCCCTCTCACATGCAAACCTTGAGTAACCCTTTTCAAACCCTAGCAATAAAGTGAGAGGTAAAAATATTTTGTTAAAGAAGTCTTCCTGCGTCTTTTCTTCCTGCGTGCATCTTTATCATTGTGTCGGTATGTATCCAGCATATATATGTATATTTCTGCATGAATCAGCAGATGACAATATAACAACTGATGATTGTTCTTTGTAAAACTTCATGAAACCTAAGGTCGCAAACAAACTTCCATGACATTAAATATATAAAATCTAATATATATTTATTTATTTATTATTATTATTATTATTATTTATGTGCAAGCAAATGATTGATAGTAAAAAGAATTATTCGTATTTAATCGAAATGCTTGAAACCATTTAACTGTGTGCAAAAATGCTCCCAGGCTCATTAAAAAAAAACAGCAAAATGTGGTTAAAAATCATATTTCTAATGTTTATGTATAAAGAGTATTTGGCATTAAATAACAAAAATAACAAAAGTTGATATGCCAAAAAAACCTGACCCAACTAACCAACCAGCGAATTCGAATGATTTTTAAATATATTTATTTAACCCATAAATGAGACGCTTTTGAAACAAATAAATTGCCCACAGTTTTATGGTTGCAAGTATTTTTATTTAATAATAATGATTATATGCTTTGAAGTAATTATTTCCTCTAAATAATAATCATGTGTTTGCACACACTTCCATGGTTTCAAGTAACAAGTAATAATAATCCTTAATAAACATTTGCCCAGTCAGCAGGAGTTGTAGCATACACCGATTGCTTCTCTGCAGAGGGGTAAGATCCCCCCACCCAATAAGTGTCCTAGATGTGACACTAAACAATCTGATGGTGAGGTTCCAGTAATGCTGGAGCTTTGGGAAACGCAGAATACCCCTTCATTGCCATCGCTCCTGGGTCCACTCTGACCTGGAGTGGTAGCACCTGATAGGGTCCTATCTATGGGTCAAATAGAACTAAACTGTGTACTTAAATTGGTTTGTTGGAAATAGAAGTGTTTATATCTATGGAAAATGGATTCTGCATTAAATAAGCTACAATGGTTGATATGCCATAAAACCAAACCAAACTAAATCTTTAATAAACAATTATAGCTTCAAGTAACTATTATGAAAACAAATAATTTACTGTCATATGCTATCAAGTATTCCTATCTAATACAAATAAATTTCTATTTGATCCATACATGTGACTCTAACAGGTACTACCACTCTGGGTTAGAGTGGACCTTGAAGTAATGAAAATAAAGATTTGGTTTGGTTTGTTAGATAACATATCAATGTTGTATTTTGACCTTCGACCCGGCCAAAAATGCCATTCCAAAGTGATTCGCTAGAAGGAAGTGACACATTCCAATGGTCAGTAATCGAAAAAAATCGCGTATGTGGATTTGGCTGACGAAATGGGACAAGGTAAAAGCTCATGATACACTTATAGACTGATGCACTGGTAGAGAGTGACCTCTGAACTGCATGACAGTTATTTCCGCTTGATGACGATCAAAGATGCCATTCCAAAGATTGAGTGGGCAATTGAGTGGGCGGTTGAACTATTATATAACTCGGTCACGACAGGAAGTCAGACGGAGAACAGACGGGTTAGAGGTGTGGTAGGGAAAGCCACACCCGGCGGAAGGGGCCCTCGGGACCCCCGATGGAGTTTTGGAGACCAGTTGGTGATAAGATACAGTAAAGAAAGCCATCATCCAGCAGAGAGCTGGACCCCTGGGCCTCCGGTTGAGCAGCCCTGGAGAACGAGAAAGACACAACGCTGACGGCTATAAGAGTGGGGGTCAGTATATTGCAATCTTTGTTCAGTCTCCAACTCCCTCTCACTCACAAACGTTACAAATAAAGTGAGAGGTACATTTTTTAAAGAAGTCTTCCTTCGTCTTTATTCATTGCGTCAGTATGTATCCTGCATGAACATGTATATGTGTATATAAGCATATTTATTATGTGAGAATACAACATCAATATTCATGGGTTATTTAATTCCAACCCATCTTTGTACAAGAATATTTGTGGTGTTATTTGACCCATTGTTGGAAGGATATGGAAGTGCATGACCCTTCCGAGGAGTATTAGTCGTTAGTTGTTAGTTGTTTAGGTTTTATGGCATATCTACCTTTGTAGGTCATTAAACGCCAAATTCTGTCTATATATACATTCATATTCAACCAAAGATTTCAAAACGAATATTAAGGTAGGTAGAATTTTCTATTAGCAGGGTTTCATTTGTTTGCACAAGATTAACCAGTTTTAAGTAGTCATATTTTTTGGTACAACTGTCTCTCTCTAGAAGGACAGAATGTCATCTATTTTGACGTTCTCGAACAGATCAGTTAAGTTATTTACTTTGAAAAATCGCTTTCTGATAACAGCGAAAGTTCTGCATTCTATAAGAATGTGTTCAACCGTGCAAGTTGTCTAGCAGGTCAAACACTGTGGTTGTGGTTCCTGTTTTAAAATGAAAGAGTGAGTAAGCTTTGTATGACCAATTCGCAATCGGGATATAACAACTTGTTCTCTTCTTGATTTTCTCGATGCTGGTCTCCGCTCTCCTAAGGTGGGCTGAATTTGGAAGAGTTTATTGTGGATGTTATTGCTCCATTGTTGTTGCCATTTTGTGTGTGTATTAGTCGTCCAAAAGTAATCTTAATAGCGGGACTGCGGCTCGAACTCGTTTGTTAGATTGTCACAATTCAGCATGTTAGCAACTACGTCACGTAATCCCACCCTCACTTTATTTGTGTTAATGATTAAAAGAACTATAGTTAAAACATGAAGAGGATATGTTATATAGCCGCATACATATACAAATATATGCGGAAATATAGTCAACAATAATGACGACTTCAATGAACAAACGAACACAGTTCTTTATAAAAATATATCTCTTACACTTTATTCTTGAAAGGGTTGATGTTGGTTGTGTGTGAGAGGTGAGTTACAGACGGGGACAGACTGCTACGTATTGACCCCAAGTTCTTCTGACCGTAGCAGCACTTCTTTCTCATCTTGGCTGGGGTTGCTCAACCGTAGGTCACTGAGGGCCCAAAGCCCTCTGTCTGCCGCTGGCTCTCAATTCGGCATCGTCTCCAACTAACTCCAACTGGCTCGAACCGCCTCGGGCACCTGGTTATATAACTGTCTAATGTCCACCTGCTTTCGCAGTTCTTCCGTTTATTTACACAGGTGCATCTCTTGATTGACGGCTCGGTCGAGGGTCAATATGTTACAGATACACTCTATTTGGAAATACTCGTTTAAGATAAGTAAGCCAGCTAGGACTCCAACCGTGCTATTACGTTCACTTTTAGGCAAATACCCATAGAGAAAAAACGAACCCCCTTATTCCACCAGCTATGGGTTATATAGTACCACTGTTGTCCTTGTACAAGAATAGTTGATATGCCATTCATCAGAGAAAAAAAATAGTCTTTTACTTTATTTAATTCCTCTGTTTTGATTTAGTTTTTATTTTAAATGCACGTATTATCGATAAATTTGTGATGCTTGTCCCAAAGCGGACGCCGATAAAATATCTGTGGTTATATATGTATTTTTTCTCAACCCACCTCCGCACACAAGCAGGATGCGACACAATATCAATTTCAATTAGAGTTTACTGGTTTAAATGCAAAGTTTTCCTTCTCCTAGGCTTGTTGACATACAAAGAGCACGGTCTGTTCTACTATTTGCGCATAGATGGAAAGAAAATAGTTGGATTCATTCCTTTCCCAATGGTATTAGAGTTATGTGAAATGCAAACAGCCTTGTCCAGGATTTGAACCCGGATCACTGTGTCCATTTACTTCGACAATAACCATTACACCAAGAACGCCTCTGGTGTAGTCGTTATCGCCGTAGGAAATGAACACGGCGATACGAGTTCAAATCCTGGACGAGACTGATTGCATTTCACATAGCACTAATACCCTTGGGAAAGGTATGAATCCAATAATTCTCTCTCCAGCTATGGGTAAATAATAGGACAGACTAGGTTCTTCAGCCATGGTTAGGCAACTAGTCTAGGAGAAGGAAAACTCTGAATTCAAACCTGTTAAACTCCGCTTAAAAATTGACCTTGTGTCATATCCTGCCCGAGCGGAGGGGTTGGTAAATAGTACCAAGAACGCCTCTATGAATAATTAATATATGTAAATTATATATATATATATATGTGTGTGTGTGTGTGTGTGTGTGTGACAGAGAGAGAGAGAGAGACAGACAGATAGACAGATAGAGATACTTACTTTCAACATCCAAATAAGATTAAGTTTCAACGATTGCTTCATTTTTTTTTTTTATTTTATTGAACAGTTATATATATCATTCTTTTCCCGGCTATGCGTAGATTGAAGGGCAGATAGGACTCCTAAGCAATAATGCGGCAACCGAACTTGGAGAAAGAAAACTATGAATACAAACCAGCTGTACTCCGCTAAAGAAATGACCTTCGTGTTCTATCCTACTTATAAACAAATAAATTACGTTTAACACAAATGATCCAAGCCATCCATTTTCAGCGTGAAATATATCCAAAACATTCAACAATGTAAGTATTTACCCAACCCCACAAGCAGAATATAACACAAGGTCACGTGTTAAGCAGAGTAAAACTTTTTTTAATTCAGTCTTCCTTCAACTAAACTAGTGGAATAGTAAAGTAAAGTTGTCTCCCTTTAGTCGAGGGTGACCAGAAGGCTCCCTTTTCTATCGCTACTACACCGAGGTGTATGAGAGGGCGCTACTCCTTTCCCTGGATTGCTCCGCTTTACCTTATATTGATGAGAGTAAAGCAAGGAGGTATTAAGTACGATTTTTTTAATTTTTGGTATGACGCGACCTGGAATTGAACTCAGGTCTCCCGGACCACTGGCGAACACTCTACCCACTAGGCCAATGAGTCCAATCTACCCAACTCTTTATCTATAGCTAAAAAGAGAATAGATACATTCATGCCTTTCCCAAAGACAATGGTAAGAAGTGAAACGCCAACAACCTCTTCCATGATTTGAACTCGGGTCACCGAGCCCATTTTCTTTGACGATAACCGTTACGCTTAACGACACTCCTCTTATTTAAGTAGTACGGCAAGATGACTCAGCATTGCCCGATGGACGAAGAAGAGTGACGTGGCTTCATTTTATTTTTTTCTCTTTTTTTTTTTTTTGATTCAGAGTGCTTTTTTATTTTCTAGAATTCAAATGTTTCACAAAAAAATATCCAAGCAAATATATCTCTTAAGGTAAAATTTCTTGATTATCCGACGTTTTATAATGTTCTTTATAAAAAAAAGAAAATGGCCGATCTTAATTTTTTAAATTCGATAAAGTCTGAAGTTATTTTTCAAACTGTGTAAATTATCGTAATTTGTTGTATAAAACAAACATTCATGTATAATAACAAAGACAACTTCGAATATACTAGATACATTTTAAAATGCCTTTAACAGTTTTCCCACTAATTCGTCCTCTTCGACTCATACCAAAGACTCACAAAAGGGTACTTGATGCCTCCTTGCTTAACACTCAACATTATAAGGTAAAGATCAAGAGTAAATTGGAGCAATCTAGAGAATGGCGTAGCGCCCTCCCCTACACTTCGGTGTAGTAGCTATTGAAAAGGCAGCCTTTGGGTTACCCTCGACTAAAGGGAGACAACTTTTCTTCTACTAAATTAATTTTTTTCCGTAAATTTCTCTCCCACTTGTTCCTCCTCCAACACTTTATATAGATATATATGACACGTTACTGAGTTGGCCATTTCGTTAATCGCTACCCCGAAAATGGCTCCAGTTGGGGATGAAAGTACTTGGGAAAAATACGGCACCTTCCTAAATTCATTCCATCTAGAAGTCAAACTACTCATGCGAAGAAATTAAGGGATCAAAGATGAAATAGGCAGACACATATACACTCATGCACACATATATATAAGTATAAACTCACATACATTCATATATATATATATATATATATAACACTTACGAATATACATTTACATGCAGACACACACACACACACATAAACATATATATATATATATATATATATATATATATATATATACTTCAGAATAATTAAATACACACAAACATACACAATTATGTGTCCATACTTATCTGCATACATTTGCATCCACACGCATATATACGTTTCCACTCATACATATATATATATATATATATATAGGCATACACACACAACCACACGCGCACGTACTTGCATACAGATGCACACACACGCACACACAAATGACAACTATTCTTACACATACACTTACAAATGTACATTAAATGCGAACATATATATATATATATGTATACACATTTTTGCTCACACATGGTCATATATATACATAATTAGAGTCCTGCACAACATTAAGATAAGATTTTCATACATGCATACATAGTCAAAAACATATTGGGTTGAGTCATAAATAATTTTGGTTTTAGTAAAATATAACCTATTAATTAATAATTCAACAAGGAATTAATTTTAATCAACTGAACATTCGTCATTATCCCAATTAATAAAAATTTAGCTGGTTTCGGGCGCAAGAATTTTGCCACCAACATTTGATCTTGAGAAAATGATTTATTATTCAGAGCATTTTGTTTGGTTTGGTGGTTTAATGGCATATCAACCTTTGTAGGTTATTTAATGCCATAGCCATTCTCCTAGAAGAACAGTAGTGGTACTATTTAACACATACGTGGGAGGATAAGGGGGTTCATACCTTTCCCAAGGGTATTTGCCCGAAAGTGAACGTAATAGCGCGACTGGAGTACGAACTCGCTTACTACGATTCCGCAGTTCATCGTTTTAACCATTACACCACGAGGACACCCTCAATGCCAAAGTTATTCTCCTAGAAGAACAGTAGTGGTACTATTTAACCCATAGCTGGGAGGATAAGGGGGTTTATACCTTTCCCAAGGGTATTTGCCCGAAAGAGAACGTAATTGCGTGACTGGAGTACGAACTTGCTTACAACGATTCCACAGTCCAGTGCTTTAACCATTACACCACGAGGACATCCCCAGAGCATTTTGTGGAAAACGGAGAAGATAGAAATAATTTGGTACAATGTCAGGTAAATATAGTTGATAAAGTAGAACTGGCCAGCCTAAAACTGATATTTTTCCCGTATGATTCTTGGTGAATCTGGACTTGTGTTATCTAGGAGAAGCACAACGTTTCTTCTACTGACAAGTGCGGTGCGTTTTCTCAGAAAATTTTCGTGCTCACATTTCAGCTGTTGAGAGTATAAATCTGCATTAAGTGTCTGATTGTGGTTTAAAAACTAAAAATAAAAAATACACTCGGCATAAGAGTAATTTAATAAATAATGTGAATTTTGTCCAATGGTTGGTTGGTTGCTTGGTTGTGGTTTTATGGCCTATCAACCCTTGTGGGTTATTTAATACCAAATCCTATATATATATATATATATATATTGGTAGAGTGTTCCCTGATGGTCCGAGAGACAGGGGTTCAATTTTAGGTCGAGTTATACCAAAGACTCAAAAAATGGTACTTGATGCCGCCTTGCTTTACACTCCGCATTATAAGTTACGGATCAAGGGTAAAGTGGACCAATTCAGGGAATGGAGTAGCACCCTCCCCTACATCTCCGTATAGTAGCTATTGAAAAGGCAACCTTCAAGTCGCCCACGACAATGGTCGCCAACTTTACTTTTTACTATATATATATATATGTATACGATTTGTAAGCAAATAGTTTGTTGGTAACTATTTTTAAACGAGTTTGACTTTTTCGGTGGTGCACAGTTTAATGCTTTCAAATATTGTTATGCAATTCTAATGGCTCTATTTAATATTAATCATTTGTTTGCAAATAGCTAAAAGGCTTCAAGTATTACTATCAAATACTAATAATTCTATTTAGTATTAATCATTTGTTTGCACACAGTTAAATGCTTTCATGTATACCTATTCAACATGAGTAATTCTATTGATCAAGTATTGCTATCTAATTCAAACAACTTGCACACAGCTGTATATTTTCAAATAACATCCTCAGTGTAAAGTTCTTCTTGACCCATAGATGAGATTCTGTCAAGTCCGACCAGTCCAAGTTAAAGTAGACCTGAAAGTAATAGTAACGATGGTGCACTCCACATTCCCCAAAGCACTAGAGCAGGAGCCTAACACATAGATGCAGTTACACCTAGGATACTTAAAATGTTGTGTTTCCTCAAGGCAATTGACCCTCAGCCACTGCCTTCGATCACCTTTAAAATAAAAAGGATTGGGTGTTTGTTTACCGCAGGAGGAATTTGAAGAATTGATCTGAACAATGATATAGGTGCTTGAACTTGACATGGCCACGTGATTTATTGGATCGGGCCTCGACTAACCCCATGATAACATTGGCTGCCGGGTCATGAACAGTTCAGCCACCAGGATCCCGTCTTCAAATATTACGCATAGCAAACAGGTAGCTGCGTTGGAACCTGGGGAGCATAACCCTCAGCAGAAATGCAGTTGGTGTATTCCACAGCCACAGTCTACCAGGCACGTTTGCCCCGGGCAATAGGAAGCACTTTTTTAAAGGAAATGCTCCGAAGACTGTCAGGATGACTTTTTTTTCTGACTGTGGCATTCAGAACTTTTTCTTTACCGGAGAGTCAGCATGTTTCAACTTCATGGACTGTCTATTCGACTTAGGTTCGTAGTGCAAACCCATACTTAGCTCATTTTTTTTATTAAGATATGCTTCTTCGAATACATCATACATCATTCTGTAAATTTCACATGGTTTAACACTTCTTAGCCGCTATAGATTTAATGACAGACCTCTGTTCAAGCCTGTAAAACTCTATTTAATTTGCTACTATTCTGAATAGCTTCAAAACAAATATTTCTATGATATTAAAATGATTTTTGCTATAAACTAATTAAGGCAGAATTTGCATTTATGCAAAAAAAAAAAAAAAATGAAAAAGTAATCTATGTTGCTTTTTTTTTCAAAATAACCCTTGTATATATACATATATATACATGCACACATATATACATTCATAGTTTTGCAAACAGACATGTATATATATATATTTGGGAATCTAGCCTGTCTAGCCACACTGATGAGTTCTGATAGAACGAAACAGTCTGTCTGTGGATGACTATATATATATATATATACATAGAAATACATGTATATATATATATACATGTAAATACATTTTAACTCGGGTGAGTATATATATATATATATATAGTTATACATGCACACATGCGTACAAACCTTTGTATTTGACGGACACGCTCTCTAGAGCGGTAAAGTTTGATGTTTTCTCCTGAGACTGTTCGTAACTTGTTCGAAACTTTCCTTATCTTGTTTTGCATGTCTGAATCTGATTCTTCTTTTCCTTCCTTTTTTTTTACGGTTTGTTTATTTATCTATTTATTTATTTTATTTTATTTTATTTTATTTATCTATTTGTTTATTTTTGTAAGATTTCTTTTTCTTTTCTTTTTTTTTCTTTTTTCTTTTCTTTTTTCTTTTTTTTTTCTTTTTTTTTTTCTTTTTTTTTTCTTTTTTTTCTTTTTTTTTTTGCATTGCGCCATGTGGCGACTTGAGTGAATACAAAAAGATATTAAGACGGAAAGAGAAAATGAAAAAGAAAAAAGAAAGATGTTGAAAAAGAAACAAAGAAGCAAAGAAAGAAAGATTGACAATACTCCCCCCCCAAAAAAAAAGGAAGATATGAACAAATTGAAAAGAAAGAAAGAACGAAAGAAAGAAAGAAAGAATGGATGAAATGAAATCAAATAAAAAAGATAGTAGAAAAGCAGAAAAAAGAAAGAGAAAAAAAAAAAGAAAAAAATGTACTTATATGAAGACGAAGAAGGAAAGAATGAAAATTAAGACCGAATAAGAAAGAAGAAATTTAGAAAATCAGCAAAGAATAAGAAATAGACTAATAGCATTCTTGAAAATATTTGACGGTGGATGAACGAATGAATCTTGTTGAACAGAATTATTCGCGTTAGATAATAATACTTGAAACCACTTCGTGTCCTGCATATGACATTAAACTGAACCTTGAAATTTAGAGAATGTAGAGTAGTTTTCAACTCTCAGGTCCACTCTGATGCGGAGTGGTGTTACCTGTTAGAGGCCCATCTATGAGAATGTAGAGTAGTCTTTCAATATTATGACTCTCAGGTCCACTCTGATGCGGAGTGGTATTACCTGTTAGAGGCACATCTATGAATAAAAAAAAAAGAACTCTTCAAGAATTATTATCATATTTACCAACCCCTCCGAAGCGAAGTTTAACAGGTTTGAAGTCAGAGTTTTCCTTCTCATAGACTAGTTGCCTCACTAAGGCTAAAGAAACCAGTCTGTCCTACTATTTACCCATAGCTGGAGGGAGAATAATTGGATTCATACCTTTCCCGAGGGTATTAGTGCTATGTGAAATGCAATCAGTCTCGTCCAGGATTTGAACTCGTGTCGCCGAGTTTCCTACGACGATAACCATTACACCACGGGCACCTCCAAGAATTATTATAATTATCAAATAGAATTATTTGTGTTCAAAAGCAATTCTTGAAATCATTAAACTGCGTGTAAATAAATGAATAGAGATAATTCTGTGATAGGAAGATATTCCTTCAAAAGAAGGTTATGCCTCACATTTAAAACGCTGTTTATTAATAAATAATCTAGCTGTGGTTTTGAGTTATTTGGTTTGGTGTAAGTCCTTAGTTTTCTCTTCCTTTTTTGGGGGGGGGGAATTTAGAGTTTACTCATACAGACCTGTTCTCGAGAGAAAACTCGGCTAGATGTTCTTCATTTCTGCTTGGAGAATTGTATAAACAGATTCTAATATTTTCGTCTCTGCCTATATGGCACCAATGATGTTCAGAACGTTGTGTTTGGGAATGTGTTGGACAAGGGAAGATAGTGCATTATAGAAAATGATGATTTCTGATTAATCACAGGTTATTTAATGCCTTATCCATCCTTCTAGAAGAACAGTAGTCGTTTTATTCAACCCACAGCTGAGAGGATAAGAGGGTTTCATAACTTTTCCAAGGGTATTTGTCCGAAAGTGAACGTAATAGCGCGACTGGAGCTCGAACTCGCTTACTATAATCCCGCAGCCTAGCTCTTTAACCATTACATCATAAGGACACCTCCAAAACAACTGAAAGCGCCCACTTCTATTATTATGGTACAGCTCGCTTTTCTAAAAAAAAGTGTTCGACAAGTCACGTAATTGGAGCTATAACGCTATATGCCGTATGGAGGCGTTATTGATGTGATGGTTACCGTTGCAGGAAATGGACACTGCGACCTGAGTTCAAATCCTGGACGAGGCTGTTTACATTTCACTTTGCGCTAATAACCTCGAGAAAGGTCTGAGACCAATATTCTCCTTCCAGCTAAGCGTAAAGAGTAGGGCAGACTGGGCTCTTTAACATTGGTATGGAAACTGGTCTTTGAGAAAAAAAAAGCTCTGAATTCAAACCTGTTAAAACGTAGACTTTGAGCCACATCTTACTCTTACAGAAGAGTTGGTATACATATATATATATATATATATATATACATATATATATATATATATATATATATATAATATGATATGACATAAAAAGAAAATGCGAATAAGAAAATTTTGCGAGGAAAAGTACTCGATGCGACTAAAGCAGAAAGAAAAATGTCAATTTATGAACACTAGCAGTCGGTTACTTTAAAATGTGCATTTATATATATATACATATATATATATATATGTGTGTGTGTGTGTGTGTGTGTGTGTGTGTGTGTGTTCCCCCCACCACCAAGGGGTTGAGCTCTCTTGCAAGGAATTTTCGGTTGCCACACGCGTAATCCAAAGCTCTTATAATTAATTCAGAACTCCGGTAGCGCAAATGTAAATAAAAGAAAAATGATACATATGTGTTAAATTCCTTCTCTTCCGGTGAGGCTGATGATGGATCTGCGGTAAGATCTCCGTCTGGCGCAAATGGTTTCAATCCGCACTTAAAGCATCTTGGGTGTCTAGCCACACAAATCCGTTGTGATACTACGAAAAACCGCCTGTCTGTGGATGACAATGTTTAAGTGTGTGATTGCAAGCATAAAAGAAAGAACGTAATCAGAGTATGAAATGTTTTTATCATTATTGTGAAATAATTAATATATTTAACTTTTTAAATAAATCTGTGCCGAATCTCCGAAAATAGTTTAAGTTCTTTTTCTCTGAAAGTTTGGCGAAGATAGATAGATAGATAGGAACAGAACCCCTTATCCACTCTGCTAGATAGATAGATAGATAGATAGATAGATAGATAGATAGATAGATATAATTATTTGTTAAAAAATAAAAACAAGGTTCTTTTTAACAAGGTTTTACTAATTATATCTTATCATCTTACAAGATTTATTAGGTTTGTTTAAGTTTTATAAAAGTATCAAAAAATAAAAAATGAAATTCCGTCCAAGGTTCATAAAGTGAGAGAAAAATCCTACGAAAAAAAGGTAACTTAGAACCGGATCTCTTAAAATACCTTAAAATATTTCTACGTATGAGTTTAACAATTTCTTAAAGTTAGTTGAAATTGGGTCCAAACAGATAGATAGATATATAGATAGATAGATAGATACGAACAGACAGAAAAAGATAATGTTACGCTGTCTTAAAATGCAAGACTGTGGCAGTTACCGTCCTTGACGTTGTGCACACGCGCGAAACGGAGTATTACTGCCGTCTGAGGGTGGCAACATAGAAAGGTGATAAGGCTGCCTAAACACAGGTCACGTGATTCCTTACAGATTCTTGTTTACCTTCTATTTTTCTTTTTTCTCCCCCCCCCCCCACTTTTTTTTCTTTTTTATTTATTTTATTTATTTATTTTTGCAGAAGTCGAATAACGGATGGTAGAGATTTAATGGCGCGTGACGCTGGAGTCAGGTTTCGTTGCTTGAGTGACGCATCAAAAAATATCAGAAAGCCGTTGCTGGATGAGTCAGTCAAAAGAATCACCCTGAGAGGATTGAAACATATATATATATATCTGTGTGTGTGTGTGTGTGTGTGTGTGTGTGTGTGTGTTCCACGATTAAAGGTATATATAATTACTGTGTTTAAAGGTTGCTCTATCCACAGAGTGCTCGGTATCTGAGATAGAGCGCATATGTATATGTTTTATTGCACTGAAATTAAAATCGCATATTGCAACTAACAGTTTCACGTTTTCGCGATCATCAGTTTATATAGTCTGAGGAATTATAAGTGGTAAGAGAGACTGGTATCGAGAAAGGATAGAATCAGATTTACTTTCTAAAATACTTTAGAAGAGTTTGTAGAACACAAAAAATATCTGGGGAAAATTATAGTGCGTCCTAATAGATTGGAATATATAAAAAAATTCAATGAGTTGCAATGCACTGAAAGAATTAAAATACCTTAAATTTCTTAGGTTATATAAGGGTCATTCATGAAAAAAAAAGAATTTTGTCTAAAGAGTTGGCAATATGAAGCACTATTTATAGCGGTACCATTCTTCAAGGAAATAAATACTAACAGGTGATTTCATGTCCAAGAAGACTGTTAGCATGATTGTCTTTACGGACTGCTGCGCCTGTAACTTTTTCTTTACCAAAGAGTTGGTTTGTTTTCACTCCACAGACTGTCTTTTCAAGTCAGGCTCGTAGTGGCGAACCCATGTTTTGCCCATTTGCAAGCATTTTTTGACGAAAACAGGCTTCTTCGTACATATTGTTCATTCATCTGTAAATTCCACATAGTTTGCACTTTACAGTCACTAAGAATTTCATGAGAGACCTCTGTTCAACCCTAGGGCATTTGGTTTGGTTTGATTTGCCACCATTTTGGATTGTATTTTTACGAGATTAAAGTATTTTTGTGAGATTAATATAATTTTCGCTATAAACCTGTTCCAAACAAAGTATAGATTACATTCATGGAAAAAAAATGAAAAATGTTATTTTCCTTTTTGAAAAAGAATTTCCCTTATTTATTGAGTGACCCTCGTAGATAGATAGATTGATAGATCCCCTTATTTATTGAATGACTCAATTTAACAAAAGCGCTCAGGACAATTTTGGTAAATTCATCCACCAAATCCAACCTGAAACCAAGACACTTATCAGGAAACTTGAAAGGATCCTAATTAAACAATATATACAAAATGTGTCTTTATTATTTAATCAAACATGCTTAAGTGAAAGACTGCTGCCTAACTACACGTTTTTATACATATATACATTATTCCATAGGCGAAAATTTGCCACCAAATGTTGTTGACTCTATGACCACCGATATTGAGCAATTGGTCTGGGAGACCTGGGTTCAATTCCAGGTCGAGTCATACCAAAGACTCAAAAAATGGTACTTGATGCCTCCTTGCTTAATACTCAACATTATAAGGTACGGGTCAAGGGTAAAGTGGAGCAATCCAGGGAAGGGAGTAGCGCCCTCCCTTACACCTTGGTGTAGTAGCTATTGAAAAGGGAACATTCGGGTCACCCTCGACTACGGTCGCCAACTTTACTTATATATATATATATATATATATATATATATATATATATATATATATATATATATATTAACTACATTAATGTGTGTGTGTGTGTGTGTATGTATCGGGTCACCGATTCCATTTTCCAAAGTAATCAAAATATGAGGAATTTATTGTGAAGGAAAGTCGACGTTTCTTTGTATACACTCTCCACCACCCACCCACCCTTTTTTTTTTGGTATTTTATCAAATATCCATCGTTATTCTATCCATACTTGGTATCAACATTTTAAAGTCCTGATGAAGGCTCATCAGAACCGAAACGTTTTAACGTCAACTTTCCTTCACGATAAATTCTTCACATTTGGATTACTTTCGACTTTTCTCCATCTCTCTCTCTCTCTCTCTCTCTCTCTCTCTCTATCTATCTATCTATCTATATATATATATATATATATATATATATATATACTAACTTTTACCCACCCTTTTATATTTGATATACAACTTTTTTATCATGCACCAATTTTTTCGTGAATGTACGTTAGTGTGTGTCTTCGTGGTTTGTATCGGGTCACATTCACCAAAATAATAATTACTTTGTCGGTGAAGCTTAAAATATGTTGACTGTATCCTCTGCGGAGGGGTAAGGCAACCACCCACTTGCCCAAAAATGGAGTGTCTGGAGTATTACAGAAAACTGTATCGGATGGTGAGATTTTAATTTTGTCGATTTTAGTTGTGTCATATATCATCATCATCATCATGTCGTGCTGGTAGCACGGATATCCCTGACTCTCTCTCGCCACTTTTCCCTATCGTTCATCGCCTCAGGCAGGTCTTCTGGACAACATCCTGCATCCTCACATAGTTGCTGGATGTATGTTCGTGCTGTTCGTCCTGCTTTTGCTCGGCCATGTGTGGGGGTCCATAAGAGTACATCACTTATGAGTTCGTCCCTGCTTCTCCAGCAGTGTCCTGCATGTCTGGTTCGTCTAACTTGAATAGTTTTCGTGATAGGAGGCAGGTGGCCGTACAGTTGGTGTCTTGTGGGGTGTTGCCGCCAGGACTTGTTCAAGATCGCTGTGTGTGTGTGTGTGTGTGTGTGTGTGTGTGTGTGTGTGTGTGTGTGTGTGTGTGATTTAATTTTGAAATTATATTTAATGAAGCTTTTAAAAAATAATTAAATGGTAATTTGATTTCTGGGCTTCATCTGCTTAAATCAATTTTTTAAAAAATGTTTAATTTTATTTCAGTTTATTTTACAAAACAACCTGTTATAAATCTCTTAAAGAAAACTTTACGAATAAGATATATATATGTGTGTGTGTGTGTGTGTGTGTGTGTGTGTGTGTGTGTGTGTTCTTAATTGCATTCGATCAGTTATTTTTTGGAATAATTAATTCTTTAACATGATTTCTTGACTGTATCGGTTAAAACTAAATTTTTAAAATGCTACACCATTATATTTCATTTCACTATATAACGCAAGCAAATACAAATCTATGAAAGAAACATTATGAATAAGAATTCGATTTTACTTTCTAAGAAAAATGTTGATTTTTTTTATTTGTCGAGATAGAATGATGAAATCCTTTCTGTAAATATTAACTTCATGGCTATGAGATTTAAAGTATCATTTGAAAAATGTCGACAAAATAATCCAACTTATTATTTTGTTTTGTAATTACGTTTCAACACTTCAAAATTTTTAAACTAAAAACATATTCACTAAAAAAAATAATAAAGAATATTTATAAAACTTTGATTTAAAAAAGAAAAGAAAAAAAAACACCGATTGTTTAATTATTTAATCAGAAAAGTTAATTTTGAAAAGATTACTTTCAATTAGATTTCCTCCTATTGTTAGGATTTAATGAAAATAACTTCAGTGTTTTTTTTTTTTTCATGGCGGTCTTCACTTCAATTTAAACCAAATATTGAAATGTAACAAAACCGTTAGATTTAAACTTTTAATTAAAAAAAATCATTCATAAAAAAATAATTTATACAAAATAGAATTATTGATCTGTTTTTCTGTTGTTTATTTAACCAAACCGCTAAATTTATCTTTAGGATACGAAACAATTCCTGTCATCAAACTTGTTGAAGATTTTCAATAAATTCCCCTTTTTCAATTTCATTTTTATTTTTTCATCGAAAATATAAAATCGTTTCGAAAATTTCGTGTTATTGTGGGTGGGGGTCATTCTAATTTTTTTACACCTTTTTAGATAATAAAATCGCTGGTAATATAGGGGATTATGGCAAATTCTTGGAGTAAAAGCTCGACGGGATGCTTCGTATTATATCGAATAAACGCTAGCACCCTACAACACAGCAACTGTACGGCAGCCTGCCTCCCATCTCACAAACCATCCAAGTAATACGAGCAAAATATGCTAGACATTGTAAAAGTAAAGACGAACTTCTAAGTGACTTTTGCACCTGGACATACCAATATTGGATTACTAGCAGAAATTTACATTCATCGGCTCAATGCGGAAACTGGATGCCATCTAGAGGATCTACTAAGCGCGAAAACTTAGAGGAACGAATGATGAAAGAGAAGAAGTCTAAGAAATAAGCGCTGTCATCACGCCTTGATGATGATGATGATGATGATGATGAGGGCAAACGATCCCATATACAGATCAATACATATGCAGACCAATACATGCACAAGTTCTATGAACATTACATCGTATCGATACACTGTATATCCTCCTTGGGGGTTAACAGGAGCCTGTGTTCACACTAAGAGTATTTCTACGTCACAAGATGGCCGAAGAATTTTTATATTCTATCGGAATATCTACGACCAGTAAATATTCACAAACTGTTTTCAGCTTTGAGGATATTGCAAAATTAGGTTTCCTTGGTATATATCAACAGACAGATGGATATATTGATAACCATTTGTAATGCTTATTTATATTTGCTCACGATCCCTGCCGATAAATGTGAATGTAGGTGCGTGTAGGTGAGTTGGGTTGAACGGGCGTTTCTAATGTGCATAAATAGATTTAGAATAACATTCGTACATTTGCATCGCAGTTTTATGAGCAAAACATTGAAAGGAAGGCGGTGTAGACGCGGAGAGAATCCATATACGAGCTGTCTCCAACCGGGATTGAAACTCCAACATACTTCATAAATTCATCAGCAAACCCCCACCCACCCAAATTAAGCCTCTAAAATTAAGATAGATAGATAGATAGATAGATAGATAGATAGATAGATAGGAATAAACTGAGATAGATAGATAGATAGATAGATAGATAGATAGATATAAACAGATAAAGATAGACAGGAAAAAGGGAAGAATAAGATAGATAGATAGATAGATAGATAGATAGATAGATTAAATGAATAAGATAGATAGATAGATAGATATGGACAGGCTGAATAGATAGATAAATAGATAGATAGATAGATAGATAGATAGATAGATAGGAATAAACTGAGATAGATAGATAGATTTCTTTGGTTTCTTTACTTAATGACATATCAACCATCTTGAGTTATTTAATGCCAAAGCCACCTTACGACAAGAAGAGCAGTGGTGCTATTTAACCCATAGATAGATACATAGATAGATAGATTTATTTGGTTTCTTTGCTCAATAGCATATCAACCATCACGAGTTATTTAATTCCAAGGCCACCTTACGACAAGAAGAGCAGTGGTGCCATTTAACCCATAGATAGATAGATAGATAGATAGATAGATAGATGTGTTGGAACATAAATAAAAGTGGGAACTTCGAAAGCTGATTTAGAAGGCAAGCAGATACTTCTCCTCAATTGAAACCTGGTGCTAAACAGTCTTCCTATCTTCTATTCCCTTTTCTCATATGGACCTGTGTTGTACAAAGTTAATCCTATGATTTGATAGATAGATAGATAGATAGATTTATATGGTTTCTTTACTCAATAGCATATCAACCATCACGGGTTATTTAATTCCAAGGCCACCTTACGACAAGAAGAGCAGTGGTGCTATTTAACCCATAGATAGATAGAAAGATAGATAGATTTGAAGGAAAAAAGAGGATCTGATCGAATTCCGACATATTATCTTGCTCACAATAGATTCGCTATCAAATATCAGCTGCAAGATTTGTGTCCGTCAGGCTTTGGTACGGTACGTGATTTTGTCGATAGAAAAGCATTCAAGTGTGAAGTGAAATGCTGGGGATGCAACAGCTTGAACCCGTTCGTACGTGACCAGATTGTGACTTTTACCGACAATAGCAACCGCACAAAAGGCCCGAATCAGAAAGCAATACTAAAAATGGATCATAAAATCTCCGTCGTGTCGACGATAAAATCACACCGTTTACAGAAACGTGTTGGGACGCTTTCCGTTGCTCATCACATGATGACGTTGATTGTATTCTTGTCATCAAGTCCAGATCACCATTATTGAAACCCTTTCATTCTTACTGTTGTTGTTATTGCCATATATTCAGAACTAAACGAAAAATAATCAAACTTATATAAACTTGTT
The DNA here is from genome assembly GCA_963585895.1 of Sepioteuthis lessoniana. Taxonomy (NCBI): domain Eukaryota; kingdom Metazoa; phylum Mollusca; class Cephalopoda; order Myopsida; family Loliginidae; genus Sepioteuthis; species Sepioteuthis lessoniana. The sequence goes on from OY757929.1 coordinate 86,095,307, forward strand.
TTATCGTTTGCTGTTCTTTATAAACTATCGGTTGTCAATACACCAAAGCTGTTTCACCAGATTCGTTTTTAGTTTTTTCGTTTTTTATTTGTTTTCTGATTTGTTTTTTTTTTTTTGTTTTTTGTTTTTTTTCAGGAGATATTCTACGTCATGTAATGAAATTTCGTGGGTGTTAATAATTGTATCAGAATTGTATACTTACTAGGTTTGTAATTATTTTTACCTTACTTTCAGGACGCCTTTCATATGTCCAACTCAAAAATAAAACCTTAAATTTTCATATTGATCTTCATTCCGGTTCTAAATCTACCGTGGAATTTTTAAGGGTTAAACAAGTCTTCAAAACCAGAAATATCACTACCTTTATATAAGACCACACCCTGTTCAGTAAACTATCTAGACATCAACACTGAAATCTCGATCGATGCCAAGTAAAAGTTAGGATTTCCAAAGATTCAAAACAGCAAAAATATCAGGTCATTCCAAAGGTCAGAAAAATATTAAGAAAATACGTTTAATTAGAATTTATTTATCTGCATAATTTCCAACATGATATCTTCCTTTTAGAAATTAACACGCTTCATAACGGCATTTTTTGTAAAAGTCTTTGAGGAACATTATATAGTAAAAGTAAAGTTGTCTCCCTTAGTCGAGGGCGGTCAGAAGGCTCCCTTTTCAATGAGCTACTACACTGAGGGGTAGGGGAGGGCGCTACTCCTTTCTCTGGATTACTCCATTTTACCCTCGATAGCGCCGCATCAACCGAAAAGGACATCAACACGAGGTTAACGAAAGCATGGACAGCTATCAATAGGCTATCGATTATATGGAAATCAGACCTAACCGATAAAATGAAACGCAGTTTCTTCCAGGCAGCAGTCACATCGATACTGCTATATGGATGCACTACATGGACTCTAACAAAACGGCTGGAGAAGAAGCTAGACGGCAATTACACAAGAATGCTGCGAGCAATCTTGAACAAGTCCTGGCGGCAACACCCCACAAGACACCACCTGTACGGTCACCTGCCTCCTATCAGGAAAACTATTCAAGTTAGACGAACCAGACATGCAGGACACTGCTGGAGAAGCAGGGACGAACTCATAAGTAATGTATTGTTATGGACCTCCACACATGGCCGTGCAAAAGCAGGACGACCAGCACGAACATACATTCAGCAACTATGTGAGGATACGGGATGTTGTCCTGAAGACCTGCCTCGGGCAATGAACGATGGGGAAAAGTGGCGAGAGAGGGTCAGGGATATCCGTGCTACCAGCATGACATGATGATGATGATGGTTAAGCAAGGGGGTATCAAGTACCATTTTTTAAGTCTTTGGTATGACGTGACCTGGGATTGAACCGCGGTCTCTCTAACCACTGGCGAACACTTTACTCACTGGGCCAATGAGAAATAGTTATTATCACCTCTTTGTGTATTTTAAACTCTGGAATTGTTGGTAATTAAAAATAAACGTGAAAAAGTAATGTAATATTGTTGGTAACATACACACATTTTTTTTTTTACTGTATAATAACAAACATGATGGATCAGTAAATGCTTTTACAATACTTTTTGGACATCGTTCGTATTTAAGCAATGAGAAAAATTCAGCCCATTCTGACATATTCTAATTTGAAAAATAGATTAAGCGAAAATAAAGATGGTCCAACTGAAAATAAAGTATGCCTCATATTCATCATCATCATCATCATTATCAACAACAACAACAACAACAGTGGCAGCCATTTTGAGTTTGCTGCTGGAAAAAAATCTCTTCCCTATTCTTTCCATGAAGACATTGCTTGCTTCTGGCGTGCTTTATCAGCAAGAACCACAGCATCACCTCACTTTCTATCTGGTATTTTTCTATTATGCTTGTTATTTCTTGGGCACCATTTTGAACTTTTTCTTATGCTCATAGTTATTTCTAATACTGTTCTCACCAATTGTTTCTGTTTGAGTTTCTTTTCTAATGATTTAGTTAATTTCTGTGTTTCAGAAACCTACGTTTAATCTGGTATTAAACAACCCCAGGAAAACTGAGAAAATCTTGTGGCTCTTACATTTATACGTATAAAATGTTTATGCAAGAAATCTACTTTTAATTCCTTTTTTTTATCGACGGTTTTAAATCAGAATTTTAAAGTACTGAGAAATTTATCAAGAAAAAAACAACTTTGTATAAATTTTCTAATTCAAAATTTACCTTCTAACGTTTTAGATATAGTTATAGTTTTCTATCTACTAATGCACGCACACTTTTTTTTTTTTTTTGCTTTGGTAGAGGCACGAACGTAGCACGTCGCGATCACGGAGGCGGCTTGGCTCTTCCAGAGTCGTGCCGGGGTTACTGTCGGAGCCGATATGATGCAGAAATAACCGGAAATCGGTGATGAAGACAGTGCATCACTGAAGACCTCCCTGATGCATCTAGGATGTATGATTGAAATATATATATATCGGTTTCCTTGTTTAATATATCAACCTTTATATTGTTCACTTTGCTGGGGCTGTAGAATACACCGATTGCATCTCTGCAGAGAGGTACGTAAGACGCCGCAACGAGTGTCCAGGATATGATACTAAACAATCTGATTGAGTGGTTCCAGTAATCCTGGAGCTTTGGGGAATGCAGAGCACTCCTTCATTGCCATCGCTCCCAGGGCCATTCTGGCCCGGAGTGGTTGCACCTGATAGAGTCCTATCTAAGGGTTAAATAGAACTAAACTGTGTACTTATGCCAAACTGCATTGTTTAAAATAGAACTGTTTTTTGGCATTGAATCTGTGTACTTACGGTAAACTGAATTATTTGAAATAGAACTGTTTTGACATCTAACTGTGTGTAAAAAAACTATACTCAACTGAATTGTTTAAAACTTTTATCCAAATGACTTAATTCGGCGTTAAATGACCCGAATAAGGTTGATACACATAGGTTATTTAATACCAAAGCCATCCTTATAGAAGAATAGTGATACTATTTAACCCAAAGCTGAGGGAAAAAGGAGTTCATGCCTTTCCCAAGGGAACGAAATAGCACGACTAGGGTTCAAACTCACTTTCTTCAAGGCCGCTGTCTAGTACTTTAACCTTTACGCTACTGAGACTCCCCTTGTAGAGGTATTATTTCATTCATAGCTCGGGGGAATCGATACAAACCTTACCTAATGACATTCGTTCGAAAGTGAAGACAATAGCGCAAGTGGGATTCGAACTTGCTTATTACGATGTCGCAGTTTAATACGTTAGCCACTATTTCTCGTGGACTCTCCCCTTTATCAATTAGAAAATATGTTTGACCTACCAGAGTAAATCATGTATTACATTAGAATGTGCGTCCCTGGGAATAAAAGGTTATTTGGCCCCTAAAACCATCTACAAGGTATTCTATATAGATGTATACTATTTTAATCATACATTTGTTTCAAAAGATCGATGATTTTCTCTCTCTCTCTCTCTCTCTCTCTCTCTCTCTCGCTCTCTTTCTCTCTCTTTCACACACACACACACACCATTCGTCCCTATTGTCTATCACTTTTGGCAGATCCACAAGACGGCATCCAGCATCCAACATCCACACAGGACATGTGTGGGAGCCCATGGGATAACTTTATGAGTTCATGCCTGCTTCGCAACCTTGTCTTCTTTTTTCTCTTTTCGTGATTGTTCATTTTCCCCCCTTTTCTCCTCTTTCTTTTCTTCGCTTTCTCTCTTTTTCTTTATAGTTTTCCTTTCTCTTATTTGCTTCCTCTTTTTTTTTTTTCTTCCAATTGTTTCTTTCTGTTTCTCCTCTTTTTCTTTTCCTTCTTCTTCTCTTTTTCTCCTTTTTCTTTCTTTTTGCATCTTCTTTTTTCGGTTTCTTCTTATTTTCTGTTTTTTCTCTCCTCTTTTTTTTCTTCCTGTTTTTCTCCTTTATTCTCTTTCATTCACATTATTACACTTTTTACTATTTTTATTATTCTCTTTTTCTTTTTCTTTTTCCTTCTTTTTTTCTCTCTATTTAATTTGCTTACTCTCTCTTTTTACCGCTTTTTATTCTCTTCTTTTTTTCTCTTGTTTTTCCTCTTTCTCTCTCTTTCATTTGCTTCCTCTGTCGTTTTACACTTTTTTGTCCTGTTTTTCTCTCGTTTTTCTTCTCTTTCATTCATGACTCTGCAAAAATTATTAATCATTTAGCTGAAACCAGTCAAAGACATAAGACATAATTTTCCATCTGTAGTCTGCTGCTCCTGACCCGGTCTGTAAACCAGATGAAACGATTTAATAATTATGCATCTGGTTATGTTTATTTCTTACAAAAAAACAAACTTTGACTAAAAAAGAATATGAATCATCATCATCATCATAAGACGCAGTAGTCCCCGAGGCCAAATGGTTAAAGTGTTGGACTGCAGCCTTGAATTAAACGCTTCCGTATTCCAGTGGAGATGTAACGTTCACTTTCAGACTAATGCCCTTTGGAAAAGCTATATACTTCTTTGTGCTGCGTTTCTTCTAACTGGTTGACTTTAGCACCAAGAGATCAAAGACAATCCCAGTCATCGATTGAAAAAGATAGCATACGCTACCTAGTAGTCTGGCACTGAAGACTCAGAGTCTCCTTCTTTACTATACTTAACTATATGGCTCAGAGGTTTTAGAAATGATTTACTAAGCTTTTTGCTTACATGGCCAAATGAATGAGGCACCCAATTAAACTCAAAATCACTTGGGAAGGTTTGCTAATCGAGCTTGCAAATCATTACACCACCCAAGGCACCAGAGTGAGGACACCGATTGTCATTTACTAGTTTGGTACTTAGCCAGAACTGATTGGCACCCAGTGAGAATCGAAATCATTAACAATGTTTAGGCAGTCTTTGAAAATCAGCATCCTACCTCAGGTAACGAAAACGAATTCTTATGTAGCGTGTTGATGGGTTGAGAACAGTCATAGTTTGACTTTTTTTTTTTTTACTTTAAAATTATTTGTTATTGCATTTGGGTATACGTTACGCTTTGCTTAAGTCGATTTTCGCGCCAAATCTACCAGTACTCCTCCGCCTTCCCATCCCCACATACACACCTGTCTATACCGATGTCTAACAATGTGGAACGTTTTCTGCGAACCGCTATAAGGAGGTTTGTACCTTCACAGCATCAGTACAACATCAAAGGAGCGAAAAGATTCGCTAAGGTTTTGTGACGGGCATTTACAGTTGTTTTGGCGCCAAATAACATAAGCAAGCAGGAAGTCAAAAAAGGAGAAGGAGGAAGATTGAATAGAGCGAGTCGAAGGAGAATAAGCTGAAGAAAAAAGAGGATAAGCAGAAGGAGTAGAAAAGGGTAGAGTGAAAGAATGAGGAAGAAAAGAAAAAAGGGAGAGAAGAGAAGAGAAGAGAAGAGAAGAAAGACAAGAGAAAGATAAGAGAATCAGAAAGCGCAGAAAAGAAGACAGTGAATGAAAGAGAAAGAAAAGGAAGAGAATGAAAGACAAGACAAGGGAATCAGAAGGAGGAGAAAAAAGAGTGAATGAAAGAAGAAGAAAAGAAAGAAAAAGAAAGAGAGATAAAACAAGAGAAAGATAAGAGAATCAGAAAGCGCAGAAAAGAAGACAGTGAATGAAAGAGAAAGAAAAGGAAGAGAATGAAAGACAAGACAAGGGAATCAGAAGGAGAAGAAAAAAGAGTGAATGAGAGAAGAAGAAAAGAAAGAAAAACAAGAGAGATAAAACAAGAGAGAGACAAGAGAATCAGAAAGAGCAGAAAAAGGGTGCAGTAAGTAAATGAAAGAGATAGAAATCGAAAAGAGAAAGAGGGATAAAAAAAAGAAAAGAAGAGGGAAAAATTTGAGAAGAAAATCGGTTGAAGAAGAGAAAAGATTGAACAAAAGGGGAAGAAAAGGATGAAGGAAGAGGAGAAGAAAATAAGAAACGAAGAAAGAGAAACAGATCAAAAAGAAGATAATCAATGGAAATAGGAAAAATGAGGAACGTGTATAGAAGAAGAAGAAGAAAAAGAAGAAGAAGAAGAAGAAGAAGAAGAAGAAGAAGAAGAACAACAACAACAACAACAACAACAACAATGGAGGAAGTGAAAGAAGAAGAAAAAGCAAAATAGACAACGAAGAGAAGAGACGAAAAGGAAAAAGAAAACGAAGAAAAATAAGAGAATCAGTCGAAGCAAAAGAAAGATGGTTGAAGAGAATAAAAGAGGAGGGAAAACCTGAGAAGATAACGAGGGTAAAGAGGAAAAAAGTAGAAAACACAGAAGAAAATGAAGAAGAAAATATAAAAGAAAAATGATTAGAAACAGAAGAAAAATGGAAGAAGGTAATAGAAAAAAAAAGAAAATGAAAAGAAGAAGAAAAGGAAAAACAAGGAAAGAGGATAAAAGAAAGAAGAAAGAGGCAAATCAGGGAAACAAAAGAAATAGGGAAAGACTAAAAGAGAAAGAAAAAGCAAATAAGAAAACGAGGGAAAATAACGAAAAAGGAGAAATGAAAGGAGAGAATTGGTTGGAGTAGTAGAAAGATGAAAGATCTAAATGAAAAAAAAAAAGTAAAGGAAAAAAGATAACGATGAGGGAAGAAGAAAATGGGAAGAATCAGTAGAAGCAGAAGAAAGATAGAAGACGTGAATGAAAGAATAAGAAAAAGAAAGGAAGATAGCGAGGGTGAAAAAGAAAAGAAGAAAAAAAAAAGAAGAATCGGTAGACGTAGAAGAAAAATGGAGGAAGTGAATAAAAGAGAAAGAAAAAGAAAATAAGTTAACGAGGTAGAGCAGAGAAAAAAGAAGAAAAAGAAAAGGCTTAGTAGAAACAAAAGAAAGATGGAGGAAAAGGATGAAAGAGAATTAAAATAAAGAAAAAGAATAAGAATTTTTTTTCTTTTTGCTTCTCATTTGTTTTGATACAGATGAATAAACATTCATTTACGTTTTTAAAAATTTCAACTTCGTCCACCAAATTAAGTCAAATTACACGTTTAGAATGAAGAAAGTAATTCGGTATCCCTAAGATGACCAAAAGATGATCGGAGAACATATCGATCAAAATCAGTAGAACCCAATTCAAAGGAGCATTCCTAACTGAGACCAAATATCGTCTACAATAGCCGCAACAAATATTTCTTTAAAATTGATTAAAATTAAAAGGCCTATTCATCGATTTCTTGCTCAGTCGAAACGGCATAGAATAGGCTAAAAAGGGGTTTCTTGAGTATGATATTAAACTGCATCTGATGACGAGGCTCTAGTTCAGGAGATTTGGGGAGTGTAGAGTACTGCCAGGTCCACTCTGAGCCCGGAGTGGTAGTATATGTTAGGGTCCCATCTATGTTTACAGATTAATCGTATTCGATTGAACATTGTGCAAAGAAAAACATCAAAAGAAACAGCAGTTTAAAAAATGTAAATCTTACCGTACTATGAACTCGATTCCCTAACCTCTAGGCATAGAATAACTCGAGATGGGTTGGTATGACGTTAAAATCAATCAGCCAATCTTTTTTTTTTTTTGTTTTTCACTTTTTGTTTTTGTTCATATTACCTGAATCCTATTTTCAATTAACACTGGTCTTTTTTTTGACATGACTATAAAGCATAAAAGAAAAATATGAGTACAATAAAAAAAAGTGAATTAGGCGAAACGAAACAAGAGTGACTGAAACGAAACTGATTCGTTTAAGTATTTTCGTTAAAACCGTTCCACTCATTATTTAGTAAATTAGAGCAAACAAAAGTAAAATAAGGATAATAATTACACACTTTTATCAAAATGTCAGTGATAAGCAAGTATAAATAATGTGACGTGAATTTGGCTTTTTTAATAACCGTCAAGCCCTCTTCATTATTGTCAATAAATGTGTTCTTGTCTTTTCACTCATGGATCTAGCCATAACAATGTCAACAACATTTATGTCTTCGTTGATAGACTTAATGAATTTATTTTTGGGGAGTTCAAGCGAAACAGCAAGAAAATGTTTTCATTTATTGAGCTTTCTCCTTTCCACTACGTGTTTCACACCGATCTTCTTCTTCTTCTTCTTCTTCTTCTTCTTCTTCTTCTTCTTCTTCCACCTCACCTTTGTATCTAAATTACTGTGTGCAGAAAATTATATGTAATAGAGAATTAACATCTATCTATCTATGTCCAAATCTATCTATTTATATATATATATCTATCCGGTACCTATTAAAGCATCTGACCCTGAAATGCTATGGGTAAATAGTAGAGTAGACAGGGTTCTCTAAACTGGATGACGGCAACCGATCTGGGAGAAGGAAAACTCAGAATTCAAAACCTCTACTAGAGTGGCAAGGCAATGTGCTGTGGCGGAGTGGCAAAACAAGGGACTGGGATCCCTTAAAACAATCCGATGATGAATTCAACTTCGTTCAAGAAACTCCTTCGGTGACTCTAATGTCAAATATAGCACCTTGCCTTTCACTTGGACAAACATAGGTATCGTAAAGAGGGACGACCGGCTGCATGGGCAACTACTGGTTAACTATAGAACCTTGTCAAAGCCTGTACCGAGATCAAGGCGTACAGACAGCTGTTAGAAAGCAAATAACACAGGAAGCTCGTGTTGTGATTTAGAGGGACACACATTAAGAACTCTGGTTGTATTTACTACTCAACTCATCGGTCACGACCAGGGTGTGACACAAGGTCAATTTTTATGCGGTGTCCAACTGGTTTAAATTCATAGTTTTCCTCATCTTAAACTGGCTGAAAGAAAGAATAGTTAGATTCTGTCCTTTCCCAAAATTATTTGCGCTATGTGAAATGCAAAAACCTAGTTCAGGATTGTTTTCCAAGAACGATAACCGTTACACCACAAGCACCACTATTAAACTTTTGGGACAAAAAAAGCAATTTGATTTCAAAGTTTTCCTTCTCCAAGTTCTGTTCTTTTTACCAAGGCCAGAGAGTCCACCCTACCCTACTGTCACTTGGGTTCATGCCTTGACTACTTCTAGTTCGTCTAATTGGATTAAAAGATTGATTGGTTGGTTTTAAAGGCATATCAACTTGCCTTGAGTTATTTTATGCTTTGGGTTCATTTTGCGTTCATTGTACGTTTATATCTATATCTGTGTATTTATTTCTTTAAAGTTTTTATACACAGTTAAATGATATCAAGTATTTCTATCTAATACAAATAATTTATATACAATTCAATGACTTCAAGTATTAATTTTTATTTCATAATAATTATTTGTTATATGGTTAAAAGAAGCTTATAATAATAATCCTTAGTAAATAATTATCGCTTCAAGTAGCAACCTTTGATACAAATGATTTACGGTTATATCATATTTACTCAACCCCTCCGCTCGGGCAGGATATGACAAAAGGTCATTTTTTAAGCGGAGTTTAACAGGTGTGAATTCAGAGTTTTCCTTCTCCTAGACTAGTTGTCTCACCAAGGCTTAAGAACCCAGTCTGCCCTACTATTTACCCATAGCTGAAGGGAGAATAATTGGATTCATACCTTTCCCAAGGGTATTAGTGCTATGTGAAATGCAATCAGTCTCATCCAGGGTTTGAACTCGTGTCGCCGTGTCCATTTCCTGTGACAATAACCATTACACCCACGGGCACTTCCAAAACTTACGGTTATATGGTTTTCGCGTATTTTTCTTTGTTTAATGGCATATCAACTTTCATGGGTAATGCTAAGAATATCCTTGTAGAAGAACAGTAGTGATACTATTTAACCCCTAGGTAGGGAGATAAGGGGGTTCATACCAATATATATATATATATTATTTCATGCTGCTAGCATGGATTTCCATAACTCTCTCCAACCATTCGTCTCTGTCATTCATCGCTTCCGGCAGGTCTTTGAGACTACATCTTGTGTCAGTACAGATCTGTTGTAGATATGTTCTATTTGGCTAACCCACACATGCACGTCCGTGCGAAGAGTTCCATTGGAGAATATTTCGTATGATTTCATCCGTGCGTTTCCAGCAGTGCCCTGTATGTAATGTTCATCTTATTTTGGATGGTTTTAGAGATAGGAGGTAGGCGGCCGTACATCTGCTCTTTTGTGTGATGTTGCTAGAAGGATTTGTTCAATATAGCTCGTAGCATCCTTGTGCAATTCCCATCTAGCTTTTTCTCTATACCGTTAATCAGCGTCCATGTGGTGAATCCATATAGTAGTATTGACATTGTAAACTCAGAGAGCCCAAACCTGCTGTTTCCTTTTTCAGTACCAATATATATATATATATATATAGGTACCAATAGAAAATTTTCTCAGTACCAATATATATATATATATATATATAGGTACCAATAGCAAATTTTCACAGTACCAATATATATATATATATATATAGGTACCAATAGCAAATTTTCTCAGTACCAATATATATATATATATATATATAGGTACCAATAGCAAATTTTCACAGTACCAATATATATATATATATATATAGGTACCAATAGCAAATTTTCACAGTACCAATATATATATATATATATATATATATAGGTACCAATAGCAAATTTTCACAGTACCACTATATATATATATATATATATAGGTACCAATAGCAAATTTTCACAGTACCAATATATATATATATATATATAGGTACCAATAGCAAATTTTCACAGTACCAATATATATATATATATATATAGGTACCAATAGCAAATTTTCACAGTACCAATATATATATATATATATATATATATAGGTACCAATAGCAAATTTTCACAGTACCAATATATATATATATATATAGGTACCAATAGCAAATTTTCACAGTACCAATATATATATATATATATATATAGGTACCAATAGCAAATTTTCACAGTACCAATATATATATATATATATAGGTACCAATAGCAAATTTTCACAGTACCAATATATATATATATATATATAGGTACCAATAGCAAATTTTCACAGTACCAATATATATATATATATATATAGGTACCAATAGCAAATTTTCACAGTACCAATATATATATATATATATATAGGTACCAATAGCAAATTTTCACAGTACCAATATATATATATATATATATAGGTACCAATAGCAAATTTTCACAGTACCAATATATATATATATATATATATATATATATTAGCACTAAGAAAATAAGAGAGCAGGTTTAAGCTCCGAGAGTTTGCAAATCACGTAAAACTTTTAGAAGAACAGTAGTGATACAATTTACCCCATACCTGGGTGGTGTAAAAGGAGATTAATACCTTTCCCAAGGGTATTAATCCAAAAGAAAATGTAATTGGGCAACTGGGGTTCGAACTCGCTTAGTACAATGTCACATCCCTACCGAGCTCCCCACCCGCCGTCACTTATTCTTATCCAATACGAATAACTTTCCAACAGAACTATTTGATCCATAGATGGATTTGTTTTTTTGTTTTTTTTTGTTTTAATAGCATATCAATCTCCCTGTGTTATTTAATGCCAAACCCATCCTTTTAACAGAGTAATTGTATTATTCAACCATTGGCTGTGAGGGAATGTAGTTTCGTGCCTTTCCCACGAGTATTAGACCGAAAGTGAACATAATAGCGTAACTGAGTTCGAACTCGCTTCCTACAATATCGCAGTTCAGCACATTAACTATTTCACCACTAGTACCCCGCCCATATATGGGACTCTGACAGGTTCTACCGCTTTGGGTCAGAGTGGACCTGGAAGTAATGACAACCAAGGGATAATCGACACTCTCCAGATCTTCTGAACTGGAGACTTCACCATCTAATGCAGTATTACATCATGACGTTCTATACTAGAGGCCACTTCATAGCGCATACAAGTCATTAGATAGGAGGCCAGTTTTATTGAAGGGAGAGAATTAGGTTGTACACTGCTGTGTACAGTGTATATACTCTTGTGTTGTCGGCTCAAGAAATTCAAAGGAATCTTTTAATTTTACTTTTGGTTGGAATATCATTTAACTTATTTAGATTTAGTAAGTAAATTTCATTATTTTAGTTTCAGTTGATACATTATTTTTATTTAAATTGTAAAAAGGAAATTTTGGGATTTAAATTCACTCGCACAAAAAGATTTACTTGAGTTTAAAGCTTTAATGTTTTTAAATTAAAGTTTAATTTATTTTTGGCATTTTTCCTCTTAAAGTTTGTTCAATATTATTTAATTAAATTTTAAAGAATTATTTATTGATAAAATCCAATTCTTTTTTAGCAATTTGCATTATTTTAAGTAAATCAATAAAACATTAAACAAATTTGAAAAGGATTTAATTTAGTTTCTTCAAAGACGTAAAGCAAACTATTTTTATTATAAAATGAATTAACTATTTTTTTCATAGATTTAATGTCATTACTTCATTTGATATTTATTTTTGATATCGTTCAAAAAAAACTCGTTAGTGTGGATGAAAACGTATCATCAACAAAATTAAAGTTTAATTTTCTCAAGTTTTTAACCATGACAAAAATTAGCATTAGTCGATATTTTTCTATTAAGAGTTTAAGTTTGAATAATAAATTTGAATAAAATTTTAATAGAAAAAGGTTCATTAACATTTATCAATTAAAACTTTTTCCAACATTTCCATTAAAAGTTAAAAAAAAAAAAAAGCAAATTTATTCACACTTTTGTTTCTAAAGTTAAAGAATAAATGATTATTTTTACTGCATTTGTTACATTTGTGTGTTTGCTTGCAAAACAAAATACAGAAGCCAGCAAGACAAAACTATGTGTGGTGAATCAACATTTTCTTTTTTTGCAATGGCTCCCAAAATGGTTGGAATAAAATACAGATCAGATATGATTATACGTGCTTTTGGGTATTATGCAACATCACGGACATTGTATTATAGATTAAGAGACGATTTTCAATTACCCTCATTAGTAACATTAAGAAGGATGACGCCAAAAGTTTCAAAACTTAACGAAAAATCTTTTTTCTTATCTATATTTAATACTCTTAATACCAATCAAAACATGTGCATAATTCTCCATCATGAAGTATATATAAAAAAAATGTTGCTATAATATGGCAAACAACTATTTGGTAAATCAGTTGACAATCCATCTCTACTTGCTCAAACAGTACTTGGTATAATGTTGATATATCTCAATGGGGGTCCAAAATTTCTTACAAAATTGATTTCAATTTCAAAATTAACATCAGCCTTTTTATTTGAACAAACTGAGTAAACAGTCCCAGCCATCACATATGTACCAGCGGATGTAAAGGCTATTATATGTGATGGCAACCGAGTAAATCAATCTTTTTTTAAATTGTATTCTACACTTCTTGAAAAACCTTGGTTAACTGAAGAGAAGAAATATTTGCTTTTTGATTATGTTCATCTGTTTAAAAATATTCGCAATTGTGGCTGACAGAAAAAATAGGAGAACTAATCTTTGATGATGATAGAGTAAGACGAGTTGCAAAATGGGCACATCTTAAACAGTTATATCGTTTTGAATCTGAAAAACTAGTCAAACTTTTAGATTTAAATGAAATTTCCATTGCTCCAAAGCCAATAGAAAGACAGTGGGTTTCTACTTGCCTCAGAATGTTTTAAGAAAAAAAATATAATGCACTTCTCACTCAGTCTGGAATAAGTGGAGATAAGAATGATACTGCCATCTTCATAAACAAGATTTTGACATAGTGGAAATTTTTAAATGTTAAGTCTCTTCAAATAGATAAATTACGTAATGATCCTCTACAAGCTGAAATCAGATCTTCAAATGACACCCGACTTGATTTTATCATTGAATTTGGTAAAATGCCTCTTGATATGGCTGGCAGTCGAGATAATCGTAAAAAACAATTATCCCATTCTTGTAATGAAATTGTTTGTCTATGTCGACACCCTTTAGCTACAAGTAATAAATATGTACAACTTGGGGAATTTTCAACTGATCCATTAGAAAAAGGATTTGGTAAACTTCGTCCAGGATCAGGTGGCACCTACCTTATTAATGTTCAACAGTGTACTGAAAGTTGTATATTAAGCAGACATCTTTACTTTTAAATCAAAATGTAAATATTGATGAATTTGATACTGAGTCAGGTCATCAATGTACATCTTGTGATTATAAACTTTCTAATGAAATAAAAATGGCTCTTGTGTACATAGCTGGATATATTATAAGAAATGATAATCAATCCAGTGAATATGAAACCATTTTTATTATGAAAAGTATGGAAAAGATACCAATTTAACTGACCGTGGAAAACTAAAAGTTCCTTCTGACCACACTTGCCAATGGTTATTTTTGTTTTATCCTGTTCCATACAATAAAAGAAAAGGTTTTCTATAAATCCTTAAGTAATATTTTTATGCCTAATTTTGAGTTTCATTTTTCTTTTCAACATGGAGAAAAAGCAAGCTTTTATTTTTGGAAATATAGTTTTGAAAAATCTTTTGCAAACATGGCACACCCAGATCAGAAAAAGAACCAGCTCTAAAAGTTTTGAAACTTTCCTAGAATTAATTTGTTTTAATTGTCTATATTTCAGAAATGATTGATTGTAATATACACACTTCGGCTGATGTCTTCCAGCCTTCTCGGGTTCTGTTTTTCAAACCCAATAACTGTAATGTAAATTTAAACCAAACTCTTTATCCATTCGCAGGGAATAGATTGAATAAAGGGTTCAGTGACACCTGCATATGATATAAATATTTCTGATTCAATATTATAGGTATCATATCTTTCACCAGAAATCATAATTACCCCTTTATGTTGTTTACTAATTATCAATGTCCCTTGCAAAAATACAAATTTTCATTTATTTAATTTTCAACACATCCAATTATCCTTAGGGGTGAATCAAAATGTTATTCTAAGTATTTTCAAAAGTGGTTGACTTAATTTTTTTCAAAAAATTTCTGAAAACCATACATTTTTCAAAAGGCCTCCAAGTTGCGCCATGAGTTGGTCTGTAGTATAGAACACCATATATTGCACCCAAGACGCACAAAATTGGTTAAATTTAAGGCTATTCATAATGGCGTCTGAATTGGCAAAGTTTAAGGCTATTCATAATGGCGTCTGAATTGGCAAAGTTTAAAAGCTATTTAGAATGGCGTCTGAATTGTACCATGAGGCATTGACTCAGAGATATAAAGGCGAAGGTTTAAAGCTTCTTATTGAAGTCTGTCTGAAAGTTCAATCCCTTGGCCCTATTTCAGTCGGCAGCAAAATATCTCAGAAGGTCAATTACCTGATACGAAATATCCCAAAGCATGAGCAATTAATTGAGAGAACACTCTACCCCCCACCCGTGAACGGAATAAAAACTTAGTTACTTTTGTTTAAAGGCATATCAAGCTTCGTAGGTTATTTAATGTTTTAATCATCCTTGCAGAAAAACCCCTGTGATACTCTTTAACCGATAGCAGAGAGGATAATCGGGTTCATACCCTTCCCAAATATATTAGTCGGAAAGTGATCGTAATGACATGAGTTGAGTTTGAACTCGCTTATTACGATATCGCAGTTCAGCTCGTTCACCAATACACATGAGAATGAAGTAGTTGTATATCTCCCATTGACATCAGTTGTCTATGTTCAAACCCAGGAAAAAAACATGGATTTCAAATGCTAATTATCCAGGCCTCGCAACACAATTTTCCTGCAACAAGTATTCAGACGTCGTCGGAGCAACCGAAAACTCTAGCATGTTGATGAGGGCCATCTCCAAGCAGCTCAAGAAGACGAAGTCGTGAGATATGTAGAACATCGTGTGTTCCGACAGTATGAAGAGTACTGTAATTATTCATGTATAATTCGCACTTTTTTCAGCTTTTTAAGCTTAAAAGTTAACGGTGCGTACAATACACCAAAACTAAATATTAAAGTTTTGTCCAGCCATCTGAGTGGTCATATTCGGGACGACATGACCAAAAATAAGTTATATCTTCGGTCCAAACTAAGATGTAACAAAGCGTTTAAATCACTAACAAAACATTACCAACGTAGTCGGCTGGGACTGTAGAATACACCAACTCAATCTCTGCAGAAGGTAATATCTCCCAACAAGTGTCCTAGATATGACATTAAACAATCTGATGGTGAGGTTCCAGTAATGCTGCTGCTTTGGAAATGTGGAGTACTCCATCATTGCCATTGCTCCCAGGTGCACTCTGGGCCAGAGTGGTAGCACCTGATAGGGTTCTATCAATGGGTCAAATAGAACTGTTTGATATTTAGAATGAGTGCAAACAAATGACTAATGCTAAATTGATTTGTTTGATCATTTATCTGGGTGTGAACAAGTGACAGATGTTTAATTGGATTGTTAGTTATACATAACAAGAATTGGAACTATTTAACTTTGACTTATGCTAAACTGAATTGTTAGAAATATAACTGTTTGATCATTTAACTTTTTGTATCAACAAAATGTGTTTAAAAATCATATATATTTAATATATAAAAACAGAATTTGCCATTAAATAACTAACAATGATTAATATACCATCAATCCAACCCAACCCAAACTAAACACTCCGTTTGTTTAAAAGAATATTCATATCAATTCGATTTTAATCAGCTTCACTTCTGTCTGTATCACAGACTGGCATCATGATTTTAATGTTCACTTCTGTTTTACGTTTCTATTGAGGAAAAGCCACAAACTGAAATGTGTGTTTGTTTATAATTTTGTTCTTTTCCGATTGTATTTGTACCACAAGCTTGTTGGATTTTCAGTGGATATTTTCATGCATTTGCTTTAATTACCGCGTAAATTTTGTGTTTCAAAACACAACGAGCTGCTTATGTGGTCACCCATCTAAAGACTGACCTGTCTCATTGTGATGATCAGACGGAAAGTTATTTGCTAAAGCTTTTGTTTAGATGTGGCACATAGCCCTCAGATTACTTACAGAAGCTACTATTGATCAAGTGGTCACCCATCTAAGTACTGAACAAGGTTCATGTTTGTTTGATCTAGACGAAACCGCTGCAGTCAGTTTGACTTGACCACAGGTCACTTTCCCTTGCTAACTGATTGTATATTTTCCATTGTCGCCACAATCCAACAGAAAGAATTTGTGTGGTTATAGTTCTTCTTCTTCTTCTTCTTCTTCTTCTTCTTCTTCTTCTTCTTCTTCTTTCTCTCTCTCTCTCTCTCTCTTTCTCTCCGTTTCTCTTTGCTCCTTTCTCTTTTCTTCCTGCTCAATTTACTCCACACTCCACTTATTTTTTTTTTTTTGCTCTTCTTTATATTGCGTCTATTCTTTTCCGCCGGCTGTAACCTTGTGTTAAGATTATATTTTCTAATTTCTGCCAACCAAAACTATTGACCTAGTCCAATTGCCTGCATTGTCTGCAAATCTATGGCTGTTTAAACTATTCAATTACAACATAAATATTCGAAACACATACGCAGAAATAAAATCGGTGACACGAGTTCAAATCTGGTTGAATTCATCTCTCATCTCTTCAACTATTGGTTGGGTTGGGTTGGGTCTATGGCATATCAACTATTGTAGGATATATAATGCCAAATCCTGTTTATACATATATATTAGATATATATGGTTTCGTTTCGTTTTCTGACATATCAACCATTGTAGATTGCTTAATGCCAAAGCCTATTTATACATATATATTAAATATATATGATTTGTTTGGGTTGGATTTTATGGCATATCAACCATTGTAGGTTATTCAATGCCAAATCCAAATGATTTGTAAACACATTTTTCCTGTTTATACATATTTATTAGATGATTTGTAAATACATTTTGTCGGTAATATTCTTAAGCGAGTCTGAGCTTTTTTTTTTGCACATAGTTAAATCGTTTCAAGTATTGCTATATAACAGCCACAATTTAACATCAGTCATTTGTTTGCACACAGTTTGCTCTATTTGACCCACAAATAGGAGCCTATCAGGCGTAACCATTCCATGCCAGAGAGGACCTGAGAGCAATGACAATGACGGGGTACTCCACATTCCCCAAATCTCCAAGGCTGGAGCGTCGCCATCAGATTGTTTAATGTTATATCCAGAACACCCGTTGGAAGGTTCTTACCCTTCTGTAGAGATGCAGTTGATGTATTCTACTGGCCCAGCCGACTGAGCTGTTCAACTATTGGTGAAATGTGAGTTAAACTCGGATCTTTGTCTTTGGTTTGGCAACTTATCTCAGAGAAGGAAAATTCTGAATTCAAACCCCCTTAAAATTGGCCTTGTGTCGTACCCTACCTGTTACGAAATGATTGGGTATATACATGTACAGCGTACTTCTTGAAACCAACAATGAAAACCATTTAATATACGAGTGATGCTCCAAAAGTAATACCTCCAATTTAATTTTATAGAAACTACAAAAAATACTTATAGTAAATTAATGCCATTGAATTGAATAAACTTTCGACTACAAAATACTAATTTTCTACACTAGCAATGCATTTTAGCCAATGATTAACAAAAACCTGTTGTTATGTAATGACTTACCCACCCCACTCCCTACCAACCCACTAGATGTGGCGAACTCTCATGTCGAAGTGATCGACAGATGATGGAGGGTCATCAAAGTTGAAGTTCTCACCTGTGGAAAACCATGAGGGTACTTGTGGTTGGGTTGGCTGTGGACAGTAAAAAGCGAATAAAGAGATAAAAAAAATAGTTGAATCATTCATTGATTTTAACAACATGTCAACCCGTCCAGGCTTATTTTATGCCTAGTGGTTAAGGAATTGCATTCATTGCACATTCATATTAACATTTTTGTGTTGTTGTTTCTTATGAGTTTGTTTGGGTTTGTTTTTTTTTTGCATATACCAAATATCAAATATTCCTATTTAATATAAATAACTTGCACGCTTTTGTATGGTTTCAAGTATTCTTATATAACACAAATAATTATTTAGTTTCAAGTAACTAATAATAATCGTTAGTAAACAATTATAGCTTTCATCATCATCTTGTCGTGCCATCAGCATGGATATCCCTGACACTCTCTCGCCACACCTCCCTATCGTTCATCGCTTCCGGCAGGTCCCCAGGGCTACACCCCGTATCCTCACAGAGCTGCTGTATGTATGTTCGAGCCGGTCGTCCTGCTTTTGCTCGGCCATATGTGGGGATCCATAAGAGTACATCACTTATGAGCTCGTCTCTACTTCTCCAGCATTGTCCTGCGTGTCTGGTTCATCTGATTTTGATAGTTTTCGTGATGGGTGGTAGGTGGCCGTATAGCTGCTGCTTTGTGGGGTGTTGCCTCCAGAACTTGTTCAATATAGCTCGCAGCATTCTTGTGTAGTTACCGTCAAGCTTTTCTCCGTCCGTTTAGTTAGCGTCCATGTAGTGCATCCATATAGCAGTATCGATACGACCGCTGCCTGGAAGAAACTGCGTTTCATCTTATCGGTCTGGTCTGACTTCCATATATAACCGATAGCCTATTGATAGCTGTCCATGCCTTTGCTAGTCGCATGTTGATGTCTGTCTCGGTTGATGAGACTCTGCTTCCTTGGTAGGTGAACTTGTCAACTAGTTTCAGAGAGCTACCGTTTAGTGTGGAAATGTCGCCTGTTTGATTAAAGCACATGTATTCAGTTTTGTGTGTATTGAAATGGAGGCCAATACCTGCAGCAGACTATGCAGTAGGGTTTCCAGACTATGCAGTAGGTTTTCCAGACTATGCAGTTGAGTTTCGCCTTGGGCGGGTGCATTTGCCAGAAGCGCTATGTCATCGGCGTAGTCGGCCTCGGTAATTGTTTTTGTGGGGTACCTTCTGCTTCTTTTCTTTGTCAGCTTGAAACCGTTTTCTTTGATTTTATCAATCGATGTTCTAAGCACGTAGTCTAGACAGATGATAAAGAGGTATGGGGCTAGTATGTCTCTTTGCAATACTCCTGCTACAATGTTGAAGTAGAGAACGTACTTTCCCTTTGGTGTTTCTATAGAGGATTATTATGGCTGCGACGGTTTCTTTTGGTTGCAGATAGATAGGACTTTTCTTTAAAAAAAAATAAAGCTGGGGTGTACTCTGTATATCCCTAAACTGTACCTGATGGGGAGGCTCTAGTTCTGAAGATCTGGGCAGTGTAGAGAACCACTTTATTCTCATTAATCTCTGGTCTACTCTCACCCAAATTGGTAGTACCTGTTAGGGTCGTATCTAGGAGAAAATTGATCTGTTTAAAAATTATTCGTATTGAACAGTAGCCCTTTATGAAAATAAAGTATTTCCATGTCAGTTTTTCACTAAATCACGATTTGTTTATTGTATATTATCAACTTTTTTAAATGGAAGTTTGATAAATAATTATCATCATTTCAAAGACAACAGATACTTGTATTTACTGAAAAATATCAAAGAATGTAAAATTTAAAAAAATCAAACGTTATATATATATAAGTGTTGGGAAGGGAGCAACTCCTTTCCCTGATTGCTCCACATAACTTGATCCGTATCTTAGAATGCTGGGAGACATCAAGTACCGTTAATTGGGTCTTTGGTATGACTCGACCTAGATTGAACCCGGGTCTACCGGACCATTGGCTAACGCTCTAACCATTATGTCAATATATATATATATATATTTACAACGTTTTGGCCGATATGTCCTCCGGCCTTCTTCAGGTGTTTATCGAGCCTACACGGAACTTCGAACAACGTCCTTTATTTAATCCACGGGGGTCGCTTGTTCTGATCCCGTTAACCATAACCGATTATAAGTGCAAAGTATTCCTGTATTTTTTCTCACGTGTAGTAAGGATTGAACCTGCAACCACCAAGAGATTGTCTTCTTTAGAAGCTTAGGGAACCAACACCTATAACTGTTACGCTATGTGTCCTGCTGTACCGTTCAGGGTGAAATTTTGGGACTTATAAACTTAATGTTCTCACATCACTATGATTACATCTATGTAAGATTTTTTTACCTGAGCTCTTATTCCAATTTTTTTTGTCTAGCCTTTCTGGTTATTGGTTCCCATATAGTATTCATCTCTATACTTGGTCAACTCAACAGGTCACTGTAGCCCCACATATGTATTGACCCCTTAAGGCGTCTAATTCTCCAGTGTTCCTCTCTATCAATTATTTTACCTTATGGGATAATAAGGGCAGATGGTTTACCTTTTCTTTCCATATATGGTCCGCCATACCCGACTTTTCAATTTCACCTCGTAGTAATGCTTTCCGGTGTTCTTGCCTTATTTTTAGTGGGCGACATGTCTTGCCTTTGTATACTTTACCACAACTGCAAGGGATGGAGTAAACACAGTTCTTGATCATGTTGAATTCTGTTGACGGCTTGACACGGAAGAGATATCTCCGGAGAGTTGAGCCACTTGTAAATATTGTCCTGTCATATGAACTACATATCCTTTGCATCCTTTCGGCTAGGCCTTTGACATGGAGCAGACATACTGTGGTAAGTTTTCGGGTTTCGTCTTTTATCCTCCCATCCAGGTTTCTTAAAGCCGATGTTATGCGCTCTGGGTAGTCGTTACGATGGAGGTTGTGTCTTAAACTAATCATTTCTTCTTGATATGCATCCATATCACTACTCATGGCTTTTGCTCGATGTTGTAAACAACAGACTATTCCCTTCTTCACATTATATGGATGATGGAAGTTGAAATTCGAGTACTGTCCGGTGAAGGTGGGCTTACGAACACAGATGACCAGAATCCTTGATCTGTGCGTGTTACTAATACTTCAAGGAAGTGTAATTTATTAGTTTGTTCTTCCTCCATAGTTAACTGTATAGATGGTCGTATTGAGCTCACGTAATCAAATAATTTTTGAACATCTGTGTGACATGTGTCATCTACGTATCTAAGCCACATTGATGGCTTTAGTGATGTAGTTCCTAATGCCATTTCTTCGAAGTATTCCATGTATATGTTGACCAATACTGGTGACAATACATTTTTATTATCAATCTATTTATTTGTAATAAATTTAACGAGGTTAAGGGCCTTTATGTTTTCGCAATAGTGACGCTCTGTTCAGAATATTAGAAATTGGTTCAAGCTCTTATTGAAAGACGGAATTTCGGATGCTGATTTTTCAGGCCGGTAGAAGTATTCCATTTGAAAAACTGGCACTACATAATCTTTCTATGCATACCTCCCATTTAATATTTGTGCTGTACAGGATGAATTAACTGTTTTTTTTTTCTCGAGTAAATAACCAACAAATCAGTAATCAAATCAAACCTTAATTTCCTAAAAATGCACAAAATATTTATACAAAGTTAAGGGAGCATGTCTCTCTTTTCTTATTATTTTTCTTTTTCTTTCTTTTTCTTTTCTTGTTCTCTGCTGCCTCGTCGTCCCCCCTTCTGCTACTACAACTACTACCACCACCACCACCACGTGATTTATTTGGCATAATTGAGTCAGTGGATCACCATCGTCCCCTCATCACCATTCACCATGGTGAGATTTTAAATTTGAGAATTAAAAATGGAACGTAAGAAGAAAATAAATCAAATAACCTTAACGACAAAATCATTTAACGAACAGATGGAAATTATATTAAAAGAGTGTAAAAATGTCACAAGCAATTCACTGCTTTTTACAAGTGATACACTTAAAAAGGTGAAATGACAAAGGGGGGGGTCTCAGTTTCGCGCATGCGCGGTGAATGACTCTAAATAAATTAATCTGGACCAACGCTTATTTAAATCCTTATAAGCTCTTTCTCTCTCTCTCTCTCTCTCTCTCTCTCTCTCTCTCTCTCTCTATCTATCTATCTATCTATCTATCTATCTCTTCTGAGTCGATCAGTGATAGTTGAGATCAGCACGCTGATAACTACACTATCAAAGAGTACCTCACGAGGTACAAGGTGTTTCAATATACATGGGACCCACGTGACTGCTGATAACTCAACTAATAATAATGTTGGGTTCTTTTTTTTTTTCAGATTTGAAAATAGTATCCTACAAGA
This sequence comes from Sepioteuthis lessoniana, assembly GCA_963585895.1. Lineage (NCBI taxonomy): Eukaryota > Metazoa > Mollusca > Cephalopoda > Myopsida > Loliginidae > Sepioteuthis > Sepioteuthis lessoniana. Next base: position 86,118,223 of record OY757929.1, read on the forward strand.
ACTATTAATCCTCGATTATAATGCCTTGGACATTGCGTCACTGCTTATTTGGAGACAAAATCCTTCAAAACTGTCTCAAAATAGATGCAACCCATTAATATGATTATGATTTATTACTGAGACAAGAAACTAAAAAGAGGCTTGCATGTCAAGGAAGCTGATATAATAACAATTTTTTAAAAAATATTCATTTGATGTCTCTAGCTCAAAGGAAGCATATTTTATAGGACAAGTTCCTGACGACCGACATTGCGTTTGTCTCAGTAACAAATCATTATCATATTAATAGCTTGAATCTATTTTGAGACATCCCGTACATCATATTAATGGCTTGCATCTATTTTGAGATATCCTGTACATCATATTAATAGCTCGCATCTATTTTGAGACATCCTGTACATCATGGTAATAGCTCGCATCTATTTTGAGACATCCTGTAGATCATGTTAATAGCTTGCATCTATTTTTAGACATCCTGTAGAGCATGTTAATACCTCGCATCTATTTTGAGACATACTGTAGATCATATTAATAGCTTGCATCTATTTTGAGACATCCTGTACATCATATTAATAGCTTGCATCTATATTGAGACACGCCTTATAATAATTTGTCGGCTAGGCGAGTAGACTATTGTTAATGAGTTCTGAGATAGCTGGTTTGTTGGTTGGTTTTACGGCATATCAACCCTTGCTAAGTTATTTAATGCCGAAATCAGTCTTTTTCAAGTAAATATATGCCTTCGAGTAACTAATGATAATAATTCTAAATAGTGTTCGCCAATGGCCCAGAAGACCAGGGTTCAAACCCAGGTAGTGTTCTACCAAAGACTCAAAAATTGGTACTTGATGCGTCCTTGCTTAACACTCAACATTAAAAAGTACGGATCAATGGTAAGTAAAGCAATCCAGGGAAAGGAGTACCACCGACCCTACACCTCGTTGTAAAAGCTAATGAAAAGTGGCCTTTCAGGTCGCCTTTGACTACGGTCGGCAAGTTTACTTATATCATTAGATTATATCTGTGTGTGTGTGTGTGTGTGTGTGTGTGTGTGTGTGTGTGTGTGTGTGTGTGTGCTTTTCAGGCACTATCATTTCATGTCAGAGAGGGTCTAGGAGTAATAGCAACGAAGGAGTACTCCACACTCCCAAGAGTTTAAGAAACGGAGCCTCACCACCACTTCACTCTAAAAATAACACTTGAGAGTTCTTACTCTTCTGCAAAGAATGCAACAACGATAAGTCATTAAAAAATTTCCGCTTTCGTAAAATATGATTCATTCATATATAATTTATCAATGAATTAATTTCAATCAATATCATATTCGCCATTATTTTGAATCACCTCCCGCCATTTATGAGGTAAGTAAAGTAGAGTTGTCTCCCTTTAGTCGAGGGTGACCCGAAGGCTCCCTTTTCGATAGTCACTACGCCAAGGTGTAGGGGAGGGCGCTACTCCTTTCCCTGGATTGCTCCACTTTACCCTAGATCTGTACCTTATAATGGTGATTGTTAAGTAAGAAGGCATCAAGTACCATTTTTTGAGTCTTTGGTATGACTCGACCTGGGATTGAACCCAGGTCTACCGGGCCATAATTCAGCCTGAGAAGTTTTTCATAAACATTTTCACCTGATCTTCGAAAAATTTTTGTCATCCTATATTTTTACCAACACGTTTCTTGTTGAATGTATTGAGAAGCACAACGTTTCTCCTTTTGACTAGTACGGGACGTTTTCATTGAAGATTTTCATGCACACGTTGCTTCTGTTAAGAGTATAAGCTTGCATTTAGTGTCTGATTGCGCTCAAATTGGATAATACAACAGGAATCCCATGATAAATAGAGAATGACTTTTCCTCCTCTGCCTTTGGAGAAGGCTGTAGAAATTCAAACCATGTCATTTCACTTTTTTGTGTTAGATGTTATCATAAAAGACCCATTTTTCGTCATCTGAAATGGTATTCATGAGAAACAAGTCATTTCTCTTCTTTGAAAGAAGACTCGTCTCTATGGATACGCGATTTTTCTAATTCTTCTTCGAGCGGGTGTCCTCGTAGTGTAATGGTTAAGGCGATGGACTGCGGAATCGCAGTAAGCGAGTTCGTACTCCAGTTGCGCTATTACGTTCACTTTCGGGCAAATACCCTTGGGAAAGGTATGAACCCCCTTATCCTCCCAGCTATGGGTTAAATAGTACCACTACTGTTCTTCTAAGAGAATGGCTTTGGCATTAAATAACCTACGAAGGTTGATATGCCATTAAACAACGAAACGAAACCAAACTTATTCTTCTCACTTAGAATAAGAAAGCGAAATGTTCAATTGGTTCAGTTTTCCTATATTGTTCAAGTGGTGATAGATTGTGGATTGGGAAGCGGTGAAGTCAAATGCGGATTCTCGATTACTTTTGCGCGGATTACATTTCACCAATTCTCTTAAGATAAACTGATCGAAATCTGGTGAGCGTCTTAAACTGGATTCATCCCTCAATGACGTATCACCAGAACGAAACTTTGAAAAGCAGTTTTAGACATGGCGATCAATTAAAACAACTTGGCTATGCATATTTACCAACCCCTCCGCTCGGGCAGGATATGACACAAGGTCAATTTTTAAGCGGAGTTTATCAGGTTTGAATTCAGAGTTTTCCTTCTCCTAGACTAGTTGCCTTGCCAAAGCTGAAGAACCTAGTCTGCCCTACTATTTACCCATAGCTGGAGGGAGAATACTTGGAGTTATACCTTTACCAAGGGTATTAGTGCTATGTGAAATGCAATCAGTCTCGTCCAGGATTTGAACTCGTGTCGCCGTGTCCATATCCTAACACGATAGCCATTACACCACGGGCACCTCCATCCAACAACTTGGCTATAAACCCTATAAATTTTCTTAGCTGTTTTTGTAGCTTTTTTTATTCTTTCACTTCCACATTATACGTAGAATGTAAACTTTCAGTTTATCCATTTCTGAGGCGTGAGATCATAGATTAAATTATAATGCACATTGAAATATTGAAATAAGAATGACTGATGACGGTTCTTTTTAGTCAGGTAATTTCCGGTTCCGTATAAAACATTGGAAGTTTGAAATATGTAGTCACGACTTGTTTTTAAACAACGAAAATTATTTATGACTCAACCCGATGGGAAAGTATCAACGAGTTTGAGATGGATTACATAAATGTATGTTGTTCCTTGGAAATTGCGTGTCAAGCCTCGTAATTTTCCGGTGTTAAGTGCCCGAGGTTTTCTCTATTTATTCAGGTGTCTCATTTGCATACTATGCTACACTTCCCAGAACCTGCGAGGTTTGAAGCCCTTATTTGGTCTATCACTTCTTCTGGAAAGTCTATGCCACTTCTGCATTTGTTCTTCTTCTATCCTTTTTAACGGAGACCTTGGTCTATCTTCATCTTCTAAATCTGTTACGTCATTCCCGCTTTCCTCCATGTTTTGTTCTGTTTAATTTTCCTCTTCTTCAATTTCCTTGTGTTCCTCCTCCGGTATCTCCACATATTCAGGCTCGAATCTGGCTCTAATTTGGTCAGCATGAGCTAATATTGCCTGCCCTTTTTTTTCTAGTACAGCCCTTTTTCTGTCCATTCGCTCTCTCAGGTTTTGTCTCCTTATTTCTTTTATACCAAACTTTCTCCTCTGTGGCAAATGACATGGTTATTGGGGCTCTAATTTGCCTGGCCATTAATGCTGATGGGCTTTGCTTTCTATCCGCATGAAGGACCATTCAATAACTTAGGAGTAAATTAGGAATGTATGTCTCAATATTCTGGTTGAAAGGTGAAAACGCCTTTAAACTCATTTTTACAGTTTAGACCATCTTTTCCGTTATGTCGTTTGACTGAGGGTGGTATCAAGGGGGGGTTGTATGGCATACACCCCATTTTCTTTTACCATGACTCTAAACCTTCATCGCAAAATTCCGGTGCGTTGTTCGTGAAATTTTTTTCTCGCAAATATTGTTCTCGATATTTGTCTTACAGTACTAGCTTTCCTATCTCTCACCTTTATTATTTCTGGCCAACCCGAGAAGGAATCTACTTAGAGCAAGAATAAACTAATGCTTGTCCATGGCACCCCCTCTTCGGGCCACCTATGTATTCGGTTTTGTTTAAATGTTTTGATCTTCGTACATTTAGCGCATATTCTTATGTGTTCCTCAACATCTTTACAATACCCCGGCCACAAAGACTGTAATCTCAATCTTCTTTGTGTCGCAGCGACTCCGCCATGGATATCGTCGTGCACGCTTTTAATTATGTCCTTCCTTAAAATTTGGGGCGGCACTATTGCGTCTGCACTAAATGTAATGCCCTTCTCTACCGTTAATTTATGTTGTGCTTCTTTGAAAGGTCTCTTCGCTATAATACAGTTGCTCCGTATATTCTTTTTTATGCGCTCAAGTCTTCCGCTTAGTATCGGGTCTTGTTGGGTTTCTCTGCTGAGTGTTTTGCGAGATAGTACGTCCGTCTCCACCCATTGGAACATGACAATTCGGAGAATAGAGTTATAACTCTATCCTCTGAATTTTCATGTTCCTCTCCAGTTTCACTCTGAAATCCTAGCCTGGATAGTGCGTCCACATGTGGGATGGTGTTTCCTTTAACATGTATAATGTCAAAATCAAACGCCATGATTTTGATTGCCCACCTTAAAATTCTGGGTAACTCCTTCCTCGGATTGAATAAGAATTCCAGGGGCTTGTGGTCGGATCTTAAGAGGAACTTTTTGCCTAGCAAAAAATTCTGTGCTCTCTCCATACTCTCGACTATGGCTAATTCTTCCTTTTCAATGTTAGAATAATTGCATTCTGTCGACGAGAGCTTTCTGGACAGATACATGATTGGATGACCCTCTTGAGATACAACAGCTGCTATGGTACGTTCATTTGCGTCAGTTGTTTAGGTAACCTCTTTTTTAAGGTCAAAAACTTTTATTACCGGTTTATTTGTCAAGGACTTCTTTAATGCTTCGAAAGCCTTATTTTGCTTCTGCGTCCATGTAAATTCTACGTTTCTTTACGCATTTCAGCAAATGGTTCAGTAAGCTCACTATATCTAGGAATATATCTGCTGTAGAAAACAATTAATCCCCAGATGGATTCCAATTCTTTCTTGTTCATGGGCTTTTCCATTTTAGCAATTTTGTTGGTTAGCCTTTTCTCTGAAGATATTCCTTCTCTTGATATTTGATATCCTAGATAGGATATTTTTTCACAGTCTAATTTACATTTGTCTCTATTTATTGTCATACCTGCCTGTTTTAATCTCCGTAAAACTTGTTTTGTTTTACTCTTTAATTCCACTCTGGTGCTGGTTCCCAGGCATATATCGTCTTGATATATTATTATGTTGTCCACTTTTCCTTATAAAATTTTCTCGGTGGTTCTTTGAAAAATATGATTAGCAGTTTTAATATCAAAGGGCAAGCGAGACCGTCTCAAAAATCAAATAGGTGTGTTCAGTGTGGTAATTTCTTTAAATTTGTGGTCCATTTCAATCTGGTTGTATGCCGCCTTTAAATCGATTTTCGCAAAGATTTTCAGATTTGTAAATTCGTGACAAGTGGTTTCGATACTCGGTAAGGGAAACAGATCCGAACATATCTGATGGTTGACGCCAATTTTGTAGTCACCGCATATTCTAATACCCCTATCGGTCTTTTTAATGGCGGCTATTGCTGACGTTCAATTGCTTCCCCCATGAGTGACTTTTTCCAAAATACCCTGCTGAATCATTCTTTAGCTTTGACACCACAATAGGTAAAATGTGTATGGGTAATCGTCTTGCTTGGATATATCTATGATGATAGTTCTCTTTCAAGCGAATGCTTGCTTTATAACCCTTTAGTAATCCTATTTCTTGTTTTTCCGACTTCATAGAATTAACAAATTTTGATGTGTCAACTTTTAATACATCTATACCTAGCAGTTTATGGTCTTTAGTACATGCTTCAACTGTAATAGGTATAATCTCAAAGCGATTCTTAATTTCAAACGTACCTTCGAAGGTGCTTAATGTTTTGATTATGGTACCATCGAATTGTTTTAGTTGCAAGGTTGACTTTTTAAGCCTCGTATCCAAAATTCTGCCAAAAGTTCACTGGAATAAATATTGTCATAGCCAGTATCTACTTGCATGTTGAAGTATTTTTCATTTATTTTTACCTTTTCTCTAGTTTTTTTGTTGGTGTGCTTAGCGTGAAAATTTCAGCCCCCTCCTCTATCCACTTGCGTATCTTTAAGTTCCTCAACTTTTTTGTATCTGCACACCTTCGGGGCGTGATTTTTTCTTTTGAAAATAGAGCATGTCTTACTGAAAGCTGAGCAATTATTTTTTCCATGACATGCCGTTCGCCACAATATTTGCATAGAATTTCGTATTTGTTTGTGCTGTATGCTTCTACTTCGTTCAGTTGTTGGTTATACCTTTTCATTAATTCTAGTTGCAGCACGAACTCTATACATGATTCTACTGTTAAATTAACACTTTGAAGCGTTTCCAATAACCTATGTTTAAAAGCCGAGTCGTGCATTCCTTCTATCCAGCGTAGCATGACCAGTTCTTCTTCTGTGGTCATTTCACCGGTGCCAAGTCTTTCAAATTAACAAAAAATTTCTTTCAATCGGTTTACAAATTGTACTATCGACTCATCGGGATGCTGTCTTGTTTCCAGAAACTTTGTTCTCTAACCTTTTCTTTGGTCTGATATTCCTTTTTATTACCTCGCAATTTCTTTGAGAGTCAGCTCTTCTAGATTTCTTGGGTAGGCCATCGTTGAAACATTCTGTGTTGCTTTGCACCCAGCTGTTGCGAGGAACATGACAGTAATTTCATTTTGTTCCCCTTCGTTTCGTCTGTCTTTTAGTTTCTTTACCCTGGCCAGCATCTCAAAGAATATTATCCATGTTTCCACTTACTCAGGATTGTCGAGTGTGGTCAGATATCCAATCGGCGACGCCATTGGAAATCGCGTGTCAAACCTCGCGATTTCCCGATACCAAGTGCCCGAGATTTGCTCTATTTATACTGGTGTCTCATTTGCATACCATTCTATGATATAAATAAATGATTTTAATTAAACTAATTCTTTGCTTGTCTTTCTTTAATGGCCATCAACTGCATAACAGTCGCGACGAGGATCTCTGAACTCTCGCAACGAAGAGAAGAAAAAAATTCACCAGAATGAAGGAGTTAAAAAAAACGTATATTACAACAACAGCAACAATTACAACTGCGACAGTAATAAGAATAATAAGTGCAGCAAACACAATTACCGCCAGTACTGTTTCAAAAACTGTCGGGAAGCACATGAAAAGCTTTGTTCACCCCGGATGCCGTTGTGAAGTCGGTCGGTGAATTAATTTACGACCCAGAAAACTTAGTCACCTTTGAGGCTTATTTCAGACGTTTGCAAGTTGTTTTTTAATCCCTGAGGCTTGCTCTTTCTTGCAAGGGAAGATCCTGAGCAACCCATAGAAGGTTAAATGGACTCGCCTTGAGAGTTATTTATAGAAAAGTACCTGAAGTTCGGAACTTCTTTGGGGTAAAGTGTTTCTATTTAACTAACACTCCTTGTAGGTCTTTATTTACGGTTAATCACTGACATAACATTAATATAAATATACATGTTCACCAATAAATATGTTCACCATATTCACAAAAGAAAAAAGGAGGGAAAAAAAGCACTCATATAAATAACAAAGCGTTTTTGTGACCGTTATTTTCGCGCTCATTAATTCATTATTTCATGAAATAAAAAAAAAGTCATTAAAATTATATAAAAATGGCGTAAAAATTCCAGGAATATGTTACATATTGTTAGGATCAATCCTAAGAAAATAATTACTTCCCTTTTGACTGACTAGGGGAGTGATCGCCCTTGGGTTCAGCAGGTCGGCCATTACACATTTGACGAAGATCACAGAGTGGCAGAACGGGAGACTTATCATCCAATATCCAGTGGTTCATTCATTATCATCTCTAAGCGTTCTATGGGTTGCTCAGCATCTTCCCTTGCAATAAAGAGCTCCCCTCTCTCTCCAAGCCTCAGGGATTCAAAAACAACTTGCAAACGTCTGAAATAAGCTTCAAAGGTGACTAAGTTTTTGGAGGTGCCTGTAGTGTAATGGTTATCGTCGTAGGAAATGGACACGGCGACACGAGTTCAAATCCTAGACGAGATTGATTGCATCTCACATCGCACAAATACCCTTGGGAAAGGTATGAATCCAGTTATTCTCCCTCCAGATATGGGTAAATAGTAGGGCAGACTAGGTTCTTCAGCCTTGGTGAGGCGACTAGTCTAGGAGAAGGAAAACTCTGAATTCAAACTTGTTAAAAAATTGACCTTGTGTCATATCTTGCCCGAGTGGAGGGGTTGGTAAATAGGATCTCTGAGCGTAACTGATAAAATAAATCAGTGAAACGTTCCACTTGGTTCTTGTGTCATTTTTACGGGAATTTTCACAGAACCCCACCTTAAAAACCATAAAACATACTATTTCTTGCTTTCTACTTCTACGATTTTCGAGCCAATGTTGATCGTTTAGCGCCCATCTCCTTCCTCACTCTTCTCTCGCATCACTTCACTCTATAACTCTATATCTCGTCAGCCATATCTCTGTGTCTCTCTCTTCGTTTATTGTTGCAACCCCAAATGTTCTTAGTTTTTCGGTGCTGAGATAAAAACAATTTGGACACAATTTCCACGTGCTCATTTTAGTTGATTTTATTGACGATCCATCTTCATCTCCCGTCGCGACCTCACGAGTAACCAATGATCATAGATAGATGTTTATAACCGCTTTCATCAGGCGATTTTCGCTAATTGAAGTTTCGATCTTTTAATCTTTCTAAAACCATATGACGTTTTAAACCAATCAAAGCCAAGCTTTCAATTGACCTCTGTGATCATCACCCGTCACTAACAGCTTGAATTTATTCAAACTAATTTACACTTGATGCCAAATAATTGATTACGCCAATCAATAATTTAGTAATTAGGCTGTTGATTATGAAAAAAATATCAAAGAACACCAAAATAACTTCGTAGAAAACTGAAAAGTTCTCTTCTGGATTGAAATCGCTAATTGACTATTCAAATTATGCATCTTAGAAACTGGCCAGTATCATTCATTGAAATATACAATACTAGGATGGACTGAAAATGTCATAGGCTGAAAAATTCATACTATGCTCCCCCGGCCTTTTGGCTGGGCCGTCTGGCATTCGTGTCGGGTGGGGTATCGAAACCAATGGCAGATTCGAGGCCGAAAGGCCCCCAACTTCGGTTGGGCCACCTTCGGGTGGGCGAGCTGCTTTTTTGTCCCCTATGCAACCCTTGTATAGCACTAGACCTCACGGTCTAGTTCAAGCTATATTCTGGCATACATGCCTGGATCTAGATTTAGGTCCGTGATACTGCTTGACTCATTTGACTCACATTGCACTTAGTGGGTCAATGATTAGCAGGGTTCGAGTCTCTGTTCATTCCCGACCTTCTCCTCCCCTTTATCCCCACTTTAATTGGCCTTCGGGCTTTTGACCTTGAGTCAAGTCCTGTCTGGTGGGAGGCAGCGACAAATATTAGGCTGAAAAATTCATACGATGACGTCATATCTGCTGTTGTGACGTTTTTGAACAATCTGATTCAACCACTGCAATACCAATGGAAGAAGTGTGTGGATCGCAAGGAAGATTATGTTAAAAAAATAAACCTCATTTAGTCACACTCCATGAAAGTGTTTAGCTTGTCGCCTGGGACTGTAGAATACACCGACTGCACCTCTTCAGAGGGGTAAGACCCTCCCCCATGAGAGTCCTGATATGACACTAAACAATCTGATGGTGAGGTTCCAGTGATGCTGGGGCTTTGGGGAATGTGGAGTACACCTTCATTGCCATTGCTCCCCGGTCCACTCTTGCCCGGCGTGGTAGCACCTGATATGGCCCTATCTATGGGTTAAATAGAACTAACGGCATACTTATGCCAAACTGAATTGTTTGACTAAACTGAATTGTTTAAAATAGAAATGCTTTTGACGATTAAACCGTACAGGCATTTAAACTGCATGCTTATGCTAAACTGAATTATTGAAATGGAACTGTTTTTTGACATTAAAACTGTATTTACACTAAACTGGATTGTTTAACATAGAACTGTTTTGACATTTAACTATGTGTAAAAAATGTTAATTTATACTAAACTGAATTAGCTGAAATAGAATTGCTTGACTAAACTGAATAGCTTGAAATAGAAATGTTTTTCACAATTAAACTGTACTTACATTTAAACTGCGTACTTATGCTAAACTGAATTGTTTGAAATAGAACTATTTTCATAAAAATGGATTTGGTGTTAAATAATCTACAAAGGTTGATATGCCATAAAACCCAAACAATCAACCAAACCATGAAAGTGTCTTGGTTTGCTTATAAACTTTCAGTCGACCTTCATTTGTAGAATATCAACTAAGCTTCAAAAGAATAGATAGGTTTGGTTTGATTGGGTTTTATGGCTTATCAACCCTTGCAGGTTATTTAATGACAAATCCTGTTTTATATATATATATTATATACAGTTTGTCTGTGGATGACATTATATATATATATGATTTGTAAACGCACATTTTGTAGTTGATATTTTTGAATAAGCCAGAGCTCATTATTTGCACTCAGATAAATGGTCTCAAGTATTTCTATCTAAAACGAATTATTCTATTTACAATTTATCATTTGTTTGCGCAATTTTGAATGGTTTCAAGATTTACAATGTAACAGTCAAAATTTAACAACCATTTGTTTGTATTCGTTTAAATGGATATACATATATGATTTATAAGTGAATAGTTTGTGGGCAATTTTATTTTTGAATGCGTCAGAACTAATTTGTTCGTGTACAATTAAGTATTGCTGTTGCTTCTACACAGTTTAATGGTTTCAATAACTGCTATGTAACACAGATAATTCTATATAATATTGATCATTTTTTTGAAGACGGAAGTGGTTACAAATATTGCTATTTAACCCAAATTATTCTATTCAACACAATTCATTTAAATGGTTCCAAGTACTGCTATGTAATACATATAATTCAGTTTTGGCATACAGTTAAACGGTTTTAAGTATTCCATATTAACAGTTTTATTTGCACGCAGTTAAATGGTTACAAGTATTTCTATGTAATACCATTATTTAAATTTAGGCACACTAATAATTCTATTTAACCGAACCAATTCAGTTTAATGTCACCCAGTTGTTTGCACACAGTTAAATGGTCAAACAGTTCTGTTTGATCCATAGATGGGAACCCAAATGGTACTGGCACCGGGGCCAGAGTAGACTGGGGAGTAACAGCAATGAAATGCTACTTCACATTCCCCAAACTCCAGAATTGGAGCCTCACCATTATATGGTTTAGCGTCATATATTAGGACACTCGTTGGAAGGGTCTTACTCTTCTGCAGAGATGCAGTCGGCGTATTCTACAGCCCCAGCCGATTGGGCTGACTGTTAAATGGTTAAGTATTGCCATTTAACACTAATAAAAAGTAAAGTTGGCGACCGTAGTCCAGGGCGACCACAAGGCTCCCTTCTCAATAGCTACTACACTGAGGTGTAGGGAAGGGTGCAACTCCTTTCCCTGGATTGCTCCACTTTACCCTTGATATGTACCTTATACTGCTGAGTGTTAAGCAAGGAAGTATCAAGTACCATTTTTAAAGTCTTTGGTAGGACTCAACCTGGGATTGAACCCAGGTCTCCCGCACCATTGGTGAACACTCTACCCACTAGGCCAATGAACTGGTCTGATACAAACAATTTGTTCACAGCTGTATGCTTTCAAATAACTAATTATGATAACCCTTGGTAAATGATGGAACAGTTCTATTTGACCTATAGACGGTACTTGTACCCTAACAGGTACTACCACTCCGAGTCAGGGTGGATCTGGGAGTTATAATAATGAAAAGGTACTCCACATTTCCCAAACTCTAGGACTAGACTCTTACGATCAGATGGTTTAGTGTTATATCCAGGACACTTCTTGTTTGATGTGGGTCTGCAGAAATGCAGTCGGTGTATTCTACAACCCCAGCCGACAGAGTGACAAAAGCATAGTGAATGGTACCCGTCAATACCCTTGGTGCCCGGCTATAGCCAATGTAGTCGAACATATGCAGGGGAGTAATTGACAGTGATGGGTCAAACAAGCATGAGTACTGAAGGGAAATGCTAGGTCTCTCGTTTGGTTGGTTAAGAGTGGTCACCTTAGAATTGAGGGATTTAGTGTTGTATATCCACAATACAACTATTGGCAGAAACATAGTCAACAATAATGACGACTTCAATGAACGAACAAATACACTTCTTATTAAAAATATGTCTCTCACACTTTATTTTCGAAAGGGTGCTGTTTCTTGTGTGTGAGAGGTGAGTTGGAGACGGGGACAGACTGCTACATACTGACACAAGTTCTTCTGACCATAGCAGCACTTCTTTCTCATCTTGGCTGGGGTTGCTCAAACGTGGGTCACTGAGGGCCCAAAGCCGCTGGCTCTCATTTCAGCATCTTGTCCCCAACTGACTCCAACTCCAACTGACTCAAGCCGTCTGTGTCCTGGTTATATTTTTGTTTGGCGCCCACCTGCTTCCGCTGTTCTTCCGCTTATTTACACAGGTGCATCTCTTGATTGACGGCTCGGTTGAGGGTCAGTATGTTACATTAGTTAGATCATATAAATTGAGGCTAAAGGGACCCCAACGCCTATTTAAGGTGGTTGGTTGGTTGGTTTCTTTGTTTAATGGCATATCAATCTTCGAGCGTTATCTAACCCCAAAGCCATACTTGTAGAAGAACAGTAGTCTCTTGGGAAAGGCATGAACCTCCTTATCTCCCCAACAAAGAGTTAAATAGTATCACTGCTGTTCTTTTCCAATGATGGTTTTGGCGCTAAATAACCCACAAAGGTTTATATTTCATTAAACGAAGAAACTGAAACAAAATAGCTTAGGGGGATAAAGGGGTCCATGCCTTTCCTAAGGGTGTTAGTTCGAAAGTGAACGTAATAGCGCGACTGGAGTTCGAACTCACTACGATATCACAGTCCAGCAAGTTAAACGCTATGCCACGGGGAGTCACTCCTCACTCCAACATTTCAAATGAGTAATGGCTTATAAAAGGGTGATTCTTTTCCATCATAGATTGTACAAAAAACAGCTACGTTTCTTCCTTCTATGGACGCGCGCTTAGCGTAACGGTTATCATCCCAGGAAATGTAATCGGCGAGTACAAATCCTAGAGGGGACTGTTTGTGTTTTACTTCCCACTAATGCCTTTGAAAAAGGCATGAACCCATCTGTTCCCCGATCAACAATGGGAAAATAGTTGGGCAAACTGCTTCATTATCCCAGGTTAGGCAACCAATCTAAGAGGTGGCTGTGTCCTCTGTAAGGGGAATATGTACGCTTCGAGACACATTAGGTTAAAGTGGTCGCGCAATTTACCATGACTTGTTAATTCGACATCACTTATATGTAGCATGAACCGGTGGCCCAGTGGTAGAGTTTCGGCTTCTGCATACTGTGGTTGTTGGTTCGATCTCCAGAGGTGGAGATCACGGTGTGCACTGCTGATGAGACTTAATAAGGTCGAAACAGCTGTTTAGTGCTCCGTATGTCACATGTAGAAGTTTGCCGGGTTTTCTTGTCATGGTAATTCTATGATAATATCAATTCCTCCATTTAAAAATTATTCATATATATATATATATATATATATATATATACAACTTGCCATCTCTAAGGTTAGTGTGGTTTACTTGATGATTCTAACCTTTCCTCTAACGCACTTGAGTCTGATTGCATTAGGTTATATGGTACCAGCAACGAAGAACGAATTCCTGACCTGATGGTGGAAGATTTTGGCTCAGTACATTTTTTTTTCCTTCTTGGGATCGATCCAAAACAAAATGTTACGGAGGGAAAATAAATGTGGATAGTTTTTTAAGATAAATGTGCTTGTCGATTTTTTCCTTATCAAGTGACTTCACTTCTTGTTTTTCCTTCTTGATATCTTTTTGAAAATTCTTTCTACTAACGAGAAACCTGTGACACTTCAAGATTGAATAATTAATTGATTTTAACAGCGTCATGTCGTCCAGGGTTATTTTATGCCAAGCGGTTAAAAAATCGTGTTCATTTTTTCGTTTTCGTGTCGTTTTTGCATAACTTTTTTTCCGCGGACGGTTCAGTTGAATTTGAATAATGTTTAACCCTCTGAACCCGAAGGTACCGCTATTCCAGTACTTTCCCATAGCGTGGAGACGTTATAGGATTTTTAGGCATTCGGGATCAAAGAATTAAACAGATCTGTTTAACCGCTAGGTGAGACTATAATAAGAACACCACAGAGTGTAAAGGTAGACCTGAAATTAATAGCAATGAAGAGTTACCGCATACTAACCAGCTATCCAGAACTGGAGCCTCGCTATCAGATACATTACTTGAGTTCTCAAAGTTTTTATAAAAGCTCAGATATGGAAAATACATAACGAAAATACTTTTAATACATCCTAATACTAATAGATATATTAACAACCAAAATCGAGTGGGGAGAGACCAAGTATGAGTGTGTGGCAGTGCATGTGCCCACGCTGACCCAGCCTAAAACGCGGCCATATTGCAAGAAGGCAATTATAGCAAATTCGGAGTTGGAAGTTCCTTGAAGCGAATCAGTCAGTGGACTGGTCAAAAGCATTTTCAGTCTGGCTGACTCTGTCCACTGGCCACGTTTCCCAACATCGAAATGAAAAACACGAAGAATAAAGAAAGCTTATTGAATTTAACGGAAATGCATCAAGGAATATACGATATGGAGTGGGCTGGTGAGTGAGAAGAAGTTTGTGAAAGAATGAGGAGGAAAAAAGATGGCGGCGTACACTTTTTTTTCTCGGACTGATACGGCGCCTAAACGACGGGCCAATGAATACGCTACATTTCACCCGAACGATAGCCATGGAAATGCGCACGTATATATACCCGATTACATCGCCGTAGATAAGCGTAGATAAGCGTATATGTTTTTTGTTTTGTTTTTTGTTGTTTTTTTTTTTGTTGTTGTTGTTTTGTTATTTTATTTTATTTTTTTTTCGAAAATAGACGCTGAGAGATGGAAAGATAGATCTTGAAAATTAAGTTTTATACGCTGTGATGCGAAGGACTTCCAGCTAAAGAGAGTGTAACTTAGAATGAAATGTAAAATAAATAAATAAAAAGAAACAATCAAAAATTTAGTTTCATGTGCAGCCATGCGTGGAAATATACAAACATCTTCAATTCATCTGAAGATAAATGTATGCAAACACATTTTCTTTCTCTCTCTATCTCTCTCTCTCTCTCTCTCTCTCTCTCTCTCTCTCTCTCTCAATATATATATATATATATAGAAAGAGGCAGACTGACAGACAGACAGAAAGAAAGGTAATAGAAAAATAAGGGTGACCGTTTGCACACAGCTACCCTTTATATATATATATATATATATATATATATATATATATATATATATATATATATATATATATCAGCTTATATAAGCGTGAATGTATATGTATACAAAGA
This sequence comes from Sepioteuthis lessoniana, assembly GCA_963585895.1. Taxonomy (NCBI): domain Eukaryota; kingdom Metazoa; phylum Mollusca; class Cephalopoda; order Myopsida; family Loliginidae; genus Sepioteuthis; species Sepioteuthis lessoniana. The sequence goes on from OY757929.1 coordinate 86,133,860, forward strand.
GATTCCGAAACAAATAAGTATATATGTGGAGGCGCATTTTTTAACCAAAAAAAAGACCTATTGAAAATTTCTTACGAATGCGTGGGCTTGGCGTTCGATCCTAAGTCGAGTTCGTGATTTCGAATGCTTTTCGAAAGAGGCACCAAAATCTTGAAAAACTGACGTGACATAATCTTCCAACTCACATTTATCGATATTTGGTAATGTTTTAAACAATACGAAACAGGTTGGTTGGTTGGTTGGTTGGTGGTAGATTGATTGATGATGGGTGGTATGACGGCATGTCAACCTTTATTGGTTTTTTTTCATCCTGATATCAGTTAAAAAATTAAGATCTCCAATTATATATAATACAAAGACATAACTTCACAAACCTCTTAAACGAGTAACCTCCTCATTGTCTGAAACAGATATTGATAACACCACCATTGTCGGTCAAAGTGAACCTGGGAGTAATGGCAATGAATGAATGACTCTGCACTAAAGTGAATTCTGTGGTTGTGGTCTATTTCTGAAGCTCTTGAGAATGTGGAGTCACCCTTCACATATCCACTCTGGCTAGGAGTGGTAGTACCTTTTTGGATTTATGCATCTATGGATGAAATGAACCCGATTGAAAATTATTTGTATTAGATAAGAATACTTGAAACCATACATCTAAGTTCAAACAAAAGATTAATGCTCAAAATCATGCCATTAGGATTGATTATATTAAAAGAAAAATTGATAACACACAGGGTTATAGCAAGTTTATGTTCTGTGGTGATAGAGATGAAGCAATTAATCTTATGAGTGGATTCAGCAAAATTTCACAAAAGGAATACAAGAACAAGTACTACTGGATTAGCAAGGTAATCTACAGGGAATCGTGCACGAAATTGATATTTCAACATATAAAACAAATAGCGTGCATCACAAATCAAACTCTGTCGTTGAAAAAGAAACAAAATTCTCTTGGACTTTGAAATACAGACGGATCCCCAAACCCCGGCCTGAAGACCAAACTGAATGTTTATTCAGAAAAAAAATAAACATGTAATACAGTGGATTTTACACTGTCAGCAAAACAAAGAATGAAAATAAAGGAAAAGAAGTGAAATATAAAAAAAAAAGACAGTCATACCAATCATAGTAGGAACTTTGGGTCAATCCCCAAGAACCTGGAAAAGAAACTCGAAGAACTGGAAATTAGTTTGGCTTCGTTTGATTTTTTGGCATATCAACCATCGTAGGTTATTTAGTGCTAAATCTTGTTTTTGTCTTTAATTGGAATCATTTTGAGATGAGGCTTCTTAATCTAAGAATTAATTTTTTTTTTATTTATTGCAGACTTTTTGTCCTCATCTTGGTAGTTTTTGTGTTGTTTCTTCTTTCACTACGTTTCGGCCAAATTTCACCTCTGGCCTTCTTCACTTCCTATTCGAGGTCGCGGTAAATCACCTGAAGAAGGCCAGAGGTGAAATTTGGCCGAAACGTAATGAAAGAAGAAACAACCCAAAAACTACCAAGATGAGGACAAAAAGTCCGCAATAAATAAAAAAAATAGATAAATAAAATAAATCAAAAAATCTTGTTTATACATACATATTAAATATATATTATTTGTAACCACATTTTATAGATAACATTCTTAAACGAGCCTGGGCTGTTTTCTGCACACAGTTAAATGGTTTCAAGTATAGTCTGTATGCACAAAACAGTCCCAATTTAACATCAGTCATTTGTTGGTACACATAATTTGTTCTATTTGACTCATAGATAGGACCCTGTCAGATGCTACCACTCCGGATCAGAGTGGACTTGGGAGCAATAGCAATGAATGGGTATTCTACATTTTTCAAATCTCCAAGGCGGAAGCCTGGCCATCAGATGATTTAATGTCTTATCCAGGACACCTGTTGGGGGGAGGGTACCCCTCTGTAGAGATGTAGTCGGTATATTCTACAACCCCATCCGAACTGGAAATTAGAGGATGAATGAAAAGCATGCAAAAACACTACTACTACAACTACTACTACTACTACAACAACTACTACTTCTACAACTACTACTACTACTACTTCTATAACTACTACTACTTCTATAACTACTACTACTACTACAACTACTACTTCTATAACTACTACTACTACTACTTCTACAACTACTACTTTTACAACTACTACTACTACTACTTCTACAACTACTACTTCTATAACTACTACTACTACTACTTCTACAACTACTACTTTTACAACTACTACTACTACTACTTCTACGACTACTACTTCTATAACTACTACTACTACTACTACTTCTACAACTACTACTTCTATAACTACTACTACTACTACTTCTACAACTACTACTTCTAAAACTACTACTACTACTACTACTTCTACAACTACTACTACTATCTCTCTATCAGATTTCGACGATAGAAATTCTGCTGATTTTTCCCCAATCGCAAGATTCTTTTGATGATGTTCTTATGTTTGAGTTTTGTTTCTTCGTTTAATGGCACACCAACCTTTGTAGGTCGTTTAATGCCAGAGCCATCCTTCTAGAATGTTGGGTATCACCCACCTTTTTCCACACAATGAACTAGTCCATCTGCCATATATAGCAGTAGCTACAAATACCAGGGCAAACTAGAAGGTGAAGAGCTGCTTCTTATAGGAATAGTATTAGATCGTTGGAGACTGGAGATCGCACTAGATCACCTTACTTGCTACCGTAATAACGGAAGCCACTGCTATCGTTGGACTATATCTTTATTCTGTATTCACTAATCCTATGTTCTTGTCTACTAATAGTCTCTCTATTGTATATACTTTTTCCTGGGAATATATCTCTATTTCCTCTCATATCGTGGTTTGTCCTTTATTTTATATTACAAGCGTTCACTAACCAGAACGCAACATAGAATAATAGTAGTTGTACTATTTAACCCATTACTGGGGGGATAAGGAGGTTCATACCTTTCTCAATGGTATTTGTCCGAAAGTCTCCAAGAAAGTGACACACATAAACTTCTGTGGGACTTTGACATACACACGGATCACCTAATCTCGGCCAGAAGACCAGACCTTATGAGAATCAACAAAAAAAAAGAGAACTTGCAAAAGTGTCGACTTTGCTGTCCCGGCTGACCACAGAATAAAACTGAATGTGAAAGAATGTGAAAAGAAGGATAAATACCTCGACCTTGCTAGAGAATTGAAAAAACTATGGAACATGAAGGTGACAATTATACCAATTGTAATTGGTGCTCGACTGGTATTCGAACTCGCTTACTACGATTCCGTCGTCCATCGCTTTAACTATTACACCACGAGGACACCCCCATTTGAGTTTTGGTTTACCTGTTATACGTGACTCTTCTCTAAATCAAGAGTACAGGATCTGTTTTGATAATCTACTGTGCTCAAGTCAGTCCAAATGGCCAGCCTATCTAAGGTTGCGTTAGATTAGTATATCGTACATTCCAGGAAAGTTTAAATTTCTCCAAGATGAATTTATTTAGGATGTGCTGCCACCACTTGACATTTAGTGTTTTGCGGAAGTGACGCATCATATAGATGTAGAGTCTTTGGGCATCCTTTTTATATCTCGTCCAAGTTTTCCCGCTGTGTAGTAGGAGGTGAGAGACCAATGGCGCCATACACTGAACATTTCATTTTTATTGGGAACGGGGTGAAACAGGGCTGTGTTCTTGTCCCCACTTTGTTCTCGATTTTTCTTTGGTCTTGGTTGATGCCTTCACTTATTCCATCCAAGGAGTATGGATACAGAGTAGACCGTCGATGGGGGCAAACCTGTTCAATACCACTCAATTTAATCTGCAAGAAATACCATAAATATTCTGATACGCAAGCACATGTTTACTGACGACACTGGCTTCGTAGCACACAACCAGCAAAATGCAAAGAAAATAATCACCCGTTTCTCGAAATCTGCAAAAGTATTTGGGCTGAAAATTAACCTCTAGAAAACCGAGGTTATGTATCAACTTCTTTCCCCGGGATCTCCTGACATTGGCCAAGGCCTACATATAGAGAGACAGATACCAACCCAAGTAAACAAATTCAAATATCTTGTCTCAATAGTTGCCAACAACAGACGAGATACGGAACTAAATACACAAATGTCAAATGCTTCCAAGGCCTTTGGCGGGCTGAGGAAGCACATCTGACCCAACAAAGACCTCTCCATAAAAACTAAATCCAGAACACAACACTGCTAAAATCGACTAGGATACTTTTAAAAAGTCCTGTAGACCTGAAAAGACTTAATGTTACTCAAACGTCAAAGAAAAATACCAGTTAAAACCAGTGAGTAAAATAATAATAATGATAATAATAATAACAAATGGTATATGCACATCCAGCAGCTGTCCTAGAAAATAACACACATAAACTTCTATGGGACTTTAACATGCAGACGGATCACCTAATCTCGGCCAGAAGACCAGACCTTATAATAATGAACAAAAAAAGAGAATTTGCAAAATTGTTGACTTTGCTGTCCTGGCTGACCACAGAAACTGGAAGAATGTGAAAAGAAGGATAAGTACCTCGACCTTGCTAGAGAATTGAAAAATCTATGGAACATGAAGATGACAATTATACCAATTGTGATTGGTGCTTTTGGTACAGAAACAAAAGGATTATTAAAGGGACTGGAGGACTTGGAAGTTGGCGAACAAGTGGAGACAATCCAAACTACAGCATTATTGAGAACGGCCAGAATACTGGGAAGAGTCCTGGAGACTTGAGGAGACTTGCTGTCACTCAAACTACAGTGAAAGACCATCAAATAAAACTGATGTTAAAAACTGTCAAGGAGTAAATAATAATAATGATAATACCTCGTCCTTGCTAGGGAATTGAAAAAAATCATGGACATGAAAGTGACAATTATACCAACTGTGATTGGTACTTTTGGTACAGTAACTAAAGGATTAATCAAGGGACTGGAGGACTTGGAAGTTGGCGGACAAGTGGAGACCATCCAAACTACAGCATTATAGGAGACTTACTGTCACTTAAACTCCAGTGAAAAACCATCAGCTAAAACTGATGTGAAAAACTTTAATGGAGTAAATAATAATAATAATAATAATAATAATAATAATAATAATAATAATAATCCCGGCTGACTACAGGCTAAAATTTAAAGAAAACAAAAAGAGAGATAAGTACCTAGACCTTGCTAGAGAAGTGAAAAATCTTTGGAATATGAAAGTGACTGTTAGCGTAATTGGTGTGCTCGAACAATCAGCAAGGGATTGGTACAGGTACTAGAGGACTTGGAAATTGGCGGACGAGTGGAGACCATCCAAACTACCGAATTGTTAAGATCGGACAGAATACTGAGACGAGTCCTGGAGACTTGAGAAGACTTGCTGTTACTCAAACTCAAGTGGGAACCCATCAGCTAGCGCTGATGTAAAAAAACTCTCAAAAGGGCAAAATAATAATAATAATAATAATAATCCCAGCCAGAAAACCAGACCGAGGGCAAATTAACAAAAAGGGGTGTCCTCATGGTGTAAGGGTTAAAACGATGGACAGCGGAATCGTAGTAAGCGAGTTCGTACTCCAGTCGCGCTATTACGTTCACTTTTCGGCAAATACCCTTGAGAAAGGTATGAACCCCCTTAACCTCCCAGCTATGGGTTAAATAGTACCACTACTGTTCTTCTAGGAGAATAGCTTTGGCATTAAATAACCTACAAAGGTTGATATGCCATTAAACAAAGAAACCTGAAACCTGAATACAAAAATATAACATGTCTTATGGATTTTGTCGCTCCAGCGGACGACAGAATGAAAATCAAAGAAATTACAAAAAGTTCCAAATACTTAGACCTTTCCAGAGAACTAAAGACACTTTGGAACATGTGGATGACGGTGATACCAATGGTAATTGTTGCACTTGGAATGGTCTACAAAGGATTGGAAATGGGGTTGGAGTGGTTAGAAATCAGAGGAAGAATCGAGACTATTCAGGTTATAATATTATTGAGATTGGCCAGAATGTTGACCAGAGTCCAGAAAACCTGAGGAGACATTCTGTCACTTAGGCTGCGTCCCGAAAAAACTCACAAGGAATGAAATAATTTTTTTTAAAAACAGCTATTTCTACAGCTAAAATCGCTCTGTCATCTTCAATGAACGAATAAATAAAAATAATAACAAAGTCTAAAGGTTTTACGAAACATGATTTTTCCATATTTTGTGAGGAAATAATGTCTATCAGGTTAAATGATGATGCCAGTGGTGTAATGGCTATCGTCGTAGGAAATGGACACGGCGATACGAGTTCAAATCCTCGATGAAACTGATTGCATTTCACATAGCACTAATACCCTTGGGAAAGGTATGAATCCAATTATTCTCCCTCCAGCTATGGGTAAATAGTAGGGCAGACTGATTTCTTCAGCCTTGGTGAGGCAACTAGTCTAGGAGAAGGAAAACTCTGAGTTCAAACCTGTTAAACTCCGCTTAAAAATTGACCTTGTGTCATATCCTACCCGAACAGAGAGGTTGGGTAAATAGGATCAGGTTAAATGATGATATTTCGAATCCTGTATAGTCAGACGATGAGCGTAGCAACCATGTCACGAGGGGACCAAGTTGCCTGCAGGGTCTAACGCAAGAGGTTCAACGAGCAGCGAATTCGATAATAATAATAATTAAGTAAAGTTGGCGACCGTAGTCGAGGGTGACCCGAAGTCTCCCTTTTCGATAGCTACTACACCAAGGTGTAGGGGAGGGCGCTACTCCTTTCCCTGGGTTGCTCCACTTTACCCTTGATCCGTACCTTATAAGGCTGAGTGTTAAGCAAGGCGGCATCAAGAACCATTTTTTGAGTCTTTGGCATGACTCGACCTAGGATTGAACCCTGGTCTCCCGGGTCATTGGCGAACACTCTAGCCATCATACCAATGTCCGGTAAATACCGGACATAATAATAATAGTAACGGTTAATCAAATAGTAAGCAATTGTTGCAAATTAACACAAAAGAAGTAAAAGAGTAAGCACGACTGGGTGAGAAAGGTAATTGACTGAGAATGGTGCAAGGCATTGCAATTTGACCATAATACCAATTTGTATATGCACAAACCAGAATCTGTCGTAGAGAATGAGACGTATAAAATTCTCTGAGATTTTGAGATACAAACGGATCATCTAATTCCGGACAACAACAAAAAATGAGAAAACTTGCCGTCTAGGGGAAGTATGCCGTTCCGGAAGACCATAGAATAAAAAGAAAATAAATCGAAATGAGAGAAAAAATACTTGGACCTTGCCAGAGAACTGAAAAAGCTGTGGAACATGAGGGTGATGGTGATACTAATTATAATTGGCGCACTGGGAACAGTCTCAAAATGCTGGGGAGAAAGACTGGAGGAATTGGAAATCAGAGGACGAATCAAGACCATCCAAAGTATGGTTGAGATCGACCAGAAAACTCAGAAGAATTTTAGAGACCTAATGAAATTTGCTGTCAGATAGACTCTGGGAATAATAATAATAATAATAATAATAATAAGAAGAAGAAGAAGAAGAAGAAGAAGAAGAACAACAACAACAACAACAACAACAACAACTGCTACTACTACTACTACTACTACTACTACTACTTTATTTCTCATAAAATTAAATCTTCCATAAATATAATTGTTGATCAATGTTTATTTTCAAGTTTTTATTCGTTCTTTTAAAAACGAAACATCATAGATTTTACTCACTGGCAGAATCGGTTAAATCTGTTGAATTCTATGGTGTTATCTAGTGACGATTTTTCTTCGTCTGGGATTCTTATCATAAATCTATTCTTCATTGCCAATGGCTATCTTGGCCAGGTAGGATTTTTTTGTTTTTCTTTTTTCTTTTTTTTTTTTTTTTTTTTTTTGGACAAAGAGAATGGTGAATGTTTCGTGCATGTCTTCGTACTGCATCTCTTTTTTTCTTTTTTCTTTTTTCTTTGATTAAAATTTTGTGCCTCATTCCCAACACGTGCTTTCATTCACCGTATCATAAGCTTCAAATGAATGCTTCATATGTCCTACTACAATTCGCTGATATTAAAGTTAACTTTGGTTATTCGTTTGAATGAC
>OY757929.1:86146967-86169467 GCA_963585895.1 Sepioteuthis lessoniana
TTGTCATAGACTATTTGACCAAGATGGGCATCAATCAAGACAGTTCCTCAGCCTCCCTATAGTGCAGACCTTGCTCCCTGTGACTTTTGGTTATTTCCTAAGCTCAGAGGCTGTCGTTATGAAAGAACTGAGGAGATGAAAGAGACTGTGACGAAGGTCATTGACACGATCACACAATAGGACTTCGATGGGGCCTTCCAGAAGTCGCTGGAACAGAACAACAAGTGCATTGCAGCAGGAGGAGATTACTTCGAATGGGACTAGAGTTTCATGTGTGTACTATCAATAAAAGTGCTCACCTAAAAAAAAGTCTGGAAACTTATTTAATGATCTTCGTATTTCTATGTCTTACCATTATTTCAATTTAGGCACTCTAATAATTCTATTCAACATTACTCAATTGTTTGTGCAATTAAATGGTTGCAAGTATTGCTATGTAACGCTAACAATTCAGTTTTGTCACCCAGTCGTTTGCACACTGTTACATGGTCAAGCCGTTCCGTTTGATCTATAGATGGGACCCTAAATGGTACTGCCACTCAAATCGGGCCAGTGGCATTTCCACCAGGACAATATGAACCAGTCCACAACTTCATCCTTGTCACAGACTATTTGACCAAGATGAGCATCAAGACAGTTCCTCACCCTCTCTATAGTCCAGACCTTTGGCTTTCGGAAAGGTATGAAGTCTCCTATCCCTCGAGCTATGGGTTCAATAGCTCTTCAACAAGAATAGACTTGCCCTTAAATAACCCACGAAGTTGATATACCATTAAAAACAAAGAAAGAAAAGAAAAGAATCCAAAAAGAAAAAATACGGAAAATTAAATTGACTTCTTTCGTTTTAATAATAAATAATGCAGATTACAAAAAAGTTATGCTGATAGTAAAACGTATCCATTTAATTTTCTGTATTATCTTTATATATATATATATATATATATATATATATATATATATATATATATATATATATATATATATGCTTTCATCTATATTTGTATATGAATGTAAATCGAATACATTTATCAATGTTTCTTGACCGATGCTTTTTAGCTCTACAAATGTAATAATAGCCATGTACACACGAATACACACATGTAGACAAAGAAATGTATATTGAGGATTATATGTTTTATGTGTTATTAACATATTGTCATGGATTCGTTCATGTATGAATTCCTTTCATTGATACTAACATACACGTGTGTATCATGAAATATATATATATATATATATATATACAACATTATATAATATAATTTACGAATATATACGTATGCATGTGTGTGTGTCGTGTGTGTGTGTGTGTGTGTGTGTGTGTGTGTGTCCATTGATTTTAATGTACACAAACACACAGTGCCGTATGCATGTGCGTCTTTATGTGTGAGGGCGTGCGTGCGTGCGTCCTTTATGTCGATTCACTGAAGGATGTAAAAAATAAAACGGAAATAAGAAACTGAAAAGTTGAAAGGGGTGGAGATTGGTAGAAACACTGAAAGAGTGTGTGAGAGAGAGAAAGAGAGAGAGAGAGAGTTAAAAAAGATAGAGAAACATTGCGGAAGATGCCGAATAAAAACGAACAAGAAACTGAAAAGTTGAAAGAGAAAGTGTGTGTGTGTGTGTGTGTGTGTGTGTGTGTGTGTGTGTGTGTGTGTGCACGCGCGTGCGTGTGTGCGAGAGAGAGAGAAAGAGAGAGAGCAAGAGAGGGCGAGAGAGAGAGGGTAAAAAAAGATAGAGAAACATTGCGGAAGATGCCGAATAAAAACGAACAAGAAACTGAAAAGTTGAAAGAGAAAGTGTGTGTGTGTGTGCGCGCGCGCGCGCATGCGAGAGAGAGAGAGAGAGAGCAAGAGAGGGCGAGAGAGAGAGAGGGTAAAAAAAGATAGAGAAACATTACGGAAGATGCCGAATAAAACCGAACAAGAAACTGAAAAGTTGAAAGAGAAAATGTGTGTGTGTGTGTGTGTGTGTGTGTGTGTGTGTGTGTGTGTGTGCGTGCGCGAGAGAGAGAGAGAGAGAGAATAAAAAAAAAGAAATCGAGAGCAAAATGGTGGAAGATGCCTAAAATGGTGGCAGATCACAGAAACCGTCGACAAATTTCAAGTGAAGAAGAAGGCGATGTCGCACAATGGAGTGAGAAAAACAATTTGATCGCATCACCAGATTTGTTAGTTTGATGAAGGTAAATATATTACGTACTTTTTTGTGCACTGACCGAGCCAACAATTTCCAAGACTCCAATCACTCGGCAAGCGTCAGTCCTAGCCACTGATTGGCCAAGGGAGGTAACCCAAACAGCAAAAAAAAAATCGCGAAAACCCAAAATGGATGAACGGACTTAGCGAGCGAAACGAAAAAAAAAAGATACGCCTGAAGGGTAACAATAATATTTGTTGTTGGATTGAAACGAAGAGAGAAAAATGGTGTTTTCGGAGTTCGTAATTTTTTTTTTTTTTTGACAATTTTTATGAAACATTTTATTACTATAGTCAACTGCAGTAAATTGAACAAGCAAATAATTAAAAAAAAAAAGAAAAGAAAAAAAGAAATTACATAAAAAAAAACACAATAAACACAAAAACATCGTTGAAGCGATTTCAAATGCAACTAACGGCTTTTTTCGTCAGCGTTCTCAACGAGCATCAGGAGGTTGACTTAATGCTTCATTACAAATACGATATAGTCGTGAATTTAGAGAAGTCGGGAACTACGAACACTTGTACTGCATGATGGAAAATGTCGACAGCAATACCCATGTTTTTATTGATTTCTTTATTATCCGATATCAGGGCCTTTTCCCACATTTTCTTCTTTTTTTTATTCTATTTTCTTTTTTTTTTTCTTTTTTTTTTTTTTTTGTTGTTGTTGTTGCAATTTCTGATAGATAGATAGATAGATAGATAGATTTTTTCCTCTTTTGGTCTCTTTTAATATGTGCTGGTCGATATTTAGTAAATCATTCTTGCCCTGTCGGTGGGATTTAGAATATCCTAATTATATTCCCCAGCAGAATGTGCTGGCGTGACATTAAACGATCTGATGGTGAGGCTCAATTTATAGAGCTCTAGATAGTTTGGAGTGCCCTTTCGTTGCCATTTCCCCCAATCCCACTCTGACTCAGAGTGGTAGTACCTGTTTGGGTCCTATTTATGGGTCAAATAGATCTGCTTGAAAATTATTCGTTTTTGACAGGAATACTTGATATCATATAATAGTATGCAAACAAATGATTCTAGACAAGGAGAAGTGCAATCTTTTTAAAAAATGTATTAGTTTGGTTTGGTTAATCAGTTTTAATGGCATATCAACCTTCAGGGGTTATTTAATCCTAAAGCTATCCAGGTAAAAGAACAGTAATGGTACTATTTAACCCATTGCTGGGGGGAAATGCAATGAACATTGAAAATGTAGTTATGATTAGTCAATTATTTACATATGAGTCAAATTTCAGCATTAAATAACCCATAAAGAGTTGATATGCTGTTAAGCAAATAAACCAAACCAGTAGATAATTTTGATATCAGTTGCATCCTTTATGTCCTTCTGGAAAAAGTCCGCGACTTTCCAGAGGGTAATAAATTTTTTCTCTGATTCGTGCAGTCAGTATTTTCCACAATATTGGCAGAGGTTGACGTAATGGCTAACGAGCTGGACTGTGACATCATAGTAAACGAGTTCAAACTCCAGTCGAGCTATTACGTTCACTTTCGAAGTAATAACCTTGGGAAAGGCATGAAACCACTTATTCCCAATAGCAATGGGTTAAATAGTAACACTGCAGTTCTTCAATGATAGCTTTGGTATTAGATAACCCATGCAGGGTTTATATGCCATTAAACAAAGAAACCAAACCAAACCAAACCCTCTCTTCGAGGTGAACATGAAGGTGACGATCATACCAATCGTGATTGGTGCATTCAGTACAGTAACTAAAGGACTATTAAAGGGACTGGAGAACTTGGAAGTTGGAGGAAGAGTGATGACCATCCAAACTACAGCATTATTGAGAACGGTCAGAATACTGAGAAGAGTCCTGGAGACTTGAGGAGACTTGTTGTCACTCAAACTCCAGAGAAACACCATCAGTGTTAGCTGATGTTAAAAACTTTCAAGGAGTAAATAATAATAAAAATAATAGATTGTGAATAATGATTGGAATCAACTGAACTTTGCACTATAAAGTAGTTGCTAAACCACACCGGAAGTGATTCTAGTCACAGATCCAATTAACTTCTCATCCGAACGAGATTGAGTAAGTGTCGTATCTTCTGGTCTGGTCAGCCTACATCGTTTCCACCAACAGTCACAGTAGATTGATAATGATGATGATGATGATGATGACGACAACAACAACAACGTTTATAAATCTTCCTTGGAGAACATCAAGACGAAGAAGCTAAAGAAAATAACACAGAGTTAATTGATACAATTGTTGATAAACGAAAAATCTCGGCAGCGACAACACCACCACCACCACTATCAATAATAATGATGATGACAGTAATAATAATGGTAACAATATTAACAATAATAATACACAGGAGAACAGCAAATGTGGGCTCTGTATTGATAAAGAGGAAATAGATAATCACATAAATGAATGCATGAAACTTGCACGACAAAGAATAGAAGAACATGTTCAACTGGTTGGGGGAGATAATCCATAAAGAACTGTGCAAGTAATCTAAAATTCTCCATTCTAATAAATGTTATATGTGCAAAAAAAGAATGTGTCCTTGAAAATATATGAGGATTCTTTTGACTCTCTCTCACAATCGATCCCTATCGTCCATCGCTCATTAATGGAGGTGCCCGTGGTGTAGTCGTTATCGTCTTAGGAAATGGACACGGCGACACGAGTTCAAATCCTGGACGAGACTGATTGCATTTCACATAGCACCAATACCCTTGGGAAAGGTATGAATCCAATTATTCTCCCTCCAGCGATGAGTAAATAGTAGGACAGACTGATTTCTTCAGCCTTGGTGGGGCAACTAGTCTAGGAGAAGGAAAACTCTGAATTCAAACCTTAACTCCGCTCAAAAAATTGACCTTGTGTCATATCCTGCCCGAGTGGAGGGGTTGGTAAATATAACATTTGTTGGTTGGCGGAAATGTTTATTGGCCGAAAATTTTATACAATGACGTCATATCTGCTGTTGATGACGTTTTTTACCAATAGGATCCAAGCACTTCAACTGCTAGAGAAGAAATGTGTCGACTGCAAGGAGTGCGATGTTGAAAAATAAAGCTCATTTGATCACATTACATAAGATTATCTTGGTCAGTCTACCTTCGTGTATTTTATTTTACAAGTAAAGGAAATGTTCCAATAATATCGAGACTAAAGCTGTTTTTTCAAGACAGACACGAAAAACGAACAGAACATTAATTTTCTTCACAATACAAGAAGTATCAAGACTGAAGCTGTTTTCACGCAGACATTGACATAAAAGAAAGTGCCTATTTTTGTTGTTTTTATTTGTTTGTTTATTTAACGTTCAACAGACTTATTCCAGCGAATTTTTTATTAGTCGAAGCACCTCTGAGGCTTCTCTTTTGACATGGTACAAAGCCGCGCCTTTGTATTGTTGACGTCCTCAACGTCCTCAAACTGAAATGAGTTTTCAGTTTAGGCATAAAAAAAAATAGTCACAAGAAGCTAGATCTGGTGACTATGGAGAGCACTGCACTCACAAAATCCTGTATTTCATCCAAAATTGTAGGTCTGACAGTATCAAGATTTGACACTAACCGGTCTAAATGAAAAATTAACGACAATTTGGTTTGATTAGATTGTCGGGGTAACACTGTCAGTTTTACACCCGAATTGAAAGAAAGATACAAACGTCTTGTAATAATGTATGCCGACTTTTTCCGTGTCTTCCAGTCTCTTTGTAGATCTTATTCTTCAGATTTCTTCGATGGTGTATTCTATCCCCCACTCCTCACACACACAATCAGCAGGGTCAAAAATATGCAGATTACGTCCTACAAAAATGTCCCAGTTGTGAAACTAATCTGCTTCCGTTAGTAAGCCACCAGTTCTAGAGGTCTGGAGAGGTTGGGGGGGTCACCCTTTTATTGCCATTACTCTCAGGTCCACTCTAACCTGGAATTGTAGTACCTGTTAGGGTCCCAATCTATAGGTCAAATAAATCTGTTTTACTGTGCAAACAAATTATTATCGTTGAATAGGAAGTTATTTGAAGCCATTCTATTGCAAGAATATGATTGACCTCGACATAGAATAAGCCAACATAGGTTTATGGGTCATCTGATGATGAGGTTCCAGTTCTGGAGCTCTGGGTAGTATGGTGTATCTCTTCATTGCTATTACTTCTTGCAGCACTGAACCGGAGTAGTAGTGTCAGGGTCTCGTCTATTGGTCAAATAAATATATTTGAAAATTATTTGTATTAGATAGGAATACTTGAATTCATATAACCGTATGCAAGAATAATTCTTTCGAAATTAGAAAACAATGTAAGCAATAAATCTACAATAATCGCAATTCCCTAAAATCTATGGATAAAATAATCCCAGGCAGGTTGATATGCCGTAAAAATCGATAAATTAGTCACTCAATCACTGGCTTTTATTATTGCACTTACCACTATACTGTAACAAGTATCTCTCTCTCTCTCTCTCTCTCTCTCTCTCTCTCGAACACACACACACACACACACACACACTCTCTCTCTCTCTCTCTCTCTCTCTCTCTCTCTCTCTCTCTCAACAATTAGTTTTTATAAATATTGGTTTATGTCGATTCAAAGAACGGTATCATCGATTTCAGATTCAGTCAGTAGTGTAAAAGGTTTCGTTATCCCGACAAAAATTGTTTACAAAGTTGTCGTAGGTTTAATTAGTATTGATTGGCAATTAGACGATGAATTAATCAATCGCATCGATTGATCATGCTTTCAGACTAACAATGAGTAATTGTATCGATCTCATACTGATCAAGGTTACTTTAGCTTTCGTAGGATCTACTGAAACATAAGAATATAATCAATAGCTGTGGCTTTACAGGAAGGGCTCTCTCTCTCTCTCTCTCTCTCTCTCTCTCTCTCTCTCTCTCTCTAGTCTTTTCTGACCTTACCAATATATGCAGTTCCATGTGCACGTGTGCAATGATTGTAGACTTGTAAAATTTTCCATACAGTCTATGTTGGACAGTCCGTAGGTAGAAAGAAAATACTCCATTAAGATGTGTCGAAATTATATGCTAGTGTTAGCCAATCAAATTTTCCAAAAAGAAAAATAATTTAGTCGAATCTTTTTATAAACTTTGTTTTACTATAAATAATTATTTAGAAAAATAAACGTTAATCGAATACAAAGTAAGTGTGTACTGAGTATGGCATGGAACAACGAATGAAGCTCTATTTCGGGACATTTGAGGAGGGTGGAGTATCTCTTTATTGCCATTACTCCCAGGTCCACTTTGACATGGAGTTGTAGTGCCTCTCAGTGTCCCATCTATACATTAAATACATCTGTTTGAAAATAATTCTTATTAGTCAAGAATACGCGATACAACATAAGTATGTACTAATTATTTTTATTAAGAATAATTACTAAGGCTGAGTCCTTGTAGCGTAATGGTTAACGTGCTGGACTGCGGCCATGAAGTAAAAGAGTTCAAACTCCAGTCGCTTTATTACGTTTACTTTGGAGGTGCCGGTGGTGTAATGGTTATCGTCGCAGGAAATGGACACGACGACGAGTTCAAATCCTGGACGAGACTGATTGCATTTCACGTAGCACTAATACCCTTGGGAAAGGTATGAATCCAATTATTCTCCCTCCAGCTATGGGTAAATAGTAGGGCAGACTAGGTTCTTCAGCCGTAGTGAAGTAACTAGTCTAGGAGAAGGAAAACTCTGAATCCAAACCTGTTAAACTCCGCTTAAAAATTGATCTTGTGTCATATCCTGCCCGAGCAGAGGGGTTGGTAAATAGGATTCCGTTTACTTTGCGGCTAATACCCTTGGGAAAAGTATGGACCTCTTTATCCTCCAAGCTATAGGTTAAATAGTATTACTACTATTCTTCTACTTGGCATTAAATAACCCAGGAAAGTTGATATACCATTAAACAAGAAAACCAAACCTTACATTTGGGTTTATGGCACATCAACCATTGTAGGTTATAAATGCCGAATTCATTTTATTCATTAAACAGTTCTATTTCAAACAATTCAGTTTAGCATAAGTACAGAGTTTTGGGTAGAGTGTTCGCTAATGGCCCGGGCGACCTGGGTTCAATCCCAGGTTGCATCATACCAAAGACTTTTAAAATGGTACTTGATACCTCTTTGCTAAATACTCAGCAATATAAGGTACGTATCAAGTGTAAAGTGGAGCAATCCAGGGAATGGAGTAGCACCCTCCCTTACACTTCGGTGTAGTAGCTATTGAAAAGGGAGCCTTCTGGTCGCCCCTCCCTCTACTACGGTCGCCAACTTTACTTACAGAGTTTCAATATTAAAAAACAGTTCCATTTCAAGCAATTTAGTTTAGCATAAGTACACAGTTTAGTTCAATTTGGCCCATAGATAGGACCCTTATCTGGTGCTACCACTCTGAGCCAGAATGGACCTGGGAGTGATGGCAATAAAGAGCTACTCCGCATCCCCCAAAGCTCTAGTATCACTGGAACCTCACCATCAGATATTTTAGTGTCATATCCAGGACACTCGTGGGGGTGGGGGGGTTACCCCTCTACAGAGAAGCAGTCGGGGTATTTTACTGTCCCAGCCGACTGGGCAATTTAGATTTGGTGAAAACCAGGAATATGGGTTGTTTAGTGAGAATCAAACTCTCTATTCCGTAATTATTGATCTGAAAATTAACTCGTTAAGAAGGCGATGACGTGTCTAACTTTTCCCGTTTTTTTTTTCCTTTTGTACTTTTTTGCTTCCTTTTTTCCTTCCTTCCTTCCTTCCTTTTTTCCTTCCTTCCTTCCTTCCTTTTTTCCTTCCTTCCTTCCTTCCTTCCTTTTTTCCTTCCTTCCTTCCTTCCTTTTTTCCTTCCTTCCTTTTTTCTTTCCTTCCTTCCTTCCTTCCTTCCTTCCTTCTTCTTCTTCTTCTTTCTCCCTATTTCCATTTCGCTTAAAGTGCACATTCTTTCTTTCTTTCTGTTTTAACAAGTTCGTGTCTTATTTCAAACTTTTCTTTCTTCTTCCTCCTCTATCTTCTTCTCTTTTTTCTTTTTCGTTTTCCTATTCTTACTTTTATTCTTTCTTTCTTTTCCGCTTGTTCATTTGTTTGTGTGTTTGTTACTTTTTTCTTCCTTTCTTTCTATCTTTCTTTCCATTTTGGCTAAGCCGTTTCTAGCGATAAATTTTTTCATCTTTTTCCCTTTTTACTTCTTCCTCCTCTTCTTCTTTTTCTTCTTTTTCCTTTTCTCTTTTATTTCTTTTTTCTTTTTTTCGTCTACTCATTCGTTTTTCATTGCTTTTCCTTCCTTCCTTCCTTCCTTTTCTTTCTTTTTTACGAGTCTAATTATACAATTTTTCTTTTTTCTCTCCTTTTCTTCTTCTTCTTCTACTTGATTTTCTTCTTCTTTTTCTTTCTATTTTTCTTTCTTTCTTTCTTCCGTCCTATCTTTCTTTTTTTTTTCTTTCTGTTTCCACTAGTTCGAGTCTGATTGTTCAATTTTTCTTTCTTTTTCTTCAATTTCTTCTTCTTCTACTTCTTTTTCTTCTTTTTCTTTCTTTCTTTCTTCTGTCATTTCTTTCTTTTTTCTTTCTTTCTTTCTTACTTTCTTTTTTTTTTTTTTCGATTTGTTCGAGTCTAATTATACAATTTTTCGTTCTTTTTCTCCTTTTTCTTCTTCCTCAAGTTCATTTTCTACTTTTTTTTTCTTTTTTCCTTGTTTCATTTTTTTTTCTTTCGTTCATTGGTTTATTCCTACATTACTTCCTTCAATCTTCTTTCTTTCTTTCTCCTTTAATGAGTTCGAGAATAATTATAATCTTCTTCTTCTTCTTCTTTCTTTCTTTCTTTCTTTCTCTTCGTCCCTTCATTCGTTTGTAAATTACTTTCTCCTTCCTTCTTTATATTTTTCTCAAGTTCGTATCTGATTATAAACCTACGTATTTTTATTTTACTTATTCAATACCTTTAATTGCTATTATCTAGACACTGTTCCCTTCTCAGATCTTTAAGAAAAAAATAAGAAATTTAAATATCTATCAATTCTGGCGTTACTTCCTGTTGATGTGTTGACTCAAGCGCCATCTATCAGCGTTTAAAATGTCTCATCTCTATAAAAGCCACATAACTCCTAGGCGACTAGAACCACATACGAATTATTATTTCTTCGCATTGTTCAATCTACTCTTGATGCAGTATTATTTCCCTACGTGTCCTTAATGCAATCCACCTAGCGACCTCCCTATTAAACAAAAAGAAGAAAAAAAGAAGAATATGCGCATGTTTGTATTTTCATTAGTCTCTTAGCGAAAGAATTAAATAATCACTGTCGGTAGGGTTTCGGGCGTCGTATACGTTTAAAAGGTATAAAACAAAACAAAAAGAAAAAGAAGCAAATAAAGAAAGGTATAAAAAAAAACGTCTCTGCACTTGATACTTTACATTAACAACTTTTACAAAGCCGATTGATTTTCGTCATTCAGTACAGATTGTACGAGCAGGTTTACATCTTGTATGAATAAAAAAAAATGAAAGCAAAACAATAACTTAATGGTTTATCTCCCTTGTATTATCTTTGGTTTATATTTACGAAGTTTTATTTCGTCATCGTGATGTAATGGTTTACAAGCATCATCGACTAATCAGTATAACAATTAGATATCGTTCGAAGCAGTGCAACTGCCAATGCCAGGAACTAAAGGATTTAGTTTGGTTACTTTGTTTAATGGCATATCAACCTTCGTGGGTTATTTAATGCCAAAACTATCCCTGTAGAAAAACAGCAATGATATTATTTAACCCATAGCTAGAAGAACAAGACGTTTCATACCTTTCCCAAGGGGCATTAGTCCAAAAGTGAAGGCAAGATCACAAGGGGAGTTCGAGCTCGTTTACTTAGCGGCCGCAGTTCAGCACTTTGATCACTAAGCCATGGAGGACTGCCCTAGGCTTAAAGAAAATGAGATAAAAATCTTACAAGTCTCATTTCTCCGTCGTAAATATTTGTTCTATTGAAAAAAAAAATAACAACTATGACTAGTGAATTGTAAGTTCGATCCTCAATGACTGCTGGATGTTTATGACCCTGTGCAAAAACTAAGCTACGCTTAAGTCTCTTAAATGACATCTCATTGTCGTGTAATGGGTCGCAAGCAAGTCTCGTGGGCCCATAACTCCTAAAAACTGAGTTCAGTCCTCACTCCATGCACTGTACTCCCGGTATATTTTTAGAGCGCTTCGAAGAGTACAGTTGTCAGCGTGTAAGACTAACAAACCAGTGTCAATTCGATTCTATGTTGATCTCTTGATTTTAAAGGCATGTAAACCTGTTGAATGTTATTTTATTCCTAGAATCGCGTTCATTGTACAGTCATATTTACAGTTTTTCTGTTGAATTGAGAATTTTTTTTAACACAGTTGTATATTAAGTATTCCTATCAAATACAAATCATTTGCATAAATTTGTATATCAAGTATTCTTATCTTATACCAATGATTTTTAATAGATCTTATTTAACCCATAGATGGGACCCCAATTGGTAATACCACTCCGGGTCAAAGTAGACCTAGGAGCAATAGCAATGAAGGGGTGACTTCGCACTCCCAAGATCTCTTGAATTGGAACCTCTTCATCAGATACAGTTTGGTGTTAAACCCAAGACGCTCCCTTTTAGGGCGCTTGCCCCTATGCAGAGGTATAGTGAATGTATTCTAAGCCGACAAGGCTGCTGGATGTCTTGTATTTCTGTGATAAACTAATCTAAGCCTAGTAAATAAGAGTTCGTTTCTCACAAGGCGCCCCACATTTCTGGCCTTGTGCTGCGTGTAAACTTTAGCTTAGTAAATATCTATTACTGAATCGTTATATGCGCTCCATACTTTTGGCCTTGTGTCGGACTAAACTATCATTTACAAAGTCGACATTATTTTAGCACATATATATGTATATATGTGCGTGTATGTACGTATTTATGTATGTAAATTAAATATATATGTATATATATCTGTAAATTAGGATAGAGAGATATGGATTGATCGATAAATACCTAAATAAATAAATGTTTAACTTAGATATCCGACCAAAGCAGTTACGCTTGATTTGAAACACACCCAGAGCCCATACTTAATAAATATCTTCAAAGGGAAAGATCAATGCCAGGTATCTACAATAGCCGAGATCATAGACTGATCAGTTGAAGAGCAAAAAGATTTTTCACTCAACGAATGGAGATGCAGAGATACCAGTTCATTTAACGTCGTGTCATTTATGCCATATCAACTCTTTAAAAAAATCTTTGTAAAAAGACATTTCTTTTAAAAAAAAATTTTTCTCCTGATGATAATCTAAGAATTAAACCGAAACTTTCTTCCAAAGAAAGTTAAGGAATAATATTATAGTTTGAAAAAATAGCTTTATATTAAAGACATTCATTAATATATGTTTAAATAAATAAGACAGACACTCCGTGTCAGCCTATTCTTCCTTCGATCCATTCAAGTTTTTGTATGAATCATTCAACTTTTGGATGGAATGGATTTAGAAAGGCGCCGTATGTTTTCCAAGTACTTTCAGTCCCAACTGGAGCCATCTTCGGCGGGAATAATGAAATAACAAACACAGGGACGAGTCATGAATATTTGTTTTAAAAAGGTAGAATAAAAAGCAAGTGGTAGGGGATTTTATGGGAGAAGAGAATTTGCGGGAAATGTGTGTTAGGCATTTTAGAATATGGTTGCTATATTCGAAGTTGATCTTGTTTAAGGAAGGTTTGTTAATCTTTATATAGAGAGCTTCAAGAATTAGAAGTTATCATTTGTTTTTTTCTGTGTAATCAAGCATGTTTAAAAGAGAAAATGCGACCTATATATATAGTCATCCACTGACAGACTGTTTCGTTGTATCACAACTCTTCAGTGTACGACGTTTGAAGCTGGGGTCGAAATCCGCCCAACTTTGCCTTAGACCGCTCAGCCAACATCGTACCACGTCAGCTCAGGGATTATGAGGTATTAAGAAGAAGCGTTCGTTTGTTTACATTTTATACCTTAGCGGATACCAGAGTGCTCAATTCGTTCGAAGAGCTTTGCATTATGCGAGCGGCAGCCATAAATTCCTTCGCTAGAGTGCTCAACCCCCGTATATCAGGTGTTTGGCAATGGCAAAAAATCTCAGGTGTTCATGTCTTTTCATATAAATAGTTTCCTCCATCCAATATTTTGCAAAAGTTTGAAAATCCCTGGTAATTTTATGGAATTATTTAAACCACTGGTATCTTTAAAACATTTGGATTGAAATTTTCTGTAATAGTCAATTGAAGACGCGTGGATACACTAGGATATAAATAGATGTACATGGGGATTGGTATTAGTACTTTAATATTCCACATTTATTTATCAAAGTTGAATATCAAAGTACATATGAAATAATGACGATTATTAATATTCCTGGGTTTTTTGCTGTTTTTTTTTTTTTTTTCATATAAAAGCGCCTTATGTTTTTCAAGTACTTTCGGCCCTAACTGGAGCCATCGTCGAGGGGGTGAATAATGAAATGACAAAATGTTTTAAAATAGCCGAGGGATTTCGGTTCATGCCTTTGAGTTTAGTTAGGCTGAGAACCTTTCGGCTCAGCACATGGGTTAGTTAGGTGCAACATTGAAGCAGGTGTTAACGCGGGTGCGCGCGGGCGGATGGAGGTGTCACTCAGATGTCATAATAGTCCGAGACGATACTGGGTGACAGGGTGCGGGTGACGTCATGCACCGGAAGCGCGCGGGGGTTTGTGTGAGAATTTGAAGAAAATAAGAGTTGGGTACTAGACGCCAAACGAGAAGGATCGATTTTTGGAGCTCGCAGGTGCGAGGCGAACGTGCGCCCTATGGGAGCCGCTCGAGTTGGGGGCCAAATGAATAAGACAGCATAACAAGATTGTGTCTCTCCTCCTTACGTCGAGACCTTTAACTCAAAGTTAATAAAAAGGTTTCGTACCTGAACAAGAAGTCGTTACGAGTTTCCGAATTTTGAGATTCCGATGTTCTTTATATGTTCTATCGTTATGAACATTATAGGTCCATTTCGCACATAGCGTTAATTGTGAATATGGTACAAAAAGCAATGATGTGTCATTTTAATTTATATTTTCATATTTTATCGTTAATGTAAAAAAAAAAAAATGATGCAGAATTTGACGAATCTTTTTATATATCTATTCTTTTTTTTTTTAACTGCCAAAGAAACTTAGAAAAATTAAGCATCGCTATTTATTTATTTATTTATTGCTATAGTTGCCAGTGGTTTGAAGCAGGTGGGTGATAGAGTGCAGGTTAGGACTAATCTCCCCTGAGGTCTGTGTTTATTAGATGGTACCGAATTCGATGGTTGGCCACATAAAATAATGAGAAGGTCAAGGCAAAAAGCGTATCTCGTGATTATTCATCACGTGTGTAACATTTGTACAAAATGGTCACAAACGATCAGAACGCATCGACCAGGTCACAACTGGTTGATCAGTAAATGGTGGAAGGACTGAGTGTGAAAACAAGGTTGACGACAATATATATATATATATATATATATATATATATATATATATATAATGAACAAAAGTGATAAGAAAAATACGAATAATACTTTTGTGTAAATAATTTTTGGATTATTCTCAACTAGTTCCGACCTTAGGGTATCGTTAGGGAAAAAAGTTTGGTGGAAAAGAAAAAAAGCTTTTTTGGAAAGTTTGATTTTTTTTAAATATTTTTGAAAGAAATTTTTAAAAGGAGTTGATATGGAACGTGATGTAAAATTTTCAGTTGGTGTAGCATATTCATTAATTTCTGGAATGTTATTTGATCAGTGTTTTTGGCTGGTTTCATATATGTATATACATATATGCCCCTCTCATGTGAAAGCACCTGCTTTAATGTGTTTTGATTAGATTTGGAAGGAATGAGATTCAAATTGGCTGTGACTTGACCGGCTTGTTTGTTTATTTCGGTGGATTTTTTTCGGTGTTATTTTCAAGGAGTGGTCTTTCAAATCAACGGCGAATTATTGCCGAATTTATTTGTTTGCATAGGTGTTTTGGCTGTCAAATTTTAAATATTTGGAGAAGCAGGGACGAACTTATAAGAGATGTACTCTTATGGACCCCCACATATGGCCGTGCAAAAGCAGGACGACCAGTACGAACATACATTCAGCAGCTATGTGAGGATACGGGATGTTGTCCTGAAGACCTACCTAGGGCGATGAACGATAGAGAGGAGTGGCGAGAGAGGGTCAGGGATATCCGTGCTACCAGCGCGACATGATGATGATGATGATATATACATTTACATATATATACATATATATATACATATATTTATACATATATATATATATAATAAAGGGAAAAGTGGATAAATCAAACACTTACAACAGGTTTTGTGGCAAAATTTCGTTCACGGATGAACTTCTTCAGACTAAATATTTTGAGTCTTTCCACATTTTAACAGTTTAAGAAATAGATAGAATAAAGGCGAAAATAAAGGTATAAAGAGAAAGAAAGGGTCTATAGACGAGAGGAAGATTTAGGAAGAATTGGAACGGAAGTAGATATGGTTAAAGTGATATTCGTAGGGGTTATTGGTTTTGATGTGACTGTCTGGGCATGTATCAGTTTTCATCAGAAATTTGACCTGATACAGGTAGATTAATTTTAGCGAGAAAGATACATATACATATATGTGTGTGTGTACATATACATGTACATATATATATATATATATATATTCATCAGAGATTTAACCAGATAGAGGTGGATTATTTTTAGAGAGAAAGATATACATCTATATATATATATATATATATATATATATATATATATATACATATATATATGTATACATATATATACATATATATACACATGGTGCCTTCAATAAGTTTCCAGACTTTTTTTGTACAGGCATTTAAAATTGTCATAGACTCTTGAAAATTCAGTATGTTATTGCTATACATCTTATGAGATGACTGACCTGTTTTTATGATTTCAGGTTCAAATGAACAGCTACAACAGGAATTGGAATACACCCTACTAAAACCTGATTGTCACAGCTAGTGAATTTCAAAAATGCAATCTGGGTGTGAGGAGACTTTAGAAGAACGAGATGCTATGAAATTCTGTTTTAAACTTGGAAAAAATGCCATAAAAACGTATGGAATGCTTCAGACTGCTTTTCGACCATCTTGCATGAATCGAGCATCAGTTTTTGAGTGACATAAGACATTCAAGGAATCCAGGGTGTCTGTGAGAGATGATGAGAGCTGTGGGAGGAGTAAGGAAGTCAATACACCAGAGTTGATTGGCCAAAGGGTTAGGGTTAGGGTTACTATGTTGAGGTTTTAAGGGAGTTCAGGAAGAGATTCCGTCGGAAGAGGCCAGCACTCTTCAAATCGGGTCAGTGGCATTTCCACTAGGACAATGCACCAGTCCACAACTCCATCCTTGTCACAGACAAGATGGGCATCAAGACAGTTCCTCAGCCTCCCTAAAGTCCAGACCTTGATCCCTGCGACTTTTGGTTATTCCCTTAGCTCACAGGCTGTCGTTATGAGACAATTGATGAGATGTAATAGGCTGTGACGAAGGTCATTGACACGCTCACACAAGAGGACTTCCATGGAGCCTTTCAGAAGTTGCTGGAACGATACAACAAGTGCATTGCAGCTGGAGGAGATTACTTCGAAGAGGACTAGAGTTTCATTTGTGTACTATCAATAAAAATGCCCATACGAAAAAAAGTCTGGAAACTTATTTAATGATCCTCGTATATATGCATATACATATATATATACATATATATATATACATATATATATACTTATTGGCCTCGTTGGTAGAGTGTTCACTCAGGGTCCGTGATACCTGGGTTCAATCCCAGGTCGCGACATACCAAAGACTTAATACCTCCTTGCTTAACACTCAGCATTATAAGTTAAGGATCAAGGGTAAAGTGGAGCAATCCAGGGAAGGTGGTATCGCCCTCCCCACACCTCGTTGTAGTAGCTATTGAAAAGGGAGCCTTCTGGTCGCCCCCGACTACAGTAGCCAACTTTTACTTATATATGCATACATATATCAATACATATATATATATATATATATATATATCGGTTTGGTATCATACAATGACTGATTTTTATACAACAGTATTGCTTCCAACAATCCCTTCATCTGATGATGACTTTGGGTTCAGGCATGTTTTCGGGGCCGAAGCATCATTACCATAACTCACGATACCACCAGCCATAACTCACGATACCACCAGACCTTTTTGGATTGACGTCACTCTCTGGGATTGTCATATCCACGACGATGTCGTTAGAGCCTTACCCTAGATTTTTTTTTTTAGTAAAAGGGTTGTGTTCATACACACACAAGCCTATATATATATATATATATATATATATATATATATATATATATATAAGGGTTGTGTTCATAGTCTTTAATCTTTGCCAAGTCTAAAAGTGAATGTAATAGCTCGACTGGAGTTCGAACTCTCCAAATACGATGTCGCATTCTAGCACTCTAGCCACTACGCAACAGCGACTCTATTTAGATTTTCAGAATTGAATTTTTCTAGGAAAGGGTTAAATTGTGACTGATTTTTTTTTTAAACGCTGATATTCTTATTTTTTCTATTTTCCGAGAAAATTTACCAAGTGCCTTGCCAAAACCCTCTTCGTCTTCTTATATCAACTCTAAATTCATTTAACAATTTTAACCAAAAATAAAAGCAGAAAATTTGAAACAGAAATCGGCAAAAAGTCTTGCCAAACATTGGTAAATTGATATTTTTTTAAAATGACATTTTTTTATCAAGAGATCCTGATAATACGAATTATCTTAACTTTCTCTGTCACCATCCGTCCCTATTAGCCATCGCGCCTAATAGATTCTCTCGACGGTACCCAATGTTCGAACGAAGTTCATGTATGACAGTAGGAATTCAGCTGTGCCAACATGTCTAATTTGTCCTACTTAGATAGTTTGTGAGATGGGAGGTAAGTGGTCGTACAGCTGCTGCATTAAGGATAGCTAATTCCAGGATTTTTTTCAATGCCTAAAGCAGCGTCTTTCTGGAGTTCCCATGTAGCTCTCTCCAGTCGTTGCGTAAAAGTCCAGGTAGAGCCGCTATACAATAGTTCTGACACGGTTATAGCTTTGAAGAATTCCTGTTTTATTTTGTCTGGGAGATCAGATTTCCATCTAGTCTATAATCACTCGATAGCAGCTGATGCCTTTTTAATTCTTGTGTTTGCATTGCTTCTAGTTGGTGAGATATTGCTGCCGAGGTATGTGAAATATTCAGCTAATTTCAGAGCCTTGCCATTGTATGAGGATATGGCACTATCTTGATTAAAACAAATGAACTCTGTTTTATTTATGTCCACGAAGAAACCATTGCCTCTTACTGCCTGTTCCAGGCTGTGCAGAAGGGATTCGGCTTGAGCTGGTGTATTTCTGAGAAAAGGGACCCAAATCATCTTCCAAAGATCTCTCTCTCTCTCTCTCTCTCTCTCTCTCTCTCTCTCTCTCTCTGTGTGTGTGTGTCTCTCTCTCTCTCTCTCTCTTGGCGTATGTGTGATTGTTTAAATGATTTGCACACTGTACTACGCGTGACCTTAGATTACTCCGTCCATCTCGATGAATAATCCAATAAAGTTTTATGAAAATCCATTCAGCCATCTAGGAAGAGATAATCAACAAACCTTCACTCAAACGAGCACCAATTTTGATTTTATTCCTTAACTTTTTTTTTTATTTTTGCTTCATTCAGAATCGATAAAAGCCGCATTTTTCAAATTTCTTCAATATCTTCCGGTAACTGTAATCTTTTACTCTTTTTATTAGTTTTATCACTCTTCTATAGATGTCCTCCAATCTTAATATTACACTCCAATTAACAACATTGGACAATCTGGATGGAAGAAAAAATATATTTGAAAAAGAAATGTGGCAAAAATTTGGTATAAAATTAGCAAGATTAATCTATTATACAAAAGTGATGTTTTGGCAAATAAACGACCAAAATCAACCATAAAATGTAACACTGCTATTTCTCTCTCTCTCTCTCTCTCTCTCTCTCTCTCTCTCTCTCTCTCTCTCTCTCTCTCTCTCTCAATATATGTGTAATTCTTTAAACGATTTCCACACTAAGCAACGCCAACTCCAAAGATTACTTTATCCATCTTGATGAAGTAATCCATTCAACCAGCTAGAAAGAAATAATCAGCAAACATACACTTAGTCTCTCATCTTGATAGTTCAAATATGATTATTTAACCTTGATTAGGGATGACACCGGGGTTAGAGCATTTCCGGCCCAACCGGAAGAGCTATTCTTTCAAGTCTCTCAATTTTGAAACAATAAAAATTCTCTCAGAACAAGTCATTTATCCTTGATTTTTGTTAAACTCAACTTCCCGACTCAAACAATTATAAATAATTATTCTAACTCAGTAAATTTAATAATTTTGTTTTAGTGTCATGTTTTAAAATGTTGATTTAGATGAATTTTGCTGACAATGTTCATTATGATGTTCCACGAAGAAACAAAATAACTTGGCAAGCAATTTAGGTCTCATAAAAATCAGCTGTAAAAAAAAACAAAAAGAAATCCTTCTAATAATATGACTCTTACGAATAGATTTCTGGCTGAAAAGATGAAAATAACTTTTAAAGATCTTGTACTTGCTCTAATCTGATGTGCGAGAAGATGTACGACTGGAAAAATACGGAGAATTAATTTTTTTCTTTTTATTTATTGAGGACTTTTTGTCCTCATCTTGATAGGGTTTTTTTTGTTTTGTTTTGTTTTTGTTTTTTTGTAGTTTCTTCTCACTACGTTTCGGCCAAATTTCACCTCTGGCCTTCTTCAGGGGATTAACCACGACCTCGGATAGGAATGCTGAGTCTTGTAACCGTATCCCCAGTAATTACTGCCTTCCATAGTTGTTGTCTATCACACCACGATAAAAAAAAAAACTACGAAGATGAGGACAAAAAAATAAATTCTCAGATTAAGAAGGATTCCCAATAAAGACAATTGGAAAAATACTGTATTAAACTCTCAAAAAAATTCTCTTTATAGAATAAGGATCTTTGTTACATCTAAGAAGCCATTTATTGTATTGAACATAGAAAATAGATTAAGAAAATTATTTGCAGAAAACATATTGCGTTTTGTAAGATTTTGTAAGCATCCTTGTACAATTCTCGTATAGGTTTTTCTCCAAACGTTTGGTTAAAACCCAAGTAGTGCAGCCATACAATAGTGCTGACACGACTACCGCTTGGATGAATACCCATTTTGTTTTATCAGAGATAGATTTCCATGTTGTCGATGACCTATCAATAGCAGTTCGTACCTATGCGTGTGTTGACATCGCTTTCAGTAGATGAGATATAACTACCGAGATATGGAAACTCGTACACTTATTTAAATGGCTTGCCATTTAACGAGGAGATTGCACAAATTTAATCAAAACACATGAACTCTGTTTTATCTTAATTTATATAGAGACTAATGAATCTTGCTGCCTGCTCCAGGCTATATAGAAGCGGTTTGGCTTGGGCAGGTTTATTCAGAAGAAGTGCTCGCAGAAGATCTAGCCCCTAACCATCAGTCTCCATCAGTAATAGTTTCTATAGTCTCCATCAGTAATAGTTTCTATAGTCTCCATCAGTAATAGTTTCTATAGTCTCCATCAGTAATAGCTTCTTGCCTTTTTTTTCGTGTGGAGCCATTATCTTTCATAAGAAAAAGATGAGAGCGAAATAAGCTGTAAAGCATAATGGTACATATTCCTTCGAAACATCTTTTCTATCGTGTATATTACTAATCAATTTTTTTATCAATATCAGTTGAACAGTGTTGCTTTTGTAGCTGCTATTGAACTACTGGGGAACTCTTCAGAAAAGAGAATAGAAAAAATGGAACGCTTTAAAAAGAAGTTTTTAAACACCAATAATACTGTAAAATTACCAAGGATTTTCAAACTTTTGCCGGATATTGCAGAGGGGAAATTATGACAAGAAAATTATTTTACATAACTATTCGTTTCATCATCAAACGGATTCTTGCATTTGTTTTAATTCTTATATGATCAACTCTCTGCTCTATAATTTCAAGTTGTTCTTTTCGTAATACGGTAAGAGAAAATGATGCGACACTATTTTTTAAGCTCTGCTTAGAAACATACAAATTGATTCGAGCACAGAAACAATATGCGTTTGGCAGAAAACTACATGACAAATGCTGTATAAAATCGATTATTCAATAGAATAAAACTGAAATATATTTGGAAATTTGAATTGATGATGGTGAAAAATCTCCGCGGCTTCGTTCAAGGGGTCATAATGAGTAAATAAAAAGTGCCTCGTTATGATGTTTACTAAACTTAATCACTTCTTTCTTCTTTGGGGTTGGTTGGTTGGTTGAATTTACGGCGTATCAACCCTTTTCGGGTCATTTATCGCCGAATTGAATTTCAAACAATTCAGTTTAGCATAAGTTCACAGTTTCGTTCTCTTTGACTCCTAAATAGGACACTATCAAGTACTACCACTCCGGGTCAGAGTGGACCCGGGAGCGATGGCTATGAAGAGGTACTATGCATTCAACAAAGCTCCCGCATTACTGGAACCTCACCATCAGATTCCAAAATGTCATATTTAGGACACTCGTTGGGGGAGTTTTAACCCTCTGCAGAGATACAGTTGGTGTATTCTACAGCCCCAGTCGACTGGGCAATCTCGTCGGAAACTTCTATGCTTGGGATTTTATGCCTAGGATGCGTTTAGCTGAGTAAAAAAAAACTCAATTTGGGTTCCTCATAGGGGAATATGTAACACTCGGTGAGAAGTAAACTCACTAGTAATAGTCCACTGATTAACTCACGAACCATTTAGGTTTAGCACAAGGATAGTATTGTGCACTCGGTGAATATCAAACTCATTACTCCACAGTAATTAACCCGCAAAACTAGTGGTTTAGCGCAAGGACAGTATAGTGCACTCAGTGAATATCAAACTCATTACTCCACAGTAATTAACCAGCAAACTTGTGGTAAAACTAACTGCAACTTCGAAGTAAGTGAGTTCAAACTCTAGTTGCGCTTTTACACTCACTTTTGGACTAATACCTTTAGGAAATGTATGAATCCCTTTATCCCCCCACCAAACTGTTGGTGGTTAAATAATACCATTTCTGTTATTCGATAAGTATGGCTTTGGTATTAAATAACCCATGAAGTTTGATACGTCATTTAACAAAAGAAACCAAAAC
>OY757929.1:86174467-86256967 GCA_963585895.1 Sepioteuthis lessoniana
CAGTTTGGTTCTCGTAAACATCGATGAATGTCAGTGGGTGTATTTTTCCGCATTGAGGAATTGAATGACATACCTCTGCCTTCATATCAAACGACATCTTGACAAACTGACTCGCAACTGCTTTCTGTAACGAGGCAAAAGATTTGTGAGTTTTTGGTGAGAAAGTTCAACCTGTACTACCATTTCACCAACATCCAACACTGTAGGGTAACAAGAAAATAAAAGCCATTCTAACTGTTGAATATATTTAGAATTCCTTGTACTTGTCCAAGGGTTTTATTAACGGTTGTTTTCTTTTATTTCAGGGTTAGTCTGGGTTTTTTTCTTTTTTACTGTTGGTCTTATATTATATCCGGGTGTTTTCGACAAGAATTTGGCGTTTTGGGGGTTTCAACCAATGCTTCAATGGGCAATGTCAACTTCGTTTAAAAACAAGTCTGCAAAAAGCCAGTTCATACCATTCTTTAAATGACTTGAAAATTAACCTTGTTTATATCCTATAAAAACAAATTATACTATTCTTAAAATAACTGGGGATACAAAAACGAAAGTATAAGAATCTCTTCAGTTTTTGAACGATTTTTCTATTTATTCAATCCAGTTATAAGGTCCCTTGTTCGTAAATAAGAAAAGTTTCTTCTTTTTAATTCATTAATTATTAATCTTTTCAACCAAACATACATACATAAAGACAAATGGATTGTTGTGCTTATTGAAGATGGTTTGTCCTGGTCGTGGTCATATTGTTGGGGTTGCTGCTATGATTGCAGTGAATATGATGAGAACGGAAGCTGAAATGAGAATCGGCAAACAAAATTGCCGAAACCTTCAGTTTCGCCGGATGCGATTTGGGAGAGTCAGTTCGATTTGACTGGGTCTGCGGGTAGCACCTTAAACTTTTGACAGTTTTGATAGACTTATCTGTTTAGTAGTGACCTTATTTTTTGTTTTTAACTTGTAAACTCGGTCAGAATTAAACTTAATCCAATATTTTGATCTTTATATGTGTTTCATCTTCACGAAATTACTTCTGACTTAAAAAAAAGACAGCCCAGTCGGCTGGGGCTGTAGAATATACCGACTGCATCCCGTGCAGAGAGGTAAGACCCCACCCCTAACGAGTGTTCTGGATATGACACTAAACCATTAGATGTTGAGGCTCCAGTAATGTTGGAGCTTTGGGAATGCCTAGTACCCCTTCATTGCCATCGCTCCAGGTTCACAAAATAAATAGAATTATTCGTGTTAGAAATAATTGAAACTATTTAAATGTGTGCAAAAAAAATGAGTTCAGGCTTATTTAAAATATTATCAAAAAAATGTGTTCACAAACTACATTTAATGTATATGAATAAACAGGATGTGACATTAAATAATATACAATGGTTGATATGCCATGAAACCAAACAAAACCAAATCCTATATATTTGATATATATGTATAAAGAGAATTTGGTATTAAATAACCTACAATAATTGATATGCCATAAAACCCAACCCAACCAAATCACATGTATTTAATATGTATTTCTAAAAAGGATTTGGCATTAAATAACCTACAATGGTTGACATGCCATAAAACCAAACCAAACCCAGTCCTATATATTTAGTATATATCTATAAACTGGATTGGCATTAAATAACCTACAACGGTTGATGTGACATAAAACCAAACCAAACCCAATCCTATATATTTAGTATATATCTATAAACTGGATTTGGCATTAAATAACCTACAATGGTTGATATGCCATAAAACCAAACCAAACTGAAACAAAAAAAAAGACTTTTCTTTCTGCGTTAATAAATTTCAAACGCCAGAGTAAATCTTCGTTGTGTCATAGTTTGAAATAGTTTTCTTTCTTCAGAGTTTTATACACGCAGTTATGGTATCAAGTATTCCTATCTAATACAAAAAATGTGTACTCAGTTGTATGGTTTCAAGTATTCCCATCTAATATGAATAATTTGCACACAGTTGTATGGTTTCAAGTATTCCTATCAAATACAAATAATTTGCACTCAGTTGTATGGTTTCAAATTTTTCTTGCTAGAACTATGGAAGTAACTGACTTAAAGGATGTTCACTTAGGTTTTTTTAATTATTAACTGAAAATTCTGGCTTCATTGAATATAAAGCCTTAGTTCGAATTTTTTGTCAATGAATTCCATAATTTTCCCATTGATATTGGATTATTCCATAATATTTTCCTTGGGATTGCTTGGAAAAAATTATACCATTAATTAAAAAAAAATCTAGTTTGTTTTAGGTATATTCTATGAAAACAGAATGTTCAGGTTTCAAAAATATTTTGTGTCTTATTAGCTAATTTACTGCTAAATAAAAACCTTGCTGAACACCCTCTAAGTGTTCTAATTCCGAAATTTTTGCCATTTTTCTTTAACTAATAACTTTGTTTTGTTTTATTTTGGTTTGGTTTTGATTTTTGTTTTTGGCAATTTTTTTATTTGTTTGCTTTTTAGGAGGGGCGGGTTTGTGCATAAATCAAAAAGAAAATCTATTTCAATAATTTCTGAGTGGGGGTTGCAAATTTTAGAAGAAACTGTATATCAACTTCTTTTTTGTGCAGTATTGGCTTCTCATAAATCCGAACGACTCTTCTCCTTCAATCATAAATGAACCTTCGTTTTCAAATCGTCTTTCCTCTCTCAAACCCTTTTTTTTTTCAATTTTTACCCATTCTTAACTTTCTGTTTTCTTTCTTCTGCTAACGTTTCTTTTGTAAATTACCATCTCCTCCTCCTCTTCTTCTTTCTTCCATTTTCAATATCTTTATCTATTTTTGTTTTGATATTTTTACCCTCAACCTCTTCGTCC
Source organism: Sepioteuthis lessoniana (assembly GCA_963585895.1). Lineage (NCBI taxonomy): Eukaryota > Metazoa > Mollusca > Cephalopoda > Myopsida > Loliginidae > Sepioteuthis > Sepioteuthis lessoniana. The sequence continues at coordinate 86,177,306 of OY757929.1, forward strand.
AATTCTTCTTCTAACAGTGTCTTTTTTTACCCAACCTGTTCAACAACACCTAAATTAGAAAATTCTCCCCCCCCCCCAATAAAACACAGTTCTCTTTACTAAAGTCTTCAGATACAAAATGTTTGCGCTGCTTTTAAAAGTCAAGCAATAAACAATTAAGCTTCAAACTTTCCTGCAGAAAGAAAATCCATTCTATTTTATTCTTTAGACACTCTCATCTTTTTTCCTCTCATGTCAACCCCTTGTTATTTTACTCCTTTGAGAGTTTGGCCCAGTCGGCTGGGGCTGTAAAATACACCAACTGCATCTCTGTAGAGGAGTAAGACTCCCCCAACGAGTGTCTTGTGGCCTAGTCGGCTGGGGCTGTAGAATACACCGACTGCATCCTCTGCAGAGGGGTAAGACTCCCCCAACGAGTGTCCTGGATATGACACTAAACAATCTGATGGGGGAGGCTTCGATTACTGCAACACCCACCATACTTACTAGATCCCCTACCTCCGATTAGTACAACACCCTCCATATTCACCAGACCCCCTAGCTCCGTGAGACTTTTTCTTGCTTCCTAAATCACAAATTTATTTAAAGAATAAGATGTTAGAACGTCGGGGATATTTTTTAAAATACTAAGGCGCAGCTTTATGTCATGCCAAAAGAAGGATTCTAGTGGTCCTACGAACAAGAGAAAACCCAGTGGAATGCCAAAAGGTCTATTTATTTATCACATACTTTTTCTTTGTCCCTTTATGTATGCATGTATGTATGCATGATTTCATCCCAGTTCGTTACAACAATCGAAGGAGTGCTGATAAGTTCTCGGCTCAACCAAGAACGGAATAAACTAGATCCATGCTCTTCTATATTTTATAAATCGCACTGTTCAACATATTTGGCATATCGTTTCTCAGCTTTATTTCTCTTCTCTTTTATTTTTCCTTTTTTTTTTTTTTTTGTTTTTGATTTTTGACTCTTCAGAAAAAAAATCATTCTTTTCTTGGTTGGGCAAAGAACTTTTCAGCTCTCTCTCCCAGTCTGTCAGTTTGTATCAGATGATGACTGCCTATCTCTACCTCTCTATCTTGAAAGGCTGTGTATCTAAAGACAGACCTATTATTGTATTGTAAAATAGCACAGGTTGTTATAAAAACGACGAAGTGGATCACCGTCTGAAATAGCAGGGAGAAAAATCAATACGGAAGATTTGTCCACCACTAATTAGACGAAAATATTTACTCACTGATTGTAAATAGCTTTCCCTAAATCTTGCTGAGTCGTGATTTTAGTTTCAGCATTGTCTCATTTGCTACTTAAATCTAAGATCGAACACCTACTAATTTTGCCATCTTCCTAAAATAATTTAAATGTTGATCACGTCTACACGGTCTTTAATCAGATATACAAGAAGTAGGGAACACCTATTCATCTATCTCCGTGTACTGGGTATGATACTAAGCTAAATCGGGTGGTGAGGCTCCGGTTCTAAAACCCTGAGAACATAAAGTCACCTATTTACACGCTCGTTCACTCTGACCCGGAGTGGTTATACCTGTAATGGGTCAAATACATCTAGATGAAAATTATTAGTATCAGATAAGAATACTAGAAACCATATAACTATGTTGAAATTATACGTATTTGTTTGTTTGTTTGTTTGTTTGGGTTTTATAGCATAGGTTATTTAATGTATATAATGTAGGTTATTTAATGCCAAATCCATTTTTATACAAATAAACAGTTCTATTTCAAACAATTCAGTTTAGCATAAGTACACAGTTTAATGGTCGAAAACATTTCTATTTCAAGCTATTCAGTTTAGTCAAATAGTTCTATTTCAAACAATTTAGCTGAGTATAAGTCTAGTTTTTGTTTACACATAGTTAAATGTCAAAACTGTTCTGTTTCAAACAATTCAGTTTAGCGTAAGTGCAGTTTCAATGTCAAAAACAGTTCCTTTTCAAACAATTCAGTTTGGCATAAGTACCTAGTTTAAAGTTCTATTTCAAGCATTTTAGTTTAGTTCTATTTGACCCATAGATCGGACTCTATCAGGTGCTACCACTTCGGTCCAGAGTGGACCTGGGTGCCACAGCAATGAAGGGGTACTCCATATTTCCTAAAGCTCCAGCATTACTGGAACCTCATCATCAGATTGCTTAGTGTCATTATCGGGACACTCGTTGGGGGAAGGTCTTACCCATCTGCAGAAATGCTGTTGGTGTATTCTACAGTCTCAGCCGACCGGGAAATATTATCATTAGATGGAAATACTTGAAACAATATATGTGCAAATGATTAGTATTAGATAGGAATACTTGAAACCATATAACTATGTGAAAATTGATAGTATTTGATAGGAATACTTGAAACCATATAACTATGTGAAAATTGATAGTATTTGATAGGAATACTTGAAAACATATAACTATGTGAAAATTGATAGTATTTGATAGGAATACTTGAAACGCTACCATAATGGCTAAAGTGCGGGACTGCTGCAGTGAAGTAAGCAAATTTACCTTTGGTGAATCATTCAATCAATAAAATCATCCACTGCTTTTTTTGTTTTGTTTTTTTCCTTTTTTGGTTTTTGTTTTTTTGTTGTTTTTTATTTTTGCTTTTTTTTTTTTTTGCTTTTTGCATTTTTTGCTTTAAATTTTTGCACATTCCATTATATACAGAAATATACATTTTATATATATATATATATATATATATATATATATATATATATATATAAAGGAATGTGGAAAAAAATTCTAAAAAGCAAAAAATACAAAAAGCATATATATATATATATATATATATATATATATATATATATATATATATTGAATATACATGTATACCAAGACAGCATTTTCTCATGGCGGCATGGTAGTCCACATGTCGTAATATTCAAAGTGCTGGTTGGTTGGTTGGTTAGTTGGTTGGGTTTTATGGCATATCAACCTTTGTAGGTTATTTAACGCCAAATCCATTTTTATACAAATAATCAGATCTATTTAAAACAATTCAGTTTAGCATGAGTACATAGTTTAATTGTCAAAAGCATTTCTATTTCAAACTATTCAGTTTATTAAACAGCTAAATATTTCAATTCAGTTTAGTGTAAGAACAGCTTCAATGTCAAAAACAGTTCAATTTCAAACTATTCAGCTTAGTATAAACACGCAGTTTAAATGTAAGTACAGTTTAAATGTCAAAAACTTTTCTATTTCTAGCTATTCAGTTTACTCAAACAATTCAGTATGCCGTTAGTTTTATTTAACCCATATCTCGGACCCTACCAAGTGCTACCACGCCGCGCCAGAGTGGACCTGGGAGCAATGGCAATGAAGGGGTACTCCGTATTCCCCAAAGCCTCAGCATTACTGGGACCTCACCATCAGGCTGTTTAGTGTCATAATCAGGACACTCATTGGGGGGGGGGTTTTCCTACTCCTCTGCGGAGATGCAGTCGGCGCATTCTACAGCCCCAGCCGACTGGACAATTAAAGTGCTGGACAGCGGGCTGAAATAGAGCAAGTCTGAAATTTAGTCGCTTGATAACGTTCACTTTTGGACTAATACCCTTAGAAAAGGTATGTATCCGCTTATACTCACAGCTATTCATTAAATAGTATCCCTGCTATTCTTCTATAAGGATGGCATTAAATAGTCTTTGAAGGTTGATATGACATTAAACAAAAAAATCGAAACCAAAGCTTTGAAAATCATATAACTGTGTACAAACAGATGACTATTATTAAATAGGAACAGTTATTTGAAACCATATAATTGGGTATAAATTATTTGTATTAATAATAATTACTTGATACTGTGATTGTTTACAAATATTAATAGTCATGTGTAACTATTAATATTTAGGGGAGAGAGAAAAAGAGAGAGTGAGATAAACAGACCGAGATAGATAGATAGATAGATAGATAGATAGATAGATAGAATGACATAGACATAGAGAAGATAAACATTGATTGATATAAACAGACTGGGATAGATAGATAGATAGATAGATAGATAGATATTCAAGAGATGGCTGGAAAAATTGAGACTGGGGAAAGAGGGACGAATGGAAAGAGTAAGAGAAGGTGGGGAAAGATAGGAAGGAAAAAGAAAAGACGAGAAAGATGAAGAAAAGGGAAAGAAGAAAATATGAGGAGGAGGGAAATAAGAAAAAGGGGAGAAGGAAGAGAAATAATTAGTAGGTAGGTAGGTAGGTAGGTAGGTAGGTAGGTAGGTAGAAGAGAGGGGTGTAGAAAAGGTCGAGAAAGCGGGCGAAACAAAAGGTGGGAACGTAGGTCTGAGAAAACCTGTCCCAGCTCGATAAACGAAGCCAAGCTGCAATTAACATGTTCAGTAATTCGATGGGCTATCACTAAAAAAAAATTTAAAAAGAAAAAAACATGAGGTTCTGTAAGCAACCCTGAGGCCTGGGTATCAGATTAAACAAAACTTTGCAAATTCTACGTGACACTGAAAGCCTCGGTTCCCATTAGATCATCAAAGTTAAGCAGCAATGAACCTGTTCAGTACTTGGATAGGTGACCGTTTTGTTACATCAGATACGGTAAGCAATCCCGAGGCCAGTGTGCCAGAGTGAACAAAGGTTAGTGAATAACAACCACAAGAAAAAAACACCAGTTCCCGCTGGATCATCGAAGTTAAATAGCGATGGGCATGAGTGACGGTTCGGTTTGGTACGGTTTCTTTGTTTAATGGCATATCAACCTTTGTAGGTTATTTAATGCCAAAGCCATTCTCCTAGAAGAACAGTAGTGGTACTATATAACCCAGGGCTGGGAGGATAAGGGGGTTCATACCTTTCCCAAGGGTATTAATTTGGTTTGGTACGGTTTCTTTGTTTAATGGCATATCAACCTTTGTAGGTTACTTAATGCCAAAGCTATTCTCCTAGAAGAACAATAGTGGTACTATTTAACCCATAGCTGGGAGGATAAGGGGGTTCATACTTTTCCCAAGGGTATTTGCCCGAAAGTGAACGTAATAGCGCGACTGGGGTATGAACTCGCTTACTACGATTCTGCAGTCCATTGCTTTAACCATTACACCTCGAGGAGACCCCCTTAAATGAGTGACCACTTACTAACCTTAGATACTGTAAGTAACCTGAATCCTGTAAGTCAGACTAAAAAAACTTTAACCCTTGTCTGCGTGACTAAGAATTTACTGACTGTATCCCTTACCGAGGGGTAACACCTTCCCCACCCAAAAATATGTTTCCTGGGTATGACATTAAGCTACATCTCTTGAGAGCAGGAATGTTTAGAGTATCCCATTATTGCCATTACTCCCAGGCCCACTCTAACACAAAGCAGTAGGTTTGGTTTGGGTTCTATGTTTAATGGAATATCAAACTTCATGGGTTATTTAATGCCAAAACAATCCTTATAGAACAGCAATGAAACCATTTAACCCATAGTTGGATGCATAAGAAGGTTCATGCCTTTTCTATGGGTATTACTCAATGTAATAGCACTGGAAAGTGAATGTAATAGCGCGACTGGAGTTCGAACTCGCTTACTTTAAGATTATGGTCCAATACGTTAGCCATTACGCCATGGAGACAACCTCTTCCGAAGTAAAAGTATCTGTAAAGCGATCATCTATGAATCAAAGAGATCTATTTGAAAATTCACAAATACACGAAAATGTACATACGAGCTTACAATGAATGCAATTCTCTACCCTCTAAACATAAAATAACCCTAGACGGGTTGACATGCCGTTAAAATCAATCAAAAGATAATCTAAATGTAAATTTTATTGTTTTTGGAACTCATAAACTTAGTGTTTTTATTAACCTATTAGTTATTATTTAATTACTGTCATGTATGATTTTTACCTTAGCGTCAAAGATAAGCAGAAGTGAACTTGGTCAGAACTTAAATGGGTTACCGCTTAAGAACGGCAGATACCGTAAGTGATCGGAAGCCTGAACACCAAACTCAGAAAAGGTTCTAATATTTTGTGTATTCGAACAACTGTCTTAATCTTTTATTGTTATATTCAGAACGTTTAGGCTGATTCATTTTTCGAACTTCTTCAGTTGTTTTATGACGAACACGGAGATTATTCTTATTCCATTAACCGTATACAAGTGTTAAGCGATATTAAGTTTTCCTTATTCATATTTACCAACCCCTCCGCTCGGGCAGGATATGACACAAGGTTAATTTTTAAGCGGAGTTTAACAGGCTTGAATTCAGAGTTTTCCTTCTCCTAGACTAGTTGCCTCACCAAGGCTGAAGAACCCAGTCTGCCCTACTATTTACCCATTGCTTGCAGGTGGGGAGAATAAAAGGATTCATACCTTTCCCAAGGGTATTAGTGCTACGGGAAATGCTACAGTCTCGTCCAGAATTTGAACTCGTATCGCCGTGCTCATTTCCTACGACGATAACCATTAGACCATGGGCAAGTTTTCCTTATTATTTACCAGTAGTCAGGACTGAACATTCAACCTCCAGGTGATTCCACTAAGAAGCACTTTTTGTTAACCAAACTTCTATATCAGTTTCGCCTTGTGTGCTTCTGGTCACCTCGGAGAGAATTTTTAGAACTCATAAACTTAGTGTTTTTATCAACCTATTATGGACAACTATCGATAAGCAATCGATCATATGGAAATCAGACCTGACCAATAAAATGAAACGCAGTTTCTTCCAAGCAGCGGTCGTCTCGATACTGCTGTATGGATGCACTTCTTGGACGCTAACAAAACGGCTGGAGAAGAAGCTAGACGGCAATTACACAAGAATGTTGCGAGCAATATTGAACAAGTCCTGGCGGCAACACCCCACAATGCACCAACTATACGGTCACCTGCCTCCCATCACGAAAACTATCCAAGCTAGACGAACCAGACATGCAGGACACTGCTGGAGAAGCAGGGAGGAGCTCATAAGTGATGTACTCCTATGGACCCCCTCATATGGCCGAGCAAAAGCAGGACGACCAGCTCGAACATATACAGCAGCTATGTGAGGATACGGGATTTAGCCCTGAAGACCAGCCGGAGGCGATGAACGATAGGGAGAAGTGGCGAGAGAGGGTCAGGGATATCCGTGCTAGCGGCACGACATGATGATGATTAGTTACTATTTAATTACTGTCACATATGATTTTTTTTTGTAATTTTTTTCAGAAAATCTTAGTAAGTTCCATATATAAGAAGACAACCAATACGTCCTTTAGTCTTTTTTAATTAAACGAAAAACTGGTTTGGTTTGGTTGATTGATTTTTATGGCATATCAACCTTTGTAGGTTATTTAACGCCAAATCCATTTTTATGCAAATAATCAGTTCTATTTAAAACAATTCAGTTTAGCATAAGTACACAGTTTAATTGTCAAAAACATTTCCATTTCAAACTATTCAAGCAGTTATATGTAACAATTCAGTTAAGTGTAAATACAGTTTTAATGTCGAAAAACAGTTCAATTTCAAATAATTCAGTTAAGCATAAGCAGTTTAAATGTAAGTACAGTTTAATTGTCAAAAACATTTCTATTTAAAGCTATTCAGTTTACTCAAACAATTCAGTTTAGCCTAAGTATGCTGTTAGTTTTATTTAACCCGTAGATAGGACCCTATCAGGTGCTACCACTCCGGGCCAGAGTGGACTTGGGAGCGATGGCAATGAAGGGGTACTCCGCATTCCCCAGAGCTCCAGGACTGCTGGAACCTCACCATCAAATTGTTTAGTGTCATATCCAGGACACTCGTTACTCCTCTGCAGAGGTGCAGTCAGTGTATTCTACAGCCCCAGCCAACTGGGCAAACGAAAAACTGGAATTACTTTGTTAATTCGTGCGATAAATAATGGACCATGTTGACTGGAAAGACTAAACACCATATTAAATATAAATACGAACCTACAATCTCCTCTCTTCCGTTACTTATGACCGCTTGAAAACATATAATAATATGGCACAGGGCCAATAGAAATGTGGGAATGGGACTGCCGTAATAGTTTCATAACTTTACACTCTTAAACGATGCAAAGAAAAACTTGCTTCCAAACAAAAAAAAATCTATCAATTCCTCTCTTGTCAGCGAAGTCGGTCCTAATCTGGCACAAGACTTCAGACAAGGAGCATCTAATGAGGACTGAACTCATTGTGTCTACGAGAAAAATCTCATATAACAAAACTTCCTCGTATACAACTATGCTATCACGGGCACCTCGGGTAGTGTAATGGTTAGCAAGCTTGACTAGCAAACCTGCAAGAGTGAGTTCGAGTCTCATTGGGTGCCCCATTCATTCGGCCTTGTGCCACATCGAAGCAAAGAGCTTCGTAAATTACAACTATGCTATCACAGGAAAGACATGAGCCGTGCTTAGCGTCACGATCATTATCGAAGGGAAATTATATCGGTGACCAGAGTTCAAAACCTGGACGAGGCTGTTTGTGTTTCACTTCGCACTAGTGCTCTTGGGAATGGCATGAATCCATCTCAGGTTCACCCATTTTAGGTTTGGTTTCTTTGTTTAATGGCATATCAACCTTTGTAGGTTATTTAATGCCAAAGCTATTCTCCTAGAATAGTACTATTTAACCCATAGCTGGGAGAATAAGGGGTTTCATACCATTCCCAAGGGTATTTGCCCGAAAGTGAACGTAATAGCGTGACTGGAGTACGAACTCGCTTACTACGGTTCCGTAGTCCATCGCTTTAACCATTACACCACGAGGACACCCCCTCACCCATTTTAGACCAAATTACAAGCTGATATTCAGTATTTCTAAGAAATCATGTCTGGAAATTTTCTAAACAATACCAGGAGATTCGGCACAGATTGTTTTTAGGTGGGATCTGTTTTTCACCCTGTTGTAAATAATTCCCCACAACCTGCTCCCCCTGTTTGGTGTAATAGATAGACTCCAGAAATGCTTATAAAATAAGCTAGCTTAATTCTTTTTTCTTTTTTTTTTTTTCGGTTTGTTGTATTAAGTTGAATAAAGCTTTCTTAAGTTTATTCGCCTCGGGTTATTCATTACACACCCTTTATGTCTTTTCCCTTCACCTCCCTTTAAGAGAGTGTCTGTCTCACAGCTAACCCACTCTCTTGGTAATCACTACGTGAAGCAAAAGTCTCTCTTCTTCTTTATATACACATCTACCTTCTCTGTTATGAATAATTGTCGGTTGCGACTAAAAAATAAAAAAGAAAGGTTTAGGAACATTTATTTATCTAATTTAGGCCAACTCTATCTCCTAAATGTAAAAAAATAATAAAATTAAGTAATTATTTGAAATATTTATTAATTTTCACGAGTGTTCAAGACAATCCGAGATCTCCGAATAAACCCGGAGCCATTTTCAATACGCTACGCTCGATGTGAACGAAATAGTAAATAGATAAACAATAAAAAACAAATAAGATGTCCTTTAAATATGAATAGTCATCTTAAACTTGAATAAAAGCGATTCTACATCCTTTATTTTTTTATAATCTTACCAACGTTAAGTGTATAATTTTGATGCTAAAAAGATACTTCTCTATAAAGATATGTCGCTCTCCCTCATCACAAAAATAATACCACCTTCATCAATAACTTAAATTTTTCTCAAGTTTTGATTTAACCACTGGAATTTTGTTGCACTTAACACTTGACGTGAAAGTATTTTGCTTAGGGGTGGGGTTCTCTCTTCGGGGTTTTGTTGAGGGGGGGTTGAGGGGGTGTCTTGATCTGGAACTTCTAGCACAAGTTAATTTTCACCTAAGAAAACGCTGATTGCATCTCTTGGGGAGGGGTAACACTCCCCCCCCACACACACACACACACAAATATGGTGTCCTGAGTATGACATTAACCAGCATCTAGTTGTAAGGCTCCAGTTCTGGAGTGTGAAGGGCCCCTTCATTAGTATTACTCCCAAGTCCACTCTGACCCTGAGTGGTAGAGCTTGTTTGAGTCCCATCAAAAAGATCTGTTTGAAAATTATGATTAGATAGGCTTGATTTGTTTTCTTTGTTTTCAATGGCATATCAACCATCGTGGGTTATTTAATGCCAAAGTCATCCCTGTAGAAGGACAGTATTGGTACTATTTAACCCATAGCTAGAAGAATAAGGAATATTAGATAAGAATACTTGAAACCATATAATTACATGCAAATTATTTGTATTAGATAGGAATACTTGAAATCGTATAACTGTGTGCAAATTAATTGTATTAGATTTAAATACTTGAAAACATATATTCAAATCATTTGTATTGAAAATAGCTACTTTAATCTATGATTGTCTACAAAAGAGTATTATTAGTTATTATTATCTGTTACCGGACATTGGCCCAGCGGTTAGAGTGTTCGCCAATGGCCTGGGAGGCCTGGGTTCAATCCCAGGTCGAGTCATACCAAAGACTCAAAAAATGGTACTTGATGCCTCCTTGCATAACACTCAGCATTATAAGGTACGGATCAAGGGTAAAGTGGAGCAATCCAGGGAAGGAGTAGCGCCCTCCCCTACACCTTGGTGTAGTAGCTATTGAAAATGGAGCCTTCGGGTCACCATTGATTATGGTCGCCAACTTGACTTATTATCTGTTACGACTTGAAATAAAACAACAGTGGAAAGAAACGATTATTATTAAATAGGAAAAGTTAACAGAAATGATAGAATATATATAATTAGTTTTTAAGGCTTAAAGCAATAATCACTTATTATCACTTGCTATTCCGGCTGACCACAGAATAAAACTGAAAGAATGTGAAAAGAAAGATAAGTATCTCGACCTTGCTAGAGAATTGAAAAAGCTGTGGAACATGAAAGTGGCGATTGTACAAATTGTGATTGGTACGTTTAGTACAATGACTAAAGGATTATTAAAAGGCCTGTAGAACTTGAAAATTGGCGGACGGGTAGAGGCTACTCAAATGACAGCATTACTGAGAACGGCCCGAATACTAAGAAGAGTCCTGGAGACTTGAGGAGACTTGCTGTCGCTCAAACTGCAGTGAAAAGCCATTAGCCGATACTGATGTGAGAAACATTTCAAGGAGTAAATAATAATAATAATAATAATAATGAAATTAATAGTTTAACTAATTGTCTTCAGCTACTCCGCTTGGCGAATTACTGATCGTTCTTTAGAAAATCCGTAAAGAAGGAAACTATTTAACCTCGATATTTCCGTAATTAGAATGTTCTTCTGATGCCGCTGACCGAATTATGTCTAGTGTACAGTTACCCTCTCGGTCGGGTGAGTTTAATTAAGACCTGCTGACTGCATGTGACTCGGCAACAAAATGATATATTAACAAGGGTAGATGAAACGTAATAAGAACTCGGGGAGGAGGCTGTGTGCTGGAAGATGGGTTCGGGGAGAGAAGCCATTTCAAAAAGCACAAAAGAACCCTGGCATCGCAGCCTGTTGCCTCACGAACAGACAGACATTTCACTTGGTGCTGTGAAGTCAAGAAATTTATTTATACCTCTAGGGAGATTGCGTAGATAGGTTGAAAGTGCATAAGACGAAGGAGCTCGTGTTGGACGACATGCGGCGCAAAAAAAAAAGAAAAATGAAAAAAAGAACGAATAAAAAAAAGGTCGGCATATTTAATGAGTTTGATTGCGTAAAAAAAGTTATCGACTTAATTACGAAACAATTTTATCTCCATCAAAAATAGTTCCCTTGAGAAACAAAACGCCGTTGAAAACATTCCCATTGCTAGAAACTATGCTGGAAGTCTTCAACTGACACTTTGTTCATCACAACTTGTTACATATGTAATGGAGTGACCGTCAGTGCGTATCTATGTGACCGACAACAAAAGGTTAATCACAGGAACTCTCGTGATAGTTGCGAGAGATGGTTACACATAAGACTTGAAGATTTTTTAAAGGGATAGTTAGTCAGTTGATTGACAGGAAAGCGAAAAGTAACAAATTTGATTACATAAAAAATTATAATAAACTTAATTACCAAAACAACTTTATCTTCTTCAAAAATAATTTCCTTGAGAAACTAAACTCTGTCAAAAGCGTTCCCATACGCAAAAACTGTGCTGGGAGTCTTTAACTGACACATTTTTTATCATGATTTGTTGCATGTGTGATATAGTGACCGCCATAACCAGAGACTCTGGTACCTAGCTTTGTGGCCGAAAACAAAAGGTTAATCACGAGAACTCTCGCGGTAGTTGCGGGAGACGGTTACACATGAGTTATATATTAAGAGGTAGTTGGTTGGTTACCGGGATAGCAACAAGAAACTACCAAAATTTCGGGGTGCGCTACCATTTATCAAAGTGTAGGTCTTTCCACGATCGACTCGAAAATACCTCTTCGTATCTTCCTGTTTTTGAGACTCGTCCCGAAGGAAATTATAACATCGACAATAAACTGAGTAAAACGTTTCTTTGACCACGTGTCTGACTTTTCCTTTCATCTTGTCTTCGCGTTTTTATCTCTAACACTCTTCAAGGCATCCACAGAACTTCACATGTTCTCAACGATTCCCAAATGGTGACTTCAGCGAAAAACTATCAGTTAAAACTGATGTGAAAATCTCTAAAGGAATGTTGAAAACCATAATATCTAGTCTGTCTCTTTGGTAAGATGCTCTGAACTCTTATTCAATGAACCTAAAGAGTAGCTCAGAAATATTGACTGCAGAACGAGAAAACTGAAAACGATACACGAGGACTTACTTTCGAAAGATGGGGTAGACTGATAACATTCTACCAGAAAATAAGGAGTTTTCTACCAGAAAATAAGGAGTAAGCGTTGAATGCAACAATCCAAGGATTTGTGGCATTAGTGCAAATTGAAACTCAAACCGCTTCGCCTAAGATTTGATCTCGGATTACCGATTCTATTTACTATGACAAGAACCGTTACGCTATGTGTGTAAAAATTCTGGTAAATCTTTTCGGACATTTATCAAAGAATTTGATGTAAGAAATACGTACTGTGATCAAAAGACTAAAACTTTAGATCTTCTAAAATTCTAATATTTAATTTTTCTTTTTTTTTTCTTTCTTTCTTTATTTACTCGTATATATATATATATATATATATTACATACATATATATATATATATTACATACATATATATATTACATACATATATATAGATATTACAGAGATACATATATATATATATATATATATATATATATATTGCATACATATATATATATATTAAATACATATATATATATTACATATATATATATATTACATACATATATATATATATACATATTACATATATATATATATATACATATATATATATATGTATTGCATACATACATATATATATATATGTATATATATATATACATGAAATATGTATATTTAGGCAGCATTTCTTCGTTAATGCAAATTTCATTAAACATAATAGACATTTTATGTCTACATATTTTCTTCTCGATCCGTTCCAATTCCCGTATTACTTTTATCGTATTCGGGGGGAATTGATTTATGTATTGTCTATAGTTGTATGTACCAGGGATACATACAACTATGGACAATACATAAATCAATTCCCCCCGAATACGATAAAAGTAATACGGGAATTCGAACGGATCCAGAAGAAAATATGTAGACATAAAATATCTATCATGTTTAATGAAATTTGCATATATATATTACATACATATATATATATATATATTACATGCATATATATATATATATATATATTACATACATTTATATATTATATACACACACTCATATATATATATATATATTACATGCATATATATATTACATACATATATATATATATTTATATATATATATGTATATATATATATATATATATTACATATATATATGTTTCGCTGTGACAAATAATTTTTGCTTGTTTCAAATAATGGAAAAATACGTAGGAACAATTGTGTTGAATTCCAAGGGGACAGTTTTGTAGATAATTAACGTTTCATCTTCTGTTCTTTTTCTGTTTTTTGTAAATATTGTCCTGTCTTGATACTTTTTCAAAGTAAAAAAAAAAACAAAGCAAAAAAATTATTTCGTATTTGTTTAATTCAAGTTTTAGCTGTCCAAATATTTTAAAGATATAAGTTCATTATTTAAGAGTCATATTACTGAAATATTTCGTGATCCAGAAAAATGGATAATTCTGGATTCAGGGATACCGGAAAATCGGTAGTGCACCTGTAGGAATGAGTGCTAACTTAACTGCTAAAACTTTTCGGTACGTTGTCAAATGCATAGATGCAAGAGGGTGTACGCATGCGTGCACCTTATAGGACTTCCTGTCACTTCATTTGAAGCAAGGAAATATTTCAAGCAAGCCGTTTCTGACATCTTAAAACTTATATCCTGTACGTTTGAAAAGATTAAAAAGAGATTTTGTAGAGTTGCAGGCACACATTCACAAACATGGGGAGTGTGCGCGTGTGTGTGTGTGTGAGAGAGAGAGAGAGACAGAGACAGAGACAGAGAGAGAGACAGAGATGTGCATACACACCTACAAATGATCACCCACATATTTCCGCGTACGGATAAATTAGAGAGAGAGGGAGAGGCAGAGAGTGAAATGATTCAGATTTGTGGTTTGTGTGGTTTGTATTTATCTAAATTTAATATATATATATAGAATAGAATATATGTACTTATATATATATGAGAGAATATATGTACATATATATATACATACATGTAATAAGATATATGACTCAAATTTCAAATATATATATATATATATGTATTTCAAATTTTGTATTTATCAATGTTTAATATATATATTTATATATATCAAATTTATATTTGTATTTGTCTACATTTAATAAGATAGATAGATAGATATTAGCGCGACTTGGGTACTTGGGATAAAAACAACCTCGTCCAGGTTTTAAAACTCATTTCGCCATGTCCATTTCCCGCGAACATAATCATTGCACCACGAGCGTCTCCTATATATATATATATATATATATATACTGGGTGATTAAAAAGTAACGCTTCTTCCAGGCAGCGGTCGCATCGATACTGTTATATGGATGCACTATATGGACTCTAACAAAACGGCTGGAGAAGAAGCTAGACGGCAATTACACAAGAATGCTGCGAGCAATATTGAACAAGTCCTGGAGGCAACACCCCACAAGACATCAACTGTACGGCCACCTGCCTCCTATCACGAAAACTATTCAAGTTAGACGAACCAGACATGCAGGACACTGCTGGAGAAGCAGGGACGAGCTCATAAGTGATGTTCTCTTATGAACCCCCACATATGGCCGAGCAAAAGCAGGACGACCAGCACGAACCTACATTCAGCAACTATGTGAGGATATAGGATGTTGTCCAGAAGACCTGCCTGAGGCGATGAACGATAAGGAAAAGTGGCAAGAGAGGGTCAGGGATATCCGTGCTACCAGCACGATATGATGATGATGATGATTTCAACGTCATCATCACCAAGTCACGCTGAGAGTTCCCTGACTCATTCTCGCCATCCATTCCTATCATCCATCGCACCTGGTAGACCTTCAAGATTACATCAGGGTGATTGAAAAAGTAATTTCTAGATAAAAGTTGGTTACTTTACAATCACTCTGTGTGCGTGTGTGTATATATATATATATATAAGGAGAGAGAGAGAATGATAGAATGACAGAAAGGGAGAGACTTTTGATTGAATCACTTTTTTTAAATGTTTAAAATCGAACGGTCGTTTCAAGTTTTTGGATTACTATATTTTTCACGGTGATGTGTCGATCGTCAGGTCTCTTTTCGACTTCATAGTGACTCTATATCAGATATTGAACCCAGGAAAAAAAAAGCATTTATTGTATTTATCTTTATTATTCATTGTACTTTGCAAAAATTAAATGTATCTAACCCGCACAACACACACACACACACACACACACACACACATATACAGTGATTAAAAAACACAAGTTTTTCAAAGGATGATTTTATATGTTGAAATATTTGCCGACGTTTAACGTTTCGGTTTTTAGACATTCATCAAGGCGTCCAAATTATTCAATGCGAATATTTCTACAAATAAAACTATCCTCTGAAGGCCTTTTGGTTTTTTCATGCGATTGGATTTATTTCTACTTTCTTCAAATATATATATATATATATATATATATATAAAGATTATTTTCATTATATACAAGAGTCAGCTGAAACGTTCATTGACTGATCAGGATAATCTCATGGATTGTGATCAGATGAGATTTATTTTTCAGGATAGTCCCCATTGCTGTCTAATCCTTTATTCCATCGGTGTTGCAGTGCTTGGGTCTTATTGATAAAAAAAATCATCAGCAGTAGATATGACGTCATTATATGAACTTTCCAACGCTCACAACTTCGTATGTATGTTTTCAGAGTCATCCTCACTGCCATTTTGTAAAAGTTCATTTTCTCCAAAGATACCGGAACTTTTTTATTCCTCGCGAAACATTAATTATTCGGTCCAAACGTATATTATTAGATTTTATTTATCCCCGAAATCTACAGCATAGAGACTCTATAAGCACAAATAATAGTGTAATAACGCCTGTGTCATTAAAAAAAATGGAATTGTATAAATATATATGAGATAAGTACTTATTTTTGGACTGTTACAAATTCATACTCTATATTACACAGAGAGGCGTGCATGGCGTAAAGGTTATCGTCACACGAAATAGAAACGTCGACCCGAATTCAAATCCTGGACGAAGCTATTTGTGTTACAATTCACACTAATACCCTTGGGGAAAGGCGTAAATCCATCAGTTCTCCCCGACTTCAGCTATGGATAAATAATAGGGTAGACTGGGCTCTTTCGCTTTAGTTAGCTCGTCAGTCTAAGAGAAGGAAAACAAAATTTAAACTTGGCTTTACTCTGTTTTAGAATTGACATTGTGTCACATCCTGCTCGTGACGGAACGGTCTGGTGAATACATACATTTAGTTAAGAGTTAAGAATATATATGTATACGTAAGAGTATTTGTGGAATTCGTGTATATATATATATATATATATATATATATATATATATATATATATATATATATATTTATATATTGTTTTATAGTATTGAATATTATTATAGTATTTTAAAGTATCTAACACGATGTTGGAGATTCAAATTGTTTTTGAAAAAAAATTTGGACCTTCACCATCGTGTTCATTTATTTGAAAAAGGTCTCTGACAATGAAGTTTTACTTTGAAATTAATTAGACTCAAATTATTATTATTTCGCATTGCAATAGACCAGTAAATTAATTCAATACTATAAAAGAAAATAATTCATGCAATACTTCAAGCAAATTACAAAATACTTTTATATATATATATATATATATATATATATATATATATATATATATATATATATATATATTAGGGTAGGTCGATTTTGGATGTAAAAAAAAGGCACTCGAAGAAATTTGCAAAATAATGTCAAAAGTTACCACAAGAAATATCTCTCTTCAAAAATTTGTATTTATTTGAGCAATCAAATTTAAAGACCAAATAAATTGGGATTTTTATCACGGTAAAGGTGTCACCAGCAACAAGCGTCGCTTAAATAAAACACGAGTTTAAAGAAGCAGATATTGTAAATGAGGGGGGCCAGATTTTCAAATCGAAGATTAGTCATCTTTCCTTTCATTAATATCATTTTTATAAAATAAAAGGACATTCCCCGGTTTGAATACTAACATTATTTGTTTTTCACACTAATATTCAAGCCAAATCTTGCAAAAACGAGGAATTTTCAGTTATTTTTGTCTACGATGTTTGATACGAAACACTCAAGAAACCGTTGAACTGTTTGATCTAATTTTTTGTATGAGTACTTAATAGGTCCATACACAACAATTTCTATTTTAAAAAAACTGAAAAATCACCTACCCTAGTACATATATATATATATATATATATATATATATATATATATATATATATATATATATATATATATATATAAGAGGTGTATAGAAATTAATGACAAAAAAGAATTTAGAAACTAATCACAATTCTAACTTAAAAAATTCGATTCGAAAAAATTATTTAATGTTCTTCAGAAACGGCATAGAGAAAAGATTGAATCTTCCATTATTTTTCATTATCATACAATCAAAAATCCGGTTTTTTTAACTGAACTCCTAATTTGGTGAAATAAACGCTAAAAATTATTTTTTATTATTATACAATCGAAAATCCGGTTTTTTAACTGAACACATAATTTAGTCAAATTATCGCTAAAAATTATTTTGATTATGATACAATCAAAAATCCGGTTTTTTAATTGAACTCCTAATTTAGTCCAATTAATGCTAAAAATTATTTTTGATTATAATACAATCAAAAATCCGGTTTTTTAATTGAACTCCTAATTTAGTCCAATTAATGCTAAAAATTATTTTTGATTATAATACAATCAAAATTCGGTCTTTTTAACTGAACTCCTAATTTAGTCAAATTAACGCTAAAAATTATTTATTTTAATACAAACAAAAATCGGGCTTTTTAACGGAACTCCTAATTTACTCAAATTAAAAATAAAAATTATTTTTTATTATAATACAATCAAAAATCCAGTTTCTTAACTGAACTATTAATTTAGTCAAATTAAGGCTAAAAATTATTTTTTTCTATAATACAATCAAAAATCCGGTTTTTTAACTGAACTCCTAATTTATTCGAATTAATGCTAAAAATTATTTTTGATTATAATACAATCAAAAATCCGGTTTTTTAACTGAACTCCTAATTTAGTCAAATTAACACTAAAAATTATTTTTTGTTATAATACAATCAAAAATCGGGCTTTTTAATTGATCTCCTAATTTAGTCAAATTAACGCTAAAAATTTATTATTATTATAATACAATCAAAAATCCGGTTTTTTAACTGAACTCCTAATTTAGTCAAATTAACGCTAAAAATTTATTATTATTATAATACAATCAAAAATCCGGTTTTTTAACTGAACTCCTAATTTAGTCAAATTAACGCTAAAAATTTATTATTATTATAATACAATCAAAAATTGGGCATTTTAACTGAACTCCTAATTTGCTCAAATTAACACTAAAAACTATTTTTAATTATAATACAATCAAAAATCCGGTTTTTTCACTGAACTCCTAATTTAGTTGAATTAATGCTAAAAATTATTTTTGATTATAATACAATCAAAATCTGGTTTTTTAACTGAACTCCTAAATTAGTCAAATTAACGCTAAAAATTATTTTTCATTATAATACAATCAAAAATCCGGTTTTTTAACTAAACACCTAACTTACTTAAATTAACACTAAAAATTGTTTTTTATTATGATAAAATCAAAAATCCGGTTTTTTAACTGAACTCCTAATTTACTCAAATTAACGCAGAAAATTATTTTTTATTATAATACAATCAGAAATCCGGTTTTTTAACTGAACTCCTAATTTGGTCTAATTTACGCTAAAAATTATTTTTTATTATAATACAATCAAAAATCCGGTTTTTTAACTGAACTCATGATTTTGTCAAATTAACGCTAAAAATTATTTGTGATTATAACACAATCAAAAATCCGGTTTTTTAACTGAACTTCTAATTTGCTCAAATTAACGCAGAAAATTATTTTTTATTATAATACAATGAAAAATCCGGTTTTTTAACTGAACTCCTAATTTAGTCAAATTAACGCTAAAAATTATTTTTTATTATAATACGATCAAAAATCCGGTTTTTTAACTAAACTCCTAATTTACTTAAATTAACACTAAAAAAATTTTTTTATTATAATAAAATCAAAAATCCGTTTTTTTTAACTGAACCCCTAATTTGCTCAAATTTACGCTAAAAATTATTTTCTATTATAATACAATCAAAAATCGGGCTTTTTAACGGAACTCCTAATTTACTAAATTTAAGGCTAAAAACTATTTTTGATTATAATACAATCAAAAATCCGGTTGTTTAACTGAACCCATAATTTAGTCAAATTAACGCTAAAAATTATTTTTTATTGTAATACAATCAAAAATCTGGTTTTTTAACTGAACTCCTAATTCGGTTGAATTAATGCTAAAAATTATTTTTGATTATAATACAAAGAAAAATCCGGTTTTTTAACTGAACTGCTAATTTAGTCAAATTAACGCAGAATATTATTTTTGATTATAATACCATAAAAAATCCGGTTTTTTAACTGAACTCCTAATTTAGTCAAATTAAAGCAAAAAAATTTTTTTCAACTTAATACAATCAATAATCCGGTTTTTTAACTGAACTCCTAATTTAGTCAAATTAACGCTAAAAATCATTTTCTATTATAATGCAATCAAAAATCTGATTTTTTAACTGAACTCCTAATTTAGTCAAATTAACGCTAAAAAATATTTTTTTATTATAATACAATCAAAAATCCGGTTTTTTAACTGAACTCCTAATTTGGTCAAATAAACGCTAAAAATTATTTTTGATTATAATGCAATCAAAAATCGGGCTTTTTAACTGAACTCCTAATTTAGTCAAATTAACACTAAAAATTATTTTTAATTATAATACAATCAAAAATCCAGTTTTTTAACTGAACTCCTAATTTAGTCAAATTAACGCTAAAAATTATTTTTGAATATAATACAATCAAAAATCCGGTTTTTTAACTTAACTCTTAATTTACTCAAATTAACGCAGAAAATTGTTTTTTGATAATACAATCAAAAATCCGGTTTTTTAACTGAACTCCTAATTTAAACAAATTAACGCTAAAAATTATTTTTGATTATAATACAATCAAAAATCCGGTTTTTTAACTGAACTCTTAATTTAGTCAATTTAACGATAAAAAATATTTTTTATTATAATACAATCGAAAATCCGGTTTTTTAACTTAACTCCTAATTTAGTCAAATTAACGCTAAAAATTATTTTTATTATAATACAATCAAAAATCGGGCTTTTTAACTGAACTCCTAATTTAGTCAAATTAACGCAAAAATTATTTTTTATCATAATACAATCAAAAATCCGCTTTTTTAACTGAACTCCTAATTTGGTCAAATAAACGCTAAAAATTATGTTTTATTATAATACAATCAAAAATCCGGTTTTTTAACTGAACTCCTAAATGAGTCAATTTAACGCTAAAAATTATTTTTTATTATAATACAATCAAAAATCCGGTTTTTTATCCTTACTCCTAATTTAGTCCAATTAATGCTAAAAATTATTTTTGATTATAATACAATCAAAATTCGGTCTTTTTAACTGAACTCCTAATTTAGTCAAATTAACGCTAAAAATTAATTTTTGTTATAATACAATCAAAAATCCGTTTTTTTAACTGAACTCCTAATTTAGTCAAATTAACGCTAAAAACTATTTTTGATAATACTGCAATCAAAAATCCTGTTTTTTAACTGAACTGCTAATTTAGTCAAATTAATGCTAAAAATTATTTTTTATTATAATACAATCAAAAATCAGGTTTTTTAATAAACACTTAATTTACTCAATTTACGCTAAAAAATTTTTTTTATTATAATACAATCAAAAATCCGGTTTTTCAACTGAATTCCTAAATTAGTCAAATTAACGCTAAAAATTATTTTTTGTCATAATACAATCAAAAATCCGGTTTTTTAACTGAACTCCTAATTTAGTCAAATTAACGCTAAAAATTATTTTCGATTATAATACAATCAAAAATCCGGTTTTTTAACTGAACTCCTAATTTAAACAAATTAACGCTAAAAATTATTTTTGATTATAATACAATCAAAAATCCGGTTTTTTAACTGAAATCCTAATTTACTCAAATTAACGCGGAAGATTATTTTTTATTTTAATACAATCAAAAATCCGGTTTTTTAACTGAACTCTTAATTTAGTCAATTTAACGCTAAAAAAAATTTTTTATCATAATACAATCAAAAATCCGGTTTTTTATCCTAACTCCTAATTTAGTCCAATTAATGCTAAAAATTATTTTTGATTATAATACAATCAAAATTCGGTCTTTTTAACTGAACTCGTAATTTAGTCAAATTAACGCTAAAAATTAATTTTTGTTATAATACAATCAAAAATCCGTTTTTTTAACTGAACTCCTAATTTAGTCAAATTAACGCTAAAAAATATTTTTGATAATACTACAATCAAAAATCCTGTTTTTTAACTGAACTCCTAATTTAGTCAAATTAATGCTAAAAATTATATTTTATTATAATACAATCAAAAATCAGGTTTTTTAACTAAACACTTAATTTACTCAATTTACGCAAAAAATTATTTTTTATTATAATACAATCAAAAATCCGGTTTTTCAACTGAATTCTTAAATTAGTCAAATTAACGCTAAAAATTATTTTTTGTCATAATACAATCAAAAATCCGGTTTTTTAACTGAACTCCTAATTTAGTCAAATTAACGCTAAAAATTATTTTCGATTATAATACAATCAAAAATCCAGTTTTTTAACTGAACTCCTAATTTAAACAAATTAACGCTAAATATTATTTTTTATTATAATACAATCAAAAATCCGGTTTTTTAACTGAACTCCTAATTTAGTCAAATTAACGCTAAAAATTAGTTTTTATTATAATACATTCAAAAATCTGGTTTTTTAACTGAACACCTAATTTAGTCGAATTAATGCTAAAAATTATTTTTGATTATAATACAATCAAAATTCGGGCTTTTTAACTGAACTCCTAATTTACTCAAATTAACGCTAAAAATCATTTTTTATTATAATACAATCAAAAATCCGGTTTTTTTATCTGAACTCCTAAATTAGTCAAATTAACGCTAAAAACTATTTTTGATTATAATACAATAAAAAATCCAGTTTTTTAACTGAACCCATAATTTAGTCAAATTAACGCTAAAAAGTGTTTTTTGTTATAATACAATCAAAAATCCGGTTTTTTATCTGAACTCCTAATTTAGTCAAATTAACGCTAAAAATTATGTTTGATAATACAATCAAAAATCCGGTTTTTTAACTGAACTCCTAATTTAGTCAAATTAATGCGTAAAATTATTTTTTATTATCATCATGATCATCATGTCGCGCTCGTAGCACGGATATCCCTGGCCCTCTCTCGCCACTCTTCCCTATCGTTCATCGCCCTAGGCAGGTCTTCAGGACAACATCCCGTATCCTCACATAGCTGCTGAATGTATGTTCGTGCTGGTCGTCCTGCTTTTGCACGGCCATGTGTGGGGGTCCATAAGAGTACATCTCTTATGAGTTTGTCCCTGCTTCTCCAGCTGTGTTCTGCATGTCTGGTTCGTCTAACTTTAATTGTTTTCGTGATAGGAGGCAGGTGGCCGTACAGTTGGTGCATTGTGGGGTGTTGCCTCCAGGACTTGTTCAATATTGCTCGCAGCATTCTTGTGTAATTGCCGTCTAGCTTCTTCTCCAGCCGTTTTGTTAGCGTCCATGTTGTGCACCCATATAGCAGTATCGATGTGACCGCTTCCTGGAAGAAACTCTGTTTCATTTTATCGGTTATGTCTGATTTCCATATAATCGATAGCCTATTGATAGTTGTCCATGCTTTCGTTAGCCTCGTTTTGATGTCCTTTTCGGTTGATTCGACGCTGCTTCCTAGGTAAGTGAATTTGTCTACTAGTTTAAGAGGGGTTCCTTCTAGAGTGGAGATGTCCCCCGTTTTATTGTGGCACATATATTCCGTTTTGTGTGCATAAACATAGAGGCCTATGCCTGCAGCTGCTCGTTCCTAACTATGCAGTAATGTTTCGGCTTTGACGGGTGTATTTGCCAGTATCGGTATGTCATCGGCGTAGTCGGCGTCGGTAATTGTTGTTGCGGGGTACCTTCTGCTTCTTTTCTCTGTCAGCTCGAAGCCATTCTCTCTGATTTTGTCAATCGATATTCTAAGTACATAGTCTAGACAAATGATAAAGAGGTACGGAGCCAGCGTGTTCCCTTGTAGTACTCCTGCTACAATGTCGAAGTATTCTGTGTCTCCGTCTGGTGATCGTACTTTTACTTTGGTGTTTCTATAGAGAATCGTTATTGCTGCTACGGTTTCTTTAGGTATGCCGTATGCTAGTAGGATTTGTTCCATCTTTCCTCTGTGAATGGAATCGAAGGCCTTGGTAAAGTCGACAAATCTTAATGTCACTTGTAGGTTTTTTGCCCGTACACCTTCAAGTATTCTACGGATAGTTGATATCTGTGAGGTCGTGGATCTATTTCTTCGGAAGCCATTTTGGTTTTTTCTAATACAATCAAAAATCCGGTTCTTTAACTGAACTCCTTATTTAGTCAAATTAACGCTAAAAATTATTTTTTATTATAATACAATCAAAAATCCGGTTTTTTAACTGAACTCCTAATTTAGTCAAATTAACGCTAAAAATTTGTAAGATTCTTTGTTCAAATTAGATTTCATTTATCGTTTATATTTATACACATTTTTGATATTTTTCAATGATACTTTTAATCATAATTCTTTCTAAATTATCATCATCATCTTGTCGAGCCACCAGCACGGTTATCTTTTACCCTCTCTTGCCGCTCTATCAATTATATCTATCAGCTTTGTGCAGACACCGGATGGACTCACCAAAAGCAATGACTGATAGGGATGATGAGTGAGAGAGAGGTCAAGAGAATCTATGCTATCAACATGTCTTGATGATAATGAGTAAGGAATATTATGATTTAAGGAGGCATTTGCCAAATAAAAAAGAAAAGTAAGGAAATACTTCTTTTATTGGTTTATGAGACAATCTAGTTAATTTTCCCATGACCGTAATACAGTCATCATCATCATCTTGTCATGCCATCAGCATGGATATCCCTGACCCTCTCTCACCACTCTACCCTATCGTTCATCGCTTCTGGCAGGTCCTCAGGGCTACATCCCGTATCCTCACACAGCTGCTCTATGTAGGTTCGAGCTGGTCACCCTGCTTTTGCTCAGCCGTGTGAAGGGGTCCATAGGAGTACATCACTTATTAGCTCGTTCCTACTTCTCCAGCAGTGTCCTGCATGTTTGGTTCGTCTGACTTTGCTAGTTTTTGTGATGGGAGGTAGGTGTCCATATAGCTGCTGCTTTGTCGGGTGTCGCCTCCTGGACGTAACTCAGTAATAATTATAAAATGTTAAAAACTACTTCAGAAGTAGCGTTCTCCCACGACTGTAATAACTACCTCTTCAGTATCTTTCACGTTGCTTCTTTAACAATACCATCCCTCACTATTATCACAGATATCATTTTTAGTATTTATTACAATTACCAATATACAACCGTATTCCTTATTCATGCCTGCTTGACCTGGGCAGTAAAGTGTATGTTCAATTATTGAGTAAAGAGCTCACATTAAAACTGCATGTCTGGTTCGTCTAACTTGGATAGTTTTCGTGATGGGTTGTAGGTGGCCGGAGAGCTGCTGCTTTGTGGGTTGTTGCCTCCAGAACTTGTTCAATATTGCTCGCAGCATTCTTGTGTAGTTGCCGTCAAGCTTTTTCTCCATCCGTTTAGTTAACGTCTATGTAGTGCATCCATATAGCAGTATCGACACGGCAGCTGCTTGGAGGAAACTGTGTTTTATTTTATCGGTCAGGTCTGACTTCCATAGCTTATCGATAGCTGTCCATGTCTTTGTTAGTTGCGTGTCGATGTCAGTTCCGGTTGATGAGACACTGCTTCCTAAGTAGGTGAACTTGACAAAATTCTAAATTCTAAACAGCAACATCTTTTAAATTTCTTACAAAGTTTCTAAAAATTCTTATAATCCATTGCAAATACGTTATGTTTTAAAAGAAATTTCTAACTCTTATTACGTCACATAGATTTGAAACAGAACGCTACCAATGGTAATAGAATACTAAGATTTTTCTCATTTTATTCATTTCATTTTTAAAATCGAATAGATTTGGTTTGGTTGGGTTTTATGGCATATCAACCTTTGTAGGTTATTTAACGCCAAATCCATTTTTATGTAAATAATCAGTTCTATTTAAAACAATTCAGTTTAGCATGAGTACATAGTTTAATTGTCAAAACATTTCTATTTCAAACTATTCGAGCAGTTATATATAACAATTCAGTTTAGTGTAAATACAGTTTCAATGTCAAAAAAGCTCAATTTCGAATTATTGAGTTTAGCATAAGCACGCAGTTTAAATCTAAGTACAGTTTAACTGTCAAAAACTTTTCTTTTTCAAGCTATTCAGTTTAATAAAAAAATTCAGTTTAGCATAAGTATACCATTAGTTCTATTTAACCCATAGATAGGGCCCTGTCAGGTGCTACCATTCCGGGCCAGAGTGGACCTGGGAGTAATGGCAATAAAGGAGTACTCCGCATTCCCCAAAGCTCCAGCATCACTGGAACCTCACCATCAGATTGTTTAGTGTCATATCCAGGACACTCGTTGAGGGGGGTTACCCCTCTGCAGAGGTGCAGTTGGTGTATTCTACTCCCCCCCCCCAGCCGACTGGGCAAAAAATAGAATAGAAGATACATCATTATGTATTAACATCTTTCTGATGACGGTTTAATATTTAAAAAAAAAAAACGTTTAACGTTTGCAGAAAAATTAACTATAGAAAGATTCTTCTTCTGAATATCTTCTTTTTTTTCATTGATAGATAGATAGATAGATAGATAGATAGATAGATAGGAAAACACTGAAAAGGAAATATGCATGGATTTAAAACTACATAGAGAACGAAACCTCGAGAATCGAAAGTGATATCAAAACGAAACATTTCTCTTATTTTATCGCAATGACAGACACCCACCCCTTGGGTAACACAGATGCGTAAAGAGTAAATGAAGATAATCAGAGCAATTCGATTGGCTGACCGAATTTAGCCTTCCAGATCAAAAATCGCTTTGACCAATGCACACAGGAAGCGGTCATGTGGTACATGTCACGTGTTCCGATTTGATCGACTGTCCTTATTGATTGCAGCAACAACAAAAAAAAGATCACCGATGATCAATGCTTGACAAACGTTCACTGATCTGCTGTTACACTGGCCGACCAAAAACGAACGTGATCACCTTTGATTTCTAATTTCCTTGGCTCAGCGAAACTTTCCTATTAAAAAAAAATGCTATTATTTACTTTTAAGTAACGCAGGACGACTTGGGTGTTGCACTATTTCGCAAAAGAAGCTAATAAGCCACCATTAGTGAGTTCGACTCTTGCCGGTTGCCCCAAACATTTTTGGCTTTGGGTTAAACTGCATTAAGCTTAGGGAATGAGAACTGGGCAACTTCCAATGGTCAAACTATAAACAAATAAGGCTTATAAGCTATGGTTCATACGTTCGTTTCTCACCGGGTCCCCCATAGTTTCTGGTTTTGGGCTAAACTACGCTAAACTGAGAAAATGAATATTATGCAACCTCACCTAGTCTAATCGTTAGCAAGCTAGGTAGCAAGACTAATAATGAGTTCGATTCTCAATGAGAGCCCCCGTACCTTTAGCTACGCTAAGTTTAATAAATGATAAGTGGAAAACCAGGCCAGGTCTAACTGTTGGCAAACTAGGCTAACCGGCCTTTATTAATTTTCACTGGGTGCCCTATTCTCTGGGCTTTGGTCTAAACTAGTCTAAGCTTGGTAAATACTAGAAAAGGTATGAATTCAACGATTCTTCTTCTACTGATAGATAGATAGATAGATAGATAGATAGATAGATTGGAACAAGGATAGATAGATAGATAGATAGATAGATAGTAGCGTAGACTCTCTTTAACCTTAAATAGCTGAACACATGCATAATTTAAAACTGCTCAAAGCAAAGGTTTATAAAGTCCACAGCTGTCCTTTTCTCGCCTCAGAAGGGCGCATTTTTGATAAGCATCAACTTTGAGTTCGAGAATCCATTGCTGGACATGAACAGAAATAAAAAAAAAAATAAAAGGAAACGAATAGGACAACATATAGTCGACAGTCCTTAGTTTGGTTGGTTTGGTTTCTTTGTTTAATGACATATTAACCTTTTTAGGTTATTTAATGCCAAAGCTATTCTCCTAGAAGAACATGAGTCGACAGTCCTGATGGTTTGATTGTGTTTTAAGGAATATCAACCCTTGTGGGTTATTTGATGCCAGATACTGTTTATACATAGATGAATTATATATATGTGACTTGTCAACAAATAGTTTGTAGGTAACATTATTTTTAAACAAACCAGACCTCATTTGTTTGCACACAGTCAATTCTTTGATTAGTTGGTTGGTCGAGTTTTATGGCATATCAACCTTTGTAGGTTATTTAAAGCTAAATCCTGCATGCATATATATATATATATATATATATATATATATATATATATATATATATATAATTTGTAAACGAATGATTTGTATGTAACATTATTTTTAAACGAACCAGAGCTGATTTGTTTGCAAACAATTTAATGATTTCAATATTGCGATCTAACATTAATATTTCTATCTAATATTAATCAATTGTTGACTGACAGTTAAATGGTTTCAAGTATTGCTATTTAACACAAATAATTCTATTTAATATTAATTAATTGTTGACAGACAGTTAAATGGTTTCAAGTATTGCTATTTAACACAAATAATTCTATTCAATATTAATTAATTGTTGACAGACAGTTAAATGGTTTCAAGTATTGCTATTTAACACAAATAATTCTATTTAAAATTAATTAATTGTTGACTGACAGTTAAATGGTTTCAAGTATTGCTATTTAACACAAATAATTCTATTTAATATTAATTAATTGTTGACAGACAGTTAAATGGTTTCAAGTATTGCTATTTAACACAAATAATTCTATTCAATATTAATTAATTGTTGACAGACAGTTAAATGGTTTCAAGTATTGCTATTTAACACAAATAATTCTATTCAATATTAATTAATTGTTGACAGACAGTTAAATGGTTTCAAGTATTGCTATTTAACACAAATAATTCTATTTAATATTAATTAATTGTTGACTGACAGTTAAATGGTTTCAAGTATTGCTATTTAACACAAATAATTCTATTTAATATTAATTAATTGTTGACAGACAGTTAAATGGTTTCAAGTATTGCTATTTAACACAAATAATTCTATTCAATATTAATTAATTGTTGACAGACAGTTAAATGGTTTCAAGTATTGCTATTTAACACAAATAATTCTATTTAATATTAATTAATTGTTGACTGACAGTTAAATTGTTTCAAGTATTGCTATTTAACACAAATAATTCTTTTTAATATTAATTAATTGTTGACAGACAGTTAAATGGTTTCAAGTATTGCTATTTAACACAAATAATTCTATTTAATATTAATTAATTGTTGACAGACAGTTAAATGGTTTCAAGTATTGCTATTTAACACAAATAATTCTATTTATCAAGTATTTCTATCCATTTCTTTTATTAATCCTTTGTTATCGACAATTAAATGATTCTAAGCATTGCTATTTAACATGAGTAATTTCTTTCAACATTATTCATTCGTTTGCACACAATTAAATGGTTCCAAGTATACTAATAATTCAACATGATTCATTAATTTGCACACCATTAAACTGTTAATTTGCACACCATTGAACTGTTAATTTGCACATCATTGAAATGTTATTTTGCACACAATTAAACTGTTAATTTGCTCACCATTAAACTGTTAATTTGCACATCATTGAACTGTTATTTTGCACACCATTAAACTGTTTCAAGTATGGAAAATGATTAAATATTTCCATTCGACCCACAGATGGAATCCTAACAGGTACCACCACTCCGGGTCAGAGTGAACCTGGGAGCAATGGCAATGAAGAAAAATTCCATATTCCTCAAAGTTCCTGTACTGGAGCCTTACTATCGGATGCCGTTTAGTGCCATATCCAGAACACACGTTGGGAAGGATCTTAGCCTTCCACAGAAATGCTGTCGGCGTATTCTACAACCACCCCACCCCAGTTAATTGGGCTAGTAAATTCTGTGTGCTTCACATTGTCTAATGACATGAACAACGTTGATATTGAGTTCGATTCTCTCTGGGTGTCTTCTACTTCAGGCCTTGTACCAGACTAATAAATGACAACATATACAAGACGTTTAGTGTCTCTTGTAGTCTGGTGGTTACCGAACTTGACGAGTAAACCCTTGATAGTGAGTTTGATTATCACTGAGAGCTTCATACTTCAGGCCTTGTGTCAACCTAGTCCAAATTTAGTAAACGGCAGCATATAATCAATGTAATGTAAATGCACCAATAGATTTGTGTTGAATCGATTTCTTTAATTGATTAACCTATAACGTATGAATAATGAAATCAATTTCTGTCAGAGGGATCTATGTTAATATTCAGGGAGTCGGATCAATATTTGGCCCAGCTGATTCAACATAGATAAACTTGATTAAACTGAATTTAAAACGAATCATAGCCTTTTAGAATTAACGTATCAAATACGACAATAAATCTAACATAATGAGATCAATCCATATCGAACACACCTGCATGAAAATATCCGTTTGTTTCACTGTAATAGATTTCTGTTTTCAAAAATTTAGATTTTCATATAATGAATTGTAATTGTTGAATTTTTTCCAGTTAAAAAAAAACATCTATCTCTTAACGTAGTTTCGTCGAGGCGGGTGCTACTAGACTAGCGGGTCCCATTCCTCTCCAGGTCGAGTGTGAATTCAGAGTTTTCTTTCTCCTAGATGGGTTGCCATATAGATTAAATATCTGAATTTTGGAGTTAAATTATCATATTTACCAACCCCTCCGCTCGGGCAAGATATGACACAAGGTCAATTTTTAAGCGAAGTTTAACAGGTTTGAATTCAGAGTTTTTCTTCTCCTGGACTAGTTGCCTCATCAAGGCTGAAGAACCCAGTCTTTCCTACTATTTACCCATAGATGGAGGGAGAATAATGGGATTCATACCTTTCCCAAGGTTATTAGGGCTATGTGAAATGCAATCAGTCTCGTCCAGGATTTGAACTCGTGTCGTCGTGTCCATTTCCTACGACGATAACCATTGCACCACTGGTACCTCCACGGAGTAAAATTATAACTTTCTTGTGATGAAATGTCTTGCGAGTGAGTCTCATAGATCAATTAGTAACGATAAGTGATGGATTTGATTGATTTTCTAATGGTATATCGACTCCTTAGAGTAACGGTTACCGTCGTAGGAAATGGAATTGGTGACCCGATTTCAAATCCTGGATTCTATTTTATCATGAAAGTGCTAGAAGGCAGTCGCTGAGAGTCAAAAGCCATAAATGAAACCGTTTACACTGTGTGTAAACAAATGATTAATATTAAATAGAATTATTAGTGTTAGATAGGAATACTTGACATCATTTAACAGGGTGCAAACAAATGAGATCTAATTGGTTGAAATAACGTTACCCATTTGCTTATAAATCTTCTCTGTGTGTGTGTGTGTGTGTGTGTATGTGTGTGTGTGTGTGTGTGTGTGTGTGTGTGTGTGTGTGTGTGTGTGTGTGTGTGTGTGAAAACAGGAATTGACATTAAATAATCAACAAGGTTTGATATGCCATAAAACACCACCAAACTACCAAATCAAATCCTGGTCGATACTATTTGCGTTTCATTTTGAGCTAATGCCCGTGTGAAAAACCTAAACACATTTATTCTCTATCCAACTAAGGGTGAATGGTAGAGCAGACTGGATTCTTTGGTTTTGTTTAGGCAACCAATCTCAGAAAAGGAAAACTCTAAATTCAAGTCAGCTTTACTCCACTTAAAAATTTACCTTGTGTTAAATCCGGTTCGTGGCCAAGATGTATCAACTCCTAATGGGTTATTTAAAGCCGAAATTAGAACTGTTATATACTTGATTGTAATTGTAAGTATATTTTCGATGCTCCACTGAATTTTTTTTAATCACTTCTATCCATCTGGGGTGGGGACTCCTCGTAGTGAAGTGACTTAAGTATTGAGCTGAGACTTCGTTGGTAGCGAGTTCGAGCCTATTCGTCTACAATCACTTCTTTGCCGACAGTAATATGATATAAACTATCTCTTATACAAATGATTTGTACATAATTAAATTGTTTCAAGTTTTCCGAATCAACATTAATAATTCTATTTAATAATAATCATTTGTTTGCATATAGTTATATCATCATATATCGTGCTAGCAGCCCGGATATCCCTGACCCTCTCTCGCCACTCCTCCCAATCGTTCATCGCCCTAGGTAGGTCTTCAGGACAACAACCTGTATCCTCACATAGCTGCTGAATGTACGTTCGTGCTGGTCGTCCTGCTTTTGCGCGGCCGTGTGTGGGGATCCATAAGAGTACATCTCTTATGAGTTCATCTCTGCTTCTCCAGCAATGTCCTGCATGTCTGGTTCGCCTAACTTGAATAGTTTTCGTGATAGGGAGCAGGTGGCCGTACAGTTGGTGTCTTGTGGGGTGTTGCTGCCAGGACTTGTTCAGGATTGCACGCAGCATTCTTGTGTATGTTCAGGATTGCACGCAGCATTCTTGTGTAGATATATAGTTATATAACTTCATTTATTTCTGTCAAATACAAATAATTTTAAAACAGATTTATTAGATCCCTAGAAATTGCATCGGATGGTGAGACTCCAGCTCTGTTTAAATCTTATATAATTATTTTTTAAAAAGTTTTTAGACAAAACAGAGGTGTTTTTTATGTAATGGTTATCGTCGAAAGAGCAATTCGAGTTCAAATCCTGGACGAAGCTATTTGCATTTCATATAGTGCTGCTAACCTTAGGAAAGGTATGCATCCAACTATTCTCTCTCTCTCTCTCTCTCTCTCTCTCTCTCTCTCTCTCTCTCTCTCTCTCTCTCTTGCTATAGGTAAATTGTAGAGCAAACTGGGCTCTTTAACTTTGCTATGGCAACCGGTCTAGGAGAAGAAAAACTCTAAATTCAAACCTGTAATCGTCAAAGGTACTTCCAATCCGAGTAAAAGTGAACCTGGGAGTAATGGCAAAAAGAAGTATTCCATATTCCTCAGAGCTGGGACTACGCTACGAAATGCAATTTAATGATTTAACCAAAATACCTTTTTTATTCTGTTTCCAGCAGACAGCGTGATATCGACTGCTAATTTTCATAAGAATATTGTAACTATAATAACAACACTAAATGAACCCGAGAAAGTTGTACGGTTTAAGTAATCAATTGGATTTCTTTGTTTAATGACATATCAACTTTCGCGGATTATTTGATGCCAAAGCCATGTTTTTAGAAAAGGCGTGGTGGTGGGATCCGAGGGTTCATCGCATTCCCAATGATACTAATCCGCGGGTTTATACCATTCCCAATATTACTAATCCGAGGGTTCATACTATTCCCAATATTACTAATCCGAGGGTTCATACCATTCCCAATATTACTAATCCGAGGGTTCATAACATTCCTAATATTATCATTCCAAAGGTTCATACTATTTCCAATCATACTAATTCAAGGGTTCATGCTATTCCCAATATTACTAATCCGAGGGTTCATACTATTCCCAATATTACTAATCCGAGGGTTCATACCATTCCCAATCATACTAATCCGAGGGTTCATAACATTCCCAATCATACTAATTCGAGGGTTCATACTATTTCCAATCATACTAATCCGAGGGTTCATACTATTTCCAATCATACTAATCCAGGGGTTTATACCATTCCCAATCATACTAATCCGAGGGTTCATACTATGCCCAATCATACTAATCCGAGGGTTCATACTATTCCCAATCATACTAATTCAAGGGTTCATACTATTTCCAATCATACTAATCCGAGGGTTCATACTATTCCCAATCATACTAATCCGAGGGTTCATACCATTCCCAATATTATCATTCCAAAGGTTCATACTATTCCCAATCATACTAATTCAAGGGTTCATGCTATTCCCAATATTACTAATCTAATGGTTCATACTATTCCCAATGTTACTAATCTAATGGTTCATACTATTCCCAATATTACTAATGAAAGGATTCATACCATTCCCAATGATACTAATCCGAGGGTTCATACCATTCCCAATATCACTAATCCGAGGGTTCATACCATTCCCAATTATATTAATCCGAGGGTTCATACTATTCCCAATATTACTAATCCGACGGTTCATACTATTCCCAATGATACTAATCCGAGGGTTCATACCATTCCCAATATTACTAATCCAAGGGTTTATTCCATTCCCTATGATTCTAATCCGAGAGTTCATACCATTCCCAATATTACTAATCCAAGGGTTTATTCCATTCCCTATGATTCTAATCCGAGGGTTCATACTATTCCCAATATTACTAATCCAAGGGTTCATACTATTCCCAATCATACTAATCCGAGGGTTCATACCATTCCCAATATTACTAACCTGAGGGTTTATACCATTCCCAATTATACTAATCCAAGGGTTCTTACTATTCCCAATATTACGAATCCGAGGGTTCATACCATTCTTAATATTACTAATCCGACGGTTCATACCATTCCCAATAATACTAATCCAAGGATTCATACTATTACCAATATTACTAATTGAAGGGTTCATACCATTCCCAATGATACTAATCCGAGCGTTCATACCATTCCCAATATTACTAATCCGAGGGTTCATACTATTCCCAATATTATTAATCCGAGGGTTCATACCATTCCCAATCATACTAATCCGAGGGTTCATACCATTCCCAACATTACAAAACCAAGGGTTCATAATATTCCCATTGTTACTAATCCAAAGGTTCATACCATCCCAATCATACTAATCCGTGGGTTCATACTATTCCCAATATTTCTAATCCAAGGGTTCATACTATTCCCATTATTACTAATCCAAAGGTTCATACCATTCCCAATCATACTAATCCGAGGGTTCATACTATTCCCAATATTACTAATCCAAGGGTTTATACTATTCCCATTATTACTAATCCAAAGGTTCATACCATTCCCAATATTACTAATCCGAGGGTTCATATTATTCCCAATATTACTAATCCGAGGGTTCATACTATTCTCAATGATACTAATCCGAGGGTTCATACCATTCCCAATCATACTAATCCGAGGGTTCATACCATTCCCAACATTACAAAACCAAGGGTTCATAATATTCCCATTGTTACTAATCCAAAGGTTCATACCATCCCAATCATACTAATCCGTGGGTTCATACTATTCCCAATATTTCTAATCCAAGGGTTCATACTATTCCCATTATTACTAATCCAAAGGTTCATACCATTCCCAATCATACTAATCCGAGGGTTCATACTATTCCCAATATTACTAATCCAAGGGTTTATACTATTCCCATTATTACTAATCCAAAGGTTCATACCATTCCCAATATTACTAATCCGAGGGTTCATATTATTCCCAATATTACTAATCCGAGGGTTCATACTATTCTAGTAGAATGAAAACTCAGAATTTAAACACGAATATGGCTGAGACCTACATTCGGACACCAAGAAGCAGAAACATTGAAGGGTTGCGCTTCTCTTAGTTTAGTCAGTCCATATCCATTTCTAATTTAGTGTGAAGCACACCAGATCCCGAGAACCAATGTGGGTAAATAGTTACAACTGTATCAATAGAGAGATAATCATATTTACCAACCCCTCCGCTCGGGCAGGATGTGACACAAGGTCAATTCTTAAGCGAAGTTTATCAGGTTTGAATTCAGAGTTTTCCTTCTCATAGACTAGTTGCCTCACCAAAGCTGAAGAAACAAATCTGCCCTACTATTTACCCATAGCTGGAAGGAGAATAATTGGATTCATACCTTTCCCAAGGGTATTAGTGCTATGTGAAATGCAATTAGTCTCGGCCAGGATTTGAACTCGTGTCGCCGTGTCCATTTCCTAGGACGGTAACCATTACACCACGGGTACCTCCTCAACAGAGAGATTATAGATGGTCAGCCTCTGATGCATGTGCTAAAAATGATGAGATGTAGAGCAGTGCTTGTCAGTGATTTTGTATTTTCGTATTTTCTTCCAATCTATTTATAATTTATACTCGAACGCTTAGGAGTTGAACTTTACTCTTTGTGAATACAGGGTGGAACGATAAAATTGTCGCCCAAGAAAAGACAACATGACTCCATTTCTGTTTAATGAAAACCGGTTTTCTTTTTTGTTGCAGACCATCTACTAGTTGACAAGTTGTGTACAAATCCCAAGAGCGATAGGAGCCTTCTATCATGTCTGAAAGTGACACAATGTTCAACGAGCGAGATCGGAGATGCGCCGCTGTACAACTCGTACCCTGTATCGATCCAAGTTATGACAACAGGACCATTTCCAGCACCCTCAAAATACAAATCTGGATTGCCACAAATAAGAGACATGCCCAGGATGATAAAAACAAAATTTCCAGCTACGGTTATGGTCTTTGGTTTGGTTTCAAGTGAGGGCCACATCATGCCACCTCACATCTTCGAAGTAAGCTTGAAAGTCAACACCAAAGTGTACCTGGATGTGCTGAAGAGTGTGGTAATCCCCTGGTGCAATCAGGTGCCCGGTGGCAAAGCCTGGGTGTGGCAGCAAAACTCGGCGCCGGCCCACAACTCCAAAGAGACCCAGACTTGGCTTCAGAAAAAGTGCTACGACTGTGTACCCTTCTCTCACTGGCCTCCTCCTCCCCCGACCTGAACCCGCTGGACTACTTCGTTTGGTCATACGTCGAGAGCATCACCAACACGACCTCCCACAATACCAAAGCCAGGCCGATCGCCGCCATCCGCCGAGTATTCGCCGAGCTCCCTCCGGCGCTTATGGAAAAGGCATGCTCCCAGTTCCGGATCCGTATCGAGGTGTTGATTGAGGCTGAAGGCGATTACAT
The DNA here is from genome assembly GCA_963585895.1 of Sepioteuthis lessoniana. Lineage (NCBI taxonomy): Eukaryota > Metazoa > Mollusca > Cephalopoda > Myopsida > Loliginidae > Sepioteuthis > Sepioteuthis lessoniana. Next base: position 86,214,123 of record OY757929.1, read on the forward strand.
TGAATAGATATCAGCTCTACTACATAATCAAGTTACCTGAATTGATTTTTTCAATAAAAGTTTTAAAATAAAGCTGTAGTGTTTTCTTTAGGACGACAATTTTATCGTTTCACCCTGTAGATGTCAGCTCTACTACATAATCAAGTTACGTGAATTGATTTTTTTCAATAAAAGTTTTAAAATAAATCTATAGTGTTGTTTTCTTTAGGACGACAATTTTATCGTTTCACCCTGTAGATGTCAGCTCTACTACATAATCAAGTTAGTTGAATTGATTTTTTCAATAAAAGTTTTGAAATAAAGCTATAGTGTTGTTTTCTTTAGGACGACCATTTTATCGTTCCACCCTGTAGATGTCAGCTCTACTACATAATCAAGTTAGTTAAATTGATTTTTTCAATAAAAGTTTAAAAATAAAGCTGTAGTGTTGTTTTCTTTAGGACGACCATTTTATCGTTCCACCCTGTATTTATGATTTTATACGAATTCATTATTGAAAATGAGATTTTAAGTGATATTATCCATCCAAAATATTTCTAAGTCTCATTGATTTCTGGTAAACCTTTTTTCTTTTAAAGAAAGAAAATGTTTCTCGGAAGTATATCAACTGTTTTTAAATGATATGCTGATGAAAATAACCAAAAACAAAAAAATTGTAAAAATTTTCTGCTTATCTCAGTATTTAATCAATCTCCGAGCTATAAAATGTTGGCCAAATCTAAACCGACTCAAATATCTTAAGAAAAGAAACAATTGTCATGTTGATTTTATATTCATCAAGGTGAACTAACTGCCCAGATTCCCTTAACTCTCTCCCGCCATCCGTCCCTATTGGTCATTGCTCTTGGTAAGTTTCTAGACTGCATCCAGTATCAGCACGAATTTGATGTGTGTAAATGTTTGCTGGTCGACTAACACTGGTATGACCATGCGTAAGAGTCCATGAGAGAACATCGCTCATTAGCAGTACCCGAAAATGTCTTGCTCGTCTTAGTTGGATAGTTTGTGAGATAGGAGATAAGTAGCTGTACAGCCGCTGTTTTTAAGGTGTTCCTTCCAGGATCTGTTTAAAACAGCACAGAGCATCCTTCTATAGTTATCATCGAGCTTTTTTTCCCTGTCGTTTCGTTAAGGTCCAAGTGGTGCAACCATACAGTAGTACTAACACAATAACAACTTGGAATAATTTTTGTTTTTATTTAATTAGGGAGATTAGATTTTCATATGATTGATCATCTGTCCATGCTTTACCTATGCGTATCTTGACATCACTTTCAGTAGATAAGACATCGCTACCGCAGTAAGTGGAATGGTCACTAATTTCGGAGGCTTGCCATAAGAAATTGGCACCATTTCGGCTAAAACATATGAGCTTTGTTTTATCGGAATTCACGTTGAGACCAATACCTCTTGCTGCTTGCTCTAGGTTATATGGCAGAGATTCGGCTTGAGCTGGTGTATTTGCAAGAAGCGCAAGATCATCTGTGTAGTCTACATCTGTAATAGTTTCTGCGGGATCTTAAATCAATATATTATATAAAAAATGATCAATACACTTATATACACTCTGAGTTCCAACTAGTTGTAGACCAGGAGACGGATATGCTCCGAGAGGGTATTGCTACCCAAGACATGCAACATAAGTCCCGACGACCACAATCAGTGGCTTTCACTGAGTTTTTATTTACAGCAAGTCTCATCAGCTTTTCTGGACTTTTCTCAGTATCCTAGCCCTTTTTTATCTGTGCAGTGATTTTGACAGTTTCAACTTTTCCTCGGACAAAACTACTTTTTTTTAATTCATAGTAACTTTTGTTGGCATAAAATTCAATCCTCTTTGGCCTCTATTAGAGAAACACTCCTTCCATACCAATATCCTGACACAAGGACAAATCTTTTTATAACTTTGTCAACGAGTTCTGCATCCATCACCACCCCAAAAAAACTTTTCTTCTTCTTCTTCTTCTTCTTCTTCTTCTTCTTCTTCTTCTTCTTCTTCTTTTATCATGTTATTTCGTTGCGTCGTGAATTTGCCGTTTGTTTTCTTACCGGATGTGAATTGATATCAGAACTGCAAATGGTATTATTCAACACAATCCCAAAACAAGTAAGTCGATGAGTGTTCCAGAAAACGATTCCTGACATGCTAGTGTGGTGATTTGCTCTGAGAGGGCACAGGACGAAAATCTCTTGTCGACGATGAGGAGGGGAAAAAAGTAAGAAACAGGGACGCCACGTGCAACGAAAGCGAAACAAAAGCTTTTCTATACAAACCGGAATATTTACTTAAGGAGAAAACAACAGATCATCAGAGTCAATTTCACTTATCACAATAGACGAGCAACCCATTATTAATGAGTTCGATTCCCATAGAGTACTTCATGCCTCTGGTTTTCTGCCAAAACCAATCTAAACTTACTAAACAACTACAACATCTTTTCAGGATGATTTAGTTTTCTGTTAATTACACACACACACACACACATGCACACACACACACGTTTTGCAAAAAAAACTCCATGAAAGCCAGGGGTCGCAGTCTAAATTCCATGAATTAAATATATATATCTAATATATATTTATATTAGTAAGTAAATATTGGGCCACTGGGTAGAGTGTTCGCCAATGGTCCGGGAGACCTGGATTCAATCCCAGGTTGCGTCATATCAAAGACTTTAAAAACGGTACTTGATATCTCCTTGCTTAACACTCAGCAATATAAGGTACCTGTTAAGTGAAACAATCCAGGGAAAAGAGTTGCGCCCTCTCCTACACCTCGGTGTTGTAGCTATTGAAAGGGGGCCTTCAGGTTGCTGTCGACTAAGGGAGACAACTTTTACTTTTAATTAATATATAATAGCTCTATCCTAGATATTGAGCACTCTCCATATCATATTGCACTTGGTTTGACACATAACCACAAAGTAATTTAGTGACAACCTACAATGTTATAATATATATATATATATATATATATATATATATATATATATATATATATATATATATATATATATATATATATATGTATATCTCTATATATATATATTCATGTATATATATATAAATACATATATACATATATATACACACAACAATATATATATATATATATACAGTCATATTCATATATATACACATATCGATATATATACACAAACATATATACATACACACATATCGATATATATACACAAGCATATATATGTATACATAGAGAGAGAGATTTATATGAAAATATATAGATATATATGCATATATATATGCTTAGATAAAGAGATATATATGCACATATATATGCATATATATGCATATATATATACGCTCATATATATATATGCATGTATGTAAAGAAGACTAGGCATATATATATATATATATATATATATATATAGAGAGAGAGAGAGAGAGAGAGAGAGAGAGAGATTTGCACATCTATTTTTTTTCATCATACAACGTGTGAAAGCACGTGCGCTACCCTGTCCTCATCAGCCGCCAGCATATATATAATATATATATATATATATATATATATATATATATATATATATATATATAACCAAAATCGGACTTTCACCAGCAAAGAAGAAGGAATATATAAAAAGATGATCCAAAACAAGACTCTAACTGCATCCGAACGGATATGGCATTCCTACAGATTAAACACCATCCAATAAAGTCTGGTAGTATTGTGAGATACTGCTGGGGCGCCCTGGGTTAGTGGTAAAGATGCTTCGGCCCCCAAACTATGCCTGAACCCAGGGTCATCATCCGATGAAGACTTTACAGGAAGCAAAACTGCTTCTTTTGCGGCAGTTTTTGTATATAATTTTTTAAAAATTATATATATATATATATATATATATATATATATATATATATATATATATATATATATATATACATGGGAAATCAACTGATTTCCTTTTGAAAAAAAAGAAGTTTATTTTTGTGCAAAAAAATAATAATCTCTGGACTTACATTTATAAACCAATCGGCGCATTCGAACGGGTTTTTAAATTTTAGGATACTTCGCTGACGACAATATTTGACATGTCACGAAAAATTTGAAGGATCACAATCCAGATTAATTAAAGAAATTATTTTCCTCCAATTAGAAAAATAAATAAGTCATCAACGTTTCTTATCTAATTTCGAGGCAACTTAAATTGTATAAGTTAGAAGAAATTAATATTTCTTGTGTAAATATGGAATTAGTACTTACTCATTTACAATGGAATTTCTTCCATTATCTAATCAACGTTTCGATTAATTTCTTTTGGGCAAGAATCTATATTCTTTTCTTTCAAGAATGCATTTCATTTCAACTATATATATATATATATATATATATAGAGAGAGAGAGAGAGAGAGATTTCGTTGTTTATTCAAACCCTCCCATTTTTTCTTGTCTAACAACAAGAAAAAAAGGGAGGGACCTTTTTGTCTTTAGACAAGAAAAAAAAGGAGGGACCTTTTATATTTTCATCATTATTTTATACATTTTCCTCAACTGCTAAAATGTAGAAAAACTCATTTTTTTTTTTAGTTTGAAGAAGTTGTTCCTTGAATAAAAAACGAAATATCACTACTAAACCCGTTGATAGTGTTTGGTTTATCTACTTTTCAACTTCGTTTAATACTTCTTAAATTGAAAGAATATCTGTTTACATTTTTATTGCATTAAAAATATTCATGTCCCCTGCAAATAAGAAATTTACAAACAAGTTCATATCAGTAGTTGCATTATACATTAAGGCATAAATACATTTTCTCTCCGGTGAGTGGGGGAATAGTTGGATTCAGACCTTTCCCAGAAGTATTATGGGGGAGAATAGTTGGATGCCTATCTTTCCTAAGGGCATTACCAATCAATGAAATGCAGACAGCCTAATCCAGGATTTCAACTCGGGCTGTCGTGTCCATTACCAGACACGAGAATGTCCATTACAAGTGACGAGAATGATTGCAGTGTGTCATATCCTGCCCGAGCGGAGGGGTTGGTAAATAGAATTACCAGTGACGATAACCATGACACTACAAACGACTTCATTGTGACTAACAATGACTTTATTTCTTTTTTTAAGTTCCATAAGATTTAAACATGCGTACGTTAAATTTCTATGGGAGGAGAGTCTCCGTGGCGCAGTCACAAATGTGCTAGACTGTGACATTATATTAAGCGAGTTCAAATTCCAGTCAAGTTTTTACGTTACCTTTAAGGATTAGTACCCTAGGGAAAGGCATGAACCCCTTATCTCCTCAGCTATGGTTTAAATAGCATAGATTTGGCAGGAAATAACCCACAAAGGTTGATATGCCATTAAACAAAGAAATCAAACCAAACCAAACCAAACAATCAGATTTTAATGATTCGATCTCATATTGATGCAGTTAAATAAAATGGGATCCAGTGACAGACAACCCGTGGTGTAATGGTTATCGTCGTAGGAAATGGACACGGCGACACGAGTTCAAATCCTGGACGAGACTGATTGCATTTCACATAGCACTAATACCCTTAGGAAAGGCATGAATCCAATTATTCTCCCTCCAGCTATGGGTAAATAGTAGGGTAGAGTGGGTTCTTCAGCCTTGGTGAGGCAACTAGTCTAGGAGAAGGAAAACTCTGAATTGAAACCTATTAAACTCCGCTTTAAAAAATTGACCTTGTGTCGTATCCTAACCGAGCGGAGGGGTTGGGTAAATATGAATAAATGCATTTTCTCTTTCACATTGTTTCAAACGTATATAAAGATTTTTACACACACAAAATATTTGCCTTTATTTTCAAACTAACAATTTCTGTTATACTGCTATCACAAAATCTTAACTGTCATCTATTTTAAAACAAATTTGCGCTCTGACTCATTTGTTCTTATACTTATGTTTTTCAGAAAACTTTTCACTGAGTTTAAAGAAATAAAATTTATAAATTTGTACATTGGATTCTTACTTGGTCTTTTAGTCCTTTTTCAGCTTCACATGTACAGAATGCAATGGGTAAACTGTTATCATTTTCCTTTTGTACATGGGCTTTGTTTGTTTCTGGTTTTTTCATCATGGCACATATCACTCCTTCCCAAATTTGGAAATGGTATGCTGTACTGTCAGCATTTACGCCGGAAGCTCGAATACAAAGATTTCAAAATGTTTGAGTATCAATTAGAGTACAGGTCAAAGGATTCGAAAAGAGGTGGATGTATCCAATAGTGATTACGAAGGTATGGCAGTTAGGAACCCTCACTCTGACCGTTCTGATAAGAAAATAACTTCTGAAATTGTAGTTGAGATCCATCTATAATTGACAATGATCCCAGCAAGCTAGAGACATGTGGGTGTTTGAGTTTCTTATCAAGCACGTAGTGCGTAAAGACAATCGGTTTTTCTCATACAAGATGAGGAAAAACTAATTTTTATCGCAGGCCATGAAGAACAAGAGGAAATTCCGCATGACGAAGCCTTTAAACAAACACAAGAATCCTCTCCCACCGAATATGCTTTGCTTTTTCTCAGATAAGAAAAATTTCTGCGAAGATCAGATGGTGAACTCATCCAACAACCGTTGGTTTGCTCTGTCCCTACAAGTTGTATCGATATTGATGAAAACCAAATACCAAGTCATTGTGTTTGGGGTGGTCACAAGCGATAGTGATATTATGTCTCCATTCATCTTTCGGCATAGCCTCAATCTCAACACGGAGGCCTACATCAAGTGCCTGAAAGAGGTAGTGCTGCTTTGAATCGAGTAGGACACAGTCTTGGCTGTAAGAAAATTTCTGCGACTACATCACCCCTAACATCTGGCCGTATAACTCCCCAGATTGCAATCCCTTTGATTATTATGTATGAAGCACGGTTGACTTAGAGACGACCAACAAATCTTCGTGCAACACAAATGATGACATGAAGGCAAGGATAACAGCAACATTTACCAACTTAAACAAGAAGACCGTCAGAAAGGCTTTCAGGAGATTCCGAAGTTGTCTGGAGACCTTGGTTGAAAACAATGGCGATTTCATTAAATAAGTTTAATATGTAATATTTCAATATATTTTCACGTAATTATGAGGAGTGTGTAGTATCCCTTCATTTCCATTACTCCCTAGCCCACTTTAATCTGGAGTGGTAGTACCTGTTAGGGCCCTATTTATGGGTCAAATAGATTTGTTTAAAAATTATTTGTATTAGATAGGAATACTTAATGCCATAGAACTGTATATGAATTATTTGTATTAAGAACAGATACTTGAACCAATAATTGTCTACAAAGGATTATTATTATTATTATTATTCGTTACTTGAAACCAAATGATTGTATGCAAATTATTGGCGTTAAATTAGGATATTTAATATACTTAGAATACGTTATGAGCTTTAATCAAACAGGCGACATTTCGGCACTAGATGGAAGCTCTCTGAAACTGGTAGACAAGTAGATAGGTGATATCTAGGAAGCAGTGTCTCATCAACCGAAAAAGACATCGACACGCGGCTAACGAAGGCATGGACAGCTATCGATAAGCTATCGATCGTATGGAAGTCAGACCTGACCGATAAAATAAAACACAGTTTCTTCCAAGCAGCGGTCATATCGATACTGCTATATGGATGCACTACTTGGACGCTAACAAAACGGCTGGAGAAAAATCTAGACACAAGAATGCTGCGAGCAATGCTACAAGCAATATTGAACAAGCCTTGGGGTGGGTCTCGATTCGAGAAAACTAATGTCATTTCTACATTCAGCACCCCGAAATTACTATATATACACTCACATCCTCGGCCCCTGAATTAGTTTGTTTGTTTGTTTGTTTGTGTTTTGTTTTGTTTGGTTTTATTTTTTAGTAACAAAACTTCAGTAGAGGCGCCCCTATTTACTAAGATTAGCTTAGTTTGGCACAAGGTTAAAAGACGAGGCACTCGGTGAGAATCGAATTCACGGACAATAATCTATGAGTCAAGGTTGCTGACCATTACGCTCCGTGGCATTCAGATAATTTCATTGGAACAAATGAATGGTTAAAGGGAGGCAATTCTAACTGAAATACGATATATTTGAATTTATCATGGAGGAAAAAATATTTTTCAATTTGATGTTGTCTTAAATACAAATTGATGCACGATCACAAAATACCTATAAAACTAATTCAAACGCGTAGATATAAAATACATCACAGACATATTTATAATTTTTAAATGCTCTGATTGACCTCCATAAAAAAAAATAAAGTGTTATCAAAAAGTACAGAGACTGTAACTTAGATTTATCTAAATTTAAAAATCTAAATGTATGTATTTACCCAACCCCTCCCCTGGATGTGACACAAGGTCAATTACTTTAAAGCTGAGTACAACTGCTGATTCAAATTCAGAATTTTCTTTCTCCTATGCTGGTTGCCTTAGCAAGGTAAAGAACCCAGTCTGCTCTACTATTTACCCAAAGCCAAGGGTGGAGAGAAAACAGATGGATTCATGCCTTTCACCGGGGCATTAGGACAAAGGGAAATGCAAACAACTCTGTCTCTTAGGTTTGAACTGAGATCACCAGTTCTGTATCCCATGAGACTAAATACATCTCCAAAAATTATTTGATGCATAGATGGGACCCAAAAAAGTACTTCCAGTTCGAGTCAGAGTGGGCCTGGGATCAACGACAACAAGGGACTGTCACTCCATAAAGCAAATAATGGAACCTCACCACCAGATGAAGCTTAGTATTATATTCAGGACACTGTATACATATAATTAATCAACTGAGCACTATTTTACTAAACATTGTACTCCAGTTATCAGATTCTAATTTCAGATATCTTAATGTAGGGACCATTCATAGAATTTCTTTGAATAAAATAATACTATAGCTTTAGCTGAAGATATCTGCTCTTTGAACCAAGTTGGAATCTGTTTTTTACTTCAGCTATTATTTGCATTTTAAAATTCTGCAAGTTTAGATACAATTTTCATAATGCAGAATTCAAAGTTTTCCTTCTCCTAGACTGGTTGCCTAAGCAAGGCTAAAGAACCCAGTCTGCCTTACAATTTACAAATACCTTGGAGGGTAGAAGAGAAAGATTCATCCATTTCCAAAAGGGCATTAGCACAAAGTGAATTATAAACCACTTCATCCTTGGTTTGAATCTGGGTTGCCAATTCCATTACATTCATTGATAATCATTACACTAAACATGTCATACATTCATTCAATCAGTAGAATACACTGATCTCATCTTGGCAGAAGGGTAAGACCTTCCAAATGAATGTCCTGGATATGACATTAAATCATCTGATAGCAAAGCTCCAGCCTTGGAGATGTGGGGAATGTGGAATACTCCTTCATTGCCACTGCTCCCAGGTCCACTCTGATCCAGAGTGGTAGTACCTAATCGGGTCCAATCTATGGGTCAAATAGAACAAACTATGTATGCAAACAAATGACTCATATTAAATTATGGCTGTTATATAGCGATACTTGAAACCATTTAACTGAGTGCAAAAAAGAGCTCAGGCTCATTTAAGAATGTTATCTAGAAAATATGCTAACAAATCACATATATATTTAATATGTAATATGTGTAAACCGGATTCAACATTAAATAACCTATAACAGTTGATATGCCATAAAACCAAACCAAGCCTTTCTTTGCACTATTCACATGGATGGGTTAAGACTTGCATATATGATCCTTGTATCATGCAAAAATAGGGACATATGTTTGGGAATTTCGGTGTATAGATGTGTTTGTGTGAACATGTTTATTTATTGTACATATATTTCATTGCATATCTGGCTCTGATACATGCATGTGCAATTGATATGGGCATGTCCACTTGATACATGCCCATTCCATTTAAATGTAGTCATAAGTACAGTGGAGTGATAAGGTTGTTTTGAAAATAATGTCCAATTTTAGAATAAACTTTTACTCCTGAATTAAAAAATTTAAACAGTATTTTAATCAGTTAAAATACAATCCCTGAACATCTATACATTCCTGCCATCAATTAGCAAGATTATTTATTATGCTTGTATGATAAAACTGTAAAGGTTTTGCGGCCAAGCAATCATTAACTTCAGTTTCCACTTCTCCTTTGGAATGGAATGTTTTTTGGCATGAAAAAAGTGTCCAGATACTTGATAAAAAATGATAGTTGCTGAGTGAGAGATCAGGAGAATATGGTGAATGAGAAACAGTCTCATATCTCAAGTCTGGGAGCTTCCGCAGTGTCATACTGGTAATATGGGATCGAGCATTGTCACCCAGGCTAAAGGATTCGGATGCAGCAAAATTATAACCAAGCTTGAAAAGTTAACGCACCACTTCTTTTTTGTGTTCAAAACACATCACTTCTTTTTTGTGTTCAAAACACATCATTCTTTTTTGTGTTCAAAATGCACCACTTCTTTTTTGTGTTCAAAACACATCACTTCTTTTTTGTGTTCAAAACACATCATTCTTTTTTGTGTTCAAAACGCATCACTTCTTTTTTGTGTTCAAAACGCACCACTTCTTTTTTGTGTTCAAAACACATCACTTCTTTTTTGTGTTCAAAACGCACCACTTCTTTTTTGTGTTCAAAACGCATCACTTCTTTTTTTCAAAACTGATTTCAGAAAGAATTGATTAAAAATTAACAAAGATGACACTTCAGTCATTAGGAATGTGAATTTTTTCATACAACTACAATCAAATTAACGTATGAATAAAATCTAAACAGGTTAAATCTGACAGTATGAATAAAATCTAAATCTGACAGGTATGAATAAAATTAAATCTGACAGGTATGAATAAAATCTAAACAGGTAAAATCTGACAGTAGTTTCCGAATGAGCTAATATAATAAAATGATAATATCTACATTTCCAGATATTACCAATGCCATTTATTTTTGATTACATATTCAGTCTGAAGCAGAAAGAATTTCATATTTTTGTTTGGCATGTAATTTAATTTGCCTGTTAGCGTCGACGCATTCAGGATGACTTATCCTATTCATCCCGGACCATCTTTCTGGGCAGCACAAACTGGGGAAATCTGCCAAACACTTTCTTTTTCAGAACTTCATTGTTCAACACAGACATCTTACTGTCTGCTCTTCAATAGCAGCAGCAGCATCGACACAATGAGGAAAGCTATCTAATTTATAGACCCCCTGCGTCTATTCTCTTAGACCAAGGGTTCCCAGTTGAATATGAATTAGATGAATTCAATACGCCACACACTGGAACAACTTTACGTCACCCACAAAATTGGCTATGTCGACTGCGATGCAAAATTCCACTCCGACTTCATCTTTGAGCAACATTTTCTGGACACATTCACAGTTCTCCCCGAAACAACCAAAACCACAAACTCACGGTGACTACAATTGTTCCTGGCCTCAAACAGCAAACACGACTTTTGCTACACTATGGCGAATATATCTTCCTCATGCATTCAACAATGCCTTAACCTAACGATGCACTTTTCGCTCAGGTATTTAGCTGCTAAAATGCTTTCTCCACTCCATAACAACTTCATTTCGTTTCCTTACTTCTTTCCTTCCTTCGAGACTTGCAGCATAAACGTAAACCCTTTATTCCATGCTGCCATTAAAACCTTCATACTAAAACATTTCAACATCTTGGAACTTCTCTCCTTTATATACCTAACAAAACTTAGCGAGGGAACAACGTAACCAAACCTTACTCTCGCTAAAAGTCTTTTTGAATCGCAGTTTTTGGTGAAATGTAAGAATGCGCATATCAAGAATTGCAGTTTTTGGTTAAATGCAAAAATATGCATTTGTCAGTCACCTAGATTCATGCAGCCTTCTAAACTAAAAATTCATCTCAAAAGATTTGAGGACATTAAAAGAAATAAGATAACACAGCTTTACACCATATCAAAAAAGGAATTTCAGTGATGCTTTGATTGATAGAAAACTTACTGGAATAAATTCATTAAATGCCAAAGGGACTGTTCAGAAGAAAATTAACATCTCGTGCTTTATTGATTTTTGTCTTTGGGAAAATACAGCATCAATTTCGCATCGTTTTGAATACATATCGTATATGAGAAAACTTGATTCTATCATTTTTATATTTCATAAAAGAAAAATGAAAACTGAAAATTATTTATTTCATTAAAAATAGAAAATAAAAATAAAATCAAAAACCGAATGATTTATTGGTCACCTTCCTATCTATGGAATGAAGGGTCACATTTATTCAAAATCCATATTTTTTTTAAGTTTTAAATTTAGAAGTAAATTTTGCCAAAAATTAATCCAAAGCAATAAACTAAATTTTTCTCTTGCCTGAAAAAAATGGACCGATAAAAAATAAACCAATAAAAAAAATAGACCAGTAAAAAAATAGACAAAAAAAAATGGACCAATGAAAAATTGACCAATAAAAAATGGATCAATAAAACAAATGGGGAAATAAAAAATGGTCCAATAAAAAAATGAACCAATAAAAAAAAATGGACCAATAAAAAACAAACCAAAAAAATGGACCAATAAAAATTGACCAATGAAAAATGGACCAATAAAAAAATGGGCAAATAAGAAATGGACCAATAAAAAAATTTACCATAATCATTTATATATAACATTTTTCCTATATTTTTAAACCTAAAAATTAGGAATGTAAATAATAAACAAGAACTAACTGTTAACTTTTTATCTTGCATGTTCTATATTCAGATTAGTATGACCAAATGGAGATTATACCAACAAGGGTGAGTCAAAAGTTTTGCAATATTTTAGTAACATGCTATTTTGTGGCACATATCTCACATAGCCAAAACAGTTCAAGTCATAGACAGTAGTATCATGGCAGTTGGTGTGTTGATACATTGTGAATTGTGTTCAGTACACATGTGATTTGAAAAACTCACAGACGAATGTATAACATAGTCTAATTTGGGAACTCATGCTTAACAAATTTGAATTGGGCCATCACACCGCCACAGAAGCAACCAAAAACATTTATTGTGCATAAAGTGAAGATGCAGTTGATCTCCAGATGGTTCAAAAAATTTCAGTCAAGTTGTAAGAACCTCAACAATCAGGCAAAGTCAGATAAGTCTAAAACTATGGATTCTAAGGACGTACTCAAAGCCATAGAGGTAAATCTGCCAAGTAGCATTTAGAGATTATTAGGTGAGCTCTGAATCTCACAGTGCAATGTGGTTCATTACTTTCACAAACTCAACAAAAGTACCCAGAGCTGCTAAATTGTTACTGAAATATTGTCATATTTACCCAACCCCTCCGCTCAGGCAGGATATGACACAAGGTCAATTTTTAAGCGGAGTTTAACAGGTATGAATTCAGAGTTTTCCTTCTCCTAGACTAGTTGCCTCTCCAAGGCTGAAGAACTCAGTCTGCCCTACTATTTACCCATAGCTGGAGGGAGAATAATTGAATTCATACCTTTCCCAAGGTAAAATATTGTAAAACCTTTGACTCACCCTTGTATGATCCAAACTAACTAATGTGTAACGACGACTTCTGTTTTATGCCACAACAGAAAAATTGCAACTTCCAATCTGTGTGTTGTTTATCATTTTATTTCTCTTATTTTTGTCATAAACTTGTCACATTTTTGTGAGAACAGGTCTGAGTTTTTGCTCTGAATACTGCATAAATCTTTTGTTTCAAAGCATAAAAGATAATAATCATATTTACCAACCCCTCCGCTCGGGCAGAATGTGACACAAGGTCAATTTTAAAGCGAAGTTTAGCAGGTTTGAATTCAGAGTTTTCCTTCTCCTAGACTAGTGGCCTCACCAAGGCTGAAGAACTCAGTCTGTCCTACTATTTACCCATAGCTGGAGGGAGAATAATTGGATTCATACCTTTCCCAAGGGTATTAGTGCTATGTGAAATGCAATTAGTCTCAACCAGGATTTGAACTCGTGTCGCTGTGTCCATTTCCTAGGACGGTAACCATTACCCCACAGGCACCTTCATAAAAGATAATAATAATGAATTTTTATTTCTAGTTTTTACAAACCAGATAAAATGTTGAACAAATGTCAAATTTAGCTGCTTCAAATTCTAAAATATCAGTGTGTATTATATACAAAATATATTTTGGGGGTTTTTCTTGGATTTTATAACCCAAATTTAGGAGTACATGTCATATAAGAATGTATGTTATTCACAAATAATAACAGTAAAAATTTTTTGTACATCTAAAACACATTAGCCCCATCAAAAAATAAAAAACACATTTTTTTCTTTCACAACTAATTTTTGTTGTTTAAAATTCAGAGAACCTTTCTCTAATCAAGCAATTTATCAGTTTTAAAAAATATTTGATTTATATGATTTAAAGAATGGGGGTCCTGTTTACAATACAAATGTTATATCAAAATGATCTCTGACTTTGCAACACGTATGTACAGGAGTTATCTTTCCCTTATTTTAATTTTCAAATGTCAACTTTAAAATGTGGGTTCAGATAGTAATCTACCAGAAGGGATTTTCCACTTTCTCTTTGTAGGGAATATTTTTGGGAAACAAACTAAATTCTTTTATATATATAAATATATATATTGGTATATACAGACTTGGAAAAAATTCAAAATAAAATTGAAAAAATAATTCCCATATTGGTTGTACCAAGAATTTTCTGCGTAGCCTCAACATTGTGCATTTAAAAATCTTCTTTAAAGTGAATGCCCATTAATATGTGTAACTTTTACATACGAAATAAATCTGAATGTTCTTTTTTTGGAATATTTGATATTGCTTACATACTTTGGCATAGTGTGTATGTGTGTGCTTGTAGAGAAATCCCAATTTTTAAACATTAGCATATCGTGTGAGTAAGTGAGTGTGAGTGTGTGTGTGTGTGTGTGTGGTTGTAGAGAAATCCCAATTTTTTAAACATTAGCATATTGAGTGTGTGTGTGTGTGTGTGTGTATTTGTAGAGAATAAAAATGCCGATTCTTAAAGGCCAAATTCTTTTTTCCACGTTTGCAGTAGATCCAACGTCACCAACTTTCCACCACAAACAATAATCAGAGCAGATTCGATGCATCCAAGTTTTCCCTCTTTCTGCAATTTTTTGATGACATCACTGTAAATAGCAGCCAATGTGGCACCACAAGATGGCTCCACCATCATGCGTTCATCAGCTGAAAAAATAAATGCATCATCAATACAGAAAAGTTTTTCATTATTTTCCAGAAACAAACTACAAACAACAAACAACAAAGGGAAAAAAGCTTTTTTAAAATATCATTTATAAACATATGAAGATAGGCTGAAAAGTTTATATGATAACAACATATCGGCAGTTGATGACTTTTTTTTTCCAGTGGGATCCAAAGAGGGCAATGCAGATGGAAAAAGTGTATGGGCTGCAAGAGGGCTATGCTGAAAAATAAACCTCATTTAGTTATATTTCTTGAGAGTATCTTGGTCAGGGTATGAACTTTTCAGCTGATCCTCATATGAATCTGAAAATGGAAGAAGAATATGAACTGCAAGGGGTCTATGTTAAAAATAAACCAGGGTTCAATCCTAGGTTGAGTCATACCAAAGACTCAAAAAATGGTACTTGATGCCTCCTTGTTTAACACAGCATTATAAGGTACAGATCAAGGGTAAATAGAATAATCCAGGAAATAGTATAACACCCTCTCCTACACCTCAGTGTTGTAGCTATTGAAAAGGGAACCATTGGGTCACCTTTGACTACAGTCATTCAACTTACTAAGTCAGATTTCATGAAATTATCTTGGTTAGACAATGAACTTTTCAGCTGATCATTGTATCAATCTGAAAATGGAAGAATCACATGGACAGCAAGGAGAAAAATGTCAAAAAATAAACCTCATGTAACCACATTCAATGAAAGTATTTTGGTTAGCCAATGAACTTTTCAGCCAACATGCTTATAAATCTGAAAATCTTTTTTATCTTCTAATAATTTTTCAAAGAAGTTTCAGAAAGAACTCCATTTAGATATTAAATTTATCAATATCTTATAAATTATCAGATACAGCTACAGTGTACTGGTTTTATGATGATAATGTTTTGGCCCTGAAACTATGCCTGAACCCAGATTCTTAATCTGATGAAGAAGGCTATGTTGATGACACAGTTTTTAGTTTTTGCTTTGTTTTGTTTTGTATTGCATATTATATACTAAAGTGAGTCAAATGTTTTGCAATATTTTGGTAACACAATTTGGCAACTCCAGATGCTTTTGTTGAGGTCATTCAGGTGATGAAATACACAGGACTGTGAAATACAAAACTCACCTGATACTCTCTGTGGGCTTCTTGCTGAATTTGCCTCAATGGTTTTGAGCACAACCCCTAAATCTATGGTTTTAGGCCTTTCTGCCCTTGCCTGATCATTGAGATCCTTTTAACCCAAGCAAAACTTCTTGAACATCTGCTTATTGTGACCAACGGTACCTTCACCTTTTGTATAACAAATGTTTTTACTTGTTTCAACAGGATATGGCCTCGTTCAAACTCGTAAAGCATAAGTTCTTGAATTTGACTAATTTGCACATCTATTTTTATCAGCAAAAGTTTTCGGACTATTGTCTTCATCTTTATTGATATTTCCACAATGTTTCGTCCGCTGTATCCTCCGGCCTTCCTCAGGTGTCCTCTGTTTATCTAGGCATAGAAATGATTTCACCTGGGAAATCATTTTTTTAAAGTTTGACTTTAAAAAAAAATGATTTCCCAGATGAAATCATTTCTATGCCCAGATAAACAGGGGACACCTGAGGAAGGCCGGAGGATACAGCGGATGAAACGTTGTGGAAATATCAATAAAGATGAAGACAATAGTCCAAAACCTCTTACTGATAAAAATCATCAAGCTTCATCTCAGGAATTTAGACAATTAATTTGCACATTTATCGATGCAGTTTTTAAATCACATACATAGTGAAGCAATGCACAATGTGTCAGTGCACCAACTACCACAATACTACCAACCACTATAAGTAACTTCCACAACTTGAATTGTCCCAAACTAGCAAGTGCCAAAATACTGCTAAACATTTGACTCACCCTACTATATATATGTGTGTGTGTGTGTGTGTGTGAGTGTGTGAGGGTCATCCAAAATGTCCTAATATAACTCTAAGCCAGCCCTGATTGTCTGAGGATCAAATCTTGTTCACTGGCAGACTGGTTAGAGTAATTAAAACTCTTGCTGTGATGGTAAGGTTTAGTGATGAACCCCTTGAATAATTTGTTGTGTCCACACAAGTATATCAGGTCCCTTGCATGACAAGGTAACTCACATCTCTTGTGTCCTTCACATGGTTGGATCAGAACTGGAACAACTTCAAAGGAACAATCAAACTTGCTAATTAACTTGAAAATAAAAATTATCATTTACTTATATACAGGGTGTCTCAATATACATGGGACCCATGTGAGTGCTAATATAGGGTGTCTCAATATACATGGGACCCATGTGAGTGCTTATAGGGTGTCTCAATATACATGGGATCCATGTAAGTGCTAATATAGGGTGTCTCAATATACGGGACCCATGTGAGTGCTAATATAGGGTGTCTCAATATACATGGGACCCATGTAAGTGCTAATATAGGGTGTCTCAATATACATTGGACCCATGTAAGTGCT
The DNA here is from genome assembly GCA_963585895.1 of Sepioteuthis lessoniana. Taxonomy (NCBI): domain Eukaryota; kingdom Metazoa; phylum Mollusca; class Cephalopoda; order Myopsida; family Loliginidae; genus Sepioteuthis; species Sepioteuthis lessoniana. The sequence continues at coordinate 86,231,745 of OY757929.1, forward strand.
AATATAGGGTGTCTCAATATACATGGGACCCATGTAAGTGCTAATATAGGGTGTCTCAATATACATGGGACCCATGTAAGTGCTAATATAGGGTGTCTCAATATACGGGACCCATGTGAGTGCTAATATAGGGTGTCTTGATATACATGGGACCCATGTGAGTGCTAATATAGGGTGTTTTAATATACATGGGACCCATGTAAGTGCTAATATAGGGTGTCTCAATATACATGGGACCCATGTAAGTGCTAATATAGGGTGTCTCAATATACATGGGACCCATGTAAGTGCTAACATAGGGTGTCTTAATATACATGGGACCCATGTGAGTGCTAATATAGGGTGTTTCAATATACATGGGACCCATGTTACTTCTAATGACTCAACTAATAATAATGTTGTGTTCTTTTTTGTTTCAGATTTGAAAATGGTATCCTATAACAACTATTAATCCTTGATACTTAATCCTATAATACCTTGGACAAGAGAGGAAAAAATATTTTGCATCACTATTTATTTGGAGACAAAATCATTCAAAACTGTCTCAAAATAGATGCAACCCATTTATATGATAATGATTTAATACTATGACAAGAAACTCAAAAAAAGATTTCATGTCCTTGAAGCTGATATAATAACAATTAAAAAAACATTGATTTGATGTTTCTAGCTCAAAGGATGCATTTTTTACAGGACGTGTTCCAAATGACCGCCATTGTACCTGTCTCAGTAATAAATCAATATCATAACAATGAGTTGAATCTATTTTGAGACACCCTGTACAAAGTAAAGAGTTCATTTACAAAGTTCTTCCACGGCAGGACATAATTTTGATAATGATGATGCAGAGGATCTCTTCATTATTCTACCCTGGTCAACTCTCTTCTCCAGGCTGAAGAAAGGGGTCAAATAATGGATACTTTCTGACAATATCTGCCTCCACTCAGCTGAAGCAGTTCCCGCCTGGAGCAATCAAAACACTGATTTCTTTGAGGGAAAGAAGCTCCACCTACACTGACTGCCCAAAAAGTCTTTACCTCTTGTATTTTTTTTTTATTTCAAAAGATAGCCATTTTTTTTCTTTCAAAAGGTACCCATTCTTTAAATATAAACATAGCTTTTAAATCAGACAATACAATGCTTATCATTCTTTAAATTCGGAACAGAAATTTTTTCTCTTTTCATGTCGAATTTGATGGCTGCTTCTCAATTTTCTACCCAACTTGCTGATGGTCAGATCTTCAAAACCTTTATCTTATTTTAACGCTTTATGACAACATGAGACATTCACTAGGGCTAAAAACTTATGTAGAGTATAATACATTTTTTTTATTTAGGAAAATGTAATTTTCCTTTTATAAGAACATAAAAATAAAAACTTATATCCTTTGGAAGAAATTGAAAAGTCAATTTCAAAAGTCAATAGTAACCAAATTTTCCAATTGTAAAAACAAAAGGTAAACAATCTTCTGGGTTTGTCAGTGCATTGATCAATTTTAAATCCTGACATCTCTTGCCCACCTGTTGGAGTTAAAAGATCAGATCTTTAATTTTTATGTTGGTTAAAGTGAAAAAAAGATACTCCGCACAACACATGGACTGGAATCCTAAACTAACCAAGGCCCTATATTGTGGTTTGATTTGGATGACCAATTAAAATCTGATACGTGGAAGGGATACTCTTCTCACAGATGTAGATCAGCGCATTTGATTGGCTGACCAGTCAAAAAGTAGTAAACGTATACAATATGATTTTTGATTCACAAACCAATCGAGAATGTTAGTTCCCAAAGGAATCCTCCATAAAAATAGATGTTTTTAGGGTTAAATGAAAGAGGAGATCTGATGTCCATACCAAAGACAAAAGATTAAGAAAATAAATCTCTCCAAGAATTAAAGCCTCTCCAGCGAAAGCCACATTCTCCAAAAAATTGAATAAGATAGAAAAACTGTTCCAGCCAAATACCTCAATTGTCTGCTTCTCAAACACAACAAAAGTCCTGCCCGAGCAGAGGGGTTGGTAAATATGAAAACACAACAAAAGTGACAATTTCTCTCTCTCTCTCTCTCTCTATATATATATATATATATTGTATATATTATTGTTACACCGGCCTACCTATTGTTATACGGCCTACCAAAAGAAACCGTAGCAGCGATAATGATTCTCTACAGAAACACCAAAGTGAAAGTACGTTCACCAGATGGAGACACGGAATACTTCGACATTGTTGCAGGAGTACTACAAGGAGACACACTAGCCCCGTACCTCTTTATCATCTGTCTAGACTATGTGCTTAGGACTTCAATCGACAAAATCAGAGAAAATGGCTTTGAGCTGACTAAGAGAAGAAGCAAAAGGTACCCCGCAAAAACAATCACGGACGCCGACTACGCTGATGACTTGGCGTTACTAGCAAATACGCCTAATCAAGCAGAGACACTACTGCATAGTCTGGAACGAGCCACAGCTGGCATTGGCCTCCATGTCAATGCAAACAAAACTGAATATATGTGTTACAACCAAACGGGCAACACTGCCACACTAGACGGAGCCTCTCTGAAACTAGTCGACAAATTCACCTACCTAGGAAGCAGCGTCTCATCAATCGAAAAAGACATCGACACACGACTGACGAAGGCATGGACGGCTATCAATAGGCTCTCGATCATATGGAAGTCGGACCTAACTGATAAAATGAAACGCAGTTTCTTCCAGGCAGCGGTTGTGTCGATACTGCTATATGGATGCACCACATGGACACTTACGAAGCGGCTGGAGAGGAGGCTGGACGGAAATTACACAAGAATGTTGAGAGCAGTATTAAACAAGTCCTGGCGACAACACCCCACGAAACTCCAACTCTACGGACACTTGCCCCCCCATCACGAAAACTATACAAGTTCGACGAACCAGACACGCAGGACACTGCTGGAGAAGCAAGGACGAGCTCATAAGCGATGTACTCCTGTGGACCCCCACACATGGATGTGCAAGAGTGGGACGACCAGCACGAACTTACATACAGCAACTATGTGAGGACACAGGATGTAACTCTGAAGACCTGCCGGAGGCGATGAATGATAGGGAGAAATGGCGAGAGAGGGTCATGGATATCCGCGCTGGCGGCGCGACATGATGATGATGATGATTGTTACACCATTGTGTTTCAATGAATAATTGTTAATTGTGAGATTTTCTAGTCTTTGACTTGCCAACACCTTGGCAACTTGTTCCAATGAACCACTCCAACCATCAGAAGTTCCGGATAGACTGTGTCATCCCCCATCTGTGGATCTTTCAAATACAACGTGAGCTCAGAAGGAGTTGATAAACCAACTACCCGGAAATGCAAATGGTAGTCATAGAACCAAAGCCACAAAAAAGTACTATGACAAACATAATAACACAGCTTAACTCTCATCTTTCACATACCAGTATGCAGCTGCTCCTATATTATTCTAGGGTGGCACTCTGTCACAGTAAGCCCCACCCAGAAAAAAGAGCATAGCCGAAAATTTTTGCTGTGACAACATACAACCACTTCTTATAAAACTAGAAAAACTAATTCAGATTTTTTAGTTTTATAAGAATTGGTCATGTGTTACTCAAATAAAATTGTTTAACTATAGTTCTTCCCATGTGAGGCTTAAAACTCTCTGAACAAATGCCATACATAGTTGAACATACATACATATATATATAGAGAGAGAGAGAGAGATTGAGGGAGATTAAGTGTTCATAAAGTCTTGTAGTATTTATAAAATATATCAACAAAAAAAAAGTCATACTGAAGAGCAATTTTCAAGAAGTCACATCGAGAATAAAATTTCAAGAGTTGAACTTTCATAAGTTTTTTTCATTAACAGTGTGCAAAAACAAATGATAATTATGATTAAGTTAGAATAGTTACTTAAAACCATATAGCTGTGTAAATTATTAGTATTTGGTAGAAATACTTGAAACCTGTTGTATAGTGGCTCGTAACACGACTTCTGGTATCACGGAGGTACAAAAGACGTCGTGTTTCTTAAGCATGGGGTGTTCTGCAAGATCTCGGTCAGTAGTAAGACCAACTTCGGATGTAAAACCCACAACACGAGACTTATAAACAAAACCATATTACTGTGTAAATTATTAGTATTTGATAGAAATACTTGAAACCATAAAACTATGTGCAAATTATTAGTACTGGACAGAAATACCAGAAACTATATAACTGTGTGCAAACAAATTATTGTAGACAAAAAAAAAAGTGCAATTTTTTAAAAACGCTCTGAAACTGTAGACAGCATTGTAATTAAGAATTTAGAAACAAATCAAATTTCAGCTTTAAATAACCCATAAGGAGTTCATATGCCGTTAAACAAATAAACCAAACCAAACCAATGCAAATGAACCAAATTTTAGCTTTAAATATCCCATAATGAGTTCATATGCCGTTAAACAAATAAATCAAAACAATCCAGACATCTAACATTCAGAACCCCAAAACATGACAAAATGCCTTTAATGAAATTCTTGCATATTGTTTCGGCTTTTAACTCTCAACTCTAAACCAGTAGAAACAAACTGTCTGTTCAAATATTTATGACAATTCATATTAAAATGGTTAAAGTGGCTGTTTGCCTTTTACTTCACACTTATACTCCACTACAGTAATTATGCATAAATAGTAGGTCAGGCTTTGTTTTTCAGCCTTGCTATAGAAAATGGTCAAGGAGATCACTTGTGCCATAATTTTAAATTCAAAGGAATGTTGAAAATATAAATAGTTATGATTGCAATTCAATGAATCAAATTTCAGCATTAAATAACCCATAAGGAGTTGATATGCCATTAAACAAATAAACAAAATCAAGCCAAAAAGAACTTTTACCTAAAAACTGTAGACAGGCATTGACCGCTTCTTTATCTTCAACAGCTTCAGAGATTATATTGTACTTCTTGTAAATTTTGAATGCAGTTTCTGCAACAGTCAAGGCACCAAGACACTTTGCAATGCTGAAAAGAATTTAAATGTTTTATTATTAATGACAAAAATCATTATCCTATTTACCAAACCCCTCCGCTCGGGCAGGATATGACACAAGGTCAATTTTTTAAGCGGAGTTTAACAGGTTTGAATTCAGAGTTTTCCTTCTCCTAGACTAGTTGCCTCACCAAGGCTGAAGAACCTAGTCTGTCCTACTATTTACCCATAGCTGGAGGGAGAATAATTGGATTCATACCTTTCCCAAGGGTATTTATTAGTGCTATGTGAAATGCAATCAGTCCAGGATTTGAACTCGTGTCGCCGTGTCCAATTCCTGCGACGATAACCATTACCCCACTGGCACCTCCAAACAAAAATCATTATAAACCAACAAATTGGATAAAATTAGCTATCATACAATTTTTCTAATCTGTCAAGCAAAAGGGTTGGAGAAAATAAATTCATCCCCGGCAAAAGACTAGAAAGTCTGCTGCCCTCAAGAATGGCAATGGAAATTCTCTGAAATTGCCATTTAATCTCACAGAGATCATTCCTACAACAATTTAGCAGAGTAGGAAGACAATTCAAGGGCCTAGGACACGAGATATTTCAAATGCAATAGGTACAAAAAGAAATCTGTCAGGAAATGTCTCAATCCTAAGCAGTTTATGCTCCTCAGCCTGTCAGATGACAATACCTGGATTGGCCACAGCTTTAAGCAACTTAGCTCCACAGAACATGTCACTACAAGTAATATCACAAATAATAGACTTGCTAACCCAGGACAGGAAAATGGAAATGTGTTCTTGTCTCTTACCACAACCTAATCCTATTGGCACCCGTTGTGAAGGGAAAATAGCTACATGCATCTAATCAATAGCCGGGTAGAATGGTTTAAGGCTTAGGTCCCCAAACTACAGCCCATAGACCACAGATGGTTCTCAAGACCCATTTGTTTAGCCTTTCACTGATCTTTCAAAATTTTCTCTTAGCTTTTTGATGTTGACTGCGAGAAAGTAGTATTACAAATGCACAAGAAACTCCTTGATCTTCAGTGTTCAGAAGATTTGAAGGCCAAATTTCTTGCTTGCTTCATCCTCTATTTCTATAAGAACCACATGTTTCCAACTGGATGATTCTTCAACTTTATCACCCACACACAGCAAATAGTGAGCATGTCTGACACTATGTAACACCACCATGAACAGCTGTTTACCAAAGTCAAGCGCAGCAATAGTAAATTGCATTCGCAAATGTCAAATCATCATTTGTTTGATATGCTCCTTCAGTCAGCCTTGTCCTAACCCTAACCCTAACCCTGGTATTAGATCTTTCTGTGATTACAAACAATATCCAATGTGTTATTGATAAATAATTATTGATAAATAATTATTCGTACCTTTTAAATTTTTCAGGGTTTTTTTCTGACCTTTAAAGATCATGGCCTCAGACATTCTTGAGATAAGCTTTGGTTTAGTTTCTTTATTTAATGGCATATCAACCTTCATGGGTTATTTAATGCGCCAAAGAGGTTTAGTGGTTAAAGCAATGGACTGTGGAATCGTAATAAGCAAGTTCATACTCCAGTCACGGTATTACGTTCACTTTTGGGCAAATACCCTTGGGAAAGGTATGAACCCCCTTATCCTTCCAGCTATGGATTAAATAGTACCACTACTGTTCTTCTAGGAGAATGGCTTTGGCATTAAATAACCTACAAAGGTTGATATGCCATTAAACAAAGAAACCAAACCAAACCTAATACACCAAAGCTATCCTTGTAGAACGACTGTAGGGGTATAATCTAACTCATAGCCAGTGAGATAAAGGGGTTCATACCTTTCCTAAGGGGCATTAGTCCAAAAGTGAATGTAACAACACAACTGGTGTTTGAACACACTTACTATAATGTCACTGACCAGCACATTAGCCACTGTACCATGGAGACTCCCTCCCAGAATAAAGCTTAGTGGGCCTTGGTTAAGAAATCAGTGACCCTTTTTGAACAGTGCCCAGATCATAGTTGATTCACCCCTAGCAGGTAGATCTTTAATAAGTACAACTTATTGTACTAATAGACTACTATGGTTTATAGTTGCAATAAATCAAATGATAATAGCAAAAAATAGTTTGATTGATTGATTTTAACATCATGTCAACCTATCTAGGGTTATTTTATGCCTAGAGGTTAAGGAATTGTATTCATTGTGTTTTCATATTTAGATATTTTGAAAACTTCTTTCTTAAAAGTTTTTTTTTGCACACAGTCCTACTAAACAAAAATAATTCTCAAGCAGATCTATTTGACCCATAGATAGGACCTTAACAGGTACAACCTCTTTGAGTCAGAGTAAACCTGGAAGTAATGGCAAAAAGAGGTACTCGATACTCCCCAGATCTCAAGAATGAAGCTTAACAGCAGATGATGTTCAGTTTTTTGGTTTGGTTTGGTTTTAAGGCATATCAAACATAGTTGGTTATTTAATGCCAAATCCTGTTTTTTACATACATATGAGATATAATTTGTAAACATTTTGCAGAGACACACAGTTGAATGGTCAAACAGTTCTATTTCTAACAATTCAATTTAGCATAAGTCAATAAAGTTAAATGCTTTCAAGTATTGCTATGTATCACAAACAATTCAATTAAACATCAGTCATTTGTTTACACTCAGTTAAATGAGCAAACACTTCTATTTGACATATAGATAGGACCCTATCAGGTGCTACCACTCGGAGTGGATCTGGAAGTAATGACAATGAAGCAGTACTCCACATTCCCTACATCTTCAAGGCTGGAGTTTCACCATCAGATTGTTTAGTTTCATATCCATGACAGTTGATGTATTCTACAGCCCCAGCCGACTGGGCCACAAGAAACTGGTTGGAGGAGATGGGGTTAACCCCTCTGCAGAGATGACGCAGTCGGTGTATTCTACAGCTCCAGCCGACTAGGCCACAGGACACTCGTTCGTTTCTTACCCATCTACAGAGATGCAGTTGGTGTATTCTACAGCTCCAGCTGACTGGGTTGTGAAGTTCAGTGTCATACCCAGAACACTCCTTTTTTTTTTTAGAGAGAGGGAGAGATCTTTCCCCTCTACAGGTTATAGAGTCAGTGTATTCTAAGCTCTGCTAAGAGCAGCAGAAAACAAATTGAAAGATAAAGGAAGATGTATGATAAACAAACCTTGTAATAGCAGGAAGGGTAACCAGGCTATCTTTCTCAATGGCCTTGTTATAACAGTCAGCTCCTTTGGTTTCCATTGCAATCACAGGTACATCTTCCCATCCAACTTTCTTCATGCCTTCAATAATACCAATCAGAAGACCTCCTCCGCCAACGCAGGTGACAATAACATCAGGTTTTTTATCAAGCTGTTCTACAGCTTCAGTGATTAAAGAGCTATGCCCTTCCCTTTCATTTGGCACCGACAAGAAAACAAAAATAAGATTTCAGACAAGACAAACAAAAAAGACTTTGCATTTGCTAATTGTTGTTTAAACTTGCAGAAATAAACCTGTTCAATACTTAGACGGGTGACCACTGTTCTGCCTTCTTCCAACATTCTTTTTTTCTCTTCCACATACCTCTTCTCTCTGTCTAGATGCCTTCCTGTCCATCAGGGTCACCAGGTTTTAAGATTCATAGGTCAAAATCACCTAGCAATAAAACAGACAGGTGTTTAGGTCACCTGAAACCCAAACAATCTATGTGGTGCCTTCAATAAGTTTCCAGACTTTTTTTGTACAGGTATTTAAAATTGATGTAGACTCTTGAAAATTCAGTATATTCTTGCTATATATCTTATGAGATGACTGACCAATTTTTATGATTTCAGCTTCAAATGAACAGCTACAGCAGGAATTGGAATACACCCTACTAAGCCTGATTGTCACAGATGGTGAATTTCAAAAATGCAATCTGGACGTGAGAACACTTTAGAAGAACCATATGCAAGAAAATTCTGTTTTAAACTTGAAAAAAATGCCACAGAAACGTATGGAATGCTTCAGACTACTTTTGGAGCATCTTGCATAAATCGAGTATGAGTTTTTGAGTGGCATAAGAGATTCAAGGAAGGCAGGGAGTCTGTGAGGGATGATAGGTGTGGGAAGAGTAAGGAAGTCAGTACACCAGAGTTGATTAGCCAAGGGGTTAAGGTTAGGGTTACTATGTTGAGTTTTTAAGGGAGTTCAAGAAGAGATTCTGTCAGAAGAGGCCAGCACTCTTCAAATTGGGTCAGTAGCATTTCCACTAGGACAATGCACCAGTCCACAACTACATCCTTGTCACAGACTATTAGACCAAGATGGGCATCAAGACAGTTCGTCATCGTCCCTATAGTCCATACCTTGCTCTCTGTGACTTTTGATTATTCCCTAAGCTCAAGGAAAAACTTAGAGGCTATCATTATGAGACAATTGAGGAAATGAAAGAGGCTGTGACGAAAGTCACAGACCCGCTCACACAAGAGGACTTCCATGGGGCCTTCCAGAAGTTGTTTGAACAGTACAAGTGCATTGCAGCTGCAGGAGATTACTTCGAAGGGGACTAGAGTTTCATGTGTGTACTATCAATAAAAGTTCCCATACGAAAAAAGTCTAGAAACTTATTGAATGATCCTCGTAATTGGCTTTTTCTTTTCCAAGACTTTTCAGTTCCCTCAAATTTATCTTTTGAACCAGACGTGTATTTGAATCTCTTGAAAGTTTCACATTTCCATGATCCTTTTTTACCCAAGATGATCAGGGAATATTCAACTCTACTTTTTCTGTTTCTTGTTTTTGTGTTTGTATTCATAAATAAGAAAACAGTGATGGATTTCTTTATTAATTTGCCATTTCTTTCAGAATTACTATTTCAAGATTCTAGCCATTCACAGAATACAGAGAGAAATGTAAAAGTTTTCTTCATTTACTCAAGTGAATTTCAGTATTTATTTCTAAGATGACAACCTTTATATGGTGTTTTTAAGTTTAGTATGGTCTACCAAATACAAAATATGTTTATATATTTTGCAAAATTAGGCCAACATTTCTGTTTTCCAAAGATAAATAATCCCAGAGCATTTGCAGAGCTAAATTAACATGTTGTCTTTAAAGATTAGTTGGAAAAAGCGCCTTTGAAATCAAATTATAACAATACTTCAAAATGGACTGAGATCCCAAAAAATGGAGTTTGTGTAAGGTACAAAATGGAGCACTTTGGAGCACTATCTAAATCATGATTTTCATAATGACAAAATTTTGTGCATTTACTTGCATCTATTTGACTAATTGTATCTAATGTATTTTAGTATATGGACTGAATCAAAGAGGCAAAAAAGAGGCCTAGACTTCATAACTATTCATACAATTGAAAGCTTTCTGGGACTTCAAAAGAAATATATAGTTTCTTATTTCTAGCATTATTATCTGTTATGATTGATAATACTTGAAATCCTATTGTTGTATATTGACCTCCAACCTGGCCGGGCAGTCAAAATAGGAAATGCACCTGTGTAAATAACAAGTGCATCCGGTCGAGGAATATCAGAATATAACCTTGACCGTGGACGGGTTGAATGAGTGCGATTTGTGATGCCCACAAGAAGAAGGTGGGTGTTGAACAATTATATAACTCGGTGCACAGGAAGTTCAATCAGTTGGAGATCAGACAAGTTGGAGATAAGATCCGGTAGAGAAAACCAGCACCCAGCATAGTGGGCCCCCAGGCCCCCGGTTGAGCAGCCCAGGAGAACGGGAAAGAAACACAGTTATGGCCATGTTGCAGTTCTATTCGGTCTCCAACTCCCTCTCACGCACAACCCTTTCAATAAAGTGAGAGGTATATTTTTCTAAAGAACTGTGTTGCTCGTCTTTATTGTGTCGCCGTTATGATTTTGCATGCAGATGTGTTTGTACAGTTGGTCTTGGCTATACAAGACTATCTCCTCTAAACCAATTATTATACATTTAACTATGTCAAATAAATTCTCAGCTTGAAGATATTTAGTTGGTATAACAGGACAGGCACAACATCGTTATATCGTGAGAATAACCTGCTAAGCATAAAAGCAAAAAGCATTTGTAGCAGCTTCACGGCTGTTGGGAGATAGTAAAGTAAAGTTGACAACAGTAGTCGAGGGTGACCCAAAGGCTCCCTATTCCATAGCTACGACCTCAAGGTGTAAGAGAGGGTGCTACTCCTTTCCCTGGATTGCTCCACTTTACCCTTAATCCTTACCTTATAATGCTGAGTGTTAAGCAAGGTAGCATCAAGTACCATTTTTTGAGTCTTTGGTATGACGCGACCTGGGATTGAACCCACGTCTCCCGGGCCATTGTTAGGAGATAAGCCAACAACATTTTCACCCTTATAATCAAAATAAGGTTTCAGGAGAAATTCATCAAAAAGTAAAGATACTGCAGTGTCTTTCAGTACTAATAACTTAAATTTATTTTTAATATACATGAGAAAATTGCTATATTGCTCAATCGAAGGTTTCTTATATGTTGATACGGTTAGTCTTTTAATGGTTGGGTTGGATTCCTAAATATAAACTTTCCTGTGTTAGGGGACACATAAAGTTTAGTATGAACTCCCTTTGATGGGCTGGGGAATATCATGCTCTTGGAACTGAAGTCTCAGACCATCAAGACGTAGAATTCTTGGCTCCTGGCGCCAACCACCAAAAGGTAGAACATATTCCCTAAATGAGGGGGGGCGTCAAATTCTTTGAACTGTTTAGGGAACACCTTGTGGGAGGAAAAAAGAACTGTGAGTGTGACTCATCGTAAATGTTTTATATGTTGTAACATGCATTAAATATAGTATATGTTATAATGTATTAAATATGGTATACGTTGTAACATATTAAATCTGGTATATGTTGTAACCTGTATTAAATCTGGTATATGTTGTAACATGTATTAAATATGGTATATTTTATAATGTATTAAATATGGTATATGTTGTAACGTATTAAATATGGTATATGTAGTAACATGTAATAAATATGGTATATGTTGCAAAAGTAAAAAGTAAAGTTGGCAACTGTAGTAGGATAGAACCCAGGTCACCCAGACCATTGCCAAACACTCTACCCACAAGGCCAATGAGCCAGTATATGTTTTAACATGTATTAAATATAATATATGTATATGTGCATTCTCTATTTTTCTTAATTACTGTATCACTTTTATTTTGCTGGAGGGTTTGTATTTTAGGTTCTGAGCTGTCAGATAACAATTCTATCAGGTGAATAGCAAGGTAGAATTATATTTTTACTGTCTATCAACAACCTGTACCCTTTAGGGGAGCAGTTTAACAACAATGAAGAAAATGCCATCATTTCTTTTGAACAATCAAGCTTTTTAGCCTAATGAGGAGAGTGTTTATCAATGGTCCAGGACACCGGGGTTCAATCCCAGATCAAGTCATACCAAAGACTCAAAAAATGGTACTTGATGCTGCCTTGTTTAGCACTCAGCAATATAAGGTAAAGATTAAGGGTATTAAAGGGATTAAACCCCAGTCTTTGGGACCATTGGCGACCAATCTAACCATTATGCCAATGGTCAGCATATATATATATATATATATATATATATATATATATATATATATTTATAGTAATAAAAGAACTATAAATAAGAAAAGTTTTTGAATAAAATGAGTGCTTGATGCTCATATGGTAGAACAGGCATAAAAACTATAAATAGTTAAATTACAAACACTATAAGTCCATTACTTTAAGTTTAAAATGTTTTAAACCGTCTTTAAATGAAAATGAGAAAAGAAATGGCCGATAAAACTTTTATATATTATGAGGTATAGTCATTTGATAAGACAATAAGTCTTTAGATAAGATGTTAGTATATGTGACATTTACACAAACAAAAAATATCAAAATAAAAATTAAAACATATATATGTATGAATACCTACAGAGTCAGAAGTAATCTACCGAGGTTTCACCTTACCAGATCATCAGAATAAATTCTGACAGATCCAGTTTGGTTAAACCTTGGTAGATTACTTCTTGAATAGTTCTAGGACACTGCTGGAGAAGTAAGGATGAGCTCATAAGTGATGTACTTCTATGGACCCCTTCACATGGCTGAGCAAAAGCAGGGCGACCAGCTCGAACCAACATACAGCAGCTCTGTGAGGATATGGGGTGTAGCCCTGAGGAGTTGCCTGATGCAATGAACGATAGGGAGAGGTGGCGAGAGAGGGTCAGGGATATCCATGCTGGCGGCATGACAAGATGATGATGATGATGATGAGATTATTTCTGACTCTGTAGGTATTCATGTCTCACTCTGCTTAGTATATTGAGCACTCTCATATTTAGCTTAAAATATTCAGTCCGTGTTTTTTACTTTTGACAAGGCATTAAGGTGTTGGTTAATTATTTTTAAGCAGTATGAATGTTTTTAGTCTTTTCATATTTTATGGAATTTTTTTTCACAAATATCATAATTTTTTTTCACAGATATCATAGTTTTTTTAAATTTTTTCAGATATCAAAATTTTTTAAAATCATTTTCAAGCAGTATGAATGTTTTTTGTCTTTTCATATTTTATGGAATTTTTTTTCACAGATATCATAATTTTTTTTTTCACAGATATAAGTAAAGTAAAAAGTTAGCGACCATAGTCGAGGGTGACCCGAAAGCTCCCTTTTTGATAGCTACTACACCAAGGTGTAGGGGAGGGCGCTACTCCATTCCCAGGATTGCTCCACTTTACCCTTGAACCGTACCTTATAATGCTGAGTGTTAAGCAAGGTGGTATCAAATACCATTTTTAAAGTCTTTGGTATGACTCGACCTGGGATTGAACCCAGGTCTCCCGGGCCATTGGCGAACACTCTAACCGCTGGGAATTTTTTTTTTCACAGATATCATAATTTTTTTTTTTCACAGATATCATAATTTTTTCACAGATATCATAATTTTTTTTCACAGATATCATAATTTTTAAAAGTTTTTTCACAGATATCATAATTTTTTAAAATTTTTTCACAGATATCATAATTTTTAAAAAATTTTTCACAGATATCATAATTTTTTAAAATTATTTTCAAGCAGTATGAATGTTTTTAGTCTTTTCATATTTTATGGAATTTTTTTCACAGATATGATAATTTTTTTTTCATAGATATCATAATTTTTTTCACAGATATCATGTATAATGTTTCTTATTTACAAACTGTATCATTCGGGGGGGGGGGTTCACACTGTCAGAATCATAGAATAGGTATAAAACTAAAACATGCATATATATATATCTTTTTTTTTTTTCAAACCAGTGCTAATGTACTTAAATGTCTTTAGCTACTGACACTATTTATAGAAACAAATTTAGAAGTAAACGCTACACACTGCAACAGTACAGATGATCTTCTTACAAAGTAGTAATGTACATAAAAAAGTTACATCACTTTTGTAAGTGATCCTCCCCTGATGATGACCCAAAGTCGGGTAGAAACTACTTGGGAAATTATTAATTATGGAAGATTTATCAACCAATTGCCGTCAAATATTATAAAATCATTACAGCAATATGAAAGGATCAACAAAAAAATATGTAGACAAAAAACGTATTATGTTCAACGAAATATATATATATATATATATATATATATATGGGGGGGTATATATTTATATATAAATATATATATATATATATAAATATATATATATATATATATATATATATATATATGGGAGTATATATTTACATATATATATATATATATGGGGGGTATATATATATATATATATATATTATAAGAGTGTTGTTTGTCACTAAATCAGTTTGTGGGTATGTGTCAAACCAAGTGCAATATAATATGGAGAGTGCTCAGTTTCAAAGTGGGAGAACACTGCAATCATTTTTTTTATAATTGCAATATTTTCATAATATGAAATTTTTAGTATTTGGTTTTATTTGCTGACATTTTTAAAGATTTTACTTGAGCATTTGTTGTAAATTGTTAGATTTACTAAATAGATTATTATTATAAACAAACACTCACACATATGTACATAAACCACACGAAAGAAAACCAAAAAAAAGATTTCACATCAGGTAAAATTTTTATACTTATATTTTTTAAATAAAAAAAGAGTGATGATATTACTTTTTATTTTTTTATAATGCTTGTTGGTCCCCAAATATTAAACACTGCAATCAAAAAAAAAAGGAAGGAAACTAAGATAAGGCAGGGAGATGTGGTGGGAAAATGGCAATAGGCAAGGAATTAAAGATATCAAAGCAGGACTGGGGTCAACCATTATATCAAGATGACAGCAGACTGACAGATGGATGGGTGGGGACAGGTGTCACATTGGAAAGAGCAGGGTTAATGCTGGTGACATTCTGCTGCTAACACAAGAGGCAAATATTGCTTTGTTTTCTAGCAACCAAGCAAGAAAAGACAAAGGCCAAATATATTTGCCATTCGCTCTTGTCCCAATTTAGCTCCTTCCTGACTGCAGCAAAAGGACAACCAATTTTCACATCACTTTCCAATCAGCATGAAAGCAAACAGACATATACAAAATCATATCTCTCTCTCTCTCTCTCTCTCTCTCTCTCTCTCTCTCTCTCTCTTTACATATATATATATATATATATATATATAATATATCTACATATATATATATATAATAAATATATATATATATATATATATATATATCTAATATATATTTATTTATTATTATTATATAATAGCTCTATCCTAGATATCAAGCACTCTCCATATTATATTGCACTTGGTTCGAGACATACCCACAAAGTGATTTAGTGAAAATCAACACTCTTATAATATATATATATATATATATATATATATATATATATATATATATATATATATATGCATATATTTACATATATAAATACCTATGCAGATGAATATATATACATATACATTTAAACATATACACATATATATACATACATATAATACATATATATACACATAAATATATAATAATAAAGTTGGGGACCATAATTGAGGGTGACCCAAAGTCTCCCTTTTCAATAGCTACCACACCAAGTTATAGGCGAGGGTGCTACTCCATTCCATGGATTGTTCCACTTTACGCTTGATCCTTACCTTATAATGCTAAGTGTTAAGCAAGGCGGCATCAAGTACCATTTTTGAGTCTTTGGTATAACTTGACCTGGGATTGAACCCCGGTCTCCTGGACCATTGGCAATACTCGACTCATTAGGCCAATGACCCAGTTCATATGTACATATATACAGACATAGATATTTATGCATATATAAATGTATAATACATTATACATACACATATATTGGTTTGGTTAGATGGGTTTTATGGCATATCAACCTTTGTAGGTTATTTAATGCCAAATCCATTTTTATGTAAATAATCTGTTCTATATAAAACAATTCAATTTAGCTTAAGTACAGTTTAATTGTCAAAAACATTTCCATTTCAAACTATTCAAGCAGTTATATGTAACAATTCAGTTAAGTGTAAATACAGTTTTAATGTCGAAAAACAGTTCTATTTGAAATAATTCAGTTAAGCATAAGCACGCAGTTTAAATGTAAGTATGGTTTAATTGTCAAAAATATTTCTATTTCAAGCTATTCATTCAAGTATGCTGTTAGTTCTATTTAACCCATAGATAGGGCCCTATCAGGTGCTACCACTTCGGGCCACAGTGGACCTGGGAGCAATGGCAATGAAGAGGTACTCCAAATTCCCCAAAGCTCCAGCATTGCTGTAACCTCACCATCAGATTGTTTAGTGTCATATCCAGGACACTCGTTGGGGGGGGGTCTTACCCCTCTGCAGAGGTGCAGTCAGTGTATTCTACAGCTCCAGCTGACTGGACAAATACACATATATACAAGCATACACACATACATATATAAATATATATATATGTATAAATATACACATAGATATATATGGATATACACACACACACACACATATATATCTTGAAAAACTGGAAATAAATCCAACAGTATAAAAATGTACAAAAATGTACAAAAAAAACACGATGTCCTCAAAGGATGTTCTTATTTATTGAATTATTTGCCAATATCAAATGTTTCAGGTTTTTCAGACATTCATGAGAGCGTGTGAGTCATTTAATCAAACCAAAAAGATGAGAAAGATTTAAAACATTCAATTTCCGTTGGTCATATTGTAGTATTCTGTTTCAACTTTGTGTGATGTAATACAATTATTTAATCTAAATTTAATAAAATAAAAATTCCATTTCAGTTTATCAATTCCTTTATCCATTTAGATATGTTAATATTCATTTTATTTACTTCATATTTACTAAGCCTAAACATTCTATAACATATCTATCCATATTTACCAACCCCTCCGCTCGGGCAGGATATGACACAAGGTCAATTTTTAAGCGGAGTTTAACAGGTTTGAATTCAGTTTTCCTTTTCCTAGACTAGTTGCCTCACCAAGGCTGAAGAACCTAGTCTGCCCTACAATTTACCCATAGCTGGAGGGAGAATTATTGGATTCATACCTTTCCCAAGGGTATTAGTGCTATCAATCTATCTATCTAAATGTATATAAATGATGAAGCCAAATTATTTTAGATAAGGGTTTTTGTCAGTTTTCAGCACCAATCTGACCAAATAAGGAGACAAATTGAAAAAATGCAACACTATCAATCAGAGACACGTTTTTTTTTTCAATTTGTCTCCCTATTTGGTCAGATTAGTGCTGAAAAATGACAAAAAACCTTATTTAAAATAATTTGGCTTCATCATTTATATATACTTTTAGATAGATAGATAGATAGATAGATAGAATTACAAAGTCCCTTATTTAAAATTGTCAAATCTGATGTCTGAACATAAAACTGTATTTATATAATTTCTATTCGAATTTCATATTCCATGGCTGTATAAATTCAAAGTATCTTCAACCATATTTGGTCATTGTCAAGATAAAATTAATGATGATTTAAAATCCAATATTATAATAGTGTTGATTTCAACATGGATAGAATGTTTTATATATATGTGCGTGCGTGCGTGCGTGCGTGCGTGTGTGTGTGTGTATGTAGATACAAAAATATGAAAAACGAGGTATTCAAAGGATGAATTTATTCATAGTTGTATTATTTGCCAAAGTTAACTGTTGCAGTTTTTTATTAAACCATCATCAGGGCAGTGTTAAATTGTGATGTATCTTCTGAATTATATTCAGTTTCAAAAATGAAACAAAAAAATGAGAATAATCTTAGTATTCTATTATCATTAGTCGGTTTGATTTGGTTTAGTTTTACGGTATAACAACCGTTGTAGGTGATTTAATGTCGAATCTGGTTTATTCATCTATATTAGATATATATGATTTGTAAACATAAGTCAACAAAGTTAAACAGTTGCAAGTTCCCTAATAATTCAATTAAAACATCAGTCATTTAAAGTTAAAGGAACAAACAGTTCTATTTCTAACAATTCAATTTTGCATAGGTCAGCAAAGTTAAATGGTTCCAAGTATTGGTATGTATCACCAACAATTCAATTAAGCATCAGTCATTTGTTTACATACAGTTAGATAATCAAACAGTTCTATTTCAAACAATTCAATTTAACATAAGTCATTCATTTGCACGCAGTTTAAATGTTAAACAGTTCTATTTGACTCATAGCTGGGACCCTTTTAGGTGCTACCACTCCAGGTCAGAGTAGATCTGGGAGCGATGGCAATGAAAGCGTACTCCGCATTCCCCAAAGCTCCAGCATTACTTGAGCCACACCATCCGATTATTTAGTGTCATATCAGGACCCTCATTGATGGGGGTTGTCATGCAACCCAGATACAACTGACTGGCCCAACTAACATTTTTTTCCAAACGACATGACATAATTACTGTTCAATATCTATTTTAAAACATAATGTATTCGCTATTTTTTATTTTTTTTTTTTTTGGTAGGTGTTTGTAATTTAGAAACGAATAATGATTAGAAGTTTTATTGA
Source organism: Sepioteuthis lessoniana (assembly GCA_963585895.1). Classification (NCBI taxonomy): domain Eukaryota; kingdom Metazoa; phylum Mollusca; class Cephalopoda; order Myopsida; family Loliginidae; genus Sepioteuthis; species Sepioteuthis lessoniana. The sequence continues at coordinate 86,250,728 of OY757929.1, forward strand.
AAAAAAAGTGCGTAAGAATCCAAATGATTTCTGAAATCTTAAAAATTTCAGTAAAGGATCTTGTAACTTTTTATTAAATTTAATTTGACTAAATAAGGAGATGACTCGTATTAGTCCAGAAGAAAGAATATTATAAAATCCAAAAGGTTTAATGCTGGCAAATAATTCAGCAATAAATTAATTCATCCTTTCAATACCTTGTTTTTTACATATTTTCCATGTTCTTGGCTATACATATATATTGTCCTCCACAGACAGACTGTTTCATTGTATCACAACTCTTCATTGTGGCTAGACAAGCAGGATGCTTCAAGCTGGGGCCAAAACCCGCCTAACTTTATATTAGCCCAATAACATACTGCTCAGCCATACAGATAAATATTAAACATTTATCTATATATGTATATATATGTATATATATATATAGTTATATAATATGATAATAAATAAATATATATTAGTTTTTATATATATTTAATAGCATAGATGACGAGAAAAGGTCAGGGATAATCCGTGCTGAGGTGCGACATGATGGTGATGATGATAAATAGCATTGATGCTTATCTGCGACCACTGGTTTCATGCTGTCTTTATACGACAATCATCAGGCTAAAAAAGCTTTTTCTGCTTGATGAGTGTTGTATAAGGACAGCATGAAACCAATGGTTGCAGATAAGCATCCATGCTATTGAATATATATAAAAACTCCTGTTTCTTAATCGTTCTAGCATATAACATTGTCACGTGGTCTCCCATTGAGAGAGGAGAAATAAGATTACTACTAATTCCTCCGTATTCGAATTAACAGTAGCAAGCCGTCAAAGAATGACCGTTAACAGAGATAATGCAGGTCAAAGTAAAGAATGTGGGTCAGAGTGAAAACCAACAGATGTTTGCACTTAGTGACCAGGGGAAGGGAGAAGATAGAAGCCAAATGATTGGCTAGGACCCTAAAACGGAAGTTGCCCCTTCTTCCCATCAGCGGAAATAGAAAATAAGAAAATCAGTTTTTGATCAGACATCGTTGTGACCAGAGGGGGTGAAGCGCATGCCAAGACTCTGGGAAAAGAAAGACGAAAATATCTCGGACAAGAAGGAAAAGGAACCCTACCTTCAAGCCAGGCCCTAAAATAAAATAAATGCCGTCAACCCGAGAATAAAGAAAAAAAAAGAAAAAAGAAAAATGCTCTCCAAAGGAAAATTGTCGTAAAGATATGTAGACTTTAAAACTGTTTCTCCCAATACCCAATTATATATCCTCTCTCTCTCTCAAGTTGAAGAAAGACTAAAGACGAAAGAAAAGAAAAGAAGAAAGACATTTATGTTTCTGTACTATCAGTTTATAATATAGCTGACACGTTGAAGATGTATATCTATGTGTAGTAAAAAGACTGATATATTTTAATGTTCCCACGTGCTCGAGTTGTTCTTTGAGTTGTCTACTACCAAGCTATTATTTCATGTTTCTTTTTCAGCTTCTATTCGCCTTATGTTATGCTTGCTTAAAATTGTCCTATAAATTCCTTTAAAAATCTTATATGGGAAACCGGAGTTGTCGACTACTATAATTAATATTATTACGTATAAACCTAGAGGTCCATATCTTCCATTGTTCTAGGGGTAGGAAGACCAGTGGCCTTGGTGGGTGTGTGAATAGTATGAAAATTGGAAACCCCTTGCCAACGGTGGTCAGTCTAGCCATAAATTAACCCCCACATAATATGCCAGTTCCTATATGCCCGAGAAAGGACTCTGAACAAGGACTTATTCTACGAGGGATCAAGTACCAGCCTGCCCCGTCTTCACACGTGCGAAAAATAAAGTTCCATTATGGGATTTTAATAATTTTGCCGTAACAACATGTTAACCCCCTCTGCTCACGCCTATGAATGAAATAATTTGTAATTTGATTTCCACCTTATTCTTATTTCTACTTTTATTCTATTTTATTTTTTCTATTTTTTATTTTTTTATCTTTATTTTCTGATTTTTATTTTTATTTTTATTTTTATTTTTTAATTACCTAATTTTATCTTCTGAATACGAACTGAAACTCCACATTCACTACTCTGCGACAGGAGAGAAGCATGTAAAGAGTCATCTGACGAGACGGAGAGTATAGCAATAATATTCTCTGCCAAAATAAATTTATTATGATAACTTAACCGAGTTTGAGTCTCCATTAAATTGTACTATAAAAACTAATATATATTTATCTATCATTATATTTTATAATAGCTCTATGAAAGATATTGAGCACGCTCCAAATTATACCACATTTGATTTGTCACAAACCCACCAAGTGAGATAGTAACAATTATACACTGCTGTAATATATATTAAACATTCAAATGATTTAATATTGTTGATCTTACTATTTATATGTTTCATTTTTTTCTTTTTAAATCTGTTGATAGCAAAAATAAAAAAATGGGATGATACTTACCAGATATCAGGGTGATCGAATGCATGAATATGAGTCAGGCCTAAAGAAAAAAAAACATGAGAGATTTTTATCACTAAACAAGTAAATAATGTATAATATCCATTTGTGCAAATATTACATATCAGACCAAGTAATTTTTATGTAAGAATACAGCATAAAATGAACTGAATTTCAAATCTGATTATTGATTATTTTCTTATAAGCATAAAAAGGTCACATAGAATTTTGATTTTTATTTTATTCTAATTGTATTTTAACAATCTATCTATATCTATACATACATATATATTGTACAAAATATATATATATATATATATTGTACAAGGTATATATATATATATATATATATATATTGTACAAGGTATATATATATATATATATATTGTACAAAATATATATATATATATATTGTACAAGATATATATATATATATATATTGTACAAGATATATATATATATATATATATATTGTACAAGATATATATATATATATATATATATATTGTACAAGATATATATATATATATATATATATATTGTACAAGATATATATATATATATATATATATTGTACAAGATATATATATATATATATATAGTGTACAAGATATATATATATATATATATATATATATTGTACAAGATATATATATATATATATATATTGTACAAGATATATATATATATATTGTACAAGATATATATATATATATATATATTGTACAAGATATATATATATATATATATATATATATTGTACAAGATATATATATATATATATATATATATATCTTCTACAAGGTATATATATATCTATATATATATATATACATATATTGTACAAGATTATAGGCTCTCGATCATATGGAAATCAGACCTGACCGATAAAATGAAACGCAGTTTCTTCCAAGCAGCGGTCGTATCGATATTGCTATATGGATGCACTACTTGGACGCTAACTAAACAGCTGAAGAAGAAGCTAGACGGCAATTACACAAGAATGTTGAGAGCAATATTGAACAAGTCCTGGAGGCAACACCCCACAAGACACCAGCTGTACGGCCACTTGACTCCCATCACGAAAACTATACAAGTTAGACGAGCCAGACACACAGGACACTGCTGGAGAAGCAAGGACGAACTCATCAGTGATGTACTCCTATGGACCTCCGCATATGGCCAAGCAAAAGAAGGACGACCAGCTCGAACATACATACAGCTGCTATGTAAGGATACAGGATGTAGCCCTGAAGACCTGCCAAAAGTGATGAATGATAGGGAGAAGTGGCGAGAGAGAGTCAGGGATATCTGTGCTAGTGGCACGAGATGATGATGATGATGATGATATATGTATATATATTATCTATCAGTCTAATGTTACCTTATTGATTTACACCTGAATCTACATGCAGGCCTGGGCAAAACTGTATGAAAGACCAACAGTTGCCCATGCAGCAAGTCTCTCCTCTTTATGAAAGGAAAAGAAAAGTTGTATTTACTATAAGCAGGAAGCAGCACAAGGTCAATTATTAAGTGGGATTTAACAGGTCTGAATTCAGTGATTTCCTTCTCCAAGACTGGTTGCCATACCAAGGTTAAAGAGCCCAATCTGCCCTACAATTTATCCATAGCTGGGTAGAGAGAATAGTTGGATTCATACCTTTCCCAAGGGTATTAGCGTTATGTGAAATGCAAACAGCCTGATCCAGGCATTGGGATTTGGGTTGCTGTGTCTATTTTCAAGCAAAGAGAAAGGAGCTTTATAACTAGGCATTTTTTTAAGAGTTTTTATGTGATAAAATAAGCAATAAAAAAAGAATCTTATGACATTGAAAGAAAATTATTTTTTGCTATTCAAGTGTCTTCGATTGACTTAGGTAGTGCCTTCTATAAGTTTCCAGGCTTTTTTTGTACAGGCATTTAAAATTGTCATTGACTCTTGAGCATTCAATATATTCTTGCTATACATCTCATAAGATGACTGACCAATTTTTATGATTTCAGCTTCAAATGAACAGCTACAACAGCAATTGGAATACACCCTACTAAAGCCTGATTGTCACAGCTGATGAATTTCAAAAATGCAATCTGGACGTGAGGACACTTTAGAAGAACGATATGCAATAAAATTCTGTTTTAAACTTGCAAAAAATGCCACAGAAACTTATGGAATACTTCAGACTGCTTTTCAACCATCTTGCATGAATCAAGCATCAGTTTTTGAGTGGCATAAGAGATTCAAGGAAGGAAGGGAGTCTGTGAGGGATGATGAGAGGTGTGGGAGGAGTAAGGATGTCAATACACCAGAGTTTATTGGCCAAAGGGTTTAGGGTTAGGGTTACTATATTGAGGTTTTAAGGGAGTTCAGGAAGAGATTCCATCGGAAGAGGCCAGCTCTCTTCATATCGGGTCAGTGGCATTTCCAACAGGGCAATGCACAAGTCCACAATTCCATCCTTGTCACAGACTATTTGACCAAGATGGGCATCGACAGTTCGTCAGCCTCCCTACAGTCCAGACCTTGCTCCTTGTGACTTTTGCTTATTCTCTAAGCTGAGAGGCTGTCGTTATGAGACAATTGAGGAGATGAAAGAGGCTGTGACGAAGGTCATTGAGAGGCTCACACGAGAGGACTTCCATGGGGCCTTCCGAAAGTTGTTGTAACGGTACATTAAGTGCATTGCAACCAGAGGAGATTACTTCGAAGGGGACTAGAGTTTCATGTGTATACTATCAATAAAAGTGCCCAAAAAGTCAAGAAACTTATTTAATGATCCTCGTATATATACATAAATATATATATATATGTATGGATGTATGTATGGATGTATCATGGTGTTGTAGTTATTGGGTCACTCTTGACAACAATCAGACAAATCATATGCATATATATATATATATACGTAGAATAAATTGAGCAAATAAACAAAATACTTGAAAAGAAAAAAAGCATCAGATTTTGAAAACACTATGTATATATATATATATATATATATATATATATCTTCTTTTTTTTTTTGCTCCTGTTATCTCAGCAGGCGTCCATCGCTATGTGAACTATTCTGATATCCAAGTCCTGATGATGGTCACTGAAACCGAAACATTCAACGTCGACTTTACATCATAATAAATTCACCAATTTGGATTATGTTTTTCTGCTATCTTCATACTGTCGGATTTTGATCCATATTTACTTTCGTATATATATATATATATATATATATATATATATATATATATATATATATATGTAAGTATTTAATAAATTTATTTTTATTTAAAAATTATGTAATCCATGAAATCTCTGAAAGTTATTTTAATAAAATATAAAAGTAACACTAAAATTATGCAGAAAAGCATTAAAAAATTCAGACTGAAAAAGAAAAATAAAAAATCTTGAAAGAATATGTGAATTTGAATCATTTAGTGTTAAAGACCAAAACTTTAATTATCCACAATGTTTTGGGGTCTTTCATTTTGCTGTGTTTTAGAAAAATAAAGGCGGTAGAAACTATAAAATAAAAGAGGTAGATAACTCAGAAAATATATTTAAGGAGTTACCTCCCTTAGATTATTTAATAATATCTATAGTAAGTAAGTTAGCGACCATAGTCGAGGGTGACCCGAAGGCTCCCTTTTCGATAGCTACTACACCAAGGTGTAGGGGAGGGCGCTACTCCATTCCCAGGATTGCTCCACTTTACCCTTGAACCGTACCTTATAATGCTGAGTGTTAAGCAAGGTGGTATCAAGTACCATTTTTAAAGTCTTTGGTATGACTCGACCTGGGATTG
>OY757929.1:86261967-86300375 GCA_963585895.1 Sepioteuthis lessoniana
CAATAGTCAGGAGACCTGGGCTCAATCCCAGGTCAAGTCATAACAAAGACTCAAAAGATGGTACTTTATGCTGCCTTGCTCAACACTCAGCATTATAAGGTAAGGATCAAGGGTAAGTGGATCAATCCAGGGAAAAAATTAGCACCTTTCCCAACATCCCAGTGTAGTAGCTAATGAAAAGGGAGCCTTTGTGTTCCTTTTGACAAAAGTCACCTAAGTTACTTTTAATTATTTATATATGTTATGTATGGAAAGTTTCAAAAAGATCAATTTAATTTATAATCAAATAAATTGACCAATTTTTTGTTCAAATGGCGTCAAATTTTTACTGTGTGTGTAGAAATAATTCAAGATTATATATTTAAAGTTTAAGACTCTTTTCTTTTCCAGAGAATTGCATTTAAAAAAGAAACATTTAAAATTGAAGATAAAATTCTAAGTTGATTTTACAAAAAATTTTAATATTTGAGGTCATTTGAACAAGAATTGGGTCAAGTTATTAGATTAAGAAATCTCATTAATTTTTCTGAAAGAACTTATATATATATATATATATATATATATATATATATATATATATATATATAAGTTCATATTATTTTATCCATAAAATCTGAAGAAGTCCTGTTAGTTTTGTTGGTGTTTTGAATTATATCAAAACCCATAACAGGATGGAAATAAATTTATAATCCTACTGTGACCAGTTTTTGTTTTTTCTTAAAGAAATATATATATATATATATATATATATATATATATATATATATATATATATACGTATATATATTAATTAATTATTAAATGTTAATTATTATATTAAGTAATAATATATGGTGGTAGTGGTTAATATCTGCTGTTATTTTTTGTTTTTGTTGACATTGATGTTATTAATATTTATAATAATTATAATATTAATAGGTTTGACAATTAGTAGTAAAAATTGTAATAGTAATATTAATTGTGATGATAATTCTTAATATGGTATTATCTATAATACTTGGTATGATTTTATTTATTTAAGGATTTGAGGTTTAGTAATGATATGAATAATATTATGATAATGTGTAAAATACAATTGTAATCTTAAGGATGTATACTATTTTGTTATATTTGTTTAGAATTTTAAATAATCTCTTAACAGTAACAGGTATAATTTTTATTTTTACTTTTTAATATGACCAATTATATTGAATAGTATTAAAATGACAATTTTTTTAGGTTTTTTGATAAAATAGTATTTATATAGAATATAATATTTGATAATATAATTTTATATTTGTCAAGAGGTTATTAATTCCTATGTAAGTTGTTTATAGTCGATAATTTTCCCCTACTTATTCGTTTATTCAATATTTTTTACTTCTCTCCTTCATTTGCCATTACATAAAAAAATAAGTGGAAAGGAAAGAGAAGTCAAAAATTGATACATCTTGATATAGGAAAATTTCAAAATTTTTTCAAATTTTCTAAAACAATATATATATATATATCCATATGTGTGTGTGTGTGTGTGTGTGTGTGTGTGTGTGTGTGTGTGTGTGTGTGTGTGTGTGTGTGTGTGCGTGTGTGTGTTGGTTGTATCAATACAAGTATAGTATATTTTTATACCTACTAATTATATAAAGCATAAAATCTTCAAATGTTATTTTAATAATATATATATATAATTAAATATATATCAGTTGTTATATATATTGAATAGCATAAATACTTGTCAGTAATCCAAGGTTTCAAATCACAGATATTGAGCACTCTCCAAATTATTTCACATTTGGGATGCAACAAACCCACAAAGTAAGATAGTGACAACCAACACTGTTATAATATATATATATATATTTATATATATATATATATATAAAATTAACTTTAATCGCGAGTTGGAAATCTTCTACTAAAGTTTCACCTTATCAGATCATCAGGAAGCCTAACTCCAACTAATGCTAAAGGAGAAAGCGCCGTCTTATATTCAACAAAAACCCACCTAGCTCAGAATTTACTTAAAAAAAAAAAAAAGCACACACACACACATACATATATATGTGTGTGTGTGTGTGTATGTGTGTGTGTGTCTTTATAATGATATACATGTCTACATAATAGTTATCTCAAATAATATAATAAAATGAAAAATGATATAATTGATTAAAAAATTTATATATATATATATATATATATATATATATATATATATATATATATATACATGGAATAAATGAAGCAGATAAACAAAACATTTGAAAAGAAAATAAGTATCAAATTTTCTGAAATAACCTACACACACACACACATATATACATATATATATATATATATATATATATATATATATATATATATATATATATATATATGTATGTATGTATGTATGTATGTATTTAATAAATTTATTTCTATTTACAAATTATGTAAACCATGAAATGTCTGAAAGTTATTTCAATAAAATATAAAAGTAACATTAAAATTATGCAGAAATGAATAAAAAAAAATTCAGAATGAAACAAGGAAGCAAAAAAATCTTGATATGGGAATTTGAATCCTTCAGTATTAAAAACAATGACTATACTCCGTGCAGAAAAAAAAAGCTAAAAACGAAGTTTTTCTTTTTGCTGTGTTTTAGAAAAATAATGGCGGTAGAAACTGAGAACATGAAAGAGGTAGATAACTCAGAAAATATATTTAAGGAGTTACCTCCCTTCGACTATTTAATTAATCTTTTTTTTTTAACTCAAAAAGTTTCTTATTATCTTCTTTCTAAGACTTGAATTTTTTAATATACGATCAAAAAATGTTAATTTTTAACCCTTAAACTGATAGATAGATAGATAGATAGATAGATAGATTGATAAACACTCATATATACATACTTATATATACATTTATGCATATAAATATGTATCAATAAGTACATATATATAAAAACATATATACATGCATATAAATATATACATGTACACAGTTACGTATATATATGGATAGGTATATACTTATTTACATACTTATATAGATATATATGCATATATTAAAATATAAATATCTAGAGATTTATATGTATGTATATACATATATATATATATATTTATATATAAATGCATTATTATATACCAATACCCACGTACATACATACATACATTCATATATATACATATATATACATATATATAAATATATATATATATATATATATATATATATATATATATATATATATATACATGCATACATATATAACTATGCATACATTTACCTATATATATATATATATATATATATATATATGAATCCAATTATTCTCCCTCCAGCAATGGGTAAATAGTAGGGGAGAGTGGGTTCTTCAGTCTTGGTGAGGCAACTAGTCGAGGAGAAGAAAAACTTTGAATTCAAACATGTTAAACTCCACTCAAAAATTGACCTTGTGTCATATCCTGCCTAGGCAGAGGGGTTGGTAAATATGTATATATATATATATATATATATATATATAAATATACATGCATTTACCTATATATATATATATATATATGTGTGTGTATATATATATATATATGTATGTATGTATTCAGTTATATCCAGTAGACATCCGAAGATAATGGATGTGTATTATTCCTGTATAAAACAGATGAGGAATTTCATATGGGAGTGCTCGATGTACGTCTATTGTTATATTTTTCCCTTTGCAGGTTTATATGATAAAACTCACATACAGAGTGTCTACAATGTAATAAGAAAACTCAAACCTGGGTAAATTATCCTTATAAATTTTTTTTGACGATGAATATTATTATACTCTTCGTCTCTTCAGATGACTTTACATGCTTATAACTAAAAATATAATAATAAAAATATAAAAAGATAATAATTTAGTTTTCAAGCTTACATTATTCAAAAATTTCCCCCTGCAATGAAAAATCTAGCATCTGTTCAAATTAGGAGCTGTCAATTTAAACAAACAACCTTTTTCTGATTTCTTAATTTTTTTTTTCATATATATACACACACACACACACACACACACACATATATATATATACACACACACTCACATATACATACATATATATATATGCATATATATATATATATATATACACAGACACACTAATGCATACATATTGATACACACACACACACACGCACATAACTATATATATATATATACACTCATATATATATATATATATATATATATATACACACACACACTGGTACATATATATTAACACACACACACATACACACACACACATATATATATATATATATATATGTTTCATTTTTTTTCCTTAGTTGTCTACTAATTTGATCAATTCCTTTTTATTGTTTGCTTATCACTGTGCTTCTCTGACAAAATACGACCAAAAAGAAAGATCCTTTTTGTTAGAACTTACAATGCATTCTCTACTTAAGGCTATTCAAAAATTTTTGCAAGTACCATAGGATTTTTACATCCACATACCTGTATATACATATAAATATATAGATATACATATATATGAGGGTCATTCAATAAAAGAGGACAGTTATTTTGAAAACAACAAAATAATTTTTTTTACATAAACTTTCTCGACAAAATATAAGCTTTATCCTAGAAATTACTTTAAACTTGCAGCAATGTTTGTTTTGAGTCTAGTTGATTCTAATTTGTGTCTAATCAAACAGAGGTCTGTCACCAAATATTTGCTAGCAGACAAGTGCAAACCATGTTAAATTTACAGAAGAATATGTAATGTGTATGGAGAAGCAGGTTTTAGTCAAAAATTATTTACAAATGGGTTCAATTGTTTAAAGAAGTTTGAAATAGTATTCAAGAAAAAGATGGACCAGAATGGTCCACAATGGCAATCACACCTGAAATGGTGGATTCAATAAATTTGCTTTTTTTTGGCTGAGTTTCATTAAAGGACATTTCTAAACAACTGACAATTTAGTTGTCTAAATTTCTGAGACGAAGCTTGGAGATTTTTATCATTAAGGGTTTTTAGATTTAACACTTGTTCCTGGTTATGGCTAACGGAATCAAAACTGGTGACCCCCGTGGATTCAATAAAGGACATAATTCGAAGTTCCATGAAGGTTTGTGAGTTTGACAAACACCTGAAGAAGGCCAGAGGACATATCAGCTGAAACATTGTGAAAATAACAATAAAGATGAAGACAATAGTCTGAAAATCCTTATTGATAAAAAAACTGACAATTTCTATTGGTACAGTAGACCAAATTGTGTATGATGACGTTGGTTTTTCTAATGGTCAGTTTTCATTCCGTTCCCAAAATGTTGATGCCAGAGAACCAAAAGAGTAAAAACTAGTTGGGAACAGCAGCTACATCCTCCTTACAATTCAGATCAAGCCCCATCTGATTTCCACTTGTTTGGTCCCCTCAAAGAATTCCTGCATAGAACAAATTTTTCAAGCAATGATAAAGAGAACAGAACCGTGAGCAAATGGCTAAAAATTCAGTCCTAAAATTCTACTTCGAAAAAAATACAAGAAATTGTTTTTCAATAAGAAAAATGTTATTTTAAAGAATAAAGATTATATTAAAAAATGAAGCATTTTTTTTTTTCTGGATGTGTTGTATAGTGGCTCGTACCATGTGACTTCCTGTATCTTGGAGGTATAAAAGATGTCGTGTTTCTTAAGCACATCAGTACTGAAAGATCTCGGTCAGTAGTAAAACCAACTTCAGACGTAACACCCATAATGTGAGACTCATAATACTTGTCAGACTGTACCACTTCAGTTAATAAATAATTAACTCTCTTTCACTGTGTATCTCTTCTTTACCATGATACAATATGATGAAATGTGAGTTGTTTTATAGTAAAATTCGCCTTATTAATTCACATACACATACATACACACACAGATATATATATATATATATATATATATATATATATATATATATATATATAGGGGAGTCACTGTGGCAATAAATTTGTGTATAATTAATTACCTTTTTCTTTTGCTATTTCTGTTGATTTTAAATTTGCCTCATCAAAGCTGTTCCCAAATATTTCAACCTCTGCTCCCTGAAAATTAAAGAAACATGCAATTAGAATAAGTTTAGAACATAATTTTTACATTTTCCAGTTTTTGTTTTTTTGATTTGTTTTTTTTATTAAAAGAAAACAATGTCTAATTCAATTTAAAAATCTATAACACATATCTATGCACTGAAAAGTGAAAACATTCAGATATTGAAATAGAGAGTTTTATACTTGTAAAATAAGTTCCCAAAACATCTAGGTTTTGGTTTGGTTTGTTTGGTTTTATGGCATATCAACCTTTGTAGGTTATTTAACGCCAAATCCATTTTTATGCAAATAATCTGTTCTATTGAAAACAGTTCAGTTTAGCATAAGTACACAGTTTAATTGTCAAAAACATTTCCATTTCAAACTATTTAAGCAGTTACATGTAATAATTCTGTTAAGTGTAAATACAGTTTTAATGTCGAAAAACAGTTCTATTTTAAATAATTCAGTTAAGCATAAGCACGCAGTTTAAGTGTAAGTACGGTTTAATTGTTAAAAACATTTCTATTTCAAGCTATTCAGTTTACTCAATTCATTTTAGCATAAGTATGCTGTTAGTTCTATTTAACCCATAGATAGGGCCCTATCAGGTGCTACCACTCTGAGCCAGAGTGGACCTGGGAGCGATGGCAATGAAGGGGTACTCTGCATTCCCCAAAGCTCCAGCACTGCTGGAACCTCACCATCAGATTGTTTAGCGTCATATCCAGGACACTCATTGGGTGGGGGGTCTTACCCTTCTGCAGAGATGCAGTCAGTGTATTCTACAGCCCCAGCTGACTGGGCAATACACAGATTTAAATGTCAGACAGTTTTATTTCAAATAATTCAGTTCAGCATAAGTACAGTTTAGATGTCAAAAACAGTTCTATTTCGAGCAATTCAGTTCAGCACTAGTACGCAGTTCTATTTTAAACAATTCAGTTTAGCATAAATACACAGTTTAAATGCAAAAACCAGTATAGTGAAAGAAGCACAGTTTTGTTCTATTCAACCCATAGATAGTGTCATATCCAGGACACTCGTTAGGGGGGGTCTTACCCCCTCTGCAGAGAAGCAGTCGGTGTATTCTACAGCCCCAGCCGACTAGGCAATCTAGGTTTTGAAAAGATACAAGTGTTCATAAAGAAACTAACCGTACCTTGGTAAATCCCCAGCAATATAGTGAAGGTGCCTGTGGCGTAATGGTTATCATCATAGGAAATGGACATGGCAACACCAGTTCAAATCCTGGACGAGATTGATTGCATTTCATATTGCACAAATACACCTGGGAAAGATATGAATCCAATTATTCCCCCTCCCCAGGTGTCCTAAACAATCTGATGGTGAGGTTCCAGCAATGCAGGAGTTTTGGGGAATGCAGAGTACCCCTTCATTGCCATTGCTACCAGGTCCATTCTGGCTCAGAGTGGTAGCACCTGATAGGGCCCTATCTATGGGTTAAATAGAACTAACGGCATACCTTTGCTAAACTGAATTGTTTGATTAAACTGAATAGCTTCAAATAGAAATGTTTTTCACAATTAAACCATACTTACATTTAAACTGTGTGCTTATGCAAAACTGAATTGTTTGACATTGAAGAGATTTTTGACATTGAAACGGTACTTACACTAAACTGAATTATTATATATAACTGTTTGAATAAACTGTATAGTTTGAAATAGAAATGTTTTGACAATTAAACTATGTACTCATGATAAACTGAATTATTTGAAATAGAACTGATTATTTACATAAAAATGGATTTGGTGTTAAATAACCTACAAAGGTTGATATGCCATAAAAACCAACCAACCAACCAACCCCTGCAATACAGGCATAATAATTTAAACTACAATATTTCATAACAAATATATTCACCTACAAAAATAAGTTATTTACTTCTCAAAATCAAATCTTCAATTTTTACAATGAACATTTTTTTTGTTATGGCAAGATTATATATATATACAGGATGGAACAATAAAATTATCATCCTAAAGAAAACAACACTACAGTTTTATTTTTAAACTTTTATTGAAAAAATCAATTTAGGTAACTTGATTATGTAGTAGAGCTGACATCTATTCAATGTAGCCACCTTCAGCCTCAATCACTGCCTCGATACGGATCCAGAACTGGGAGCATGCCTTTTCCACAAGCACCGCTGGGAGCTTGGCGAATACTCAGTGGATGGAGGCGATCAGGCTGGCTTTGGTATTGTGAAAGGTCATGTTGGTGACGCTCTCGACGTATGACCAAAAAAAGTAGTCCAGCGAGTTCAGGTCGGGGGAGGAGGGGGGCCAGTGAGAGAAGTCGTAGCACCTCTTCTGAAGCCAAGCCTGGGTCTCTTTGGACTTGTGGACCAGTGCTGAGTCCTGCTGCCACACCCAGGGTCTGCCACCGGCTACCTGATTGCACCAGGGGATCACAACACTCTTCAGCACATCCAGGTACACTTTGGTGTTGACTTTCAAGTCAACTTCGAAGATGTGAGGTGGCATGATGTGGCCCTCACTTGAAACCACACCAAAAACCATAACCGTAAGCGGAAACTTTGTTTTCATCACCCTGGGCATGTTGAACCGTCCAGAGTTGCATTTTGAGGGTGCTGGGAATGGTCCTGTTGTCATAACTTGGATCGGTAGAGAGCATGTGTTGTACAGCGGCACATCTCCAATCTCACTCACTGAACATTGTGTCACTTTCAGACATGATAGAAGGCTCCTATTGCTCTTGGGATTTGTACACAACTGAACAACTAGTAGATGGTCTGGAACAAAAAAAGAAAACCGGTTTTCATTAAACAGAAATGGAATCATGTCATCTTTTCTAGGGCGACAATCTTATCATTCCACCCTGTATATATATATATATATATATATATATATATATATATATATATATATATATTTCTGTAAGGTATATCTTGTTATTATTTACCAAAAAGCCCATTTAGCTAAGGCTGTATAAGATGTCAATTGTATTTCTATGGAGGAGTAAAACCTCACCAATGAGTTTCCTGTATATGACACTAAACCATCTGATGGTGAGTTTCCAGTTCTAGAGCTTTGGAAAATGTAGAGTAACTCTTGATTGCCATTACTCCCAGTTCAACTCTGACCCATAGATAAGACCCTGTTCTAAACTTGTGCAATTAAATTACAGATGTTATATTAGATTATTAGAACTGAATAGCAAGTCATGGAACCAGTTAACTATGTGCAAATAAAATTACAAGTGTTAGATGAAAATGTTTGAAATTATTCAACAGTAAGCAAACAAATGAACTCAGGCTTATTTTAAAATAATGTTACCAACAAATAATTCCTTTACAAATAAAATATATTTATGATATATGTATAAACAGGATTTTGGATTAAATCACCTACAAGGGTTGATATGCCATAAAACAAAATCAAATTTTTTATTTGTCTGTTCCTTATTGTTGATTGTTAGTACAATAATTGTATCAATAGCAACTGTGTTTAATAATTGTGTCAGTAATAAGTGTGTCATGGATAATTGTCTCATAATTGTGCCAGTAATAATTGGGTCAGTAAAAATTGTGTCTAATTATGGTGTCAGTAATGATTGTGTCAGTGATATTTGTGTTTAAAAATTGTGTCAACAATAATTGGGTCAGTAATAACTATGTTAATGATAGTTGTGCCAATAATAATTGGGTCAGTAATAATTGGGTCAATGATAATCATGCTAGTAATAATTATATCAGGATTAACTGTGTCAGAAATAATCTTATCTAAGAATTGTGTTGATAATAATTGTGTCAGTGATAATTGTGCCTAATAATTCAGGCAGCATTAATTTCGTCTAATACTTTTGTCAATAATCCAGTAATTGTGTCTGTAATAAATGTACTTGATAATTGTGTCAGTAATAATTACATCACTGTTAATTGTGTCAGTGATAATTGTGTCTAATTATTTAAATAATAATAATTGTGTTATAAATTATTGTGTCAGTAATAATTACATCACTGTTAATTGTGTCAGTGATAATTGTGTCTAATTATTTAAATAATAATAATTGTGTTATAAATTATTGTGTCAGTAATAATTACATCACTGTTAATTGTGTCAGTGATAATTGTGTCTAATTATTTAAATAATAATAATTGTGTTATAAATTATTGTGTCAGTAATAATTACATCACTGTTAATTGTGTCAGTGATAATTGTGTCTAATTATTTAAATAATAATAATTGTGTTATAAATTATTGTGTCGGTAATAATGTTGTAAAAAGTGTGTCAGTGAAAATTGTGTCTACTGATTGTATCTAATAATTGTGTTAGTAATTGTGTTGTGATAATTTTGTCAGTAATAATTGGGTCAATGAAATTCATGTCAGTGACAAATTGTGACAATGATTATTGTGCCAGTAATAACTGTGTCAGTCATAATTGGTACAGTAGTAATTGTGTCTAATAATTTTGTCGGCAATAATTGAGTCAATGATGAGTGTATCTCATGATTGTGCTCGTAAAAATTGTGTCTAATAATTGTGCCAGTGATAATTAGGTCAGTGTTAATTGTGCCAGTGATAATTAGGTCAGTGTTAATTGTGCCAGTGATAATTAGGTCAGTGTTAATTGTGCCAGCGATAATTAGGTCAGTGTTAATTGTGCCAGTGATAATTAGGTCAGTGTTAATTGTGTCAGTGATAATTAGGTCAGTGTTAGTTGTGTTAGTGATAATTAGGCCAGTGTTAATTGTGTCAGCGATAATTAGGTCAGTGTTAATTGTGTCAGCGATAATTGGGTCAGTGTTAATTGTGTCAGTGATAATTAGGTCAGTGTTAATTGTGCCAGTGATAATTAGGTCAGTGTTAATTGTGTCAGTGATAATTCTGTCAGTAATAATTGTGTCAGTGATAAATTGTGCCAGCAATAATTGTGACAATAATAATTTTGTCATTAATATTTATATCAGAGATAAATCTGCTAGGAATAATTGTGTCAATGATGATTGTGTCTAAATATTAGGTCAGTAATAATAGTGTCTAATAATTGTGCCAGTAATAATTGCATCAGTGATGATTGTGTCAGAGATAATTATGTCAACAATAATTGGGTCAGTAATAGTTCTGTCCAAGAGAGAGCTGGGTCCATAATAAATGGGTCAGTGATAATCGGGTCAGTGATAGCTGAGTAATATGGTAATTGGGTCAGTAATAATTTTGCCAGTGATAATTGGGTCAGTGATAGCTGTGCTAATGCTAATGGGGGGTCAGTGATAGCTGTGTTGATGATAATTATGGCAGTGATCATTATCTGATAATTGTTTCAGTAATAATTTTGTCAGTAATACTTGTCAAATAATTGTCAGTGATAATTGTGTCAGTAAAAATTGTGCCTAATAATTGTGTCAGTAATAATTGGGCCAGTAATAACTGGGTCCGTAATAATTGAGTCAGTGATAGCTGTGTTGATGATAATTGGGTCAGTAATAACTGGGCCAGTAACAATTGGGCCTGTAATAATTGGGTCAGTAATAGCTGTGTTAATGATAATTGGGTCAGTAATAATTGGGCCAGCAGTAATTGGGTCAGTAATAATTGGGCCGGCAATAATTGGGTCAGTGATAATTGGGTCAGCAGTAATTGGGTCAGTGATAGATGTGTTGGTAATAATTGGGTCAGTAATAACTGGGTCAGTAACAATTGGGGTCAGTAATGATTGGGTCAGTGATAGCTGTGTTGATGCTAATTGGGTCAGTAATAACTGGGCCAATAATGATGGGGGGGATAAGTAATAATTGGGTCAGTGATGGCTACATTTATGATAATTGGGTCAGTAATGACTGGGTCAGTGATAGCTGTGTTAATGATAATTATGCCAGTAATTATTATCTAATAATTGTTTCAGTAATAATTTAGTCAGTAATACTTTTGTCAATAATTATGTCAGTAATAATTGTGTTTAATATTTGTGTCAGTAATAATTCTGTCAGTAATAATTGTGTCATTAATAATTGTATCTAATAACTGTGTCAGAAATAATTGTGGCCATACTAAGATTAAAGAGCCAATCTGTCCTACTATTTACTCATAGCTGGAGTGATAATAATTAAATGCATACCTTTCCCAAGGGTATTAGCACTGTGTGAAATATAAATTGCCTCATGCAGGACTTGAACTCATTTTGTTGCATACATTTTCAGCAATGATGACCATCACGACGCAATTTGCTTATAGCCAACAGGAATCTGCACTGGATGGTCGAAAAATTTCAACATTAATCAGCTCAGTTCCAAGAGGCCTTCTCTCCTCTCCCACACCAGACAATACCTGTATACTCATTTAAAAGAAGTAAAGGCTGAGTTTATGGCCTGGCACCTAAGATGTCCCTTCAGGGGAATGCCAATGAAACTGGAGCTAATTTTGGCATCACTCTCTGAAAAGTGTGCTTCCTATATTGTTCCCACACTAAACCAACCTCATGTCATATCCCAATACTGTGGCGGTGGGGTTGGTTAGTTTGTTTAATGCCACATCAACCCTTGTGGGCTATTTTTTTGTATATATGATTTCATGAGTAATAATAAAGCGGTAGAAATTTTCATCAACTGTTTTTTTCAATGCAGCCACCACCTTCTAATACCAATAAGATAAAAAGGGTTGGGTGTTTTCTTGCTATAAGAGCAATTTAAAGAATATGGTTGGGAATTAATTATATAAATCCAAGTGCTTGACATGTCTAGTTGATCAATGGGATCAGGCCTCTTCAACTACCCTTCTAGCCCAAGTAAGGTCCAAAGTGGAATGTTGCAGCTCATGTGACCACTTAATAACTTAATCACAGACCACTCAGCCACCAGGATCTTGTCCTCTGGCATTATAGGTCACAACCCACAGCCAACTAGTGGCCCTATTGGGAGAGGGCTTTTACTCCTCTGCAGAGGTGCTGGCCGCATATTTTATAACCCCAGCCGACAGAACATTTGGTTGTAATGTAGAATGTAAATACATAGCAGTGACACTGGAGGTGTGAATTAGCAGACATCTGCAGATTGAAACTGGATTGAAAGATGAATATTTTTGAGTCGGATTTAACAAAAAAAACTTTAATTATTCTTTAACATGTATCAATTTTTCAAGTTAAAAGTTTAAGTGAGACCCAACAGGTTTTATTCTATTTTTTATTTCTAAAACAGCAAATTGCATAAGAATTTAGACACAAGCAAATAAAAATCTTCATTTACACATCTAAATTGAAATGAAAGAATCAGTTTAGATAAATTACAAACCACACTTCTTTAGAAAAATATGAACTTCATTTCTTTAGATAAAACACAAACTTCACTTCTTTAGATAAAATACAAACCCCATTTCTTTAAATAAAATACAAACCTCACTCCTTTAGATAAAATACAAATCTCATTTCTTTAGATAAAATACAAACCTCACTTCTTAAGATATCTGCCACAAAAGATGGAGATGTCTTTGGCAAGACTATCAGGATTGGCATATTGAGTTTACGAGCGGCATATGCAGCAGCCATTCCTGCATTACCCCCAGACGAGCAAGCAAATTTTTTAGCACCATTTTCTTTGGCCTAAAAATAAACAAAAAACAATAAAAAAATTTTGCATTCAATTGAACAGTTTTTTTTTTTGGGGGGGGTACATTGGTCGGAGGTGGGGGGGGGGTAATTGTTGATAAAAAAGAATAAACAAAAACTTGAAACTAAATCAAAAAATGGAATAACCTTGAAGTTATGACTTTGAGGAATTGAAACAAAAGATGGTAGAGAGACATGTACACACACATACATGTACACATATATATATATACATACACACACTCACGTCATAATGGTTACTGTCATTGGAAATGGAGCATAAATATACAGAGGTTAACTTGGATTTTTGCTTCTAACAATGGATTGGTTTGGTTTGTTTAATGATATATCAACCTTCATGGGTTATTTAATACCAAAACCATCCTTATAGAAGAACAGTAGTGGTACTATTTAACACATAGTTGCGGAGATAAGAGGCTTCAGACCTTTTGTAAGGGTATTTGTCCGAAAGTGAATATACTAGCACAATTGGAGTTTGAACTCACTTACTATCATATCATAGACCAGCATGTTAACCACTACGCCATAGGGAACTCCCTCTTCTAACAATGGAATTATCTACGTCATGTAGCTGATATTATCTATGTCATGTACCTGATATTATCTATGTCATGTACCTGATATTTATAGAGGAAATCAACTTTGATAGGAAAATATTAGCAATCTAAAGAAAATTTGATTTCAAAATTGCTGAGGCAGAACTGAAAGAATCTCTTTAAAGAAATAGAGTAAAGTTCCTTGTTTTATATATATATATATATATATATACATGGTAATTTCTAACTTAATATATCAATTCCTCCATTCGTAATTATATTTCCTGCCCATGAGGCTTATGTTATGAGGACTCGTAACTCTGACTTGGGAAGACGTAGCCCCGGAGGTGGCCATGTCCACTGTAGGGAATACGTACCTATAAAAAAAAACACATTAGGTCAAGTGGTCGCACAATTTACCATGACTTGTAAATTCAGTATCACTTATATGGGGCATGAACCAGTGACCCAGTGGTAGAGTTTCGGCTTCTGCATACTGTGGTTGTTGGTTTGATCTCCAGTGGTGGAGATCATGATGTGCACTACTGATGAGACCTAATAAGGTCGAAACAGCTGTTCAGTGCTCCATATGTCACGTGTAGGTGTGTGCCGGATTTTCTTGTCAGGGTAATTTCTAACTTAATATATCAATTCCTCCATTCGTAATTGCATATATATATATATATATATATATATATATATATATATATATATATATAGGCAGCATTTCTTCGTTAATGCAAATTTCATTAAACATAATAGACATTTTATGCCTACATATTTTCTTCTGGATCCGTTCGAATTCCCGTATTACTTCAGATTCTCGAAGCACTATATATTAGAAACCTGCAACCAACACTTAATAGAATTAATTTTCAAACCAGTGCTAATGTACTTAAATGTCTTTAGCTACTGGCACTATTTACAGAATTACATTTAAAAGCAAACGCCATAATCTCCAACAGCAAAGATGTCCTTACACAGTAGTAATTTGCTAAAACAAAAGTTACATCACTTTTGTAATAGATTCTCCCCTGATGATGGCCCAAAGTCGGGCAGAAAGTACTAGGGATACATACAACTATGGACAATACCTAAATCAATTCCCCCCGAATACGATAAAAGTAATATGGGAATTCGAACAGATCCAGAAGAAAATATGTAGACATAAAATGTCTATTATGTTTAATGAAATTTGCATATATATATATATATATGTGTGTGTGTGTGTGTGTGTGTGTGTGTGTGTGTGTGTGGGTGTGTGTGTGTGTCAATGTATGTATATATATATCTATATATATATTACCTTGAAAGTTTCATGATATTTCCAGATATACAAACAATATTTTGGTGTTTTTTACCCAAAAAGTAGGCATTTTTTAGGGGTATTACCTTAAAATCAGTTCATAAAATGTAAAATTTTAATGAAAAATATATTACAAAACCTTTCAATCCAAAATGCTAAGATATTTCAAGAAACCATTGAAGTATTTTGTCTTAAATTGGCAAGAAAAGTATTTTAAAGATTCACCCACAATTTTTATGATAAATTTTATGATTAATTGTTTGATAAAACTGTAAGTCTTTCAACAAAAAAATGACTGAAAGAAAACTTTACAAAACATGTTTTCCTAAAAGTTCAAAATTAATTGATTGTATTGTACTAACTTAACTGTGTAATGGTATTGCATCAAAGTTCATTAAAATCGGAAAGAAAATATTAAGCAGCATTTATAAAAAAAATTCTTTAATAGGAAAAAGAAACTTGAAGAAACTTACTTTCTTACAAAAATATCCAATTCCACGGATCTTAAAGGAGCCACAAGGTTGAAGATTTTCAAGCTTCATATAAGTTTTAAATCCAGTGTATTTACTTAAAGTATCACTTAAAAGACATGGGCTGTAATAATGCAACGAATTCTCTTTCCCATTTTCAGCTTTACTTGAGGTTATGTGGCTTTCCATTTCTGATAAGAAATAGCAAGATATTCATTCATTAAACATATATATATATATATATATATATATATATATATATATATATACTAGCAAGACCAGTAAAAAATTTTCTGAAGGAAACAAATCAAGAAGAACTATTTAAGCAAGAAAGGGTGATTTGCAATTTTATGACAGATAAATCCTAATTTTACATTTGCAATAAATAATTCAAAAATATACTATAATAATCTATATAATACTTAATACGCATATTATTTGTTAGTATTCAATGCTATCAAAACTACAAGGTCAATATTTACATATTCTATTTTGTGGATGGAAGCAATTTTTAAATCATGGGTAAAAATTGCTTCTAACAGAATTCATCTAATTCCCCATCAATCTTTTTTAATATAAAAAATTAGATATGAAAAATGAGAATAATATATAATCATGATTATTTTATATAAGTTGACAACCATAGTAGGGTCAACCCAAAGGCTGTCTTTTCTATACCTTCAACACCGAGGTGTAGGAGAGGGCACTACTCCTTTCCCTGAATTTGATCCACTTACCCTTAATCCATACCTTATAATATTGAGTATAAAGCAAGGTGTCATCAAGTAACAATTTTTGGTGACTTGATCTGGGATTGAACCCCAGTCTCTTAGTTATTTCTTTTCTTTTTTGTAATTCACAATCTATTTATTGACAAAAAAATAAAAGCAAGAAAACTTTATTTATTTCTATTCTATTTCCGTTGGTTTTCCTTATTTTAGAATGTAACATCGATTTTTAAAAAGATGTAAGTGTAATATATTGCCTTAACTGATACATCCGATCATAGATAAAATCAATAAAGTGGAAAAATAGAAAAGTATTGATATGATACCCAAGACATTGAAAAATATGTGGGCGTAAACCATGGCCAATGAAAAACAAGCATTGTGTGGGTGAAGAAGTATGACCATGTGGATCATGTGAGAGTTTAAAGATTATATAAGGTCTAGAATTTTGGCTGAAGTCAGTTCCTGCTGGCTGTTCCCAACTCCTGACAACTCCTTTGTGTGCATGAACTCTCCCCACCTGCTCTCCTGCTTCACACACGTGTCACCAGAGAAGAATAAAAATATAAGATTATATTTTTATATATACTTGTTCCTCATTGTTTGTCTAGATCCAGCAGCAGTATACTACAGAAAGACAAAGGAGATAATTCATGTAATGTGAGTAAGAACTGAAAATTTTCCCAACTTAGGATATCCGAAAGATATCCATAACTCAGCTCCCTGGAGCCAAATCAATTTAAAACCAATTTCATTTTCATCCCCAGACAAGTCTAGGGATACCTTATTATAGAAAATGTTATATTAAAATATCCTGTTTTCTCAATAATTTGGATGATGGATGGATTGATTGATTTTAATGGCATGTCAACCCATGAAGGGTTATTTCATACTTAGATGTTAGGGAATTAAATTCATTGTATGTCCATATTTACATTTTTTAATGCAGTTTTTTAAGATGTTTTTTTTTGTGAAGGGTCCAATCAATTATGAACAATTTTTAAACAGACTTATTTGACCCATAGATGAAATACTAATAGGTACTATCATTTCCAATTTGGAGTGGACCTGGGAGTAATGGAAATAAAGGGGTTCTCCACATCCTCAGAGCTCCAGAACTGCCCAATAATTTGGTTGTTTTGGTTTTGATTTTTGATTTTATGGCATATCAATCTTCATAGGTTATTTAATGCCAAAGCCATTCCTGTAGAAGAACAGCAATGATACTATTTAAACCATAGCTTGGTGGGTAAGGGGGTCCATAACTTTCTCAAAGGTGAATGTAATAGTCTCTAACTGGAGTTTGAACTCACTTACTTTGGAGGCTAAAATACAAAACTTTAGCCATAAGGCCATGGGGGTCTCTCCCAATAATTTAGTTACAATGAAACAGATACAAAAATTCTGAACAAAATAAGCAAATTCAAACTCCAGTTGAACTATTACATAATAGATAATAATGACCATCTTTAAACACTTTTGAAATATCGGTAAGTAATGACAATCCCTCATCTCAGAAATTTTGCCATTAATAAAAAAATTAAACAAATAAATGAAAATACAGAATTTTTTCAATTTGTTTGAATAATTTTTTTCATTTTTATTCATTTTCTAAAATTTTATTTTATTTCATTTTGATTTTATTTATGTTTATTTATTTAAATCATCTACTTATTGTCTTTATATATATATATATATATATATATATACATACACACACACACATATATATATATACTTACATATATATACATATACATATATATATATATATATATATATATATATATATATGTACATTATTTTCTTTTATATTTTTTTTTCATTTATTTTCTTTTCTTTTATTTTATATTCTTATATTTCTTAGATTTTATTTTTTCATACTTTTGTTTTATTTTTCATTTTATTTATTTATATATTCATTCATTTGTTTCTGTGATTTACCATTTGTTATTATTTTTTGTTTTATTTTTGTATTTGATTATTTTTTTTTTGCCATTTGTTTTTATAATTCAAATAATCAGTTTCCATATAAAGTAAGAGTAATTGTCGACTGTAGTCAAGGGCGATTCAAAGGCTCCCTTTAAAATAGCTACTACACCGAGGTGTAGGGCAGGATGCTACTCCATTCCCTGAATTGCTCCACTTTACCCTGATCCATACCTTATAATGCTGAGTGTTAAGCAAAGCTGCATCAAGTACCATTTTTTCAGTCTTTGAGATGACTTAACCTGGAATTGAACCCTGGTCTCCCAGGCCACCCTTGTGGGAAGAATATTCCACATAAATTGACTCTTAAACAGAAGTACATTGTGACAATTCATTCTTTCTCTTTCTTCATACAACAGAACAGCTAATCTTATAACAGGTCAACAGGTCAAAAGGTCAAAATGAATTTCTGTGTCATTGAATATTTTTTTAATTATTTTATCCAGTTGAATTAGCAATCAACTAATACGTCAGTTTCTTTGTTTAATGGCATGTAATGTGTGTCACTTAATGCCAAAGCCATCCTTGCCAAAAAATAGCATTGATACTATTCAGCCCATAGCTGGGAGGATGTTATGGTGATATACCCAATGACATCACTGTATGGACCCTCCCCGACACTATAAATAGTGACTGACTCGATAAACGAGTCAATTGTCTAGTCAGTTAAAAGTAACCATATTTACTGACCCCTCTGCTCGGGCAGGATATGACACAAGGTCAATTTTTAAGCGGAGATTAACAGGTTTGAATTCAGAGTTTTCCTCC
Source organism: Sepioteuthis lessoniana (assembly GCA_963585895.1). Taxonomy (NCBI): domain Eukaryota; kingdom Metazoa; phylum Mollusca; class Cephalopoda; order Myopsida; family Loliginidae; genus Sepioteuthis; species Sepioteuthis lessoniana. Next base: position 86,281,395 of record OY757929.1, read on the forward strand.
TCCTAGACTAGTTGCCTCACCAAGGCTGAAGAACCTAGTCTCCCCTACTATTTACCCATAGCTGGAGGGAGAATAATTGGATTCATACTTTTCCCAAGGGTATTAGTGCTATGTGAAATGCAATTAGCCTGGTCCGGGATTTGAACTCATGTCGCTGTGTCCATTTCCTACGACGATAACCATTACACCACGGGCACCTCAGTTACTAGTAACCATTACTGTCTGTATCTCCATAAATATATACTGCTGTAAACTTTACATCTCTTTGTGTCATTCATTTCTGGCCCTTCAAGACCACAACAGAGGATAAGAGGGTTCATACCTTTCCCAAGGGCATTAGTCCAAAAGTGAATGCAACAGTGCAACAAGAGTTCTAACTCACTTACTTTGAGGCTAATGACCAGCACTTAAGCCATTATGCCATTGGGACTCACCCTCACCTAATACGTAAGCATAATGTGCCCTACTTTCATGGATTTAATGATAGATAAGAATGATATATATGCATGAAAATACAATCTCACTTTGCCCAGTCGGCTGGGGCTGTAGAATATACCAACTGCACCTCTGCAGAGGGGTAAGACCTTCACCAATGAGCGTCCTGGATATGACACTAAACAATCTGATGGTGAGGTTCCAGCAATGCTAGAGCTTTGGGAATAGCTGAGTACCTCTTTATAGCTATTGCTCCCAGGTCCACTCTGGCCCGGCGTGGTAGCACCTGATAGGGCCCTATGTATGGGTTTTAACCCATAGAACTAACGGCATACTTATGCTAAACTGAATTATTTGATTAAACTGAATAGCTTGAAATAGAAATGTTTTTGACAATTAAACCGTACTTACATTTAAACTGCATGCTTATACTAAACTGAATTATTTCAAATAGAACTGTTTTTTGACATTGAAACTGTATTTACTCTAAACTGAACTGTTTAACATAGAACTGTTTTGACATTTAACTGAGTGTAAACAAAATCTGTACTTATACTAAACTGAATTAGCTGAATTAGAACTGCTTGACTAAACTGAATAGCTCAAAATAGAAATGTTTTTCACAATTAAACCATACTTACATTTAAACTGCGTGCTTATGCTAAACTGAATTATTTGGAAATGAACTGTTTTTGACAATAAAACTGTACTTACACTAAACTGAATTGTTATATATAACTGCTTGAATAGTTTGAAATAGAAATGTTTTTGACAATTAAACTATGAACTCATACTAAACTGAATTGTTTTAAATGGAACAGATTATTTAAATAAAAGTGGATTTGGCATTAGATAACCTATAAAGGTTGATATGCCATAAAACTCAACAAATCAAATCAAACCACAATCTCACTATCATTTTATCCATGATACTTCAATTTGCCCTGAGTGGATCAATGTAGATTACCTAATAAAATTAAAACTCAATTTCAATGGCTTTTGAAACCAATTTATTATCAACTGCACAATGTCAGTATTGGGCTGATTAGGTGCTAGGAAGGATATTTAGTCAAGTCCCCACTTACCATGATACACTAACACTGAATAAACAGAAAGAAAGGCAAGATAAGCTCATTGACACATACAGAAATATTTAATACATGTATAATATATATAGAAGAATTAGTGACAGAAATGTGTCCTAACACATAAATTAATATTTAAATTTTTCGTATAGTTATTTCTTAAGAGTTTTTTTGATACATAGTTATATGATGCCAAGCATTTCTATCTAATACAAATTATTTGCACTCAGTAATATAGTTTCAAGTATTCTTATCTGATATTAATAATCATATGGTTTTTAAGTAATTATTTCTATTTAATAATAGTCATTTACTTGTATAATATGCACATAGTCTATGAACAAGCAGTATGTAAAAGGGGTATGAAAATGATTAGAACCTTATTTGATGATTGAGAGTACAATGACTATTGTTAGAAGAGGAGACAACGTCTGTACTGTTCAAAGAACAAAGGTAAAAGAGAACAAGATGGATTCTGGTATTGTCACATGTGACCATGTACATGTTCCATTATCCTAGGAAGACAATTATTTATTGTTTCCGTATACCAGCTTAGATAGAAATAAACAGATACAAAATAAACTGGAGCAGACGGTGTGAAAGATAAGCAAAGATAAATTCATAGAAAAAACAGATTTCTTTTCTGTCTTTTTCCATAAATTTATCTAAGAGAATTTTTATAAGTCAAAAACTAATCTGAGTGATCGGGGAAAAGTATTCACCTGACCCAGAACTAATTTGCAACAGAAATGAAAGAAAGTTCATTCGAAAGGTCACACATACGATGTGACACATAAATAGTTTGCCAAAAAGAAAAATGGAACAGGTTCAAATAGTCTGTATCTTAGACTTGGCACAAGGCAACAAGAATGGAGCATCTAATTAGGATAGAACTCATTAAGAATGATGTGGAAACTATTACATCAAGAAAAGTGCTAACTCTCTCTCTCTCTCTCTCTCTCTCTCTCTCTCTCTCTCTCTCTCTATCTATCTATCTGGCCAGTCAACAGGGCTTAGAATACATTGACTGTATTCCTTGCAAAAAAAAACTAGTTTCTTGATATAACACAAAACAGCATTCAATGGTGAGGCTCCAGTATGGAGATGTGGGGAGTGAAGAGTACCCCTTCATTGCCATTACTCCCAGATCCACTCTGGCCCGGAGTAGTAACACCTGAAAGGGGCCTATCTATGGGTTAAAAAGAAATAAACAGTGTATTTATGCTAATCTTAATTGTTTTAATAGTTTTTGACAATTAAACTGTGTACTTATGCTAAATTGAATTGTTTAATATAGAACTGTTTTGACACTTAATTGTGTGAAAACAAAATCTGTACTTATGCTAAAATGAATTTGCTGAATTAAAACTCTTTCACTAAACTGAATAGCTTGAAATAGAAACGTTTTTGACAATTAAACTGTGTACTCATACTTATTTGAAATGAAACTGTTTTTTTGACATTGAAACTCAACTTACACTAAACGGAATTATTTAATATAGAACTGTTTTGACATTTAACTGTGTGTAAACAAAATCTGTACTTATATTAAACTGGATTAGCTGAATTAGAACTGCTTGATTAAACTGAATAGCTTGAAATAGAAATGTTTTTCACAAATAAACTGTACTTACATATAAACAGTGTACTTATCCTAAACTGAATTGTTTGAAATAGAACTGATTATTTGCATAAAAATAGATTTGGTGTTAAATAACCTACAAAGGTTGATATGCCATAAAAACCCAACCAACCAAGAAATCATATAATTGCATGCAAAAAAAATCTCCTAAGAAAAATCTACACAAAAATGTAAATATAAATATCTTATGACAGTAATTCCCTAACCTACAGACATAAAATAACTCTAGACAAGGTGGCGTGGCATTAAAATTTCTCTTTCTTTCTCTCTCTGACCAACAAACAAATATACTACATCACTTGTGCATTTTCATAGTTTCTTTCACAGTATATCATCACTTTTAAAAACTTTTTTGAATTCTAAAAAAAATGTTTTTTTTTAAGTTTCTTAAAAAAAACTTCTTTTTTTTCCCCGCAAAACCTTTTAATTAGACCTTTAAGTAATCATCTTGGGTGTTGAACAGCTTAAGTCATGGACTGGTACTATGTAACCCAGTACAATATGTTGGATGTTAGCTGGAGAAGAGATCGATAGAGACAACAAAGCAATAATACCCTTCACCCGTTATTGCTTAAAGAGATACCATAGAGAAGAATTATTCAACAAGGAATTTAAATCAGACTAAGAACACGTGACCGGTAAAAATCAGCCTTTTTTTTTTTAATTTCCAATGCTAGTATCATTGGGAACGAGAAAAGTTTTGAAAACTGGGCTAAATCCTGGCCTGTTTGCCGAAAACTTTTTCCGTTCCCACGCTTTTAACCCGGAGTAATTTAGGCAACCTAATAATAATAGGTTATAAAACAGAACTAAGTCCACCATAAAATGTTTTGTTTTTTTAGTAAAAAAAAAAAAATCTCATTTTTGTCTTCTTTCTTTTTAAAATGTGTTTGTCAATTAACAATAAAATAATAATAATTAATTTGATAGAATAGAAATAAAATACTTAAAAATTTCACGAGGCTTAGATTACGCCGATTGTATCCTATGCAGGGAGGTAAGACCCCGACCACCACCCAGGGTGATCCTGGGTATTACACTAAACTCGATATAGTGGCGAGGCTCTATTTCTTGGGAATGTGTAATACTAAAAAAAATTATTAATTTATCACATAAGATAAAAGTCATCCACAACAAATTCATAACAACAGAGCTTGACATAAAGCCAGAAGCACAGAGCCTCCAGTGAGAATCGAACTCGCTAACACAACGGTTTGTCTAATTAGCTTAAAGCTCATTAACAACAAATAAATATCACGCGAGACGATCATAACGTCGTCAACAAAAAAAAGGTTTAATTTTCTCTTTTTCAAATCACTGACTTATTTTGTTTTTATTTCAAATTTTTAAATTTATCTTTCATCTAGGAATTGTTTTTTTTTGTTTTTGTTTTTTGTTTTTCTATTTGGTGGGGGTAATGTTTGGGTTTTTCAAAGTGACATGGGAAAATAAAAACAAAAAGATCCTGAAACACTTCAAGCAAAACTTTTTTTTTTTAATTATCAGATTGTAAATGTTGTTTTTTGTTAACGTTAATGTTTTAGGGCGATTTGTCCTAAAAAAAAAAAATGTTGTTAAACAAACTCTCTGTTGAGAAATTTTAAAAAATTGTTTTAAATCGTGTTTTATATTATTAATTTATCTTGTTCACTACATTTCTTTTGGCAAACTTCTTATGTATATAAATGCATAATTATTTTGATTAGACTTTTCCCTCTTGTCGACAAAAAAAAAAACATTTCTTCGCATTGTTTTTATAAATTTGTGTTGTATTTGCGGACAGGACACTCGGATTTTAATTTTTCTTTCCCCCTTTTTTCATCTGAGTAGACTGACCCCACAAATACAAAAACGTTTTAAAGTGGTATTTTTAGTTAATAAAACAAAAAGAACAATAAAATAGACATACGTGGGAGAGACTACTGTTGTAACGGCTTGTTCTTATTCACGTCAGTCAACAAAAGCTTATCACAGAAAAATGGTGAAAAGTTGCCCGATAAATTTGTGGGTGTACCCTACGAGCAACAAAGGGAAAGTATTCTAACATTCTGAGGTTTAAGTAAAAAAAAAAAAATAGATTTTAATCTTAAAATCTACAACAGTATAAAAATATCATTGCACTAACAAACAATATTACTAATATTTTTTTCTTTTTCCTATCCCTTTGTGACATTTTTTCTGATTTCTTTCATTTATATAAAAGTGGCAGCCTTTTCTTCAGTGAATGAAGTGTCGTTTTTGAAATTTACCAAATCTCAATACAGAGCAATAGACAGAGAATTTTTTTGAATAAAAAAAAAAATTGAAGAAAGTGTGATGGTTAAAAAAAAGACTAAAACAAGAAATAAAATTTTTAAAAAGAACGGAACAGAAAATGAAATAAAAAAGAGAATAAATCTTTTAAAAAAATAAGGTAAGTAAAAAGATAAAAACAAAAAAATTTAAGTGCATTCTCCAATCATGTTTTGATCAACTGACCTCTCTAGGTTCCAAATTTTCAAATCAAAACACCCCACAAGGCACCAACTATTCGGCCACCTGCCTCCCATCACGAAAACTATCCAAGTTAGACGAACCAGACACGCAGGACATTGCTGGAGAAGCAGGGACGAGCTCATAAGTGATGTACTCCTATGGACCCCCACATATGGCCGAGCAAAAGCAGGACGACCAGCTCGAACATACATACAGCAGCTATGTGAGGATACGGGATGTAGCCCTGAAGACCGGCCAGAGGCGATGAACGATAGGGAGAAGTGGCGAGAGAGGGTCAGGGATATCCGTGCTGACGGCATGACATGATGATGATGATGATGATGATCTATGGGTAAACTGTAGAGCAGACTGGTTCTTTAGCAAGCAATTAGTCTAAAAGAATTCTCTCTCTCTCTCTCTCTCTCACACACACACACACACACACACTTACTCTTTCTCTCTCTCACTCTCTCTCTCTCTCTCTCACTCATTCACTCTTTCTCTCTCTCACCAACTCTCTCTCTCTCTCACTCTCTCTTTCTCACTCTCTCTCTCTCTCTCACTCACTCGCTCTCACTTCATAGCTGACACTATTCCTCTTTTATTATTATTATTATTATTAATACCAGCTCTAAATAGTGGTCTTCCACTGGAATCTGAGTGACAACAAGTCCTCTCAGATACCCAGGACTCTTCTAAGTATTCTAGCCGATTTTACTTGTGCAGTGGTCTTGACAGCCTCAATTCTTCGTTTGATCTATGTCATTCTTTTATTAATCAGGCCAAGAATAGGTTTTGTTTTGGTTTATTTGTTTAATGACATATCAACCTCTTATGAGTTATCTAAAGTTGAAATTTGTTTCATTTCTGATTGTTTGATTGTAACTGTAGCAGAAAGAACTTCGAATTTTTGTTTGGCGCGTAAATCAACTTGACCGCTGGTCTCGTCTGATATTTTCACCCAATAAGGATCACATTCTGCCCGTACCTTTCCCAGGCAATTCAAAGACGGTGAAAGAGCGCCAATCTATCTCTTCCTCAAAATCTTTCGAGCTGGACGGACGTATTTCTGTCCGCTCCTCTATCAGCAGCGACTCACCACCATGAGGATATAGCCGTCTAGTTCATGGACCCTGGGGTCTGCACTTCTAAACCCAGGGCCTTCCCAGTTGAAAATGAATTAGACGAAATTATTCCGCCTCTGACAATGCAGCAACTTCATTCCAAGACAACCTTTTCTGGAGACCTTCATACTTCTCTCCTACAGCAAACAGGACCACGCAACATACGGCTGAACATTCACTCCTGTTCTAAAGGCAGCAACTCAATATTTGCTATGTCTATAGCGACGCATATTCCGCTCAGACATTTAGCTGCTATATTTCTTTCTCCACTCAATAACTATTTCTTCTTTCCTACTTGACTTGCAGCATAAAGGTACCCTCTATTCTGGCTGCCATTAAACCTTCTTAAAAACCTTTCTATATCTCACTCCTTTTCACTTATTTTCCTTTAAATATAACGGGAAGGAAACCCGTTCCACCTTTACGTTAAATAATCATAATTCTATTTTAGGGGTCAAATTTAACTGTCGGACCATTTAACTGGGCAAATAACTGATTAAAAATTAAATAGAACTCTTTGTGTTAAATAGCAATTGTTGAAGCGATTTTTGTTGTAAGCAAACAAATGATTTATAATAGATAGAATGATTAGAAATCGATTGAAATAGTTGAAATCATTTAACTCTGTGCAAACAAATGTTTAAAATGTTACGAGCAAACAATTTGTTTACAAATCAATATTTAATATATGTATAAACAGGATTTGGTATTAAATAACCAACAAGGGTTGATATGCTGTAAAACCCAACCAACCAACCAACCAACCAAATCCCTCTCTAAATAATTAGAATAGCTTTTCATGAACTTACTTTTATATTTTATACTGTTAGGATCTACGACATTAAGACTTCAAGAAATCAGGATTACCAGTACACATGAATCAAAGCAGTGTTATTTCTTCTTCTGTTTTGCTTGTTTTATTTATTATTTATTTCACTATTAACCCTAGTAGGATTAGGTTGGGGGGGGGGCTGATGAGTATCAACCGTCTACAAATTGCTAACAAATATTTATAGACTTGCCCATCAGTAGCAGAAGTAGATTGATCAATCAGTGATGACTAAGGTATATATGAACAATGGCCAACAACAAAGTCTAGACTTAATGCAGCCTTGTTACTTAGAAGGAGTATCTTTTGTATTGCACAACTAAAAACAAGATGGCACATCGAATTCCAACAGCCCTTTTATCACAGTTCCCAGAAGACTCCTCTGCTATATTCCTAAGCAACATTTCGTTACGAACTCGTTTCATTACATGATTTACACTACCCACATAACATAACCTATGTGTGGATATTTCATGCAGAATATTACTTTTGGTGGAAATAAAACAAAAAATATTTACTAGCAATTTGTAGACGGCTGATACCCATCAGTCCCCCCACCCCCAAAAAACTAATCCAACTAGGGTTAATACTGAAATAAATTATAAATAAAACAAGCAAAACAGAAAAAGAAATAACAGGAGGTTGATTTGAAAGAGACGTTGTCATTTTATGTATTTCTTTGGTAATGAGAAATAGTTTATAAAAGATATATTGTGTTGTGTTGAGTTTTATGGCATATCAACTCTTGTGGTTTATTTAATACCAAATCGTGTTTTATATAACTAAGGTAAGTGGATTGTCTCCCGTGGTCGACCCCACTCTCTTAAAGATATGTATGAAACCATATCTTTGGTCAGCACATCTTTTCAAATTAACCAATCGCTGTCTTCCAAGACGTTGGCGCCAGATATCTAAAATATGTCTAAGCCTCTTTCTATGAACAAGCTCGGTAATGAGCAGACGTTAAAATTGTTTGTGCTAAAATTCCAGCAGTGAACCGGAGCCGTATGAAGTACGTTAAACTTTCTTATATACGACACAGGGACTTCAGTTTTAAGTGTACTATTATGTGTTTATTTTGTATAATATTATATAACTGCAAACAGAACAATTGTTTTCAATAGTTATGTAATACTTTTAAAATACCAGTGTGTTCATGCTTTTCCCGATATTAATTTATTTTGTTTTCAATATATTTGAGGAACAATTTCCACTATTTTCTTAATTTCACAAACAATTATCCAATATTTTTGATAATATATATACATTAAATATATGTTATTTGCAAACGAATAGTTTATTGGTAACATTTTTAAATGAGCCAGAGCTCATTTATTTGCACACAGTTAAATGGTTGTAAGCATTGCTATCTAACAATAATTGCTCTATTTACACACAGTTAAATAGTTCTAAGTATTGCAATCTAAAAATGATATTTTTATTTGCACACAGTTAAATGGTTTCAAGAACTGCTATCCAACAATGATGATTCTATTCAACATTATTCATTCGTTCGCACACAATTAAATGGTTCCAAGTATTTCTATGTTGCTCTAATAGTTCCATTTGACATCAGTATTTTGTTTGCACATAGTTAGTTGGTTTAAGTATAGTAAATAATTTAGCAGTTCTTTTTTATCCATAGATGAGACCCTAACAGGTGCAACCACTCCGGAACAGAGTGAACCTGGGAGCAATGTAGAGATACTCCACATTCCCAAAGCTCCAGGACTGGAGTCTTATTATCAGATGCAATTTAGTGTCATATCCAGGACACTCGTTAGATGGGGGTTGTCCTACCCCCACTACAGAGATGCAGTCAGCGTATTCTACAGCCCCCTCCTCAGCAGACTGGGTTAAGATATGTTGTGTGAGCGTTCATTTTTAAATATCTACAGTGTACGTAAATGTTTTAGTTTTTTTTTCTTACTTACATATCACTCCTGAAGTACTTAGGGGATAAGAGAGGGAGTCCACATGAAATAAAGGCTAATGTGTTGACCTGTGGACTCCAAGTAAGCAAGTTCGAATTCCAGTGACGCTATTTCCTTCACTTTCGGACTAATACCCTTGGAAAAGGCATGAAACCCTCTTATCCCTTCAACTTTTGGTTAAATAGTATCACTGATGTCCTTCTACAAAGATGTCTTTAGCATCAAATAATCTATGAAGGTTGATATGCCATTAAACAAAGAAACCAAACAAAACAAAACCTTAGAGGATGTAATTTGGTTACAATCGTGAAAATCGAGACTATTTTTTGAGTTCTGCATGGATGATTTTACATATGTCTTTTTTCTGATGTACTGCTACTAACCTTTGGAAAAATTTTTTTTATTTTCAGCCTCACCAGCCCTTGGAGACAAAATAGGGAAAATTATATCTGATACATCTGGATCGTTTTCTATTTTTAGAATTTGTAACACACACTGGTTAAGAACTATAACATATTGTTGTATTGTCTCATAGACCCAACCAAGAACATAATCAAAGATGATTTACGAACTTCAATGAACGAACGAACACACTTCTTTATAAAAATATATATCTCTCACACTTTATTCTCGAAAGGGTTGATGTTTCTGTGGTATGTGAGAGATGAGTGGAGACAGGGACAGACTGCTATACTGACCTAACTACTTCTCTTGACCATAGCACGCAGTGTTATCTTCAAGAACCCACTTAGCACTTCTTCCGCATCTTGGTTGGAGTTACTCAACCGGGGGTCACTGAGGGCCACGGCCCTCAGTCTGCAAGCTGGTTCTCACTTTGGCCTTCCTGTCTCCAACTAACTCAACGGCCGCCGGCATCTACCTATATTCTTTTATAACGTCCACTTGCTTTCGCTTCTTCTTCCGCTAATATACATCGGAGCATCCCTGATTGACGGCTCGGTCAAGGGTCAATATATAACAATATATATTGAAAAATAAATAAATAATAACTCTTCTTGGCTGTAACCGAGTCAGTACTACTGTTGATTGCACCACTTGGATTTTAACGAAATACCTTTTTAAAAAGGCTTCATGGGGACAACACAAGGATGCCGTGTACTATTTCGAACAGATCCTGAGAGCAGCACCCAACAAAACAGCAACTATACAGCCACTTACCTCCCATCTCACAAACCATCCAAGATATCGTAAGTACTGCAGGAGAAGTGAGGACGAAAACATAAGCAACGTTCTCCTATAGACTCCAACACTAGGACACGCCAATGCAGACCGGCCAGCAAGAACCTACACTCATCAACTCAGAGCGGACACTGGATGTCGTGTATAAGACTTTTGCCCAGTTGGCTGGGGCTGTAGAATACACAAACTGCACCTCTTCAGAGGGGTAAGACCTCCCGACAAGTGTCCCGGATATGACACTAAATTGCATTTAATAATAAGGCCCTAGTCCTGGAGTTGGGGGGTGGAGTACTTCTTCATTGCCATTACTCCCAGATCCACTCTGGCCCCGAGTAGTAGCACCTGATAGAGCCCTATCAATGAGCCAAATAGAAATAACAGTGTACTTATGCTAAACTGAATTGCTTGAAATAAAACTGTCTTTGACATTGAAAAAGTACTACGCTAAACTGATTTGTTCGAAATAGAACAGTTTTGATATTTAACTGTGTGTAAACAAAAACTTTACTTATACTAAACTAAATTGTTTTAATTAGAACTTTTTGACTTAACTGAATTGCTTGAAATAGAAATGTTTTTAACATTGAAACCGTGTACTTATGCTAAACTGAATTGCTTGAAATAAAACTATTTGTATAAAAATGGATTTGTCATTAAATAACCTACAAAGGTTGATATGCCATAAAACCCAAACAAACAAACAAACAAACAAATCTAGAGGACTTGCCAAGTAAGATGGTCGATAGGGACAGATGGCGAAAAAGAATCTAGAGAATCTGTGCTGTAAGCACGCCTTGATCATGATGATCATCATGACGATATTACCCGGATATTTACTATTGAGTAAATTGAAATTTATTTTCAGAGTTTTGAGATTTTATTTTTCTTGCAGTTTGTGTGCAAATTCATTTTCTAGTGAACTGAGCAAAATAACAAGTACAAAAAATTCTTTGTCACGTAGACACTACTTAAAAAAACAATCTTGAGCAAGAGTAGCTTAACGGAGCCCATCCCCCTCCAGGTCTTATTTGAATTCAGAATCTTCCCTTTCCTAGACTGGTAGCCTTATCAAAGTTAAAGAGCCCAGTTTGCCCGACTACTTACCGATAGCTGGAGGGAGAATAGTTGACTTCATGCCTTTCCCTGGGCGATTAGTTCTACTTGAAATGCAAACAAACTCATCCAGGATTTGAACTCGAGTCCACTCTCTACGACGATAAATGTTACACCAGAAATGCCTCCTTCAATAGTTCAGGAGACCGGGGTTCAATCCCAGGTTGGGTCATACCAAAGACTTTAAAAATGGTACTTGATACCTCTTTGCTTAACACTCAGTCTTATAAGGTACGTATCAAGGGTAAAGTGGGGCAACCCAGGGAAAGGAGTAGCACTCTTCCCCTACACCTCGGTGTAGTAGCTATTGAAAAGGGAGCCTTTGGGTTGCCCTCGACTATGGTCGCCAACTTTACTTACTTGCTTCGATGTGGCACAAGGCCGAATGAATAAGGTACCTAATGAGACAAATTCACTCGTGTAGGTTTACTAGTCTAGTTTGCTAACCATTACACCACCAGAAGTGCCCTGATAAATTAAAAGTAGTAATTTACTAAGCTTTTTGCTAAGATGTGGCATAAGGCTGCATGAATGGGGCAACCAATAAGACTCGAACTCACACGTGTAGGTTTACTAGTCTAGCTTGCAAGCCATTACACCACCAGAAGTGCCCTGATAAATTAAAAGTAGTAATTTACTAAGCTTTTTGCTAAGATGTGGCACAAGGCTGCATGAATGGGGCAACCAATAAGACTCGAACTCACACGTGTAGGTTTACTAGTCTAGCTTGCAAGCCATTACACCACCAGAAGTGCCCTGATAAATTAAAAGTATCCAGTTTAAAAAAGAGATGTCATCACAGCACGCACGTAAACATACCCTCAAGACTCAGACAAACGTCTTTTCATGTCAATGTCCGGTTATTGGACAAATAGAATCATATACAACAAAGAAATGATATTTTACAAGTGCAGGATAGGTCAATTTTAGATTTATTATAAAAACGTCTCGTTCCGGTTTTGAAGTGTGGAATTTTTTCATTAGTCAATTTAAATCCCCACTCCCACCAAAAACAGTGAAATATCAACAAAAATGTTAAAATTCTCGATCTTACTGTAAACATTCTTCTTTAGATATAGTTGGTTGGTTGGTTTGTTGGTTGGTTGGTTTTTCTAGCAGATCAATCATCTTTTGCGCCAGTAGGACACATGGCACAAAGGATTTAGGCGTTTGGTTTGAGTGCTTCTGAGTGAAATCATCTGGAGGTTACAGGTTCAATTCTGACTACAGGTAAATAACAAGGACTACTTCTATAGCTTAATGCTCATCCCCAGCTATGGTTAACGGAATTAGAACACTCTACCACCGTGGATGAGATAAAGAGTTTAGTTTGAAGTTCCGTATAGGCTCTCGGGTTCGACATTGACTGAAACGTTTTGAATATAACAATAAAGAAGACAGTTGTCCGAATACTGTAAATGATAAAAATTTACCTAGCTTCATCTCAGAAATTTAGACAAATAAGATCAACATTTGTTTAGTTATTTAAAGCCAAGTCAATCTTTCTTTTTTTTTTTGCGAGCAATTCTATGGTTTCAAGTGTAAAGATTACAACTCTTGTCTACCAAATAGTACTTCTCTGACGTAAGATCCAGCGCTGGTCGATATGTTTAGCTTAGCCTGGGAATTTTCACCGAAATCAAATCCCAAGGCTTCCCTTGTTGAATCGAAGTACTGTCACCATTCGCCACGTTATGAATTTTTTATCCGAATAGCCGTGTTTTAGTTACCTCAGATCGTTTCAACTGTGGGAGTCGATCTAATTTTGGCTGGAATCTACGCCGAAGAAAAATCGCTGTTTATGGAGAAAGTAGTTGCTGTCGCGATTCACAAGAACACACAAAAAAAGAAAAGCAACACTCTCGATTTTTTGCTTAATACAACTTTCTCAAAGTTATTTCTTTATCTCGCCATAGAAGGATTTACATAAATAGAATACAAAAGAAAAAGGTCCCACGGAACTTATCCGCTCGTTTGGAAAGTGACAGAGAGATTACAAAGAGGGTTGAGGGAGGCAATTGATAATTCTTGGTTACTTTTAAAAGTTTGTTTATCTCGGCTTTTGTTGACATAACGATCGGGGTTTAATGGTTGATTTTAAATGGTTGATTACGATCGGGCCAGGTACAATTCACAAAGTCGTTCAGTCTTATCGAACTCTCGCTTCGAACTCTCAACTCTGAGTTCTGAACTATTCTTGACTTCGCCCTCAACTCTGAATGGGCTTAGAACTGACCCCCGATTTCACCGTCTGCTGCCGAATGAGTGCTGCGCACTGCTTATATAAACTATAGGCGCAGCCTCGACAATTTTTGGTTACGCCCATGAATAATGATATGTAAATTGCCTGCACGACCGAAATTCTGTATATTTTTTTTTTAGAAATTCCAGATGGCTATATTGACAGTTACTAAAAACGAATTCAGGACGCCTGTTGTTGTTTTTTCTGTCCAGACAATTATTATTAAATTGACAAAATCCACTTATTCCGTCTCCTCTTTCTTACATCTGGAATACTTTAGACCACACAAGATTTCATTAACCCTTTTATCACAGGATTCAATCAACGAATCCATCTATCCATTCCCTGAACCATCACTTTACTTACTAAAGACTCAATTCCAAAAACGTCAGTCAAAAAAAAAAAAAAGATAAACAAATAAAATAAGATAGAAAATAAAATGATAAATTAAAAAAAAACAGGAATTTTCTCTACTTATTCTCTGTATTATAGATCTATCCTTTTATCCTTTTAATTAATCAATTCATTCTAATCCCTAAGAATCGTTAATTAATTAATCCACCTGGGTAGGGAAGTTCTCTCTGTCAAACTTCAAATGTCTGCTTGCTGGCGTGAACAAAGTAGCCTATAAAAGAAGCGCTTGTGGAGGTGCCCGTGGTGTAATGGTTATCGTCGTAGGAAATGGACACGGCGACACGAGTTCAAATCCTCAACGAGACTGATTATAGCACTAACACCATTGGAAAAGGTATGAATCCAATTATTCTCCCTCCAGCTATGGGTAAATAGTAGGACAGACTGGGTTCTTCAGCCTTGGTGAGGCAACTAGTCTAGGAGAAGGAAAACTCTGAATTCAAACCTGTTACACTCTGCTTAAAAAATTGACCTTGTGTCATATCCTGCCTGGTAAATATGATAAAAGAAGCGCTTAACAAAGTCAAATCTCTCTTCGGTTCTACCTCGACAACCAGAATTGCGCAAAAGTATATGCCTTTCCCGACAGGAAATTTCTCCCCAACAAACCTCATGTCGTATTGCCTCGCGATACAATACCTTGACGTAAGTCTTCACACAATAACTTCCATTCTATCAAGGACTCTTAACTTAGGACATTCCCTTTATGCAACTCTATTTAAGCTCTCACTTGTATTGCATGTCATTCTTTTATTCATTCTAGCAACTTGCTCAGACAATAAGACATGTTTTTGTTAATTTGTTGTGAATTGTTTTACATTGTTTGGCTTGAGGAAATTTGAAACAATGATACATTTTCTCTGCCACTGATGTCTGAATTGTGTTCCTCACGCTGAAATAATTGTAGCTGTGAGTTTTAATATTCGGATACAACAAATGAACGTAAACAACCCAGTACATTACACAAATAACTAATAATAATAATCTTTTGTAAACGATTATAGCCTCAAGTAACTATTGTTAATGGAAATAATTTGCCCACTTTATCGGTAGGGTTGAGAATATACTGACTGTACTCCCTGTTGAGGGATAAGACCAACCCCAAAAAGCGGGTATTCTTGGTAGGATACTAAACTTCATGTGATGGTAACGCTCCAGTTTTAGAGATCTAGAGAGCGTGGCATACCTCTTCATTGCCATTACTCCCATTTCCACTTTGATATGAAGTGGTAGTACCTTTTTGGGTCCCATCTATTGTCGCGATCAGTTCACAAACGTAAATAGATCCGATTACTCACCCCGTTTGCTCGATTCGTTTGCACTGCTGCGCAGCACTAAGGTACGACAACCTTAATAGTCAGTTACCTTGTCCGTTTGCACGACTGTGCAGAGCTATGACTCAGGTTAAGCCTTAGCTACCATTTCCGATACGTCCGTACAGTTAAGCCCTAGCCCCACCGATTCGCTTGCACGACTTCGCCTGTGCTAAGGCATGGCAAACCTTGGCCACGATTACCCTGTCCGTTCACTTGGTCCGCAGTTCTATGACACGGTTAAGTCTTAGTCACCACACCCGCTCGACTCTACACGACCAAGCTGCCAACACCAACTTCGACAACGACATGCTCCAGCAATGCAGCATCAGGTCCACGTACGACTCGCTGTACGGACTGCCGACCACAACGACGACATGCTCGAGCATAGCAGCATCTACTTCACGTACGACACGCTGTACGAACTAGCAATCCCATCGACCCCCCTCCCCCGGTTAATCCAATGTACTTCAAACTGGGACATCAATCTACGACTTCGACCAACACCAGCTACTCGCATTGATCATCTAGCTGCCTCTCTAAGACTCTGACCAACACCAGCTACTCGCATCGATCATCTAGCTGCCTCTCTGCGACTTCGACCATACCAGCTACCAACATCAACCAAATAGCTGACGACACCAGCAACTATCCACGAACTAGCATACGTCCTTGTAAACTCGACGAATAAATTGTCGTATTTGTAATATTGTTACCTCGCCTTTGTTTTCTTCATTGTTCTTTTGGCTGTCATTACTCTCACGCTTATCTAAAATAATCAGATCCGCAACACTATGAGTGATATAAATCTGTTTGAAAATTATTCATATTAGATAGGAATACTTGAAACCATACAATTGTGTGAAAATTATTTATATCAGATAGGAATGCTTGATATCATATACATAGTGTGTATTATATCATAAGAAACGACGACACAAAAATGTAAATATAAGTATAAAATGTACACGATTCCCAAACCTCTAGATATAAAATGATCCTAGAGGATTTGGCATGCAGTTAAAATTAATCAATCTGTCAATAAAATAATTTGTACTTAGTTGTTCGGTTTTAAGTATTTCTAATTTTAATAATTTTCAAACAGATCTATTTGACTCATAGATGGGACCAAAAAAGGTACTACCACTTCATATCAGAGTGGAAATGGGAGTAATGACAATGAAGAGCTGACTCCAAACTCTCAAGAGCCCCAGAACTGGAGTCTCACCACCGGATAAAGTTTAGTATTATACCCAGGATACATATATTTAGTAAAAGCGTTTGAGCACAGAATTCATTTAAAAACAACCATTGCATTCCAACATCTTTGAATGAAAATCATATTTGGTCGTGGAAATTATTTTTCGTATTTGCAGGTCTACAAAAACACATAAGAATTAATATAAACAGTGGTTCCGCAATACTTCGGGGGTGGGGTTAGTTTTCAGGGGAAATAACTCCTCAAATATGTTAAAGGGGAAAAACTGCTAACCTATTACTTTCATCTATTTCTAAATCTATCACGAAAATTCTTATATATATATATATATATATATATATATATATATATATATATATATATATATATATATATAACCTGTAATTATAGAAATTCCAGGGAATAAAGGCATATCAATTGCGCATTCTGAGATGAATCGTTCCAGGATTCTATTTCTATTACTAAATTTCGTGAATTTTTACACATAGACTTAATAAAAACAAATCAAATATTATCTAACAATGACAAAAAGGAAGGGAACATTTAATGGAAAAAACTAAAAATTTGGTTTTGAGGAACAGTTCCCGTTTTTGTTTTGTTTTATTTTTGAGAAAAATTAAGTTTACTTTCTTTAAGGTAGTTGGCTTACTTTTCAATAAGGCTAACGTTGCCGATTCCTGAGAAAGTCTGGGTCGATCAAATATTATCACAACTGAGAATAGTTATAAAAGTTTACAACAAAACAATCGCTAATCAAAACCATAAAATTGAAATTTGATAATTTTCATTCTTATTCGTTTCGAATCTTTTTTTTCTAATAAGCTGTTCCATTTGTTTATTTGTTATTTTGTGGGGGGTTACAATTTTTAAACCAAAGTATGGAAATTAGCTGATATCATTAGTAAAAATCGTGACCTTTATTAAGTTATATAGCCGAGTACTCAGAATTTTATTTGAGACATGAAGAAACGCAATTTTTGTGTTGAACTTTAACCAGGAAAAACAAACAAACCGACACAGACAATATCTTTATATCTATATAGATGTGTGAAACAATAATACAAAAAGACACTAAAAAAACAGCACATTATTACGAGTTTTTGTTTGAGCAATTCACTTAAAATGCTCTTAGAAAAGAAAACAACTTATAGTGAACTTAGCATTTGGACTAAATGATATTTTTACTGCCCAAATTCCCAATATGCTTGAAAAAAAAAAGTATGAAACACTGAATAGAATCCTTCTCTCCTTTCTAAATAGAAGCGTCAATATTATCAGGGACTGCTGCTACGACTGGGATCGAACATAATTACATATAAAGCAAAAAAATCGGGGGGGGGGAATGCTCACTTTTCAGGGGAAATAACTCAGCATATATTTTCAAGGGAGGTAACTGCGAATGGTTAACATAGTTCGGTTTTTGATTTAACCTGGAAATATTTCTATTTTTTATATAGTAACAGACACCTGGTAAAAACATTTTTTATCACCAATAGAAATATCTTTAAAAAATTATAGTCATTGTATTGATAATAAAAGAATATCTTCATTGATTATTCAATGATTTAACAAAACTTTCAATCTAGCTTACACTTTTAGGGTATAGGTATTTTTTATTCTATTTTTTATTTTATTTTATTAATTGATTTGTTTATTTTGTGGTAGAAAAGATGTTAAATGTGATATAAACTAAGAGAATTGAATATTTCTAAAAGAAAGATTGCTGAAAAGTTCTTGACCTGACCAATCAGAAAATAACGCAAAGCTATGAAACCTACTTTCAATTCCACATATTTCTTCTACAGTTCAACTCATTTGACAAATGGTTTCTCAAGTTTCTTTATACCCTGTTGGTAGGAATTAGAATATGCTGACTGCATCCCCAGCAAAAGAGTAAAACCTTTCCAAAAAACAGGTATCCAGAATTTGACACTAAACTGTATCCAGTCGCAAGAT
>OY757929.1:86300575-86853075 GCA_963585895.1 Sepioteuthis lessoniana
CAGTCGCAAGATTCCAGTTCTCTTCATTGTTGGTTGGTTGGTTGGATTTTATGGCATATCAACCTTTGTAGATTATTTAATGCCAAATCCAACCACTTCAGTTTAGCATAAGTATACAGTTTGATTGTAAAAACAACATTTCTATTTCAAGATATTCAGTTTAGTCCAACAGTTCTAATTCAACCTATTCAGCTTGATACAAGTAGAGACTTTGTTTACACACAGTTAAATGTCAAAATGGTTCTATTTTTTAAAAAATTCAGTTTAATGTTGGTACAGTTTCAATGTCAAAAACCTCTACAGAGGTGCAGTCAGTGTATTCTACACCCTCAGCCGACTGGGCAATCTCTTCATTGAGATTATTCCCATGTCCACTTCATCCAGAATGGTGGTACCCATTCTGGTTGGTTGGTTGGTTGGTTGGTTGGTTGGTTGGTTTGGTTTTATGGCATATCAACCTTTGTAGGTTATTTAACGCCAAATCCATTTTTATGTAAATAATCTGTTCTATTGAAAACAGTTTTGTTTAGCATAAGTACACAGTTTAATTGTCAAAAACATTTCCATTCCAAACTATTTAAGCAGTTATATGTAATAATTCAGTTAAGTGTAAATACAGTTTTAATGTCGAAAAACAGTTCTATTTCAAATAATTCAGTTAAGCATAAGCACGCAGTTTAAGTGTAAGTATGGTTTAATTGTCAAAAACGTTTCTATTTCAAGCTATTCAGTTTACTCAATTCATTTTAGCATAAGTATGCTGTTAGTTCTATTTAACCCATAGATAGGGCCCTATCAGGTGCTGCCACTCCGGGCCAGAGTGGGCCTGGGAGCGATGCAATGAAGGGGTACTCCACATTCCCCAAAGCTCCAGCACTGCTGGAACCTCACCATCAGATTGTTTAGTGTCATATCCAGGACACTCATTGGGTGGGGGGTCTTACCCCTCTGCAGAGATGCAGTCAGTGTATTCTACAGCCCCAGCCAACTGGGCAACCCCATTCTGGACTCCTCTATAAATCAAATAGATCTATTTGAAATTTATTAGCACAAGGAAGAATTCAAATTAAGAAGAGTTGCTTGAACCAATAATTGTTTAAAAAGTATAACTATTATTAATAACTAGATATAATGGCTTGAAATTATTAATAACTAGATATAATGGCTTGAAATTATTAATAACTAGATATAATTGCTTGAAATTATTAATAACTAGATATAATTGCTTGAAATTATTAATAACTAGATATAATGGCTTGAAATTATTAATAACTAGATATAATGGCTTGAAATTATTAATAACTAGATATAATGGCTTGAAATTATTAATAACTAGATATAATTGCTTGAAATTATTAATTACTAGATATAATTGCTTGAAATTATTAATAACTAGATATAATTGCTTGAAATTATTAATAACTTGATATAATTGCTTGAAATTATTAATAACTAGATATAATTGCTTGAAATTATTAATAACTAGATATAATTGCTTGAAATTATTAATAACTAGATATAATTGCTTGAAATTATTAATAACTAGATATAATTGCTTGAAATTATTAATAACTAGATATAATGGCTTGAAATTATTAATTACTAGATATAATTGCTTGAAATTATTAATAACTAGATATAATTGCTTGAAATTATTAATAACTAGATATAATTGCTTGAAATTATTAATAACTAGATATAATTGCTTGAAATTATTAATAACTAGATATAATGGCTTGAAATTATTAATTACTAGATATAATTGCTTGAAATTATTAATAACTAGATATAATTGCTTGAAATTATTAATAACTAGATATAATGGCTTGAAATTATTAATAACTAGATATAATGGCTTGAAATTATTAATAACTAGATATAATTGCTTGAAATTATTAATAACTAGATATAATTGCTTGAAATTATTAATAACTAGATATAATGGCTTGAAATTATTAATTACTAGATATAATTGCTTGAAATTATTAATAACTAGATATAATTGCTTGAAATGATTAATAACTAGATATAATTGCTTGAAATTATTAATAACTAGATATAATGGCTTGAAATTATTAATTACTAGATATAATTGCTTGAAATTATTAATAACTAGATATAATTGCTTGAAATTATTAATAACTAGATATAATTGCTTGAAATTATTAATAACTAGATATAATTGCTTGAAATTATTAATAACTAGATATAATGGCTTGAAATTATTAATTACTAGATATAATTGCTTGAAATTATTAATAACTAACCGGGACATTGGCCCAGCGGTTAGAGTGTTCGCCAATGGCCCGGGAGACCTGGGTTCAATCCCAGGTCGAGTCATACCAAAGACTTTAAAAATGGAACTTGACACCACCTTGCTTAACACTCAGCATTATAAGGTACGGTTCAAGGGTAAAGTGGAGCAATCCAGGGAATGGAGTAGTGCCCTCCCCTACACCTTGGTGTAGTAGCTATCGAAAAGGGAGCCTTCGGGTCACCCCCTCGACTATTAATAACTAGATATAATTGCTTGAAATTATTAATAACTAGATATAATGGCTTGAAATTATTAATAACTAGATATAATGGCTTGAAATTATTAATAACTAGATATAATTGCTTGAAATTATTAATAACTAGATATAATTGCTTGAAATTATTAATAACTAGATATAATGGCTTGAAATTATTAATTACTAGATATAATTGCTTGAAATTATTAATAACTAGATATAATGGCTTGAAATTATTAATTACTAGATATAATTGCTTGAAATTATTAATAACTAGATATAATTGCTTGAAATTATTAATAACTAGATATAATGGCTTGAAATTATCAATTACTAGATATAATTGCTTGAAATTATTAATAACTAGATATAATTGCTTGAAATTATTAATAACTAGATATAATTGCTTGAAATTATTAATAACTAGATATAATGGCTTGAAATTATTAATTACTAAATATAATTGCTTGAAATTATTAATAACTAGATATAATTGCTTGAAATGATTAATAACTAGATATAATTGCTTGAAATTATCAATAACTAAATATAATTGCTTGAAATACTTGAAACCATAATATAACAGTATGCATATTTTTTGTATTAGGTGTTATGTTTTGTTCTGGCCAAACAAACAACAACACGTAATATATATAAAAATATATCTTTATTTTCTGGACAGATGCTTGTGTGAAGTGGGAGCAATCAGGAGAGGTATTCGAATCATTCGTCTATGAAGCCTGGACACTTCAGTGTAAGTTAGACGATGGCCGAGAAAATGCACACGGGCTAACGACGGGACAAGCTTGCGAGAACAGCGGAATTTTACTGTCTTCCGTTCAAAATCGTCGACCTTATATTCCCATCAAACTCCCACGCAGAGATATAGACATGCCTCTTCGCCCACGCAATCTCCTCCCATAACTGGCCAACGGAACATGCAACTTCCGCCCTCTTTAGAGAGACATGTTTGATCATCGTCGAGCGGAAATAACTGTCATGCAGTTCACAGGTCACCCTTTTCCGGTGCATCACTTTGTGACTGCACCGTAGGATTTTAACTTCGTCCCATATTGTCAGCCAAGCTGTATTTTAGATTAGGTAGGAATACATGAAATCATATTAGAGTGTGCAAACAAATTATTGTTATTAAATAGCAATAGTTACTATAATTAGTAATATTATTAGTATTATTAAAATTAAAAATAGTTACTAGCCCAGTTGGCTAGGGCTGTAGAATACACTGACTGCTACTCTTCGGAGGGGTAAGACCCCCTCCAACGAGTGTCCTAGATATGACCCTAAACAATCTGATGGTGAGGTTCCAGTAATGCTGGAGCTTTGGGGAATGTGGAGTACCCCTTTATTGCCATCACTCCCAGGTCCACTATAGCCCAGCATTTTAGTACCTGATAAAGGTCCTATCTATGGGTTAAATTGAACTAGCAGCATACTTATGCTAAACTGAATTTTTTTGACTAAACTGAATAGCTTGAAATAGAAATGTTTTTGACAATTAAATCGTACTTACATTTAAACTGCGTGCTTATGCTAAACTGAATTATTTGAAATGGGACTGTTTTTTGACATTGAAACTGTACTTATACTAAACTGATTTGTTTAATAAAGAACTGTTTTGACATTCAACTGTACGTAAACAAAATCTGTACTTATATTAAACTGAATTAGCTGAATTAGAACTGCTTGATTAGACTGAATAGCTTGAAATAGAAATGTTTTTCACAATTAAACTGTAATTACATTTAAACTGTGTACTTATCCTAAACTGACTATTTTCATAAAAATGGATTTAGAGTTAAATAACCTACAAAGGTTGATATGCCATAAAACCCAAACAACCAACCAACCAACAATAGTTACTTGAAACTATAATTGTTTCCAAATGATAATTATCATTAGTTACTAGAAATTGCTTGAAAAAAAAAGAGTAACTTAGGCATTGAATAACCCAGCAAAGGTTGATGTGCCATAAAGCCAATGAATCACCAACCAACCAGTCTTTAACTCCTTCCAAAAAAAATCAAATGGTCAGATTGCAGAATTGCACAACACCAAAATGAATTTGTTAATATAGTGGATTATGGGCACCTCACAGGGTATAATGATTAGCTAGCTAGATAAGCAAATCATTATTCATAAGTTTGATTCTCACTGGTTACCCTATACATCTACTCTTGTGCCTAAACTAAGCTAAGCTTAATAAATAACTATATTGAGGACCATTTTATGGACCCCCTTCTCCAACAATGAAAAGGAAATGAGAAACCCAGCGATCATCAGTTTGTAATGATATAACCTTTGATTGTTTTGTCCTTGAGAATAGATTTTTGAGATTGTTGGGAAGTTAATCAGAAAGAGAAAATTCAAATCCCTTAAGATTGTTGTAGGAATGGCATGAAATATCACCTCAATCTAAGTACATCACAATTCCAGCAAAAAATTTTGCTTTTTCCTTTTCAGAATAACACTTGTATCCGGTTATGGCTAATGGAATCAGAACAGGAAACACCCCCCTCTGGATTTAATAAAGGACATAGTTCGAAGTTCCGTGAAGGTTCCCGAGTTTGACAAACACCTGAAGAAGGCCGGAGGACATATCGGTCGAAATGTTGTGGAAATAACAATAAAGATGAAGACAATAGTCTGAAAACCCTTAATGATAAAAATCATCAAGCTTTGTCTCTGATTTTTAGACAACTAATGCTTTTGTTAGTGTGCAAATTTTAATCAAGTTGTTTGTTATTCTTTCATAAACTATTGCCTTCTTCCTTTCTTTCAATCTGAACCCGATATCTACAAACCTTTCAAACTCAACTACTAGCTAAATTTCTAAGATAGTTAAGGAGGAAATTCCCATGATGTAGCAGCTAACATGCTGGACTGTGATACAGCAGGAAGTGATTTCAAATGCCAGTTACATTATTATTTTTACTTTTGAGAAAGGCATGAACTCCTTTATCTCTTCAGCTATGGGTTAAATAGTATTGCGACCGTTCTTCAATAAGGATGGCTTTGACATT
Organism: Sepioteuthis lessoniana; assembly: GCA_963585895.1. NCBI lineage: Eukaryota > Metazoa > Mollusca > Cephalopoda > Myopsida > Loliginidae > Sepioteuthis > Sepioteuthis lessoniana. The sequence goes on from OY757929.1 coordinate 86,306,130, forward strand.
AAATTACCCAAAAAGGTTGATATACCATTAAACAAAAAAAAAAAAAACAAACTAGGATAGTCAATATCTTATTGATAGATATGATGCTTTAAAATGCAAAGTAGATGGATTAAGAAAAGAGAATATTTTAACCGGCACAATGGAAGACGAGAAAAATATGATGAAAGAAAAATAATTAAAAATAGGGCCATATTTTCACCAGCCGAAGCCCAAATTCAATATTGGAAAATATTGGATTAAACATCTGTCCTTCTGGACACATAGCGTAATGGTTATAGGCATTGGTTCCATAAGCTTCTAAGGAGACAATCATCTGGAGGTTGCAGGTTCAATCCTGACTGCAGGTGAGTAACAATACAGGAATACTTAACACCTGTACCCAGTTATGGCTAACAGAATCAGAACAGGTGAACCCCGTGGATTCAATAACGGACCTAGTTCAAATTTCCGTGAACATTCCTGAGTTTGACAAACACCTGAAGAAGGCCGGAGGACATATCAGCTGAAAGGTTATGGAAATAACAATAAAGATGGAGACAATAGTCTGAAAACCCTTAATGATAATAACAATTAAATATAAAATGAAGAGGTTTGTGTACAAGAATAAGGTTGTGTGAGTTTGTGTTTGAATGTTTATGTGTGTCAGTGTGTGTGTGTGTCTGTGTATGTTTGTGTGTGTGTGTGTGCAAGAGGACTAATATACTCTCACTTTTAATTGGGGTAAAATTTTGGATACTTATTTGAAATATCCAGCAACAGGAATGTTAAAAAAAGATCATGTTTACAATCCTGATGAGAATAAATTTTGGTCATTGTCTTCTTTTTATTGATACACTTTTATACACTGAAAAGTCCAATCTTAAAAGGTAGCCATATTAATTTTTCAAAATCCACCATCCCTCAGCCAGAAAGTGCTGATTTTTTTTATAGTTCAACAGTGAATTAATTTGACTTAGAATTGGATTTAGGGTTAATAATAAATTACTAAATCTATGTCACCGGACATTAGCCTAGCGGTTAGAGTGTTCGCCAATGGCCCGGGAGACCTGGGTTCAATCCCAGGTCGAGTCATACCAAAGACTCAAATATTGGTACTTGATGCCCCCTTGCTTAACATTCAGCATTATAAGGTACAGATCAAGGGTAAAGTGGCGCAATCCAGGGAAAGGAGTAGTGCCCTCCCCTACACATTGGTGTAGTAAGCTCGACTATGGTCGCCAACTTTACTTACTTAAATCTATGTCTAAAAAACATCACTTTTCATTAAGGTTATGTGTCTGTATCGGGGTTGGTTGAAGAAATCAATATGACCAACTTTTTGAGATTGGATATTTTTTATTTTTTGAGAGCATAAAAGTTTATGAATAAAAGCACAATGATAAAAACTTATACTTACCTGGATTTAGAATGTAATTTCTATAATCTAATATCAATTTTCTTAACATAACTGCTGTTATTTTTCCAGCAGGCTATTTTAAATAAATACCAAGAAAGCTGAAAGGACCTAAGTATAAAAGAGTGGACAAGCTACTTAACCTTCAATCAATCATATCAAGCTGTTTGCAGCATTACTTCACTTCACATGAGGATTTCTTGCGTGTTCCTTTTTAACTCAAACTCTGGTATGTGACTTCAATGAACAAACAAATGATGTTCTAAACAAATACCACTCCAAACAACCATAAACAAGAATAATTTTTTCTATTTTTTCAAACCAATCTTGTCTCCATTATTGTGTTGCTTCTCACTCTTTTCTGGTTATCTTACGTTATGGTACACCAAGATGTTTACATTCCAACAAGACTAATCTTCATGCATTGGTACAATAGCTCTGTAGAGGTTATAAGGATTTCTTGTTGCTTAACACTCAATAAGTCCCACACCTGACATATAGACAGCACTACTAATAAAAGACCCATATGATTTTTATAAAGTACTAACCTTCAAATGGCATGTGTCAAAATTTGAGCCCAATATATATATGAGCTATATTTTGGGATGTGCAAAGTATTTTGTTTTGTGTCACAAGTCAATCGCAATGATTGGATGTATACCAATTACAGTTATTTAAGTGAAGTTACTGCTGCAAATTTTCAAAACAATGAAAAATCTGAATTTCGTGTGTTGATAAAGCATTACTTTCTGATGGAAAAAATACTGTTCAAGCAAAGCAATGGCTTGATAAATATTGTTCGGACTCTGCTCTGTTGGAAACAATGGTTAAGAGGTGGTATGCTGACTTTAAATGCGGTCATACAGACACAAACCATGCTGAACACTAAGGTCACCCAAATTCACCAATTGTCCCAGAAAACACCAAACCCTCTACAAACACATTTTGGCCATTCATGAATTGAAGTTGCGTGACATAGCAGAGGAGCTGAGGATGACAGAAAGCAATCTTTTACTATTTTGCATGAACATTTGTCAATAAGAAAGCTGTGTTCAAAGTGGGTGGCGAGTTTGCTCACAGTCGATCAAAAACAACAATTGTCGACAATTCAGAGCATTGTTTGCAACTGCTTCAACACAACAAAAAGGAGTTTTTGCGTAAATATGTGACAATGGATGAAACATGGATCCACCACTTCACTCTAGAGTTAAATCGGTAATCAGCTGAGTTGACAGCAGCAAATGAAAGCCGTCTAAAGCGACCAAAGATGCAAACATCAGCTGGCAAGGTTTTGACCTTCATATTTTGGAATGTGCAACGTATTTTGTTCATTGATTACCTTGAGAAAGGAAGAACCATCAATAGCGGATATTATATAGCATTACTGGTGCATTTGAAGGAAGAAATCGCAAAAAAATGGCAACAAATGAAGAAGAAAAAAGTGCTCTTTCACCAAGACAATGCACCATGTCACAAGTCAATCATAACGATAGCAGAACTACATGAATTGCACTTCGAATTGCTTATGCACTCACCCTATTCTCCAGATCTGGCCCCCTGTGACTATTGGCTGTTTGAAAACCTTAAAAGAATGCTCCAGGGCAAGAGATTTGGCTCCATTGAAGAAGTGATATCGGAAACTGAGACGCGTTTTGAGGCCAAAGACAAATCGTTCTATAAAAAAGGCATTGAATTGTTACAGAAGCGTTGGAATCAGTGTATCACACTAGAAAGAGATTACGTTGATGAATAAAGTCGAATCCTGCCTAAAAGTTGTTCTTTTATTAGTTAGGCCCAGGACTTACTGAGTGATGTGTTATTTGGTTTTTAGTTTATTGGGTTTTGATATCTGACTCCGTTGGTTTTCTTCTTACCCCCATCTTAGTTCTTGGCATCTTTTTGTCGGTAAAGAAAAAGAAGGAGACAAAAATAGGACATAACTTTTGAATTCCAACTTTATTTTTAGGCTTTCACATGGCTACTCTGTTGTGAGTTATGCCTTCCTGGACAATTTGAGCACAGTCGTTTCTCCCAAATAAGGCATTGAAATGCACTAGTCATTTTCAGTGCTTGATATGTCCAAAGACAGTGTTTTAATATTGTTGGTTTTGGCGGTACTGGTTCGCTTGCAGCAAACATGGTGTCAGGGTACTAAACCTAATCAGCCATGAGTTCACTGTTGGTGGCCACATGAAAGAACCTCCATTCTGTGTTATGGTGGAGACTGAAATGAGAGCTAATTTCTCCTTTTGTGCAGGGATGGTTCCATTTCTGAGCATGTGTTGCCTCACTTCTTGTCAAGGGCTTCTGGGAATTTCTGTACTTCTTGAACTTATTCTATTTTATTTATTCTATTTTAATTTTTCTAATCACTACAGTTCCCACTACAAATGCTTTATGCAGAATAAATTAGGAAAAGTTTGTAATGGTCTCTGTCATACGAACAAAAGTAAATTCTAATATTAGTAAAGTTCTGTTAATGTACAGAGGAAAATATTTTTGGTAGTTAAGTTCCATGTGTCAGGTTAACCTCTAGGAAGTCCCTGGTTGCTATCACTGGTTCCTTGAATAAGCTGACTGAATAAAAAAAAAAAAAAAACTTCTTTTTATTACTCTTGATGAAGTTTTGTAAAAGATTTATCTAAAGAGCTGATTGCATCAGAGAAATTTTAATGAGAGGAAGAGTATTTTCCATCTTTTAAACAGAGTTTTGTTCTTTGTTTTTGTTTTTAATCCAGAACATCTTTTTGGTTAGGCAACCAGTCTAGGAGAGAGAAAACTCTGAATTCAAACCAGCTTTACTCTACCTTTAAAAATTGACTTTGTGTCACATCTTTTGCCTGTGGGATTTGGTTGAATACATGCACATGAAATAAGCCAAGAACATGTTAAGTTCCCATAGTAACAGGTATCCATAATCATATGATGCTTCTATTTAGGAAGGAATAAAGGCTTCTATTACACTTTTCATTGTGGTATCCATTATATAAGAAATTTGAGTGATTAAAAAAATGTCTATTAAGAACAAAAAGGTCATTGAATTATCATTCAGTTGCAAATTGAACTGGAAATTGCTTTATTCTCTTAGGTACAGCATTTTAAGTTTTTTGTGCAGATAAAAATCAATGATTAGGCTGTTTTTGCTGGTTATTGTTACATACAAACATAATTAGAATTTTAGTTTTATAGATATATATATATAAAGAAAAATTGATAACAAGGTAATCCAAGTAGAAGGAGAGATTTATTGATATATGATATAAAAGAAAAACCTTTAAAAATGACTCATATTTTTTGCAATAATATTTATTTCAGTTGACCCTATATCTTTGAAATGTTTGGTTTGGTTTGGTTTCTTTGTTTAATGGCATATCAACCTTTGTAAGTTATTTCATGCCAAAGCCATCCTTCTAGAAGAACAGTAGTGGTACTATTTAACCCATAGCTGGGATTGAAATGTTTGATCTGCATCTTCAGACAAAGAAAAAAAAAATATATATATATATATATATATATATATATATATATATGAGGTGTGATCAAAAAATATTAAGACAATATCTTTAAATGTTCCATAGCACAAAAAATTGGCATCTTAAGTTCAAATACTGGACAAGGCTGTTTATGTTTCACTTTGTGCAAATGCTCTTGGCAAAGGCATGAATCCATCTGTTTTCCCTCCAGTTATGGGTAAATGATAGGGCCAACTGGGTTTATTAGCAGTCAAGGAAAAAGAAAACTTTGAATATGGACTAGTTTTACCCTGCTTAAAAATTAACATTGTGTCAGAACCTGTTTGTGGTCAAAAGGATCCATACATTGCACCAAAAAAGTAATATTTAAATAAAAATTATTTCACTCTTCTAAAAGAATTAAAACTCAAAAATTATAATATAAGAATATAAAATATAAAATGTAAAAATGATTTTTAAAATTTGAAAAATAAAAAACCTTGAAGTCTTGTTAGTAAATGGAGGTATAGGTTGTCACTGCATTCTACCATCTTTAACTGTGCTCAGTATGATCAATGGTTACTGGAATTTGATGCATGTGTGTTGGCTTTTTAAGAATAGTAAAATTATAAGGAATTAAAAAAGAATATAAAGCAGTTGTTTGTTACTATTCCAATAGTCATGAAACCCAGTCGGCTTGGTCTGTAGAATATGGCAACTACATCTCTACAGAGAAGTAAGACATGTCTCAAACCTTATTTAGTCAGATGAGCGCTGAAAAGTAACAAAATCCCTTATCTAAAATAATTTCTCTTCACTGTTTATATATATTTACAAATATAGATACATAGATAGTTGGATTAAAAGTGATAGAGAGAAGATCAACTTTGATAGATGTTGTATAGTATATTATGCATATACAAATATACACGAGAACATAATCAACTGATAACGATGACTTCAATAACGAACAAATACACTTCTTAATAAAAATATAAATCTCTCACATTTTATTTTTGAAAGGGTGATGTTTGTTGTGTGTGAGAAATGAGTGGACACGGATGGACTACTATATTGACCCAAGTTCTTCTCTCGACCATAGCAGCACTTCTTTCGCATCTTGACTTGGGTTGCTCAACCGGGAGTCACTAAGGGCCCAAAGCCCTCACTCTGCAGCTGGTTCTCACTTCGGCATCCTGTCTCCAACTGACTCGAACCGCCCGGGCACCTGGTTATATTATTTTCTAACGCCCACCTGCTTCTGCAGTTCTTCTGCTTATTTACACAGGTGCATCACTTGATTGACAGCTCGGTCGAGGGTCAATATATAACATAAAGTCAGATAGATATATTATGGAATGTTAATAATCAATAGATATTAACTAAATAATATAAACATTAACATAGATATGATATGGATTTTGTTTGCCAATTGTCCGGTTGACCGGGGTTCCATCCCAGGTCACATCATACCAAAGACTTAAAAAATGGTACTTGATGCCTCTTTGCTTAACACTCAGCAATATAAGGTATGTATCAGGAATAAAGTGGAGCAATCCAAGGAAAGGAATAGTGCCCTCCCTTACACCTCAGTGTAGTAGCTATTGAAAAGGGAGCCTTCTGGTTGCTTGCGACTACAGTCGCCAACTTTACTTTACTTACAAGTTGCATCACATAAATTTGAAATAAATTTGAAACAGAGTGCTACCTGTAAAGGTCGAATGTTTACTATTTTCTCATCTTTTTCATTTCATTTCCTCAGTTACACGCCCTAATGAACATCTAAAAACTAAAACCTTTAATGTTGGCCAATATTTATTCAAATAAAATCATCCTTTGAAGACTTTTTTTTTCATCTCGGTACATTTTCATACTGTCAGATTTATTTCCTGTTTTCCTCATATATATATACATATATATATATATATATATACACACTCTCACGCACAAGCACACACATACATATATATATATATATATGTATATATATGCGAGAGATATGAAGAAAGTTGAATGAATCAAACACTTAGCTCCAATTCAAATGCAATATTTCGTTCATTTTATTCCATCAAACTTCTTCAGACAGAGACTGCTTTCTGAGTTTTTCTATTTAAAAGCAATTGAGGAGAATAAGATGGTGGAGAGGGTATAGATGAAGGAGGAAGAAGTGGGGGATTTAAAGACAGATGTTTCAGTTTTCATTAAAGATTTTTTTTTGTTGTGAAAGTGGAGATAGATTTTAGGGAGCTGATAGGAAAAAGTAGGGATGGGTTTAAAGTCACATGTATAAGGTTTCATAGAGGATTTTTGTGGTGAAAATAAGTAAATATATATATATATATATATATATATATATATATATATATATATATATATATTAAAATTAGTTTGCTATATTCATAAACACACAGTGCTTAATATCAGTGATAGAGCATATATATATATGTTAGGACAGTATAGAAAAAGACTCAAAGTCACATGCAATCATAATAATGTATTTATATAGATATATATATATATATTTTTCTTTTTTTTTTTCATCATACAACGTGTGAAAGCACGTGCGATACCATGTCCTCATCAGCCGCCATCCAGGGGTGATAACACAGTTTCGGTAGCTCAAGGCGGTACTGCCACCCCAGTATATATATATATATATATATATATATATGTGTGTGTGTGTGTGTGTGGAGAGAGAGAGAGAGAGAGAGAGAGAGAGAGAGAGAAATATGTATGAATACAAAATTTTTATTCAGTTGCAAATTGGACTGGAAATTGCTTTATTTGCTAAGTAGTGTCGATTTAAGTCAGGAGGAGGCAATAACCTTTGTTTGTGGACCACATAAGAATTTTTAGAAATTCTCGAAGGCTTCACTGAACTTATATGGCTAGAATTTATAAAATCTGCAAAATATTAATAGTATTGATAGGTATTTTTTAAAAATCAATTTCAATTTTTTATATGCACGTTAATATTAAAGATAATGCAGGTAAATAAACTTTGGAAAATAATTTCCGTACGACACAAAAGATACGTATTTAAATTTTTTTGATGAAGCAAAATCAGTTAATGTTAATTTTTCCCTGATCCTAAATATCATCTTATTTTTGAAGCGTTTTTTTTTTTTTAACACAGACGTCATTCTCTAATCACTTGTAAGCAAACCGAATCAGAAATTTAAAAAAAGAAGCCTTCTTTCGCAATTTTTCAAAGGATAAAAATCAAATGAAAGTAATAGAAGTGATATACCATTTAAAAAAAAAAAAAAGTAAGAATAAAAATGTAAAACAAATTCTTTAAAAAAATTCGTCTTACATCGAGCATCCATATTAAACCAAAAAAAAACAACATCCCCAAATTCTTATGAATTCTGAGCTTTATTTAAAATAGAGACAATATTAAACTTTTTTTTTAAACAAATTCGTTTTAAAATTAAGTCTTGAATTTTCACAACAAATAAAGTTTTTTTTTAATCAGTTGAAAAGTGCAGAGAATTTTCAAAATGAATTGTCTCGAATAACACGTGTTTCGGACACACTGTTGCTAGTCGAAACATGATGTTCTACTACCGGAGTTACTAATAAATTAGGTTAAATACATATGTTTTTCAGTTTTTGAATTAAATATAATCTTATTTTTTTAAAACTAGAAACTTTCTAGAAAGAAAAAAAAAGAATTCTATCTAATAAAGCAAATCTGTGATTTTCAAGGAGAAACTTCGTCATTGTGCATCACGGTGATAGTATTGCACAATCAAGATGGCGGACGTTCCGGTCTCCGTAAGTGTCCTCAGATATTTACTGACACGTGTTTTCAGGTTTCCCCTTTTTGAAAACCCTTTAAAATCTTCATTTTATTTAATCTTTAATACATTGTCTGATCTTGTCTATTTTTTTGCAGAATGCTGAGGTTCTGAAGCAGTTTGCCCAGAAGGTAACCACTTCCAGTCAAAATGAGAGACTTAAAATTTTGGATTTGGTTGCCAAATGTGCGTCTAAAGGTAAAAATAATAATAAAATATTGTCAATTAATTTAGACGCATTTTTGAAATTTAATTTTCATTGTGCATTTTTCTTTTGTATGAAAAATTAATATTCTTAGTTTTCATATCCAATCGTCTCTGTTTACTGCTAAATTTTTAGTTTTTAAAACACTTTTTTTTTTTGTCTGAGCCATCTGACACTTAAGAAAAGCTTTTTTCAAATCTTCGTATTTTAACTTGATGTGAAATGCAAATAAAATATTGAAAATCTTCTAACACGATTCTTATTTTCTTCAGATTATTAATTAGTTAATATTAACCTTGATTTAAAAAAGAAAAAGTCGTCATTTTAGATGTTGCCTATTTCCTTTTTTCTTTCTTTATTTATTTCAAATGTATCAACCATTGTAAATTTAACACTTCGGTTTAGTTTTTGTATATATATATATATATATATATATATATATATATATCGGTTAATTTGGAATTTCATTAGATTTTTAAAAAAATAATTATTTGCTTAATTTTTTGAATGCATCGGCTCAAAGTAAATTTAACAAATGCTACACCATTTTTTTTTTTCAATTAATTTTATGAAATAAGTCGATATAAATCTGTTCAAGAAAAAAACTTTAGAAATAAAAATACTTTTTTTTTTCTTAAGAAAGGGTGTTCTTATTAATCGAAGAAGAAAAATATACTCATTTCTTTAAATAATATTAACTTCATGGCGATGAGATTTAAAGTATCATTTGAAAAATGTCGACAAAATAATCTAACTTATTATTTTGTTTTGTAATTACGTTTCAACACTTCAAAGTTTTTAAACTAAAAACATATTCACTAAAAAATAATAAAGAATATTTATAAAACTTTGATTTAGAAAAGAAAAGAAACACCGATTGTTTAATTATTTAATAAGAAAAGTTAATTTTGAAAAGATTACTTTCAATTAGATTTCCTCCTATTGTTAGGATTTAATGAAAATAACTTCAGTGTTTTTTTTTCATGGCGGTCTTCACTTCAATTTAAACCAAATATTGAAATGTAACAAAACCGTTAGATTTAAACTTTTAATTAAAAAAAAATCATTCATAAAAAAATAATTTATACAAAATAGAATTATTGATCTGTTTTTCTGTTGTTTATTTAACCAAACCGCTAAATTTATCTTTAGGATACGAAACAATTTCTGTCATCAAACTTGTTGAAGATTTTCAATAAATTCCCCTTTTTCAATTTCATTTTTATTTTTTCATCGAAAATATAAAATCGTTTAGAAAATATTCTTGTTTTTTGGGGATTTTTTTTTCGTTCTAATATTTTTACACCTTTTTAGGGTGATTAGACTAGATAATAAAATCGCAGGTAATAATAGGGGATATTATAACAATTGATCACATATTCAAATCAGTACATACACAGATTTTAAAATAAGGGTCGTATCAACAATACTCTATAATCTGTATATCCTCCTTGGGGGTTAAACAAAATCTGTACTTTCACATGCATACTAATTGTATAGATGGCAAAAAACTTTCTGTGATAGTTATTTCAAACCAAAGACTTTGAAACTTCCATTTAAACTTTATTTCATTTCATAAAAAGTAATTTGCGTAAAATAAAATTCTCTATTTAACTTAAGTTTTCTATTGAACAAATTTTTAAATTTTTCTTTTGGATATTCAACAATTTTTGTCATTAAATTTGTTGATTTCCAGTAAATTCCTTTTTCAATTTCCTTTTTTTTTTTGTTTAAAGAAAAGATATAATAGAATCGTTTAGGAAATATCCTTGATTTTTTTTTCTTCTGATTATTTACACCTTTTTAGGATAATTAAACTAAACTGATGAAGTTAGCAACCACATATACAAATCAATATGTGCATAAGTTCTGAAATTTATGAAGCTTAACTGTGGCACAAAATCAGAAGTATGAAGCACCCAGTGAGAATCGAATTTACTAACAGTTGTTAGCTAATTTAGCTTGCTAACCATTACAGGATGTGGAATGCTTACAGGTTCTAAAATAAGGATTCCTCCTTTAGAGTTAACACAACCTGTACTTCCACATCCATATAATTGTGCGGATGGCAAATACCTTTTTGTGATTGTTATTTCACACCAAATACTTTGAATATTTTTGTAGAATATCTACTAACCCCTAGTCTATACGTACTGTACTTAAGTCGCATATAACAATTTGTTAATGGCTTTTTGTAATCTACATTTTATTTTTAGATGAATGTCAACCACCATCTTTTAAATTTTTTTTTTTTTTTTTTCTATTTTAGTTACTTCATAAACTGAGTCATCATTTTTAAAACAGCAAGGAACAGTACACATTGCAAACTTTAACTGGTCAGAATTTCTTAATTATAGTGGTTGACAATGCTATATCTTAAAAATAAAATATTAACATTTGTGTGTTTAAAAAAACAAACAAAAACAATTATGATAGACAAGTAAAGGATAGGTTTTATTTAGATATCTGTAAAAAAATTTGCTCTCATAGCTTAGGTAATAATGCAACTGGTATGGATGACTAAGCTTCTCTACAGCAAGAAAGCGAGGTGCGTTTTATGTCTGAACAAAAATTTCTCTTTTGGTGTTTGGTGCACACTGTTTCTTTGCTATCATAGAAATAATGATTTTTATGATTAGAAACAACTAAAATTTAAAAAAAATATATTTAAAGGAAATACTATTGGTTGGTTTTATAGCAATTCAACCTTTATTGGATCATTTAATACTGAAGTCTTTTTTTTTTCTTTTTTTTAAGCAATTATAAAGTTTCCAAAAACTATTTCTATTTAATAATGATCATTTGTTTATACACAGTTAAATGGTTTCACATATTTTTATCTAATGTAACAAATTGCTATTTTTGATTGATTGATTGATTGGTGCTTTAATGACATATCAACCTTTGTAGGTTATTTAATGCCAAGTCTTGTGTGTGTGTGTATATATATATATATATGGTAGATCTGACTAGATGAAGAAAAATAAGCGGGAAAAGTGGATATACTAAAACGCAGACAACAGATTCAGTTCTGAATATTTCCTTCTTTACTGACAAAAACTTTTTCAACTTAGTTAAAACAAAGTTTTTGTCAATAAAGAATGAAATATTCTGAACTGAATCTGTTGTTTGTGTTTTAGTAAATCTACTTTTTCCACTTATTTTTCATATATATATATGTGTGTGTGTGATTTGTAAGCTAAATAGTTTATAGGTAAATATTCTTGTTTTTTAAACAAAACTGAGTGGACAAATTTGGTTTCATAGGCATATGCTTTATAAATGGTCTTATTTTGTAGTTTTATCTTATATTTTTTGTATATCTACTTCTTTGATGTTTGCAATTATGTAATCAGTTTCAATATTCATTTTTTTCTCTACTGTAGGATCTATTCATGGTTTTGGTTGCATTGTTTTTGTTTGTTTGTTTGTTTGGTCTTGTTTATTAATTTCTTGATGTTGGGGAAAGGTCACTAGATTGAGATGATGATGACTTTGATATTTTTGCTCAGTGGCTGGTTAGGTATGGTTTATTTTGAATTGTTGGGAAAGTTGGAGGTTTGCTGGTATAGTTAGAATGTGTTTTGGGTTTTTCATTGTATGGTTTCAAGTTAGGCTTTGATTATGTGATGTGGATTTTTCTGGAGATATCTATTTTGGCAATAGGTTGGCAGGTGATCATTCTGTTTAATCTTCTCTTTACGGTACTTGTTTCTGTTGAAAATTAAAAGTTTTCCATAGATATCTTTTGGCAGTGGTACAGGTGTTGTGTGTTCTTTTTCTTTGATTTCAGCTGAGTATAATTTCTTTAACTGTTCTTGGAATTCTGGCCAATTGTTTAATTCTATTTGAAATAGTTTTTCTTTGAGAGTTCTGTATTTTTCATTTGCTTGTTTGTTTGTTGTTGTTGACTGGGCTTGGTTTCTGTGCTACATTAGAGTGTTGTATATCAGGGGAGCAAATAACAACAACAACAACACTTATAAAAATATATACTCTCATTTTATTTATGAACAGTTGAAATTGGTTGTGAGAGAAAGATAAACAGGGAACCGCTATGATTTATTCTTTGTTGAAATAGATATATTCAGAGCCTTACTTCTTCTTTGTGCTTCTTTCATGGGAGACTGATACAGGGCTGGCTTCTCAATCTGCCCCAGAATGGCTGACTGATTATTCTCTCGGCTAACTGTTGGGTTTGAAAACTTCTGTCATTATATATTTCCACTGTCTCTTGCTTATCTTAAGACACAGCTGTACATCCTGTTTTGAGATCCACTAATTGGTCTGTTAAAGGTCAATATGTAACATTAGCATTGGTGTTATTTTTTGTATAGGATTCTACTTTTTTTTTTTTTTTTTTTGCTTGAGATTTTGTATTTCATCCACATGATTTCTCTTTTGTATATATTGCAACTTCTTGAAAATGCAGGATGATTCTCTTGTTAAATCAAGCATTCGGCTTTGTTGGGACAATCATCCTCCGTTTGGTCTGGCCCTTTTTGGCTACACCTTCCACATGTTTGATATCCTCTATAGCTATTCTTGTGGTGCCCATATTTTTGACATTTAGAATACTTTACGAGTGTGGGGATATATTGTTCCACCCTTTCAAAGTAGTATCCAATTTTTATTTCCTTGGGAATTATGGCTACATTAAAGTCAAAATATATGTTTGTATTTCTTCACCTTTTTTTAATTTGTATCCTGTGACTCATAGCTTTTATAAGGCTATTTGTATTTCCTCTGATGTAACTAAGGATAACTCCCTGTTCCTAACAACTCCCTTTGAAATGCTTAGTCTTTAATTTGGGTAGAGTTTGCACTTCAGATTGTTGAAGGTTCTCATTTTAATGAGGTTTTCAGCATTTTTTTTGTTATCTGCCTCTACAAGTAGATTGTGGCTTCTAATTTTTTTTCACAGTTAGGTTTGCTCTATTAGAGATTTTTTTTTTTTTTTTCAATTTAGAAAGGGAACAACAGTTTGACTAAAGGAGTTTCTTCCAATGATTCTATACCAATAAATCTTGAGAATTCTGTTATTACTTTATTTTCTGAATCAGATTTAGAGAGATTTTGTTTAAGTTTTTTGTTAGTTTTTGCCATGTTTTTTTTTTTAATTGGAAGTGCATTAGGCTGGGTTTTACCCCTCTGCAGAGGTTCAGTTGGTATATTCTATAGCTCCAGCTAACAAGGTGAGCTATTTTTTAAATCACAGTTTTGTAATATGTAGATAGGGAGTGCACATGGCATGAAAGTTATTATTATACAAAAACTAATATGTGTACAAGTTCCAAAGTAGATAATGTATTACCAATATCCAGACTCCATATTGATACATTGTATATCCTCCTCAAACATTAACACAGGCCTGTACTTTTGAATATTTTTGATAGCATATGATTGTGTATTTATATAAATATTTATATATTACAAGATGGCTGAAGACTTGAAAATTTTATTTAGATGTCTACTAGCATCTTGCATGTAAATCCAGTGCCCAGCTCAGAATATATATATATATATATATATATCTACATATAAGAGATGGGCAGTTTAACTGTAAAACCAACTTTTTTCTGTTTCATTTTCACGTCGTGAAACCAAAATTTGCATCCAAATATTTTACAAAACTAGGATCATTTGATTTAGTGCTATCCTTACTGAGTGACCATATCCAAAGAAACATTGTTGAAAAAAACTTTCAAATTTTAATAAAATTAAATTTTATCAACATTTTTTTTTTTATCAATATAAGAGGAAAATATTGAACAAAAATATGATAAAGATATTTAATTGACTAGTTTTAAGAAATAAATGTGAAATTTATTTGTTTAGGAGATAAATGAAGAAGAGAAAAAAAAAAAGAAATATGACAGATATCTATCTTTTTCATATGATAGGATTTTTAATTAAAAAAAAAGGGAAATACAATATGATATCTGAAATGTATTTGTTTCAGTTTTCAAAAAAATACTTTTTGTGAAAAAATTAGGTTAACAACAAAATGTCTAGAAAAAAAAAAAGAATAAAAAATAGTTGCCACTTTTGTCTTAACGCTAGATTTTGTTTTATTTAGAAAGATTATTTTCTTTTCTTTCCAACTATATAAATATTTTATGATTGGACCTGAAATAGTCAAGAAATTATGAGTTGAATGGACTAAGTTGCAAAATTGTCATTCTCAAATGAAATCCGATATCGTCTATAAATGCTATCAAAACACAAGAAAATGAATGGCTTTCTTAAAAAGCAAAAATACTAAATTAAAAATAAAAAAAACCAAATCAAACCGCAGTATTGAAAAAAACAACAAAACCGATACCAAAACATAAATTGCCAAACTGCCCAACTCTAATATACATAAACATTTTTTTTTGAATTCAGTTTCTAAACAATATGTGAAAATATATTTTCTTACTGTTTTTATTATCTTCAGGTGTTTAATATTTGATCACTTATTTGTTTAATGATATTTTTAGTTTAGAATGTGGGAAAGTTAAAAATCTGACTTCATTTTTGCACCTATAGAAAACTAGTCACACTGGATTACATCTGACATTTGCTTGATATATCAAATATGTAAATTTTCTCCAAATTATGAATCATTACAAATACATTGTCTATCTTTCAGGTCAAATATTTCTGTTGAATTTGTTCTTATTAGATAAGACAAAGACTTGTAACCTAGTTTGATCTTGGGTTGGTTAGTTATGTTTTATGGCATATCAATCCTTGTGGGTTATTTAATGCTAAATCCTGTTTACACATGTATTTTAAATGTGTATGATTTGTAAACAAATAATTTGTATATAACAATTTTTTGCACAGTTAAATTGTTTCAAGTATTGCTATTTTGCACACATTTAATTGGTTCCAAGTTTTGTGATATAATACTTAATAATTCAATTTAAGAAACTTTTGTTTGCACACATTTAAATAGTTTCAAGTATAGAAAATGATGAAATATTTGTATTTGACTCATAGATGGGACTCTTACAGGTACTACCACTTGAGAATAATGAAGGGCTACTTCAAATTCCCCAAAGCTCCAGGACTAGAGCCTTACCATCAGATGGTTTTAGTGTCATATCCAGATAAAAGCCTAGGGTGGGGAGGTCTTAATGAGACCACTGAAAGAGAAGGCCAGCCCTATGAAGGGGGAAAATATGGCATCACCATCTTGAGTCAATTCAGCTTGTAGAAAACATGTCGTTAGTGTATTAAATTTTTCACAATGTTTTTAATTTTTTCTTTTAAATATTGAATCAATTTATAAACAAAAACAATGCCATATAGATGTGTTGTACCTCCTTACAAATGAAATCATAAAAATTGATCTAATGTACATATTTTCTTTACTAAAAGATAAAAAACATTGTCTGATATATGGATGTGTGTAATTGAAAGAATGGATTTTATTCGTTCTAAATTTAGTGGAATGAGTATTTTCTGTATTAAAAAGCAAGTAAATTCAATGGAAACTTTAATGATTTAATTAATTTCATGTCCTTTTTTTATTCAAAATACATTAAGACTAAATTATGATAGATAAATCTAGTGAAGTTTTCAAAAGCTAAAAACTTAATTTTTTTTCAAGGAAACTTTAAATATAAATTCATAAAGGAATATTTTTATAGGCATAAAAAATAATTCTGATAATTATAACAATTTTTTAGAATTGTTTTATTCATAAAATAATATTGTTTATTATTTTGATTTTAAAGATGTTGAAAATTCTCTGTTTATTTTTATATACCTTTATTGAATTAATAAATTATGTTAGAACTTTCTTCATTTTTCCTAGAATTGTAATTTATACATTTTGTAGAAAGGAATATGAAAGGGGACAATAAAATTCCTAAGCATTTAACTGATCAAAATATTCTTGAAATTCTGATGGAAAACATGAAGAAAATGGACACAGAACAACTGCAAACCAAACCTCAAAATATAATTCCTATATTAAATCTAGTTATGTCATTGGCCTTATCAGTAGACTGTTCTGTTCACTAACGGTCTGGGAGACCGGGGTTCAATCCCAGGTCAAGTCATACCAAAGACTCAAAAAAAATTGTACTTGATGCCACCTTACTTAACACTCAGCATTATATGGTAAGGATCAGTGGTAAAGTGGAGAAATCCAGGGAATGGAGTAGCACCCTCCCCTACATCTCCATGTGGTAGCTATTGAAAGGGGAGCCTTCGGGTCACCCTCAACTATGGTCACCAACTTTACTTACTGTTATGTCATTTCTACTATTGGTGCAAGAAGAATCAAACAAACATTTTAATTCAATCAAATTTATATGAGTAGCTAAACTTAATGACAGAGTAAATTTGATTTTTCAACAGAAATGATATTTTCTTCATTGTTGTTAAACTGCACCCCTAAAGGGTACAGGTTTGTTAAGAGACAACAAAAATAGAATTCTACCTTGATATTCAACCATTAAAGGACTCACTTTATCAATGCATATGAATCCTTTGAGTTATAAGATAACAATTTTCTTATATATATCAAAATTAAATCTAAATTACAAGTACAGAAAGACACCACAGTATGTTTACTTAATGAAATTCACTTGAAACCTTATTTTGATTATAAGGGTGGTAAATATTCTTGGCTTATTTCACAGCAGCAATGAAGCTACAACAATTGCTTTTACTTTTAGGCTTAGCAGTGTATTCCCACATTATATGTATCCTGTGAACGTTATGCCAACTGAACATCTTCAAGCTGAGAATTTATTTGACATGGTGAAACGTATAATAATTAATTTGGTGGATATAGGCTTTCAAGTATTATGAATGATAAGAGATAATAATGCTAGAAATAAAAAAAAAGAGTTATATCTTTCTTTTTTGGGGGATCAGTGCAATATCTCAATATGGCAAGTGTTTGAGTTTGAAAAAAAAAATCAGAATCCTTCCAGTTTTAAAATTGAGCTTATCATTTAATCAAGAATATATTAAAATTGATTTGAAGAATTTACAAGAACCAAATTGGGATAAAGTGACAAAGGAACAAAAGTTAGATATTACAATCATTAATTATTAACATTACAATTACTGCTGTCCCACTTACCTTATGAACTACTTATGTGACATTATGTCACAATCGAGCAAGCCTTTAATTTTAGGGGCCTTGGTTTTGCCCTTCTGCAGATATACAGTCTGCATATTCTACCGCTTCAACCAACTGGTCCGTTTGGTTATGAGGGTACTACTCATGTAGCTTGTCTTGGGCACACATAGCCTGGATAGAGCCTTTTCACTCTCCAGGTTTTTCTTCTTCTAGATTGGTTGGCTTACCAAGGTTAAAGAGCCCAGTCTGCCCTACTATTTACCCATAGCTGGGGAGAAAATAGTTGGATTCATATTTTTCTCAAGGGTATGTGAAATGCAAACAGCCCCATCCAGGGTTTGAAAGTTCAATTCCTAAAATAATAACAATTACACCATGACAAGACAAAACACCAAATAACCTACCATTTTTTCTTAAACTACAAAATAGTTTTAAAAAAAACCATGGTTATCGTCGTAGGAAATGGACACGGCAACACGAGTTCAAATCCCGGACGAGACTGATTGCATTTCATATAGCTTTAATACCCTTAGGAAAGGTATGAATCCAATTATTCTCCCTCCAGCTATGGGTAAATAGTAGGGCAGACTGGATTCTTCAGCCTTGGGGAGGCTAGTCTAGGAGAAGGAAAACTCTGAATTCAAACCTGTTAACCTCCGCTTAAAAAAATTGACCTTGTGTCATATCCTGCCCGAGCAGAGGGGTTGGGTAAATATGAGAAAAGAAAGAAAACAAACCACTTGAAGGTATAAAGATTTGCTAACTTTAATCTGCTAACATTGTGTTATAGTTGAAAGCCAGTATGAACATGGATGCTCAGATGACTTGTTTAGGAAATTAAAATTATTATTTACCACAAACCAGTGGCCTTTGTTAGATTATTATTTGCTTGAGATTTTTACAAGTTTTGTGGATTTCTATTATATTTCAATCATTCTACCCATAAACATTTACATATTCATCTATTTTGCTGTTAAAAAATTATCTGTTTAGCATTTCTAATTTTATAGTGGTTACTTGATTGTAAAATATTCATCTTTATTTTTATTTTGTTTTAAAGAGAAACACTTAGTTTCTTCCTTGCTGCCTCTGAATTATTAAAATGCTGTTTTTTTGTTTTTACTTTAAGTGGAATATTTGTGTTTCTGAAAAACTTAGGGAAATTATTTCTTACTCTTTTACCTGATATTTGATTTCTTTTTGTATAACTTTTAGGCTTGTTTATTTGCTTCAGTTTCATGCAGGGAGAGCCCAGTTGGCTGGGGCTGTAGAATACTCCAACTGCATCTCTGCAGAAAGGTTAGACTCCTACAATGAGTGTCCTGGATATGACATTAAACAATTTGATGGCGAGGCTCCAGTCCTGCAGCTTTGGAGAATATAGAGTACCCCTTCATTGCCATTGCTCCCAGTTCCACTTTGACCTGGAGTGATAGCACTTGATAGGGTCCTATCTATGGGTCAAATAGAACAGTTTGACATTTAAACTGTGTACAAACAAATGACTTGTGTTAAATTGAATTGTTAGAAATAGAACTGTTTGAAAGCATAGCAATACTTGTAACCACTTCACTGTCTACAAACAAATGATTAATACTAAATAGAATTATTAACTGAAACCATTTAACTGTGTAGAAACAATAGAAATATTCGTGTGAAAACAAATTCTCATTTAAAAATGAAATTACCTTAAAACTATTCACTTAAAAATCATATGAATATTCATTTAAATCTGTGCAAATAAATGACTAATGTTAAATTGTTATTGTTACATACCAACACTTGAAACCATTTAACTGTGTGCCAAAAAAATGAACTTGGACTCGTTTAAAAATTTTATCAACAGAATGTGTTCACAAATCATATATAGTGAATATATATGTATCAAGAGGATTTGGCATTAAATAACCTACAATGGTTGATATGCCATAAAACCCAACTGATCCTTTATGCAGGGAGTTACAGAAAAGTTTTAGCTTGACCAAAAAGAGAATGCTCTAGATCAGGGTTGCCTTATACATTGATTGAAAAGGTTTGTGTAGGTAGATTGTGCACCATTCAAAAAAATAAATTGTTTTTAAATGTTAGCCTATCATTTATTCTTCCTTAGGAAGGTGTCACTTAATTGATGTATTCAATTGTCTGGGTCTGTTGGGATTCATGAAGTGATTTAAAATCTGCAAACAGGTTTAAAGTATATTCATGACGTATATAAACACTGTAAATTGTAGTACACAAATCCACCTTTTAAGCCTGAAAAATCTCTCCAAAATTGGGGGGGGTCAATTAATATGACTAAGCTGAAATCCAAATTATTACCACAGAGTGACCAACCAGTGGAACAGTATTCTTAACAATCAATATACACCATTTATTGTAACTTCAGCAGACTGCCACAGACATTTCCAAACTCATATTTAGTGAAGATATTTAACATAGAGATTAATATAAGATAATAAAACTGCAATACAAATTAAGTATTATATTAATGCTGTATTACATGTCGTTTTCAACTGCTGGGACACTGACTGTAAACGCTAAGATGAATGTCACAGTAGCCGACTGTATGTTTGGGGGATTGACCTATACAACATGTATAGGTCTAACCTAGAATATTGATCTAATAATTTTGTCAGGTTAACTTGTATGCCAAAATTTAGGGTAAATCTATTTATCGTTGGTAGATCATTTTGGTCTGGTCATTTTCAAAGTAGCTCACAAGCTAAAAAAAAAACATTAGCTTTACATGCTATTCATCCTACAGTCCAACACACTTGGCACATCATTTTTTTTTTAACATTTATAAAAAGTATGGAAAAGAAAATCAATAAAAATTAAAATTCTTTCTCTTCTTAATGGGGTTGAGAACATTTCAGCACCCTTTCATACAAGACTGAGGGGCTGAAAAGATCATATGATGATATCATATCCACTGTTGATGACTTTTCAGCATCCCCTGTGTAAGAAGTGGAGAGACTGAAAAGATCATATGAAGATATCATATCCACTGTTGATGACTTTTCAACACCCCCTGTGTAAGAAGTGGAGAGACTGAAAAGATCATATAATGATATCATATCCACTGTTGATGACTTTTCAGCATCCCCTGTGTAAGAAGTGGAGAGACTGAAAAGATCATATGATGATATCATATCCACTGTTGATGACTTTTCAGCATCCCCTGTGTAAGAAGTGGAGAGACTGAAAAGATCATATGATGATATCATATCCACTGTTGATTAAGATATCATATCCACTGTTGATGACTTTTCAGCACCCCCTGTGTAAGAGGTGGAGAGACTGAAAAGATCATATAATGATATCATATCCACTGTTGATGACTTTTCAGCATCCCCTGTGTAAGAAGTGGAGAGACTGAAAAGATCATATGATGATATCATATCCACTGTTGATTAAGATATCATATCCACTGTTGATGACTTTTCAGCACCCCCTGTGTAAGAAGTGGAGAGACTGAAAAGATCATATAATGATATCATATCCACTGTTGATGACTTTTCAGCATCCCCTGTGTAAGAAGTGGAGAGACTGAAAAGATCATATGAAGATATCATATCCACTGTTGATTAAGATATCATATCCAGTGTTGATGACTTTTCAGCACCCCTGTGTAAGAAATGGAGAGACTGAAAAGATCATATGAAGATATCATATCCACTGTTGATTAAGATATCATATCCACTGTTGATGACTTTTCAGCATCCTCTGTGTAAGAAGTGGAGAGACTGAAAAGATCATATGATGATATCATATCCACTGTTGATTAAGATATCATATCCGGTGTTGATGACTTTTCAGCACCCCTGTGTAAGAAATGGAGAGACTGAAAAGATCATATGAAGATATCATATCCACTGTTGATTAAGATATCATATCCACTGTTGATGACTTTTCAGCACCCCCTGTGTAAGAAGTGGAGAGACTGAAAAGATCATATGAAGATATCATATCCACTGTTGATTAAGATATCATATCCGGTGTTGATGACTTTTCAGCACCCCTGTGTAAGAAATGGAGAGACTGAAAAGATCATATGAAGATATCATATCCACTGTTGATTAAGATATCATATCCACTGTTGATGACTTTTCAGCATCCTCTGTGTAAGAAGTGGAGAGACTGAAAAGATCATATGATGATATCATATCCACTGTTGATTAAGATATCATATCCACTGTTGATGACTTTTCAGCATCCCCTGTGTAAGAAGTGGAGAGACTGAAAAGATCATATGATGATATCATATCCACTGTTGATGACTTTTCAGCATCCCCTGTGTAAGAAGTGGAGAGACTGAAAAGATCATATAATGATATCATATCCACTGTTGATGACTTTTCAGCACCCCCTGTGTAAGAAGTGGAGAGACTGAAAAGATCATATGAAGATATCATATCCACAGTTGATGACTTTTCAGCACCCCCTGTGTAAGAGGTGGAGAGACTGAAAAGATCATATAATGATATCATATCCACTGTTGATGACTTTCCAGCATCCCCTGTGTAAGAAGTGGAGAGACTGAAAAGATCATATAATGATATCATATCCACTGTTGATGACTTTTCAGCATCCCCTGTGTAAGAAGTGGAGAGACTGAAAAGATCATATGAAGATATCATATCCACTGTTGATGACCTTTCAGCACCCCCTGTGTAAGAAATGGAGAGACTGAAAAGATCATATATTGATATCATATCCACTGTTGATTAAGATATCATATCCACTGTTGATGACTTTTCAGCACCCCCTGTGTAAGAAGTGGAGAGACTGAAAAGATCATATAATGATATCATATCCACTGTTGATTAAGATACCATATCCTCTGTTGATGACTTTTCAGCATCCTCTGTGTAAGAAGTGCAGAGACTGAAAAGATCATATGAAGATATCATATCCACTGTTGATGACTTTTCAGCATCCCCTCTGCAAGAAGTGGAGAGACTGAAAAGATCATATGATGATATCATATCCACTGTTGATGACTTTTCAGCATCCCCTGTATAAGAAGTGGAGAGACTAAAAAGATCATATGATGATATCATATCCACTGTTGATGACTTTTTAGCATCCCCTGTGTAAGAAGTGGAGAGACTGAAAAGATCATATGAAGATATATCCACTGTTGATTAAGATATCATATCCACTGTTGATGACTTTTCAGCACCCCCTGTGTAAGAAGTGGAGAGACTGAAAAGATCATATGATGATGCAATATCTGCTTTTTATCATTTAGTTTTTTTTTTTGGACTATTGTCTTCAACTTTATTGTTATATTCACAACGTTTCGGCTGATATGTTCTCTGGCCAATTTTTGGTGTTTGTCAAACTCGGGAGCCAACACAGAACTTTGAACTGCGTCCTTTATTTAATCTCTGGGGTTTGCTTGTTCTGAATCTGCTAACCATAACTGGGTACAAGTGTTAAGTATTCCTGTACTGTTACTCGCCTGCAGTCAGGATTGAACCCGCAATCTTTAGATGATTGTCTCTTTAACAGCTTGGGGAACCAACAATAATAGACCTTGTTGGGTTGTTTGGGTGGGAGACCTAGTGGTGTATCAGCTGTCTACAGATTGCTAGCAAATATTTATTGACTTGCCCATCAGTAGTAGCAGTAGATTGGCCAATCAGAGATGATTAAAGCATATAGGAACAATGGCAAGCTACATGCCTGGACTTAATGTGTTTCAGCCTTGTTACTTCGGTGTACTTTTTGTATCGCACTACTGCAAACAAGATGGCTACCCAAATTCCAACAGGCCTTCATATATTTGACTTCACGTTTGCTTAGGTCAGTTTGTACTGAGAAAAAAAGATTTTCAGTTTATTTTTCTCGTTTGCTTTTAATTTTTAATTTTGCTGAAATCTACACTTTACATCATTTAATTTTTGTTTTTGTTCTAACTAAATGATAGCTATATTTTTCTTCACAGATCCTAGCATCTTAGCTGATGAAAGATTAAATCGGATTTTAATTTTAAAACATCTATATAGATTAATAAGTGAAAATCTGAAGCACATACTTCTATATAATCAATATTTCATTAGTTTACTAGTTAAATTTTTGTCCTTTTTTATGTTTATTCACATCTTTCTCCAAATATGACCTTATTGAAAATCAAATGAAGATTATAAATGAACATAATTGCCTTAAAGGATATTACCTGTTTTAAGATAGCACTAAATTTTATTTTATAGTGTTTATTTCTGTTGTCATTTGATAAATTTATAGGCTGCTATTTTATGTGCTTTTATTTGGTTGCCTGTTATTTTCATATCACAATACCCATTATAATTCCTTTTTCTTTCCTTTGGCCTATTGCTTTCATCTTAGTTATTTTTGTTACGATATTTTTTCTTTTCTCTTCCTTTCTACAATTCTTATAGTTTTTAGTTCTACTTGATCATGTGAACGTCTGACCTTAGTGTAGTTTTGTAATCAAAAATCCCACTTCTGTTTTTTTGAAAGTTACAAATTCTAAAAAATGTATTTCATCTAACAACAAACAAAATATGAGGAAATTTATGTTAATAATATATGCAATAATAACATAACTTAATTTCGGAATTACCAACTTGTATCTTGTTTGTTTGTTTTTTTTTTATTTTTTCATATATTACTGCATGTAGATATGTGCTGCATTAGTCTTTTGATATTTTAAAATGTACTTCACAGCTTTGATGTGTTTCATCTTCTCATTGTCTCTATAGCCTCAGCCATCTAAAATAAGAGACTAATAATATTCTATTTATTATTGTATGCAGTAATATATACAATGTCATTAGTTTCTTGATATTTTAAGATGTTCTTGAAGGAGCTTTATACTTAATAGTTTTAATGTCTCATCTTTTTTTATTTCATTCTTTTGTCTTTTGCCTCTAAAATTTGCACTAGACATTTCTTCATTTTAGAGTAATTACTTCTCCATTTCAACATCAATAAAATCTTTAAAATCACAAATATCTAATGACATCAGATAACAGCCTATTGAAATTGTATTTGTTTGGTGATGCGTCCTCTCAGTCATATATGGCATTGTTGTTTATAGAGTGCAGAATGGTAAATCTCTCAAAAAGTAAAGTTAAAGTTATGAAACCCAAAATATTACCTACGATGGAGTTGCTTGCTGTGCATTCTGCATTTAGAGTTTAATATGCTCAAAGGGTGAGTAATAGGTAGTGCTGAGAGGAAAGACAAAAAAATAAAAAATGTGTGTCTGATTGAAGGATTTATTCTGTACTGAAGGACTCTTTAAGAGACCCAAACATGATGTTCTATGCTCTAATCCTATTGTAGTATAGAATATCATGGACTCGACTGATTGTTTTTTATTTGTTTTTGTTTTTTATCTCCGAAAATCAAAATCTGAAACAAAGAGAGAGATGCTCAGGATTTTATTATTTTTCTTAGAAAGCTGCATGGAACTTCTATAAAATATTTCACCACTTACAGGGAGCCATTATAAGGAATACATATCCCAGTTTCTTTAGTCATTTATAGAGCTAATTTCTGACAAAGCACAGAAAAACCAAGGGAGCTGATAGATGTGCTGGAATAGAAATATATAAAACTTTATCATTAACTTGCTTTAGTTGCTTCTCATCAAAGCCCTCTCAGTGTACCTTGGCACAATTGACGATTATTTAATGTACTATCCTCAAAATTTATTACTTTCTTATGATAAAAGGCACCTGTTGGAATTTATTTTTACATCCAGTTTTCTCATCACTTTTATTTTAGCAAGAATTCACCGGATGCTTTTGGTCAAAGGTATACACTTTTAATTCTTTGTTTTTCTTTTTTCTTTCTAGACCTACCAGAAAATGCTATTAAAGGTATCCTCAAATATTTGCTTTACACATTGGGACGCTATCATGACCATAAATCCCAGCAAGCAGTGCTTCGAGTCGTGTCATATCTGTCCCAAACTCAACCAGCAGTCACTCTCAAGTGTATTGGCTCGGCACTATCCAGTTTCAGCAAATCTCAGAAGAATTACAGCCATGCCAGGTGAGTGTCATTTCAAGCCTACCACCTGCTTTCAACAGGAGTCCACCTAATTGTTTAAACTGTCTAAAAGCTTGTTAATCCCTTTTATCATTTAAAGTATTGATTGATGGACTGTATAGTAACTGTCCTCCTTCTTTCACATATACACTAGTTACATATCTAATATTTTCCTTATGATTTATATATGTACCTAGATTTTTTTCTTTGTTTTATTTCTTTTGGGTTGATCTAGAGTTAGGAACTTCTAATTGTACAAACTGACCTTATCCACATACTGTATTGAAAAATAACTCCCCATTCACTTGAAGTAATTTTCTCAGCTTATGGAAGGTTTTGACATTATAATTTTTTTTTCAGGAACTTATTTTTACCACTGTTTTTTTCTCCTGTATTAGAAGATCATTTATTTTGCTCTGGGGTCAATAAAACAATGCAGACTAGGTTTTATAGAAATGACATATTTTGATCTTATTTAATTTCTGATGTTATATCTTAATATGCTGTTTAAACACATGGGAAATGTTAATTTAAATAAATTCTTATTATATTTGTGTGTAATTCACAAAAAACAGCAAATCTCAACAAGATTTTTATCACACTTAAAGAATAATGGAGGTGTGTTTAGCAAAATGGTTATTGCCTCACACACTCAATAAGTCCTGGTCCTGACATATAGATGGTGCCACTAATAAAAAATTTATGTGATTTTTATAAAATACTAACCTTCAAATGGCATGTGTCAAAATTTGAGCCCAATCGGATTATTAGTTTACAAATTAAAGTTATTTAAGTGAAACTACTGTTGCAAATTTTCAAAATAATGGAAAAATCTGAATTTCATATGTTGATAAAGCATTGCTTTCTGATGAGGAAAAACATACTGTTCAAGCAAAGCAACGGCTTGATAAATTTTATTCAGACTCTGCTCTTTCGGAAACAACAATTAAGAGCTGGTATGTTGACTTTAAATGTGGTCGTACTGACATAAATGATGCTGAATGCTCAGGCCGCCCAAATTCGGCAGTTGTCTCGGAAAACACCAAAAAAACTCCAAACTCGTTTTGGCCAATCGTAAATTGAAATTGTATGAGATAACTGAGGAGTTGAAGATAGCAAAATGCAGTGTATTCACCATTTTACATGAATATTTGTCAATGAGAAAGCTGTGTTCAAAGTGAGTAGCACATTTGCTCACAGTCAATCAAAAACATGTCGACAATTCAGATCATTGTTTGCAACTGTTTCAATGCAACAAAAAGGAGTTTTAGTGTATATATGGGACAAAATAGATGAAATATGGATCCACCACTTCACTCCAGAGTCAAATCGGCAGTCAGCTGAGTGGACAGCAGCAGGTGAAAGCTGTCTAAAGCGACCAAAGATGCAAACATCAGCAGGCAAGGTTTTGACCTTCATATTTTGGAATGCACAACATATTTTGTTCA
This sequence comes from Sepioteuthis lessoniana, assembly GCA_963585895.1. Classification (NCBI taxonomy): domain Eukaryota; kingdom Metazoa; phylum Mollusca; class Cephalopoda; order Myopsida; family Loliginidae; genus Sepioteuthis; species Sepioteuthis lessoniana. Next base: position 86,333,547 of record OY757929.1, read on the forward strand.
TTTTGAGAAAGGAAGAACCATAAATAGCAAATATTATGTAGCAGTATTGGTGCGTTTGAAGGAAGAAATCACAAAAAAAATGGCCACAAATGAAGAAGAAAAAAGTGCTCTTTCACCAAGACAATGCACCATGTCACAAGTCAATCACAACGATAGCAGAACTACATGAATTGCACTTCGAATTGCTTTTGCACTCAGCCTATTCTCCAGATCTGGCCCCCTGTGACTATTGGCTGTTTGCTAACCTTAAAAGAATGCTCCAGGGCAAGAGATTTGGCTCCAATGAAGAAGTGATATCGGAAACTGAGGCATATTTTGAGGCCAAAGACAAATCGTTCTTTTAAAAAGGCATCGAATTGTTAGAGAAGCATTAGAATCGGTGTATCACCCTAGAAGACTATGTTGATGAATAAAGTCGAATTCTGCCTAAAAGTTGTTGTTTTATTAGTTAGGCCCTGGACTTATTGAGTGATGTTATGAAATTGAATTTGTGACCCCTGACCCTCCAAGTTTGAATATTGAATGAGGCTGTTTGCATTTCACTTTGTGCTAATGCCCTTTGGAAAAACATGAATCCATCTCTTCTACACCCAACAGGGCAGACTAAATTATTTAGCCTTGGTTTAGGCCACCCTTCTAAGAGAAGGAAAACTTTTTTCAAACCTGCTGTACTCTGCTTTAAAAAAAATTGTCACAAAATTATGAGGTGCTGATTAGAATCCTTTTTAGAACCTGTTCAAAATCAGTCGTTTTTTTTTTTTCTAGCAAAAACTTATCAAGTGAATCGGTGATGGCTCTTATTTGGACTTGCATAGTGGCCAAGGAAGCATTTAGCTGTGATAAATCCTGCCCAGGTGAAGATCTTAAATCTTTGGTAAATATTTTAAATCCTTATTCTTTTTATAATAGATATTTTTATTTCCATTCTTTTATACTTTCATTTAAACATTTTCAAGTGTTAAATTTCACAAAGTGATTTTATAACAAAGCTGTTTCACTTGATTTACCGAATCTCTTGGCTGTGTATTATCTCTTTCCTAGAAATAATCAACTGTTTATCTACAAAAGAAAGGACCACATTTCAAATTAAGGAATCTTTTGATTTAGACAGCACCATTTTTTTAGCAGCATTTTTATTTGTTGACATAATTGATTTACTGTTTTTAAGAAGTTTCAAAGTAAAATGAAAAAAATATTCAAAGATTACTTTGCCCAGTCGACTGGGGCTGTACAATACACCAACTACACCTCTGCAGAGGGGTTAGACTCCCCCAACGAGTGTCCTGGATATGACACTAAACAATCTGATGGTGAGGTTCCAGTGAATGCGGAGCACCCCTTCATTGCAATTGTTCCCAGGTCCACTCTGGCCTGGAATGATAGCACCTTATTTATGGGTTAAATAGAACTAAATGCATACTTATGCTAAACTGAATTTTTTGAATTAGAACTGTTTGACTAAATTGAATAGCTTGAAATGGAAATGTTTTTGAAAATTAAACTGTACTTACACTAAATTGAATTGTTTAATATCAAACTTCTGTACTTATACTAAATTGAATTAGCTGAATTAGAACTGTTTGAATAAATTGAATAGCTTGAAATAGAAATGTTTTTGACAAACCGTGTATTCATGCTAAACTGAATTGTTTGAAATAGAACTATTTGCACAAAAATAGATTTGGCGTTAAATAACCTACAAAGGTTGATATGCCATAAAACCTGAACAGCCAACCAAAAAGTCAAAGCTTACTGATATTAAAATATGTTGATAAACAAGAAATTTTAATAAAATCAATTTGGATTAACTTAACCTCCAGTTTTAACAGTTATCTTTACAAAATTGGCAAATTTAATTTTGCTGTTCAAAAGAAAAGTAGATGTTTGATTTTATGTGAGTGGTGTTGAAAAATTCTTGGCCCAAACTTAGAGAAAATGACCTAGAACCATGAAACATACATGGCTGTTCTATATATTCATCCTGCAGTGCAACACAATAGGTATATCTTTTCTTAAGTTTATTTAACTCTTACAAAAACAAATCAATAAAAATTTAGATTTAAAAAAAAGAAAAAAAAAAGGAATTTTTTTTTATTATGGTTGGGTCAAACACTTTTCAGCACCCTGTTGTATGTATTTGTGCGTGTGTGTATATATATATATATATATATATATATATATATATATATATATATATATAGGCACTTGTGGAGTAATGGTTATCATAGCACTGTAACCCTAGCTCAAATTCTAAATGAGGCTGTTAGCATTTTACATAGTGCTAATACCCTTGGAAAAAGCATGCATCTTATTATTCTCCCTCCAGCTATAGGTAAATAGTCTGGCAGGCTAGGCTCTTTAACCTTAGTATGGCAACCTCTAGGAGAAGAAAAAGTCAGAATTCAAAGCTGTTAAACTCTGCTTAAAAAATTGACCTTTTGTCACATCCTGCTTCTATGAAGGGGGTTGATAAATACAACTCACACATATACATATATATATATATATATATATATCATGTTACCTGTTTTCTTTTTTTTCTTTTGCTGCTTGTTTTAACATATTAGATCTTTTAAAAACTTTGTAAAAAAAAAAAATTCACAAAAACTTTCCTCTTGACAATGACCTAAGGACAAAACTAGTTAAGAACAATCAAAATGTAAATAACATAAAAGCAATATTCCTATTTGTTTTAGCACTTGTGTTCATTTTTATATGTATATATAAATGTTGTCCAAACATTTGTAATCTAGACACTAAATACTCATAAATGATACATGTATACTTTATAATATTAATTGTAAAAAAATGGCTTATGAGCTAAGAAACCCTATGATAAAATTTACAAACCCCAAATTATATAAGATCTTTAGTTTGGGAAATGAGATTTTAAACTTAACTCATTTAGTTCAATATGTAGCATCATTGCACATAAATGATAAATACCAAGTTTAAAAAGAATTTAAAAATTGAATAATAAATCAAATCTTTTTTTATTTGATCTTGATAATGGACAGAAGTATGATTGAAAGTGCTAAATTACAAATGGATGGACAATGTTTATATTTATTGAATCTAGACTTGTATTCACTTGTGCATTAATAAAAAAAGGCATTCCTTGTTCATTGTTTATGATTATACGTGTGTGTGTGTGTGTGTGTGTGTGTGTGTATATATATATATATGGCTTAGTATTTAATAAATGTGTATTGATTTTGAATTTTTGTTGTGTAGGTAGCCGTCCAGTCTCTGCTAATCTATGGATGCCAGACAGCCCAACACAAGACTCTGTCAGCTGTTTCTTATAAGCACATTTCCAATGTTTGGCAAAAGGTATATTTCCCTTGCGTGTGTTTTTGTTGTGGCTATTTCTCATCAAGAACATGATAAATATATTGACAATTAGGGAAAAAAAAGCCGATAGCAAAGCAAATTTTCTGAAGATAGTTTTAATATATTTGATTTTGTCATTATCAATCATGATTCAATGACATTGATATAAACCTTCAACTTTTTTTTAATATGTCCTTTCAGTGGGGCTAAGAATATTTTAATTGCATCCCTTGCAGAGGGATCAATCAACTCACTAAAAAGGTGTATGCTAGATATGATACTAAACTGCATCTGGGAAGTATTGGGTACTCTGATCTGGAGTGGTACTACTGTCTATAGGTCAAATTGACCCATTTGAAAATTATTTCTATTAGATAGAAATATTTGATATCATATAACCATGATATCATATAACCATGTGCAAAAGATTTTTGAATACACAAAAAATGTAAATATAAATATAGTGTACACAATTCTCTAACTTCTTGGCATAAAATGCCCCTAGATACAGTGACATGCCTTTAAAATTAATTAATAAATCTAAATTGTTATGAACAGAAGTTAACATCATTACAGTATTGCTTATAAAAAAGTTTTCAATAATAATCTCATTTTATTACTTTTCTGTTATTGGCACAAAATTATTTAAAAATTTATTTCTTTTTTTAACAGAAGCATTTTATTTGATGTTTAAAGATAAAAAAAACAGAAAACCCAAATATGTACATACATTTTGAAAGAATTCTTTCATTTTAGTTATCTACATTTAAGGAAATAAATTCATTTTAATTTCTATAATTAATAATTTCTTGATTATATTTTTTTTTTAATGTTCTAGTGCCCAAACAGCATTTCAGAATATCTTGATTATTTGTCAAAAAATGAAAATTCTCAGCATGAACTCAGTTTGATGGCATTCATCATGAAATATTTTGCTGAAACAAAAAACAAAGATTCCATTCAGAAACACAAGGTAAGTTACCCACTAATTTCTTGATTAACATTCTATTTTTTTAATGCCTGACCATTTATCCTCATTAGTTTTCACTTCCAAGCAGAAAAAAATTTGATTGAAAACAGTTGGTTGTAAATGACAAGCTATCATTTTGCCCTACAAAAATTGTTTACCAAAAGTATTTTATTTAATGAAGCTCTTTGTCAAAAAGCAGCTTTTTTTGATAGAAATTCGGACAAAAATATTCCTTTAATTAAATGCTATGTTGTAAGACAAATATTGTCAGATAAAGAAGATAAAACCAATTTATAAATTTAAAGGAGTTAATCTGATTTTGAAGAAGTTGAGATATTATTAATATATGACAATCTTTTTCCTCCTCACTGGTCCTAACTGGTTTGGTTGTAGGAGTGCTAATCAGGTAGCATGTCTTCAGAAGAAATAATACTGGTGGAGTTCATCCCTCTCCAGGTCTCTAACTGGTTTGAATTCAGTTTTTCTTCTTGACCAGTTGCCATATCGAGGTTAAAGAGCCCAGTTAACCCTACTATTTACCCATTGCTGGAGTGAGAATAGTTGCATTCATACCTTTCCCTTGAGTATTAGCACTTGATGAAATGCAAACAGTGTCGTTGAGGATTTAAACTCTCATAGCCAAGTCCACTTCCTACAAATGATAACCGTTATGCCACAAGTATCTCCACTATATTACAGTATTTGTTGATTAGCTATTTATTTATTTTTACTACTCTTTCTTGTACATATAGTGTTGGTTGCTTTTGTGAAACTTAACACTTTTACAAAGTCTAAGGAATTAGAAAGAAAAGAGGTCTTATGTCAGGGTGGGAAAAAAAAAGGTTGGAGAGGGTGGAAGGAGAGGGGTAGATAAAAAAGAAAGTGTGAGAAGAGGGTAGTGAAAAAGGACAAATCTTTTCCTCTTGTAAAAGGATAAAGACTATTGGTACAAGTATATTCATCTATAAATGCTAACTTGTCAAGTAAAAAAGTATACCATGCATTGAAATTAGTTTTGTCTATCCCTTCTCTCTTTTAGTGATATACTTAAGTTCTCTCTTTCTTATATGTACTTGTATAACTGAAAGTGTGACATGCAATTGAGCTAGTTTGGTGAATACATAATTACAAATAAGCATATTAATATATAGATTCTGTGGAATTGGCTACAGCTCAAAAGAAACTATTCCATATATATCTGTAGGTTAATTAAATTACTCATCATATATGAATGATAAGTAAAGCATTATGTTTTTTTGTTATGTTTCTGAGTCTCCAAAGCCGCAAAACTACATTGCCCAAACCAAATGAACCTCTCACTGTCTCACCTTATCAGTATCCTTAGATAAATAGTTTTGTGATTTTATGGCACCAAATACTTAATTATCATTAATTTAACAGCCAGTATTTCATCACTTAATAATAAAGCTTTTTATTTATGAGGTTCTCTATACTCATCTGTCTGTAAATTAATGATGTCAAATTTATATATATATATATATATATATATATAATTTCTGGCTTATTTCTTAGATTTCATACCTTCATTGTCAATGATAGTAAGTCAAAATGGTATAGAAATTGAAAATAATATTTCAACTCTTCAACATTAAGGCTGATTTAAAAGTGTCAAGTGATTTTTTTGTGTGGAATTACAAAATATTAACGCTTTTTTTTTTTTTTGTTTGTCATATTGCAGAAAGCATTTATTGATGTATACTTGAAGCAAGTATTGGCATGTCGATCTTCCCCACCAATACACATCCTGGTAAGATATTACCCACTGAATTTAAGAAATTATCAATTTTTCATTCTCATTGAATGAATTTCTCCATAAATCATTATTGGATTTTTTTGTTTTCATTTTCAGAATGATAGCAAATTTATTTTGCGGCATGTCAGCCATGAAGAATTCAAGAGTCAGATTTCACCTGCAGCCCAAAAGGCTATGCTTAGGAATCCTGAAATTATCCTCGAAGGTCAGTATTAACAACACTGTGATATGTAAACAATAAAAAGAAAAATGTTAATACTACTTTAGCTGAAATCAGCACTGCTAAACATGAAAAATTAAATTTTTATTTATAAATTAAAAGAAAATGTAAACAGATTTGTATAAATTATATTCTGGGTTTCCTGTGATTTGTATTTAAAAGCCTCTACTTACAACAGGAAGCACTTGTGATGTAATGGATAGTGTCATAAGAAATGGACATGGCGACCCGAGTTCAAATCCTGGACGATGCTGTTTGCATTTGATATTGTCCTCTATTCTCCTTCTAGCAAAAAACTTTTGGACTCAGAATGGAACCTATCTACAACGAAGCAGCCTTACCAATAACTAAAATTCACAAAACCACCCACCCAATAACATTCCAAGAAAAATTCCAAAAAAAAAGATCAAAGAAAAATATCCCAACTATATAAATATCTTCACAGATGGATGTAAACAAATAATGCGATAACCAGTGCAGCTATCATCAATAGAAAAATTCAAATTAAAAAACATCTTCCAAGAGAAACCTCGATTTTCAGTGCTGATTGTCTATGCAATAAACTTGAGACTTGACCAGATCACCAAGAGCAGGAACCCTAAACACATAGTATTTTCTGACTCCCAATCTGCCATAGTCGTAATCAAGAAAAAAAAATTAAACAACCCACTAATAGTAGAATTGCTCACCAAATTAAACGATATGAATAACCAAAAAGAAACTATATTCTGCTGGATACCAAGTCACATTGTAATCCAGGGAAATGAAATGGCGGACTCAGCAGCAAAAACAGCACAGAACAATCCACTCGACACACATTTGAAAATACCTTTTACAGACTTAAAAAGAACCATAAACATTTACACAAAACAAAAATGGCAGAATTACTGGGATAACTTCCAAAACAACAAACTGTATGAAATAATGCCATAAATAGGAAAATCACAAAAAAATCAAACCAAAATGTTCAGAAAAGAAGTAACACTATCAAGACTAAGAATAAGACACTCTCACATTGCACATTCATACCTGCTCAAAAAAGATGAGGCCCCATATTGTATACCATGCCAGAAAGCCTTTACAATTAAACACATACTAATAGAATTTATCGACCTGAAACCAATACGACAAAAATATTACCAAACAACAAACTTCAAACAAATTTTCTACCAAATAAATCCTAAAAAATTAATCGGATATATAAAGGAAGTTTATATCTGAAACGAAATTGAAAAATTTTTCTACAAAAAATATATGTTTTTAAAAAACCTTATAAAACATGTTTAAACAAAAATATATTTAAAAAAAAATAGTTATAAAAAAACTTACACAAAAGAAAATGCCAAAAAATAGAATTAAAAAAAAATCAAATACCATCACCAATTTATTTTAAAAACTTAGTCGACATTAAATGACACTTTTAGGTTGATATGTCATGAAACAAAACAAAAAAACAAAAATACATCAATACCTATCATACTTGGCTATTTTAATTTGAAATCTACTCTGTGTGTGTGTGTGTGTGTATGTATATATATATATATATATATATATATATATATATATATATATATATATATATATATATATATATAGTATTATTCGGTCCAGTTAAACTGGAGTTGGGAGTAATTCCATCAGGACAAGAAAACTATTCAAAAGTGAACATTTAAATTTTCTTGCTAAAGAACTCAATGTAACAGACATTACAGAGCAATAATTTCATTAAGAAAAAACACAAACCAGTCACATTAGGATTATAAATTTATTTCCATCCTGTTATGTGTTTTTGATAAAATCAAAAAACAAGAAAAAATTAACAAAAATTAAATTTTTCGTGCTTTTTGATAAAATCAAAAACACATAACAGGATAGAAATAAATTTATAATCCTAATGTGACTGGTTTGTGTTTTTTTCTTAATGGAATATATATATATATATTACACAGTATTTTAACACATATTGTCCATTTCTGTATAACAGACACTGTTGATGATTTAGCAGGAATTTATGTTAAACTTGATAAAGAAAACTATAATTTGATTGTGGACATGGGATGTTCGAGTCAGGTGTTTGTTGGCAAAATTTTGTTTTCACAATAATTGTGTTATTTCTGAAAACATTTTTTTATTTTTTTATTTTATTAAAAGATAACCACAACTTTTATTTTCCCTTTCCAGTTTTGACGGAGGATCATTCTTTTGCTTTATCTTTAATTTAATTTTCAACTGAATTTAAACCAAAAAGTTTTAAATGACATAATTTTTTATATGAATGAAATACAATTGCAAAATTAAATATCCTCTTTTTTTTCTTTTTTTTGTGTAACAGCATGAGTAAACTTATACATCTATATATTGTGTGTGTGTGTGTGTGTGTGTGTGAGAAAGTATTATACTTATGACTTTCACTGTTTTCTCAATTTATTTCCATTATTTCTTTTGTCTTAACAGCTGTTGAACACCTAATGTCAGGCGTGCAATTGGACCTCAGTCAATATGCCATGGAGCTAGGCAAACCACTTGCCAGTTAGTAGTCTTTCTTTACTTGTTTCTGCATTTTCTTTGAATTTTTTCATCAATGACTTTTGAGACTAAAATGTTGAAATATTTGATGGCCAAAATTCCCAAAACGACAATATTTATTTTCTGGATGTCTATATTATTCACAGAAGAAAAAAAATGATTGAACAATAACCACACTTTTTAATTTTTTTTTTTTAACATCGGATATTTATTCTGAAAGTGAATTCACAAACATCAATTTCCCTTTTTGTGTAATAGTTTGATATCTAGTATTTGCTTCCTAATGAAACACTTGGTTAGTGAATGTGAATAGTTTCACAATTTTATGTAAATTCAGTTTTAACCTTGGCTGAAATATGTTTTTAATGTGACTGAAAATTATTCATGCAAGATGTTTAAAAATTTTAAAACTTCTAAAAATAAACATTCATTATAATATCAAAAAATTCAATATTATTTTTCTCATTTTATATGGTTTATTATTTATCTATTTATTTGTCTTTTGGGTTTTCATAATTAGTCCTAACCAATCTTATTAAATGACTAAAATTTATTGTCTCACAAAATTCAGATAAGATATTTTTACCTACTTTACAAAAATTTTCATTAATACATTACATCAAATAAAAATTATCATATTTACCCAACCCCTCCGCTCGGGCAAGATATGACACAAGGTCAATTTTTTAAGCGGAGTTTAACAGGTTTGAATTCAGAGTTTTCCTTCTCCTAGACTAGTTGCCTAACCAAGGCTGAAGAACTCAGTCTACCCTACTATTTACCCATAGCTGGAGGGAGAATAATTGGATTCATACCTTTCCTAAGGGTATTAGTGTTATGTGAAATGCAATCAGTCTCGTCCAGGATTTGAACTCGTGTCGCCGTGTCCATTTCCTACGACGATAACCATTACACCACGGGCACCTCAAATAAAAATTATAGGCTTTAAAAAATATTATTGGGAGATAAGGTTGTTTGCATTTCACTTTGTGCTAATATCTTTAGGAAAGATATGCATCCTACTTTCCTCTCTCTCTCTCTCTTCTGTTATGGATAATAGTAGGGCAGACTGTCTCTTAAACTTGGGTATAGCAACCAGTCTAGGAGAAGTAAAACTCTTAATTCAAACCAGTTGTAGACTTGGAGAGAAATGGGCTCTGCCAGGTTATTCCTGTTCAATATATATGCTACAAAAGTAGCATCCTCACTACCAAACCAATGAGAAACAGGGTAAATGTTTTTAGAGCATTACAATATTGTAGTGTTCAGTATTAAAATTTCCCTTTGCAACATTTATACTTAGACTTGGTCCCTTATGAGAGAACAATCAGACTAAAGACTCTATCATAACATCCTGCACATATGCGAAAAAGTATATAAGGGAGAAACCAGTTGTCCCTTCATAGTCAGACTTTAAGAATAGTGAGAAAATGTAGTAAACTGCTGGGTAGGAAGGGTACATATTACTCCTTTTGGAATGAGCTTCTGTAAGAGCATTAGAAAGTAAAAAAGGTTTAGGTGCTTGTTTTATTGTCTTGGTGGATAAGTTTGGCTAGTAGAGAATTGAACAGAAACGTTTATCTAAATTTCCTCAAAGGAGGGTTTTAAGAATTTTTTTTTTTTCCCCATAAGGAAGTCATGAAAATAAAAATAATTACTGATAGCTCTATCAAAATCTTCACGTTATTGATTAAAGCATGTTGGGTGGTTGATAGGTTATTTTATTTTACGGCGTATCAACCCTTTTTAGTTCATTTAATGTTGAATTAAAAATTTCAAACAATTCACTTGAGTATGAATATAGTTTTTGTTTACAAATAGTTAAATGTCAGAAACAGTTCTATTTCGAGCAATTCAGTTTAGCTCGTGTACACAGTTTAGTTCTATTTGACCCATAGATAGGACCCTGTCAGGTGCTACCACTCAGAGCCAGAGAAGGCCTGGGAGTGATGGCAATGAAGAGGTACTCCACATTCCCCAAAGCTCCAGCATTACTAGAATCTCACCATCAGATTGTTTAGTGTCATATCCAGAACACTTGTGTGTGTCTGTGTGTGGGGGGTCATACCCCCTCTGCAGAGAAGCAGTTGGTATATTCTACAGTCCCAGCCAACTGAGCAAGGATAAAGCGGATCTTGTAACTTTTTATGTAGGTTAAGTGAAAATTTTATAGGCTGACCAAGTTACCCTCATGGAATAAATGTGGTTTCTTTACAGTTCATGACCTTCTTCCTTTTAGTGTTACCGTACTTAGATCCCTGTTGTATTGTAATAAAGAAGAGATATACAGTAATATAGAGTTAACTATTTATTGATTGAAGTGCTACAGTCAAACAAATATAAACCTTGCGCTGTTGGTGTTATGTCTTTACTACCGATCGAGATCTTTCAGTACTGACCTGTGATTAAGAAACACGTCTTTTATTCCTCTGAGATACCAGAAGAGTCACGTGGTATGAGCCACTATACAACAATCCCATGTCAAAAAGTCATCATCATATGATGAACTATTAAAAAAAACATGAAGAATTTTAATGACAAAAAAATAACAGTTGATAAATTCTTATTCTTTAACATATGGTTTCTCTCTCTCACTCTGTCTCTCTCTCGGAGGAGGAGGGTGTATTCTTGTTTTACTGACTTAATATCTTGACAAGATAAAAACATTACAAAAAAATAAACAACTGTTTTCATTAATTTTCCTGTAAGAAATGACTGCTCAATTTGTTTTTTTTTTATTTGTTTGTTTGGTTTTGTTTTCCAGAGCAGCTATTTGCAAAAGAAGTGTCTGTGAGAGGATCTGCTGCTGCAGCATTAAAGGCTCTAGCGAAGCAGTGCAGTGACTCTGGAGCCGTGGAGAAATTAACTGCACACCTCTTCACAGTTCTTGCTGGTAGGTGATAAAATTCAGCTTTTTTGTAGTCTTGTTCACCAGCTTATACAAGGATTCAGACAAAATTTGTTTCTAGCAGAAATACCTAGCATTGCAAGTGGAAAAATTAGTTCAAATATGACAAGAGTTAAATTTGGAATAGACATTTCTTTAAAAGAATTTAGTCCTTTATTGGATACATGTAGAAGTAGGTTAGGGTTTCAAAAAATGTATTGAATTGAAATATAAATGTGTACATGTCAATATTACATAAGAAAAGTTATATATGACGGGGAAAAAATGCCAAAGTCTTGTATAAAAATTGATTTTATCATATTAAATATTGTGCCATTTGTAAGAATAATAATTGAGGAAAATTTTGTTTCCAGTATTCAGAATTAATTTTATTATTTGACCTCTGGTGGCAATCCTAATATCACAAGGAATATCTTGTGAGTCTTCATGTCAAAAATCTATTTCAATAGACTTCGTTTTTGGATAAGAAGTAGAATAGGCAAATGTACAAACAGGAAGTTCAGGTATTACTATATGTTTTAATACTTTCATATATAGAATTTTTCCTCTTTTATTTTACTTTTAAGGTTCTGAAGGCAAACTGACCTCTGCTGACCAGCGTATTGGTGTTATGCAGGGCATCCACAGCATGAGTTTTCATGTGGTCAGTGGTTCTACCCAGGTTCATAATTTGTCTTCAACAGTCAGTGAACTTTTCATTCCTATTCTGTCACAAGAAGGTAGGAGTTTCTCTTTATTTATGTTTATTTTAATATTATGTTATTAATAAAAATGTTTTAAACAGAATAATCAGATGTTTTTATTAGATTTCCTATATATATATATATATATATATATATATATATTGTGGTGAATCTGACAGGATGATAAAAATAAGTAGAAATATGAATAAATCAAACATTTACAAATGTTGTAGCAATATTTCATTCTTCCCTATTTCTTTTTTTTTTCTTTTAGCTCAATTAATTCCACTGCCATATGATCAAAAATCTCTAATGAAACCTGATAAATTTGACTCGCTTCACACAGTCACAATCAAAACCAAAAAACCCCTACCACCATCACTTAAACCCACATCTCTCTCCTACTCTATTTCTCCCCTTACTTGCCTCTTATCTTCAGACCCTTTCTCTTCTCCTTTTATACCTTTATTTCCCACCCCATTTTCTTATCTATTTCCTCATTTGCTTGAATGTAGAAAATAAAAAATATTTAGTCTGACAAAGTTCTTTGAATAAAAAAGAATGAAATATTGCTAGTACTAAACTTTTGTAAGTGTTTGATTTATCCATCTTTCCATATTCATCCATCCACATACAGACTGTTTTGTTGTATCACAACACTTCAGTATGGCTAGACATGTGAGATTCTTGAAGCTGGGATTGATGCCTAGCTGACTTATATGCCAGCCATAGATTCTACCACACAGCCACGAGGAAACTAGCATAAGCAAAGGGATTTAAACGCATATGTATCACTTTGTTTTGTTTATATATATCCACTTAATGGCAACTGAGACCTCAGTTTATTTGAAGATCCTTGCCTTATGCAATTGGCAACTGTTAATTTCCTTATGAAAGAGCTCAACCCCATGGGAGTGGGGGAGCATGTATTGTCATCCGCAGACAGACTGTTTTGTTGTATCACAACTATTCATATATATGTGTGTGGATATATATATATAAATATAATTTCAGAATGAAAAATGTCTTAACAATTTACTAAAAGTTGAACTTATTACCAGTATCTTATGAGATTTGTAAAAGACCTTTTCATTTTTCAAATTTTGAGTTATAGTTTTAGAACTGCAGGACTTGTTTTTTTTTCTTTCTTTATTTTTCTTTCTTTTTTTTTATATTGATATTTGAGTTTTAAATCTAATCTTGTGAAAGAAAGAAAACACTTAAAATTGAATTCATTGTGTTACAATTTTGCAATTTTCTTGTTCTATCATTTTGTAGTTCATGAAGGAACTTTAGTATCAACTTTGCAAGTCTTAAAGGCATGGTGCAGTCGTTTCTACACAGAGGTACCTGAAAAACTTGTACAGTGGTTTATAGTAAGTAAATATTTATATTGTTTACTATGGAATGAATATTATGAATGTGGATTTGGTCCTCTTAGGATTAATAATTATCAAAATAGTCAAGAGATGTAATCTTTTTCAGTTCCAGAAGTAGTCTATTTTTTTTAACATTTGGTCGTTTTTTATGTTTTTAAAAGTAAAGGGAAATAATTTTGTTTTGATTGAACATGATTTCTGAAATTTGTCATATTTAAATAAATTCTCTTTCAAACAGAATACTCTGAGGTTTTTGATGAGATGGAGGGAATTTTTGTATAAATAAAGGGCTTATGAGACCAACAAAAAGACCTCTCCATTATTCAAATTTTGATTTAGATCAATCTTATTTGTCTTGTGAGGCCAATAGGTAGAATGGATGATTGGTTAGATTGCGATGGCAAACTGACCACATATAATATACAATCTTGTGGATTTTAAATGAAATTATTTAAGTTAAAACAAATAAGATAAATAGAATTTATGACTTAAAAATTAACCTTAAAATACTTTTTTTGTTGAATGCAATTTTTTCCCATCCTAAATTGGAATGTAAACTTATTTAAAAATTGTTTTTTCCATTTTCAGAAAGGAATGAATCTCAAATCCTCGACCTCTGCAGTGCGTAATGCCTACATTCAGTGTATGTCAATGGCTTTCCAAGGTGAGCTCTAAGATAACTAATTCTTTTCTTTTTTTTGTTTTTTTGTTTGTTTGATATTTTGTTGTTTTATATTTTTATTTTACTTCTATTTAAATTGTCTAGAAATGTATGAGTTTTAAGGATTTATATGTATTGCAGTGACATGGAGTAAATTAGGATGATAAAATCTCTGTGTATTGTAGGTGATACTTTACAGCAGGCTGAAACTATTATACCAGCATTAACAATGGTGTTAGAAAAGGCCAGCAATCAGTCGAGTCAAATCCCATTGGTCACTGAGGTTTTGTCTGCATCAAAGATCCTCGTCTCTCTATCATTAATTGATATTCAAGCAAGCTCAAAATTCACTCTGTTTTGGAACCTCATAACAGATATGGATAAGCAGCTGTTATTTAATGAAAAGTTCCTTTTATCTCTTGATGAAGAATGTAAGTTCTTACAATTTAATGAATTTCTTTGATTTTATTTAAGATTGCATGACTTAACACTGTGTATACTCTTCAATAATTTTTTTTTTTTTTTTTTTTTTTTTTTTTTTTTTTTTTGCTGGTAATTATATTATATCTCTTATATTCTAAAACAAATGATTTATTTCTACAATTCTTTATTGGGCTCATATCTAAATCTGAATTTGAAAACGTCTCATACTTAAAGTGCTTAATATAAATATACCCTTGTGCCAACAGTGTTGTTATTTTGCATAAAGAGGCTGTTGACATAAAAATCATTTCCATAAATTTTTGTTTCAAGATATAATGAAAATTTAACTAAAATCTGATAATCATTACAATCTTATTATATAATTTTAATTTTCAAAGAATTAATAAAGTTCAAATAAAAAATATTTTAAAATTCTATACATGATTTTTTTCTTGAAGTAATTTTGTAGTATAAGTAAGGTTTGTTAATTTCCAATTTGCCTGAACATTTATCAAGTTTTAGTTTTTTTTTTTAGAAGTTCGTATAATTATAACACCTCTAATTTTTTATTTTTTTTTAGCCACTCTAACTCTTGTCTTCGTTCTTGAAAAGATCATTTTAAATTTCCCCACTAAAGTCACAGGTAAAGGCTTAAGGTTAGTATTTTTACATTATTTTTTTCTTCTGATATCTTAAAGGTTGGTTATATATAGTCCAGATTAAAAGCACTGTAAGAGTAACCTGAAGCCAAACATTTTTAGACCTTATTTTTCTGATACAGGTATCAATACGGAACAAGAAAAACTTTGGTAAACTGGCCAGGCATTCACCCATTTATCAAAACTCTTCTTATTCTCCTGTGATACTTGCATCAGAAAAATGTTTGGCTTCAGGTTATTCCTACCATGGACTCTATATATTGAATCTCTCTTTAATTTAAAAAAAAAAATGGTTTTACTTGACACAATATATTTGATTCTGCTTCTGAATTTACATTGACTTTTTATTTTATTTTTTATAGGGTTCTGTATAAAGCTTTCATATTTTGTCTGACCAACAAGAGCTGGCCTGTACGCAAGAGATGCATTTGTACATTAAAGCAGATAGGCAATATTAATGAGAAAAGTAAAGTTACAGTGGACTTGATTGATGCACTTGGAAATCTAATTTCAAATCAAAAGGTATTAAAATACTTTTTATTTTTTTTTATTTTTTTTTATTTTTCAAGTTTTACCCAACAATCTAGAACAGTGCTACTCAAAGTGGTGGGTTTTCTGTTTCATTTTATTATAACATAATATAAAAATGAAAATGCTTAAAATCTTTCTGTATTGTCTAATATTATTTTCACTTGATGTGATACAATACAACAGATAGAAATTTTGGGAACTTTATCAGAACTGAAAGCTATTCATATGTGATAATATAGCACAAATATGGTACCAGTCTGTGGTACATTGTAAAAATCTTCTACCAGCATGCCATGTCAGATAATTTGAGAACCACTGATCTAGAATATATAGTTTAATTTTAAAGAACATTGCACTTATATATGATTCTAGATAATTTTTAGAAAAATAAGAATTTTTTTCCCTATCTATTTACCTATATATATATATATATATATACATGCACGCACATTGTCTAATCTTAATTGCTAAAAATTTCTATCTATTTATAAAAATAAACATATTTCTGATTATTAGAAAATTATAAAATCAATTTGAATAAACATAACAAGAAATAAATTTGAAGAGCTTTCAAATGATAATTTTGGAATGATTTGATCTTTTTTGTTGCCAGCTTCCTCAGCCCGGTGAAGATGACACTGCAGATGAATCATCCACAAAAAGAGTGAACCCAAAGATCTTGCCCAAAGCTCTCCTTTATCTTACCAACTTGCCATCTCCAACTAACTCCGAAGCTGAAGCTGTGGCAATGGCATCCCTGATTCCGGCCCATCATCCTGTTATTGGTAAGATTATTACTTGCTGCTTGCATCTTTCTATCATCAAATGTTATACCTCAAATTTCTATCCATAATTCCATGTCATCTATTATAGGTTGTATTATGTCACATGGTTTGTGGTAGCAATCTCTCTATGCAGCACCTTTCTGTATTGAACTAAAAATAGAGTGATTCCTGATCCTTGAGACACTCCTGAAGATGAAGGCCAAAGGAGCTGAGCATTGTTGTTTTGATTCAGACTTAAATTTGACCTCATCTCAAATCATGCCCTTCTACGTCTTTGTAAAGTGAAGTCCTAAAGATTGAAGTAGATGTAAAACACCATAGAAATAAATTGTCACATTTTATTGTTAAGTGAAATCTTGATGATGAAACCTTTGATGAATATGTAGCATATTGGATAAATTGTAATTCCATCTTGAAAACAGAATTTCATTTGCTAAGATTAGATTTAATCAAATGTAAAAATGATAGTTTAGTTTTCATAAACATATAACTGTTACATACTGTCTTTGTTCTATGATCGTTCTATGTATATGCTATCTGCTTTACGCTAATATTGGTCAATTCCCATCTCCTCATTTCAATTCATTCTTCAATTCACTTTGTCTCTTCTTTGGTTTGTTGTTTCAGTTGCTCTGATGTCTACTTTGTGTTGCCATTTTTGTTCTTATTCATTGATAATGAATTACAACACAACTACCATTTTATGTGCACATTTGACTTTTATTTATTGACAACTTTTAATCATTACACATTCAGACTAAATGGGGATTTAGTGAGAATATGATGAGGCTTTCAACTTTTTGTAATAAGAATTTCTCACTGACTGACTCACTTATTTTAACTCTAGAACCTTTTTGGTCACTTGACTGAAACTATCCAATCAGAGCAATGTTCTCTGTTTGTTCATCATCCTCATTGAAGTGGTTGTTTTTCCACTCGGGACTCAATTTGAATGCTACACTTCAGGTCAAAGATTGATCTCACTAATCTATTATCTAATATTAAAAAGAAAAATTTTAGAAATATTTTTGTCTGATATAGAGAAACATTTTATGATTTTTATTTTCAAATATTTTCAGCATAAAAATATTTAATTGTGTAAACTCATTATGAAGATATTTGATGTGGTACACACCTATTTTATCAATTTTAACTAATTGAAATTTAATAAAACTTTTGTTTTATATAACATAGATGACTAAGTTTATTTATTTTTGTTTAAAAAAAGAACAAACTTTTTTTTCTTTAATTTAAAAACCTTCTCTTTGAAAATCCCAATAAAATGCTGCATCTTTATAAGTTTTATGTGCTTTAAAAGATCATTCTTCATGGAATTATAATCAGTTAACATTTTTTTTTTGTTAAGTTAACATTAAGGATTAAAGTAAAGGAATACATGAATTGATTAAAAATCATCATCCAATGTAAATTTAATACAAAAATAGTGAAGTTATTCTCAGTTCGACGTTTGTAGTTTGATATTTATTGATTGGTTCAAAACGACACTAAATAATTATCCAGTGCTAACAGATATTTCTAATTTGAAGTCAATTTAGACAACAGCCATCCTATGAAATGAAAAAACTTCGTTAAGGTATCATTCATAAAATGTCCATTAAAATACCTCATTTTCTTATTTGATTTTTTTCATTGGTGAAAATAAAAAAAATTTTTCTTTTTTTTTTTTTTCTTTTTTTTTAGTGTTTCAAAAACCTCAGTTATGGAAGGAAATTATGAAGCAGCTGAAACTTTCTCCAAAGGATTTTGTTGAAAGAAAAGCAGAAAAATGTCTAAAGAACATTTACAATGAAGCTTTTAATCAAGTGGGTATTTCTTCTCTTGGTTTCTTTTATTCATATATTCATTTCTACCCACTATTCATTAACATAATTTTCATAGTAACTCTTATAATTGCATATGACAAAAAATGATGTGATTTTATATTTGTTGTGTCATTTGAATAAGAATTCTATTTGCCATATTAAGATTTATTTTTACATTGGATAAAATTTTTTTACAAAAAATCATGAAACACTGATATAATTTATCTCTCTCTCTCTTTTTTATCTGCAACTTAGGGAGGTCAGGGTTGGTTAGTTGTTTCCACTGACATACATCTGTTTTGGCAGTGAGCTAAACACTTTTTCGTAATTAAGACTATGAAACAAAGTTGGAGTTTGTCAACAGGTTTATTAACTGCCTAGAAAGGATAAAAAGGAATAAAATACAGTTTAATAAATGTATATGGAACGATATACAGGAATGTTGACAGGGGTTGGAAGCCTAATATAACTTAAAGATCTGTGGGATGAAAAAAATACAGAGTAGCAGATAATTCTTTGGTAAAATGGGGTTATTCAAAAATAGAAATAATGCTTGAAAGTGAAGAACAGAAATGGTATTTTAGTAAGAGCAAAATTAAGGGTAACATATAGCAAAAAGAGACACTTGTAAATGAAGTAAACTAAAAGGAAACAACTAGTAGTTCTGTGCTTCAAAAGGATAAAAGGTAACATTTCTGACAGATGATACCCAAAATATTAGGCTTATCAGGAAGGCTTAAGATAGCTACTACATGCTGGCAAAATTGGTTCTTTTACTTAATGAAGGAAATGAAATTGAAAGTCGTCTCTCCGAGATGACTCTAAGAGTGTACTGTAAAACGCAAGGGGTGATAAGTAAAAGTGTGTAATACAACATTGCACGTAATATGTGGACGCTAGATGCCTAAGAAAAGACCAAAAATATTTACATTACTTTTTAATAACTAACAAATTAGTATCCTTTGATATAAGAGAAAAAAAACTAATCATCTTCACTTACCCAAAAGGCCTAAAAGAAAAACTGTAACCCTTAAAAACTAATGGGGGTAAAAAAAAAAAAAAAAATGAAATTAAAGAAAATTACCATTAACAATATCCAAATTAACAAGAAACAAAATTTTCCTTTTTAAGAAAAAAATATTTGAAATAAAGAATTAAGTTGCATATAAAAAAAATTCATTTTTCAGTTGTTCAAAATCATTTGCAAATATGTTAATCCTGTATTTATTTATTTATTTATTAGATTTCATTAATCTGTTATTGTAAAGATCCAAATTAGCAGCAAAAAAAAAACAAATAATTACACCTACCCAAATAGACTTAAGAAACAAATTTGATTTGAATATATGATACTTTTAGAAATACCATAAATTACTGCTTACTTTCAGCCTTTGTTTCCCCCTACACTTACTTCCACCATCTTTATTTAAATCAAATTTAATGTTTGTAATAAAAAAATAGTTTTTTTTCTTCTTCTATTTGCAATATCCTTATTAAATCTAATTTGATATTAGAAATATAAAGGTTTTTTTGGGTTTTTTTCATAAAACATGACTATAAAATCAGATTTCATTGAAGGTTTTTTTTTCATTTCTGAAGATATTACTGATCATAATCTTGTCATTCAATTTTAGTTTGGTTAAAGAAATTGTTAATTCTTTCTTTTTTTCTCATCTTTCAGAGTGTTGCAAATGCCTTGGCATCACTTGCATCAGTTGCTCCAGAAACACTCTTACCAAAGTTAGTTGGTCATATGTGCAATCAGCTATCTGTGCCAGAATTTCTCAATGTATCCCAACAAGATTTTGGAATATTCCAATGTCCAGAAGGAGAATTATATGACAAGTCTGTTATGGAAAAGTTTGTATTATTTCCTTATATTACAAAGTATCTGTAATAGAAATTATCACTTATGCAAACGACCGCGCGTCTGTTTGGCCTGTCAGGGATTGGGTAGGAAAAGAGAAGAAAACTTGTGACTTATCAGGAATTGAACCTGAGACCTTCTCATAACAAATTGTAGGTTGGTTTAATTTAAATAAGACTGTTTCAGCCAATCAGAGGCAGGCTTGAGATTGTAGCAGGCACTACTTAAGACACACACAAATTTGGTCGACAGAGAAAAAAGTCATTTGCCTGGGGAGGTGTTAACAGTCAAGCTTTTGACAGCTGAGAGAGACCAGAGACGAATTTGGTGCGGCGAACTGAGATAGAAAGACTCTAGTTTTTAAATCACGGTATCATAATCATATTTTTAAAAGTTTGTCTTTTAATAAATCTTCATAATATTCTGAGGTTTGTTTAGACATAGAAAATATGATATAAAAATGTAGTTTCACTTCAAAATTAATTTAAAAATCTTATAGATATTGAATTTAAAGAAAACAATTTATCATTGGTGTTATGCTTGGAAAATTCATAATTGTTTCCTAACTCCCTAGTTTAATTTTTATTGCTGAATTTAGTTTGTGATAATTTATTTTCTGCAATCTTTATGTCATCAGCAGCAAGACATGTCAACAACATAGATTCCTTTGAGTCTCTATCACCATCTCTCCCTATCAGTTATTGCTCTTAGCAAGTCCTCTAAGCAGTATCCAGTGTTTGTACAAATCTGATGAAATTTTTTGTTGGTTGGCCAATATTAGTGTATCCATGCATAGGTGTCTATAGAACATTGCATATGAGTCCCTTACTTTTCCATCAGTGCTCAGCATGTCTTGCTTATTTTACTTGGATGCTTTGTAAGATTGGAAGTAAGTGGTCATAGAGTTGCTGTTTTTTTAGAATCCTGTTTGCAGGATTTATTCTAATAGCGCATAGCATTCTTATGTAGTTCTAGCTTTTTCTCCAGGCATTTTGTTAAAGTCCAAGTGGTGCAACCATACTGTAGTACTGATATGGCTACAGTTTAGAAGAATTCCCATTTTATTTGAGCGATCAGATTTCCATATCGTTGAGGAAAGGCATGGACTGCTATCGACTAGTTTATCATACAAAATCATAATAGTTTTATTATAGGGGAATGCGGTATGTTGAAAGTAGACTTTTTGATAATTATTTTAGATATTTTACTTTAGCATCTCTCTCTCTTTCTTTCAGATCTGTCCTAGATACCATATGACTTTTTTTGAGTGAGATCATTTTCAAATATTTCAGACACTGATTATCAGACTGACTCTTGTTTCTCTGTCTTCTCTTTTTGTCACATCACTGGATTGATAGGGTCACCATGCCACCTGATGATGTTTATATTTAAAGATTTTGAAATTTCAGATATCATCATCATGTCGTACTGCCAGCACGGATATCCCTGACCCTCTCTCACCACTTCTCCCTATCGTTCATCGCCTCTGGCAGGTCTTCAGGGCTACATCCCGTATCCTCACAGAGCTGCTGTATGTATGTTCGAGTTGGTCGTCCTGCTTTTGCTAGGCCATATGTGGGGGTTCATAGGAGTACATCACTTATGAGCTCCTCCCTGCTTCTCCAGCAGTGTCCTACATGTCTGGTTCATCTAACTTGGATAGTTTTCGTGATGGGAGGTAGGTGGCCGTATAGTTGGTGCTTTTTGGGGTGTTGTCTCCAGGACTTGTTCAATATTGCTCACAGCATTCTTGTGTAATTGCTGTCTAGCTTTTTCTCCAGCCGTTTTGTTAGCGTCCAAGTTGTGCATCCATATGACAATATCAATATGACCGCTGCTTCGAAGAAACTGTTTCATTTTATCGGTCAGGTCTGACTTCCATATGATCGATAGCTTATCGATAGCTGTCCATGCCTTCGTTAGCCACGTGTCGACCCTTATCAATATAATATCACCCAATAAAAATCGACCTTATCATACCACATTTCACAAAACCACATTTACAAATTGTCTGCTGATTGAATGTCATCATAACCCTTTATTATAAAGTCATCTGTAGATTTTAGATGAAATCTTTTCTCATTCTTCTTTACAGCTCAGTGAAAAATCTCAAATTTACATAGCAATATAGTGCCAACAACATATTGTTTTCAGTTTGAAAGATTCTTAATTTTTGTCAAATTGTATATGATCTGTACACCTTAGATTTTATAGTTTGAAGAATATTTTAGAAATTCAGTTTGATGCTATAACATCTTGTTTCATATGGCTACTTTCTCTTTCAGTATTTTGAAAGATGAAGTTAAAGAGACTAATATCAAAAGAGAAAACAAACTTTACTCTTATGCTGAACAAATGGCTGAACTTGAACTCAGAAAGGTTAGTTCATGTATTTTTTTCTATCTCAGATGATTTCTTTGCAACTAAACCAATTTTTTTACAAACATTTTGTTAATCTCTTTCCTTCCTTTATTATTAGTCTTCAAGTAATTTTTTGCTTTTTTTTTTTTTTTTTTTTTTTTTTTTTGTCAGGAAATTGAGAAAAAAAAAAGAGGCAAGGGTGATGTAAAACTGACCAAAAAGCAAGAAGAGAAAGTTCAAACTCTGTTGAAAAAAGAATCTGAAGTCAGAAGCCAAATAAAGAAGGTTTGTATGATGATGCCTACATTTTTAGTTCCTCTAACTTAGGGGGTCACCAACCTTTTCAGCACAAGAGGGTGACAATCTTAAATGTACAAAAAAAAACAACCAAATTCACCGGATAAGTATCATAAAAAGATATAATATCAGGGTTAAATGAAGAGGTTGACAGAAGGAATACATCAGACAAGTGATAATTTGACAGTTGTGGAAGCTGGGCATGTTTCATTTTTAGGGAATAACTGTTCAAAGCATATTATGTAATGTCAAACATGCGCACTACTTGTTGGGTGTGGGTGATAAGTCTTGGGAATGGTCTATGTGGAAGCATGTGATTCTTATAGAATGTGACAAGTAAGAAACTTGGATTTCAAATCTTCTAAACAATGAAAATGAGTTTCATCTGCAATTGTAAATTATGTCTTTTGTCAGCATCAAAAGGCAAAGAGAAGATTTTGTAAAATGGCCCTTGAGGATCACATGTAAGGGGGAGGGGGACTCCTGTTCTAACTTATACAATAATAAATCTCAGTGTCAGTAGATGAGGGAAATGCATGACTATTTATTTAGATCACATATGTCTACGTTGTCATTTAGTGGATTATGATGTCGTACTCTGTTTTTGTTTTGCCTTTCTGGTTTATGTTTATTTTTAGTATATATTTCCAGTAATTTTGTGGAATATCTGTAACTTTGATTGCAAATGCACATTCATTTATCTATTGTACAGGGACCTGCTATATCCTGTCCGGGTAGAGTGAGTGATAAGTTTGGCAATATTTTGGTAGTATGTGCTATTTTGTGGTACATATACCATGACCAAAGCAGTTCAAGCCATGTTAGTTATCTACTGTGGTTGGTAGTCTTGTGGTAGTTGGTGTGCTGACACATTATGTATTGTTTCACTCTGTGACTTGAAAGACACAAAGATAAATGAGCAATGTAATCTAATTTGGTAACTTTTGCTTTACAAGTTCAAACTAAGTCATAATGCTGCAGAAGTAACCAAAAATATTTGTTGTATGAAAGGTGAAGGCCCAGTTGATCACAAATACTTAAAGAAATTTCTCTTGGGTTGCAAGAACCTTGATGATCAAGCAATATCAGGTAGGCCTTAAAACATGGATTCCAAGGCCATTTTCCCAGTCATATACACAAATCTAGTAAGTAGCACTCATAGAGTATCAGGTGAGCTTGGCATCTCACAGTAGTTCATCACTTTCACAACCTTGGTATGAGCATTTGAGAGCTGCTGAAATTGTTCTTTACATACGACCAAAATATTGTGTAATTTAACTCCCCATAATACTTTAGAATCCAAATGATAACTTACTGATACCAGAAAATTGAGGTTCATAAGTAAAACTAAAACAAAGTAAAAGTTCTTTCATGTACTTAATTTGGTTTATAGTTTATAAAAATGTTGTTATAGATTTAGAATTTGCTTCCAGTGGATTTTATCTTTTAATCAATTGACTTTTTCCCTTTGTTTTTTCTCCAAATTTAAAGACTTAAAAATAATTGTTTTTAAATGTGATGTATTTTAAGTTGTCAGTGTCCCATCAGATTAATTCTTTCAAAACTACCACAGTTTATAATGAAGAACAGTATACTGATAAAATTTAAACTTATCAGTTGACACTGCCTGACTATTTTTTAATGAAGATTTCTTTCTTTTTGGAATTCCAGCTTGATGCCAAACTAACAAAATCATGTGATCTGATCAATGCTGCCATAAATGGCAGTGGTCTGACAATCTGCTGTTATATGGTGGACTTGTGTCGTGTTTTAGTTCCACTTTTAAAGTCTCCCCTTGCAGCCAGGCGAGTCTATCCTCTGCTTATTTCACTCAGCAAGATTTCATTTTCTGATAAACAACTTGGTGAGCATGTTAACATAAACATTTCAAAATTTGTTCTGTGTTTGTGTCATTTAAATTCTTTTTAAAGAACAACTTTTTTGGTGTAAATAATCAGTTCACATTTTAAGCTGAAAAATCTAATGTTTTAAAATAATCAATTCTAGGCCCTTAAATTTCATTAATCTTGAAATATTCCTGAATATTTTGCATTATTCATTTATTTTGAAATAATTTTAAATTTATTTATTTAGAAAATTTCCAGCTTGAATTAACTGATTATATACACAAAACCTTTTTGAAAAAATCGTTTTAAGCTTTGAGGTATGCTGAAAAGTTCTTTGACCCATCAAGAAGGAGAAGCTTTTTTCTTTTTTTATTGAAGGTCTAAAGAAAATTAGATGATATGCTAAGTGTATTGAATTTTGAAATAAACATATATAGAATAGCATATATATTTGGTGGTTCTTGGTTGGAATAAGAACTATTCAGCATCATTTATAAAAATTGTTTTATATTTGAAACTATTTGGTAGATTATTTATAGAATCAAAATTGTATCTTAAATAAAGCAAAACATACACTGACCATGATTTCCTTTTAGGAAATAATTTATATTGCATTTTGTAAGCTGATCTCATAAAACGTTGGCACAAAAGGGTTTACCTTTTTTGCTGTCAAAGCATTTTATTCCTTTTTTTTTTTTAAATTGGGGCATTTGTTGTGAGTCAAAAGTTTTACTATATTTTGGTAGTAGATGCTAGTTTGTGGCACATCTATATCAAGTGACCAGAGCAGTTGAAGTTATAGAAGGTACTCACTGTGGTACAGTAACCAGATAGTTCAAGAAGTTTTGCTTGGTTTACAAAAATGTCAATGATCAGGCAAAGTCAGGTAAGTCTACCAGCATGGATTCCGAGGCTGTGCGCTAAGCCATAGAGGCAAATCTGATTAGTAGTACTCAGAGAGTATCAGGTGAGCTCAGCATCTCACAATCCAGTGTGGTTTATTACCTTCACAACTTTGGCAAAACCATCGAGTGCTGCTGAATTGTATCTCACATTACTCAAATATTACAAAACTTTTGACTCACCCTAGTAAAATCAATCCCAAAAGATTAAGTTTTTATTTATTTTTTGTTTTTAATTCACTTACTAGAATGAAAAATTTTGAACCAAAAACTGTTTAAAATATTTCATCAAAAGAAGTTAATCATAAATCATTCCCATTAAGAAATATTTCTGACAACCTAAGAGAACATTTAATGTCTTTTAATGTACTTTTATCCACTTATTTATGTCTAATGTCTTATTATTATTATAGGTCAGTTGGTTGGTCACAGTACAGTCAGAGTGCTTGAACCATTCTGTCCTCTAGCCAAAGAATGGATAGAGGAGGAACAGTTATCCCAGACAATACGTACTGTTCATCTTTTGTATGAACATTTGCAGAAAACAACTGAAGATGATGAGTCATTTACATTCCCAGCTTCAACTTTTGCCTTCTTCTTCCATCTGTTAAGTGCTGTGTTGTCTAACAGCTACAAACTTGTGAAAAATGATGAGACTGTGCAAATTGAATCACTAAAGTTAATCATTGAACATGCCAAGATAAGATTCTCTCCAGAAGAGAGAGAGGATGGGATGCCAAACCAATTGGTAAGAGATTCATTCAAAGTTTCCTATTCTAAAAACTATTTCCTTTGTTCATTCTATTTTTAGAAACAGAAGCGTATTCTGGTTATATAGTTCAATGCATATTTTGATTTATTAAGTTTTTTTTATTTTTTTTTATTAATCGTTTCATAATTCGTTATTCAGTTTTAATTTCCTGACAATTTGCATGTTCATGGGTCAATTATTGATGAATATCAAAAAATGTCTGAACTTGCTGTACTGATTCATATCACTAGAAATTTCTTCCAAGTATAAATAAATGCAATTAAAAGTCTGTAAAATTTCAAGTTTTGGGCATGATCAATTGCAATTAAGATTATGAAAAATCAAAGATAAATGACACTTTCTCTATCCAAACAGCCAAAGTGATAATCAGTGATAAGACACTAAAACAAGATGATGGATGGCTTCATTATGGTATACAGTGAAGTAGGGGACTCCCCTACAAAAATATCCAAACGTATGCTAATCAATTTCAAAATGAAGTGTTCTGATTAGTCAAAATAAATCTGGAAAAATTGTAATTAGTAAATGTTAGAACCAAAAACTGTAAATACTAAAAGTAAAAAAAAAATCCCTCAATCTTGAGTTAATGCTTCTCTATGTATATCAACCTCATATCAACCTTTTTAAAAGAGAATCTCCCATTTTAACAATGCAGAATAGGAAAAATGTAAAGCTGAAGCATTAGACTTTATTTTTGGTTGATATTTTGTGTTAATACTGATATTGTACAAAACTGTTTCTTTTTTTTGCCTATTTTCAGTATGACCCTCAGCTTTTACCTCACTGTCAGTTATTTGAACTTCTGCTTCAAGTGATTGGTACAGTGTCTGTTGGCAAACTTCAAATGCTGGCCAATGAAGCCTTACTTGAAGTTGCTAACTGCCTCAGTGGAGCTCCTGGTTGTGCTGTTCTTTCAAATGCAGAGATTTCAGTGTTGCTACTAGGAACAGAGTCATCATCTACTTATGTACGAGAAGCAGTTTTTAAGGTGTGTCTTTTTTCATTAAATTATCTTACCTTTGACTCTTCACATCCTATTAAAAAAAAAAAAAACTTTTTTTTTTTTTTCAAATAAATCAGCAGCTTAGTCCTGAATGGAGTGAGCAGAAATTGTCTAAAATTGTTTTATTTATTCAAATGTTTATTGTGTCTTTTCTTGTAAAAATTAACAATATTGCAGGGAGGATTTTTAGTGTGATATAGTTTGTGCCAAAAATAGTTTGTACAAATCAGGATTCACTAACTTTTTAAGTCAGGAGGGTCTAGGGCTTTGATCTTAAAGGACAGAAAAAAAAACCCATCTAAATAAGACATCTGTTTGCAATCTTAAAAAGATGGAATATCAGTGTTCAATGAAGAGGTTGATAAAAAGGAGCACATCAGACAAGTGATGATTTGACAGTTGTGAACACAGCAAACCGTTTGAGAATGCTTCCTTTCGAGAACAACTATTCACTGTGCTATGTGGTGCCAAAAATGCTCACCTCTTGCTGGGTGTGGTAGATAAGGTTTGGGAATTATCTATATGGAAACAAATGGTTCTTATAGAAATCAAAGATGTGGCAAGCAAGAAACTTGGACTTGAAATCTTTTGAACATTGAAGATCAATGAGTTCCATCTGCAGTTGTAATTGGACTTCTTTACTGTCAACATTAAAAGCTGAAAAGAAAATTTTGAAAGTTGAATGCAGCACAGATGGGTCACGAGGGCCACAGGTTGGGGCTGATAATTACATAATAAAAAGCAGGTACACTCAAAAAAGATGATAAAAATAAAAGCAATTAGTAACAGACATGGTCATACAAACATTCCCCAAAAATGTTTGTTTTCCTTGATCTTTACACAGATTATTTATTAGGAAATTTAAAGGTAAGAAACACTTGAGGTGCTTTCATACAAAAATAGTGTATTTCATGCATGAACACAATTTCAGTTTTCTCTCTTGGATTCTTTTTTTTTTTTTTTTTTTTTTTTTTTTTTTTTTTTTAGACATAGTTGATAAAGAATAATTAGTGGGTTCTGCATAAAGTTTTTAAGGTGTTTTTTTTTTTTTTTTTTTAGGACCAACAATACTGGTAAAAGCTTAAGGTTTAATATCTACAACAGTCTCTAGCCATGGTGCAGGGGCCTGGTGTTGTTCTGTGCTAGTCACAGTACTTGATTGTGGTCTTGGTTCCCTTATTACCATATGCATTTCTTGCTAGTTGGTTTATCGACTCCCCTCGTGCCCACATTGTGTTTGAAAGATCCACAGATGATGATGACACAATCTATCCAGAACTTCTTTTGATGGCCAGGGTGTTGGCAACTCAAAGACAAGAAAAACTTAACTAAGAATTAACAACTATTTATTGAATCACATTGGTGAACATATATATATTTAGGCAGCATTTCTTCGTTAATGCAAATTTCATTAAACATAATAGACATTTTATGCCTACATATTTTCTTCTGGATCCGTTCGAATTCCCGTATTACTTTTATCGTATTCGGGGGGAATTGATTTAGGTATTGTCCATAGTTGTATGTATCCCTAGTACTTTCTGCCCGACTTTGGGCCATCATCAGGGGAGAATCTATTACAAAAGTGATGTAACTTTTGTTTTAGCAAATTACTACTGTGTAAGGACATCTTTGCCGTTGAAGATTATGGCATTTGCTTTTAAATGTAATTCTGTCGAGGAGACTTACAATGCACCTTTCTGACACAAGTTCAATAGCTCAGCATTTAAAAAAACATTCATGCCCAACAACACAACTATGAAAAATTCTCACCGACAACACAACAATACTCGAACATCAAAATAATAAACAAAAACTTCAGATTCTCGAAGCACTATATATTAGAAACCTGCAACCAGCACTTAATAGAATTAATTTTCAAACCAGTGCTAATGTACTTGAATGTCTTTAGCTACTGGCACTATTTACAGAATTACATTTAAAAGCAAACGCCATAATCTTCAATGGCAAAGACGTCCTTACACAGTAGTAATGTGCTAAAACAAAAGTTACATCACTTTTGTAATAGATTCTCCCCTGATGATGGCCCAAAGTCGGGCAGAAAGTACTAGGGATACATACAACTATGGACGATACCTAAATCAATTCCCCCTGAATATGATAAAAGTAATACAGGAATTCGAACGGATCCAGAAGAAAATATGTAGGCTTAAAATGTCTATTATGTTTAATGAAATTTGCATATATATATATATATATATATATATATATATATATATATATAAATTGTTGCTTTTTATCGTATTTGAGAGACAGACAAATGAGGTATCTGATTGGTGAAGTCTTTCTATCATACTCAATTTTTGGGGAATGAGGCTTTTGCAGTAGAGGCTTTAGTTCTTGGAGAAATTTCTTGTCTTTAACCATTTATTTATTTAGCACCAGTGAATGCCTCATACTGTCATACCAGCAATGAGTTAAAAAGCACTTTTACTGTTTTTTACTTTAAATAACCCACGAAGGTTGATATTGCCATTTCATTACACTATATATGTTTTTAAAATATTGAAGTTTATCTTGTTTCTTGGTTTAATCTTGTTATAACTTTGATCTGAAGTGTCCCCACATAGCCTGTGCCTAAACAAAGGCTTTTCATTAAAATAGTAAAGTTTTTACTTAACTTTTTTTACTATTTATAACACTTGTGCATATGATATATATACAAATATCATCATCATGTCGTGCCGCCAGCATGGATAATATACAAATATAAGTTATGTAAAATTTTCATTATCTTAACTAAAAAATTTTGTTTAGGCAAATAAACGCAGTCAGCTATATCATGGTCTAGACAGCATTGTTTATTTCATTAATTTTGAGTATTTAATTGATTTTGATTGTGTTACAGTAGTTTTGAATAAATAAATGTTTGAATGTTTTACCTTTGTTATTTGATATCGAAATATTTTTGTAGGTTTGCATAACCAAAAAATAAGGCTCATTCATTACATGCATCTTATGAGAAAAACATTTTTTAGACTAAAAATTAGGGGTCATTTATTACACATATATACATTCATTTTAAGAAGACAAAAACATTTTCCATCTTCACTATCGCAACTTATGTGATACTCCATCAATATTATGAGTATTTTTTTAATAATTGTTTATCATTTTTATCCTCTTTAAAATTAAATTTTATTTTATATCACTATTCTAGGCATTGTTGCTATTGACTGATGTAATTCCAAGTAAAGATGATGAACCAGTAATCAGGCTGAAAGTGGCTCGAAAAGTCTGGGTTGGCAAAGATGATAAAGATGAAGAGATTCGGCTGCTTGCACAAGAGTAAGTTTTATTAATTCATTGTTGTCTTAATTATATAGGATTTAAGTTCATTCCTGTAAAAATATTTATGTGCACATACAGAACAAAGCAAAAAAAAAATTGAAATTTCAGTTGATTGAAACAAAACCTTTTGAAAATTTAGTATAATTAAAAATATTTTTATTTTTTAATGTTTTAGACTTGAAGAAAAACTTGATCTTTTAGTTCCACCAGTTGAACTCTGCTCTGATCTGATTGAAGATGTTATTCACCATGAAGAAAATGTGAGAAAAGCTGCATCATCTGCCCTAGCTAAAGTGTTAACTTGTCATAGGGATCAAGTGGGACCTGTTTTACATAAATTGTTGGACAAATATGAAGAGAAATTATTTGTGAGTGTCTCTTGTATCAATGAAATTGATACTAAACATTTCAGAAAAGGTTTTTTTTTGTTTTGTTTTTTTTTAGTTATCTATTTTTCGAAATATGTAAAGAAAAATATACCAAGAATCTTAAGATTGGTTATTTTCCTTTATTTTTGGTGATATACAAAGCTAAATAAAAGATTTTGCTATATTTTGGTATAAGCTAATTTGCAGCACATATATTACATGAAAAATGTTTCTCTTCTTTCTCTAATAATTTCTATTGTTTAATATTTAAAAGACTTTCCTCTACTTGGGCAATTTATCAGTGTAGAAAAATATTGCTTCTATGATTTTAGTGGGTGTGGTGTTCTGTTAATATTATAAATACTACTAGGATGAGTCAAAAGTTTTACAATTTTTTGGTAGTATCATGGTAATTAGTGTGCTGACGTGTTGTGTATTGCTTCATAGCCATACTGATGAATATGTAACTTAGTTTAATTCAGGAACTTATGTTTTACAAATTTGAACTGGGCCTCAGTGCTGCAGAAACAAGGAAAAACATTTTTTGTGTGAAAAGTAAGGCCGCAGTTGATCAAAGTAAAATAACCAGATGGTTCAAGAAATTTGCTTGGGTTGCAAGAACATAAATGATCAGACATTATCAGGTAAGCCCTAAAACTATGGATTCCGAGGCTGTACTCCAAGCCGTTGAGGTAAATTTGGCAAGTAGGACTCGGAGAATATCAGGTATCCTCTGTGGAAACATAGAACCAGATCCATGCACTTGCAAAATGAAAATTGAACACCACATTCTTTGTTTTGCTGGCTCTCAACAAGTTGAGTTGAGATGCATGAGTCCCAGATGGTCCCACCAGGAAAGAGCAAAATGAAAACGAAAAGTTGAATAAAGTTTTTAGAGAAAGAAGTTTGTGTGACATGATTTGATGATTTGTGGTGTCTTCACTTTTTTTGCTATGTAGCTCCCTTAACTAAAAGTAAGAACTGCTATATTTTCAACTCTCTGTATCTTTAGCATTTTCTTCATGTCTCTGTAGTGAACTAATTCCCTCTTCCTGGCTTGCTCATTCCGCTGGCGTGTCCCTTCTTACTGCCCCTAGCGGCAGCATCATTCTCATTATATGTCCAGTGCAGGAAGATCCTATTTCCAAATTTTCGGCCACCCAGCTTTTGAATATAAAAAAACAGCCAACGAGTCTCCTAGAGATGCTTAAAGGTGTGATCATAAAAAAATTTTAAAGTCACTGAACCATTTTTATACATTTTTTTGGTCATATGAGACTCGTGCATTCTTTCCTACTCAGGAAAGAACAACAACAACCACAGTGTTCAACATGCCAAACGCCCTGCACCTTCAAACATATTCTCCTTGAATATAAAGCATTCAATAGCACCAGAAAACATTACTTCCAAATAAGAAACATGAAGGATTTGTTTGAGAACTTCCAATTTTGAAAGAGACAGGGTTATAGCAAAAAAACTTGGGCACAATTCTAAAAACACAACCAACCAATCAACCTAGTGCAAATAAACTACTGTTAAATAGCAACAGTAGTGAGAAATCATTACAACCATTTGGTATACAAAAGAATTATTTTATATTAAACTCAGGATTAATTGAAACACTTGAAACCATTTACTTGTGTGTGAGTAAACGAGCAGTGGCTTGTTAAGTGTGCTGTATTTAAGATGTGTTTACATATATATATATATATATATTAAATATATATGATTTGTAAACTAGATTTGGTGTTAAATAACCCATAGTGGTTGATATGCCATAAAACACAACCAACCAACCATTTTTTACTAACAGGGAAGAATTAGTGATCCCACGCAAATATGTCTCAGCCCCTATACACACACATACGTATATGCATGCGCATGGTCAACCCATAGCCATACATGTATATACACTTGTACGTGCACACACACACACACACAAGCACTCATGCCCACCTATATACAACTAGTCTGTATACCACCATCAATAGTGTCACACTCAGCATCTTACAGTCTAGTGTGGTTTGTCACCTTTACAACCTTGTCAAAAGCATCTGGAGCAACCAAACTTCATGTAAACAAAATTATGCAAAACTTTTGACTCACCCAATTAAATTCAAATCCAGTGTCTTAACAAGTTTCATGACAGAAAATGACTAAGTAACTCTATATAATTTAATCATGAATCCAATTTAAAAAAAAGCTAAACAAAATCTTTTTATTTGTAAATATTTGTTGCAATTGGATTTTTATTGCTAAATATGCAAATTACATAGCCCCAATATGCAAGGGGTGCTATATTGTTCAAAATATGAGAAATGTGCTGATAAGTAATATTATAAATAGCAACTCTCTAATGTAAATGGTAGTTATTTCATGACACAATTTTATGTAATATATGAATACACAATTCTTCAGACCTGGAATTTAGAAAGTGACAATATTGTTTTATTTCTATTATGAATCTATTATTATCTTATCTCCTATAAAAATTTACAATTATATTATCCCCTATAAAAATTTACAATTATCTTATCTCCTATAAAAATGATCTTATCATTTCCTGAAAGAATTTAAAAACAAAAAATAACTATCAAATTTATCAATTTTTATAGGCCCATAAAACTTAGAAACCAACAAAGATTTTTAATTAGAAAGGTTAAAGTTTATTTTACTTACATAAATCAATAATTATCAAAAAAATGTATTTGTGCATATAAAATTTTTCAGATAATCTTAGTAGTATCAATGTAACTTTGAAATAATAGAAACCTAATTTACTTTTTTGCCACAAAAGAATTGGCATTTGTTTCAGTTTTATAGATGAGAATTAATAAGCATCTTTGTATAAACATTTTAAATATCTTTTAAAATGTCAATTCAGAAACCATCTTGGCAATAGAATCAGAAGTTTTTGTTTTCTTCTTTCAGTTACCTCCTCCTGAAATGGATGCCTTTGGCCGTGTAATTGGAGAACAACCACCAGATAAGTGGACAGCTCGAAGTGGCATAGCTTTGTCCTTGACCAAAATTGCTCCTCTGCTTCCTCAAAAACTTATTGCCCCTATCTTTGCATTTTACGTACCCAAAGCTCTTGGTGACCGTGCACTTGAAGTGCAAAGTAACATGAGAGATGCAGCATTAGCAGCAGTTAATGAACATGGCAAGGTAAGAAATAATCAAACTTCTCCTTTCATATTTCTACAGTCTTCTTAATACCATTCTCACTCAACTATCTAAAGATCTTTATTTCATTTGTTGTCTAATTTGATGGTTCATATAAATTGTATATAAATTGCCATTAATATATCATTTCTGATGTAATATCTGGTTAGGTTTCATATTGAACAATAGTTTGACTTTAAAAGACTTTTATCTGGATAATAGATTTTAGATTGTCAAAAATATCATATGACATTAAAGATATGATAAATTCTGATATATAATCAGAGCAAAGGTTAATTTCTATTTTAGAAAGAAACATTTTCAAAATATCTATTTAGTCAGAGACCTATTCTAATTTGAAAGAGGAATATAGTCTGATGAAAAATAAAATTGCAACCCCCCTGAATATGTTCCAATTTGTTCAAGATTAAATATACAAGTAATCTAATAGGATTGCAATAAAGTATTACATACACTGATCAATACATACACATGTCCCAAAATAAAGGGTGTATTAACAACACTCAGACCTCATATTAAAAGGCTATATATCTTCCTTGGAGGTTATGCAGGTTTGTACTCTTGTATATATGATTGTACAGATGGCAAATACTATCATTCAATATATTATTCCATGTTTGAGAATTTCTATTTATATAAGTTAAGATAGCATCGACTCAGTGATTGTCAGATTATCACGTAGGTGATCATTTAGTCAGTCTGTCACTCTGTATTTATAAACATAGCAAACTATATATATATATATATATATATATATATATATATATATATATATGCAACTTCCAAGCCTACACATACTATATCCAGGGCAATATCAACATTATCTTTCAAGGTGCTATAAATTTATTTTCTATCAATGTATATAACTAATGAACTTAACTGTATATTTGTTAATATCTGTAAAATAAGTTAAAGGCAGATTTTCTTTTTGTCATTAATTTTTTGTTTCTTATCATTTGACGAATTTTTTTTTTTTTTTTTTTTTTTTTTTTTGACCATTTACTTTTAGGCAAATGTAAATGTCCTGCTTCCTGTGTTTGAGAAATTTCTGTCCCATGCAGCAGACAGTGCAAGCAATGATGTGGTCCGGCAAAGCATTGTTATCCTCATGGGATCTTTGGCCAAACATTTGGATAAAGACAGTCCCAAAGTAAAGCCGATTGTGCAACAATTGATTGCTGCTTTATCAACACCCTCACAAGAGGTTGGTAAATGCTTTAAAAATTTATTCATTCCATTTAACTTGCTTGCATTTTCAAATATTTAAAACATCTTTTTAATTCGTAACATTCAATGATTTTAAGTGCATACATTAATCAGTTTGTAGATTATTGTAAAAATTATACATTTTACACAAAAAATTATTTTTAATGCCTTGTCAATGCACCTAATGTTTCTCCATTAATCACATAGATTGATATTACACCATGAGAACTTTAGATCAAAATTCAGCTAATAATTGTTAACCTATTGATTTAGTGATTTATCCTTGTACGAAGATCATTAAATAAGTTTCCAGACATTTTTCATATGGGCACTTTTATTGATAGTGCACACATGAAACTCTAGTCCCCTTCAAAGTAATCTCCTCCGGTTGCAATGCATTTGTTGTACCATCCTTACAACTTTTGGAAGGCCCCATAGAAGTCTTCTTGTGTGAGTGTGTCAATGACCTTCATCACAGCCTCTTTCATCTCCTCAATTGTCTCATAATGACAGCCCCTGAGCTTAGGGAATAACCAAAAGTCACAGGGAGCCAGGTCTGGATTATAGGGAGGGCGAGGCACTGTCTTGATGCCCATCTTGGTCAAATAGTCTGTGACAAGGATGGAGTTATGGACTGGTGGAAATGCTACTTACCCGATTTGAAGAGTGCTGGCCTCTTCTAATAGAATCTCTTTCTGTACTCCCTTAAAACCTCAACATAGTAACCCTAACCCTAACCCTTTAGCCAATCAACTCTGGTGTATTGACTTCCTTACTCCTCCCACACCTCTCATCCTCCCTCACAGACTCCCTGCTTTCCTTGAATCTCTTATGCCACTCAAAAACTGATACTCGATTTGTGCAAGATGCTCCAAAAGCAGTCTGAAGCATTCCATACGTTTCTGTGGCAGCATTTTTTCCAAGTTTAAAACAGAATTTTCTTGCATATCGTTCTTCTAAAGTGTCGTCACATCCAGATTGCATTTTTGAAATTCACCATCTGTGACAATCAGGCTTTAGTAGGGTGTATTCCAATTGCTGCTGTAGCTGTTCATTTGAAGTTGAAATCATAAAAATTGGTCAGTCATCTCATAAAATGTATAGCAATAGCATAGTGAATTTTCAAGAGTCTATGACAATTTTAAATGCCTGTACAAAAAAAGTCTGGAAACTTATTGAAGGCACCACCTATATTTCCTTATGGGATTTTTTTTTTAAGATTCCAGTATAACAGTATAAATTCGGCAAAAAACTTAACCCAGTTTTTGTCCTGCATTTTTTAACATTAAGGTTATATCATAAAAGTTTATAATTAAGAGAAAAGATTATGCAGTATTTTATCTGAAGGAATCCTTGTGTTATTTAGAATTTGTATTTCATGATTAAGTATTTTTCCTAACCAAAACTCAGTTGACCTGAATCCATTAATATTTTGCAATATGTTTATTTTGTAAATTTTCACATATTCATACTTATAAAAATTTTGTTGATTTTTGGATTTTAATATTTTCCATCCTGAAGCATTAAAGCTATTCTTACATTAATTTTTACTTGAAATTTACAATATTTTAAAAAATTTAACTCAGATTATTTGGTTTATTTATCATTTGAGTTTGAAAATACATGTTTCTCAAAATCAAAGGCTGTTAACGAATGACTGGACCAATAATTTTTTAGTTTTCTGTTGGCCCAAACATAAAATCATAGTTGACAGCAAAAGCTGTAAATTTTATTGGCATTTGTTTTCACAATAAATTTTAATTATTTATACAAAAACAAAATTGAATACTCATACATATTTTATATGAATAATGAAATCTTCTTTCTTATGGATTTCATTCTTTTACTAAAGCTAAAAAAATAAAATTCTACTTAACTCTCTATCATCTTGCAAGCATCTCTGTTTAATAAGGATTGTTTTATTTGTTTTTTATATACTGTTTAGGCTGATATATTCTCTTACCATCTTTTAAATATTTTGCATCAAATAGCCTCAAGAAATTGCCTAATGAAGCAAATACTTTATAATGGTCTTTATTGATTAGTCAATGAAAAGTTGTAAACAAGATAATCATCATCAAGTCACACTGATAACATGGATTTCCCTGACTCACTCACTCTCTCTCTCTCTCCATCTGTTCCTATCATCTATTGCTCCTGACAGCTTTT
This sequence comes from Sepioteuthis lessoniana, assembly GCA_963585895.1. NCBI lineage: Eukaryota > Metazoa > Mollusca > Cephalopoda > Myopsida > Loliginidae > Sepioteuthis > Sepioteuthis lessoniana. The sequence continues at coordinate 86,371,512 of OY757929.1, forward strand.
CCAAACTACATTCTGTGTCCGCACAGAGCTGATGTAGATAAGTTCTTGCTGGTCGGCCAACACTGGCATGTGTATGGGTCTATAGAAGAACGTCATTTATGAGTCCATCCCTGCTTCTCCAGTCACAAAATAAAACTAATAGGTTAAGAAATACAAAAAGGGAATAGTTGGACTTTAACTAAGTTAAAACTTAACAAATTTAAAGGGGAAAAAATTCCCTAAACATATATCCTTAGAAATCATAGGAAGCAGGTTAGTTGACATGAAGTAAGACAGATGAATCCAAAGTTGGATCAACAGTGAACCTCACCAGATACTTGTCAACAACCAGGTTCAAATAGTCCAGTCAAGAAACCAATGCTAATCTATGTTTGGGTGACATCTATTGATGAGATTTAAAAAAAAAACAGCCAACGAAAGATTACCATGACTCTAATTCAAAACAAAATAAGCATTTGTGTAAATAACAAAGAAAACTGAAATCGTTGATTCTTTTACATTTAAAATAATCCAGTCTTTTTGTATTTTGTCAGTTTGTTATATTCGAATTACCTTAAACTTTTCTTCCTTTGTTATTAGTGATTGTTGAAGTAAATGTTGGAAAAATTGTTGTTTTCTTTTTTTCAATAGTGAATAATGTTTTCTGTTCCAGGTACAAATAGCTGTCTCTTATTGCTTACCACCACTGGTTCCAGCCATTAAGTCTGATGCTAGTACTATTGTACAGAAGTTGCTTAAACTTCTGTTAGAATCTGATAACTATGGAGAACGAAAAGGTGCAGCTTATGGACTAGCTGGTCTTATTAAAGGCCTTGGAATTGTTGCCCTTAAACAAATGGACATTATGACAACCCTCACAAATTCTATTCAGGATAAGAAAAATCCACGTAAAAGAGAAGGTAATATCTTCTTTCTATTTCTTTCATGATGAAAAAATCTTACCCATTTTATTCTTTTGCTAATGTATAAAAATGAACTTCTACTTGAAGATATATAATCTTTCTAACTTTTTTACTAATTCTTCTTCTTTGTTTTTCTGTTTGTTCATCTCTCTATTTTTTTTAAGATTGAAAAATGGATGCAGTAAATATGAACCATAATTTATATAGATATATACCTTGTTTTAGTAACCAATGCTTTATGTTTTCTTAATCTGTAATTCTATTTATAAAATAATGAATTTAAAAAACAAAATGAATAAACAAAGCATCTTATCAAATTGTGATTTTTTTTTGACTAAGTGTCATAATAAGAAATAGTTTCTAAAATAGAAGTGGAAATCTTTTTTGTTTTATTTATCAAAACTTTTGTATTTATTGTGCATCTATTTTAGGTGCACTGTTTGCCTTTGAGATGCTATGCACGATGTTGGGGAAATTGTTTGAACCTTACGTAGTTGTTATTCTGCCACATCTACTGCTCTGTTTTGGAGACAATAATGTGTATGTGAGACAGGTATGTCCTTTGTATTTTTATTTATTTATTTATTTTAACAAAGTACTTTATCAACAGTGGGTCTTACAATATGCTAACTATGTATCCCTGGCAAAGGGCTAAGAACACTTCAATGATGAGTATCCTGGGTATGACAATAAACTGTATCAGATGGTGAGGCTACATTTCTGAAGCTGGGGGAGAAATGTAGAGGACCCTTTCATTGCCATTACTCCCAGAGTGGTAGTACCTGTGAGAGTCTTAGCTATGGGCCACATTGATCTGTTTAAAAATGATTCGTATTTGATGCTAATACCATATAACTGTAGATTATTTATATTAAGAATACTTACTGGAAGATGTAATTTTTTTACTAAGGATTATTATTATTAGTTACTGGAAACCCTATAACTGAGTACTAACAAATTGTTATCAAATAGGAATACTTGAAACCATATGACTTTACAAATTATTTGTATTAAATGAGAATACTTGAGATCATAATTGTACAAAATCTATGAAGAAACAGCTATACAAATGTAAATATAGGCATACAATGATAGTGATTCCCTAACCTCTAAGCATAAAATAACCTTAAACAAGTTGATATACCATGAAAATCAATCTCTATAATCTCAACATTTTATTTGCAAGTAAAATTGATTGAAAAGTCAGCACAAATTTGTGCTGCACTTTTATAGGCAATAATTCTTTTTTTCAAATGTTGTTACAGAATTTATAAATATTCACTAATCAATAATGGTTAGTATCCTTTACATTTGAATACCATGCCCCGCACTATAGACTCTTCTGTGTGTCAGTGCACATATTTAGGTGCAGTAATGCATATGCATGAAGGTGCAAAGCATATCTTTATGAGAATATGCATATACATATAAACATAGCCATATATGATTATTTGGGGGGGGCATATCTTTATGAATGTGTGTGTGTGTGTGTGTGTGCATAAACATCATGGATGTGTATTTTGTGGGTGTATAGTGTTGTATCTAAAGGAGATCTAAACAAATTAGAGAAGTTGATAGATTTTAATAGATGATGAAAGAGAAAGATTTCCCAATGGTAGTGAAGGGTTAGTTTTTTGAATATCTATTATAAACAGAAGTCTTTTTGCTTGGAAAGTCAAAGGCCATTAGACAAAGTTTTTTTTTTTTATTATTGTACTTTAGTTTTGTTGGGGGTCACTGTGGAGGGGAAAATGGTTTTCTTTCCAGTGGAAAATAAATAGTGGTCCAGGACTGTGCCTTAAAAAATTATGTTTGAATATTTGATAAGATATTCAGCTTTTTATTATTTTTTTCAAAATTGGTTTTTCATTGTCAGCAATAAACAAGATGTCCATCATATGGTAATTAAATCTATCTGGTGATCTAAAAGTACAGCTTTTTCATGCATCTATAGAAAGCATACTAATATATGAATCTGAATACTGGAAACTTATGAGAGCAGTAAAAAGCAGATGACATGAAACATACAATAAAATATTAAGAAAGGTAAAGGATATTTATTGGAAACTACATCTTTCATAATGTAGCTGGACAAATGACTGACAGACATTTGGCCAAATGGATATTTCATTAACAGACAAAGTTGTTTTGGCCAATAGATTTAGCCAAAGGTAACTGGCAATATTATTGCTTCTTTTAGTGCATCACTTTCAGTTATGAAGTTAATTTGATGATTTTTAAAAATCATTTTCTGTTTGAATGTATAGACTTTTTCTAAAGATTTAAACTTTATGGCAACATACCAAGCAAAACAATCACTTATGCAGTTACTATTCTGGAGGTTACAAGTAAGCTGTTTTTTAACTACCAAACACTAAATAAGACTAATATCATGCTAAATAACTTTATTAAACTATAAATTTAAAAAAAAGTTAGATTCTGAAAATTTGAAAAAAACAATCTGTGAATGTTTGTCAGCCATGCATCCAGTCACTCTTCCCAACAATGTATTATGTAGAGGTATATCATTATTAATAACAGCCCAGCCAGCTGGGGTTGTAAAATACACTAACTGCATCTCTGCAGAGGGGTAATAAAATCCAACAAGTGTACTGGATATGACACTAAACTATCTGAAGGCTAGGCTCCAGTTCTGAGGAATGTGGAGTACCCCTTCATTGCCATTACTCTCAAGTTCACTCTGATTCGGAGTGGTAGTGTCTGATAGGATCCCAACTATGGCTCAAATAGAACTGTATAACTATTTAACTGAGTGCAAACAAATGAATGATATTAAATTGAATTGTTAGTATTACATAGCAATACTTGAAACCATTTAACTATGTGCAAATAAAACTGTTGGTGTTAGATAGCAGTACTTGAGGCCATTTAAGTATGTACAAACAAATGATTAATACTAAAGAGAATTTTTCATATTAGATAGGAATACTTGAAACCATTTAACTGTGAGCAAACAACTCATTTAAAAATAAGATTACCTACAAACTATTCACTTACAAACTGTATATGTATAATCTTTTAACTGTGCACAAATAAATGACTGATGTTAAATTATTAGTGTTACATAACAAAACTGGAAGCAATTTAACTGGGTGCAAACGAATGAACTCTGGCTCATTTAAAAATGTTATGTACAAACTATCATAGCAATATATATATATATATATATATATATATATATATGTGTGTGTGTGTGTGTATAAACAGGATTTGGCATTAGATAACCAATAAGGGTTGATTTACCATAAAAACCAACCAACCAACCATTTCTAATGAAAATAATTAAGAAATATAAACTGAATTTTATTGAACACTGTCGGCCAAGGAAAGATAAAGTTGTACATGAAATATTATTATAATAGGAACCCAGTACATTGTAAAAGAAAAAGTGTTGGCTTTGTCATGTACACTTGATGGAAGACACAAACCTTGAAAAAAAAAACAACAAATTTACAAGATGATGGAAGACAAGAAAGTATAGGGGAAATTGTTCAGTGAGATCAAAATGTTCTGAACACAAAAAATGAATGATAATGAATTTGGTTGAACAATTATTTTAATTTTTTCTCTTTGTAGGCTGCTGATGACACTGCCAAAGCTGTAATGACCAACCTTAGTGGTCATGGTGTGAAGTTTGTGCTCCCTTCTCTGCTTAAAGGATTAGAAGAAGATGCTTGGAGAACTAAGACTGGTAAGATAAGTCTTTTCTTCTGCAGTATATTTGTTTTAAATTGTTCAAAAGTATCTAAAATTAAAATTCAGTGCCCTTAATATTTCTCTGTTGAATTTCAGGTATGGCATTTGACATGTTCCTGATTGATATTTATCTGTAAAAGAAATAGTCTGGTTTTGATTAGACATTTGTTTCATGGTTATTTAAGATTTTAAAAGAATAATAAACATTTATTTGATTCATTTAAGAAATTTCAATGATTTTATAGATATTGATTGCAGTTAATAACCTACGAAACATTAAATAGTTTTCTTTTAGTTTTCAAAATCATTTAAAGATTTTGTGTTCAACCAGTTATTTTGTCCTCATAAGAATAATGACAATGGAAGTTTATTAGAATTATTTTTGAATATTTGTTTATTAAATATTTTTAGTGTCAAAGAAAGTGATGCTGATTTCCTGATAACTCTTTTCAGAATGATTTTTATTTTTACCATACAGATTCTTTTCTCTTTCTCTTTTTGCAGGATCAGTTGAATTACTTGGTGCCATGGCATTCTGTGCCCCTAAACAATTATCAGCCTGTCTCCCTAACATTGTCCCAAAGTTAATTGAGGTGTTGACAGATTCTCACAACAAAGTCCAACGTGCAGGAGCCCAAGCTCTTCAACAAATTGGATCTGTCATTCGAAATCCAGAGATTCAAGGTAAGAAAAACTGTTATTTGGCTGCATTACTTTAGTTTGTATTTTCTTTTCAGCTGAGAGTGACATTTAGTTTTGTCTTTTGGATGACAAGTGCAAATAACATTTTCAAGTTAGAAATGCTGATAACATATCTAGAAAAGTATCATCAGAATTTATGATGTCCTAGGTATGACACTAAACTGCGTTTGATGACAGGGCTTTCAGAAGTGTGAAGTTCTTAATTGCCATTACTCCCTGCTCCACCTTGACCTGGAGTGGTAATACGTATTAGGGTCCCATCTATGAATCAAATAGACCGGTTTTAGAATTATCCATATTTGATTGGGATACTTGATACTATGTAATTATAAATTGTATTAAGAATAGTTACTTGAAGTTTTGATTGTTTGCTAAGGATTCTTATTAGTTACTTGAAACCATACAACTGTGTAAAAAATTATCAATATTAGAGAGAAATGCTTGAAACTATAGAACTGTGTAAATTATTTGTATTACATAGAAATACTTGATATAGATTTGCAAAAAGAAAACTCTTAAACAACTCCACAAAAATATTTATAATTGTACAATAAATAGAATTCCCTAACCTCTCTGCATATGATAACTCTTGACAGATTGACATGCCATTAAAATCAATAAAAGATTTACAACCTGTTGATATGTATAAACATCCTCCAGCCATATTTTTGGTTAATATTTAAAAGGAATTCCTGGAAATCATCTGAAGATAAAAATATCACAAATAATTTAGGTATAAATAAACTGCATATTCAACTGCTCAAAATAACAGGAACTTGGTTATTTATTGTGGGAGGCAGCAGTGGGAAATTAGAAATGTTGTTTCCTATCCCTAAAAAAGTGTGAGAGGCATTTTAACTTTTTGTCAGTTTTTAATTTGTAATTATGAACCTTTGTACATTATACATATGAAGGTAGGATGAAAAGTTGATAGACTGACCAAGATACTCACCTAGAATGTGACCAAATATGGTCTATTTTTCAACATAGTTACTCCTTGTGGTCCACACACTTCTTCCATTGGTGTTGCAGTGCTTGGATCCCATTGGTTAAAGCAATCAGCAGCATCAGATATGAGTTTGTCATTTTTTTTTATCTGGAATATCAAACATTGTTTTAAAAGAAATGAAGAAATTTTACTTTTTTTTTCTCCCTCATAAATAATGACTTTTCTGTTTCCTTATTTGTTTTTTTTCAACTTTCTTGTTTTCTTTTCAGCCATTGTTCCTGTCTTGCTGGCTGCTCTACAAGATCCAACTGAAAAAACTTATGAGTGTCTCCAAGCTCTGCTTGATACAAAATTTGTTCATTTCATCGACGCTGCTTCCTTAGCTCTGATTATGCCAGTTGTTGAAAGAGCATTCCAAGACAGAACGACTGACACTCGGAAAATGGCAGCACAAATTATTGGCAATATGTATTCTTTAACTGATCAAAAGGTAATCAATAGTTAAGTCAAAGTTACAATGACACTCTCTCTACATTGGAATTCTATCATTTTATGAAGTAAAAAAAAAAACTGAAGTAGTTTAAACTCATAGAAGAAATATAGGAGGATTTAGTGATTTTTCTATATTTGAAACTGTTTAAGACTATTTGCCCAGTCGGCTGGGGCTGTAGAATACATCCCAACTGCTTTTCTGCAGAGGGGTAAGACCCCCCCCCACGAGTGTCCTAGATATGACACTAAACAATCAGATGGTGAGGTTCCAGCAGTGCTGGAGCTTTGGGGAATGCGAAGTACCCCTTCATTGCCATCACTCCCAGGTCCACTCTGGCCCGGAGTGGTAGTACCTGATAGGGCCCTATCTATGGGTTAGATAGAACTAACAGCATACTTATGCTAAAATGAATTGTTTGAGTAAACTGAATAGCTTGAAATAGAAATGTTTTTGACATTTAAACCGTACTTACACTTAAACTGCATGCTTATGCTTTACTGAATTATTTGAAATAGAACTGTTTTTCGACATTAAAACTGTATTTACACTTAACTGAATTATTACATATAACTGCTTAAATAGTTTGAAATGGAAATGTTTTTGACAATTAAACTGTGTACTTATGCTAAACTGAACTGTTTTCAATAGAACAGATTATTTACATAAAAATGGATTTGGCGTTAAATAACCTACAAAGGTTGATATGCCATAAAACCAAACAAACCAAACCAAACAATAAGACTATAGCAATTGTCTTGGTCAAAATTACCATTTAATTGTATTTTATATAATAATAATACATAATGGAACAGTAGAATTAGATAACATATAATCTGTAATTGTTACATAAAGCAGTAAGATAAATTGAGGAATGCTAGAGTGGCCAGTACCTGATTTCTCATTTTGTTTCCTGAATTGCATTTTCTAATTTTTACAAAAGCTTCAATTTGAAATGAGTTTTTGTTCTGTTTCCACAAAATGTGAAACCAAAACACCTAATAAGTTAAAACTGTTAATGAAACTAATTCATTTTCAAACCATTGTATCTTCTTTACTCATAGATTTTGCTGATTAAAATTTGATAGCTTTTTATCGTTAATAAATTGCTGTCAAAATCCTTAAAGTTCTGTCACCCTATCTTCTAATTATTAGTTTTCTGATTAAAATTTGATGTTTTTTTTCTTTAATTACTGAATTTTGTTGAAATCTTTCTTTAGGATCTGTCACCATATCTTCCAACTGTTATTCCTGGCCTCAAACAATCTCTTCTGGATCCAGTACCTGAAGTGCGCTGCGTGTCTGCCAGAGCTCTTGGAACAATGGTACGAGGAATGGGGGAAGGTAGCTTTGATGACCTGCTGCCATGGCTCATGGAAACATTGGTCTCAGAAAGAAGTTCTGTTGATCGATCAGGTGCCGCTCAAGGTGAGTGTTAGCTTCACTTCACAATACTGAAGACTCTTGTGATATTCATACAGATTTAAGTGGATTCTCCACTCTGTTGTTAAGGTTGAGAATAGGCTGATTATATCCCCTGCGAAAAGGTGTCCTTGGTATGACACTAAACTGCATCTGATAGTGAGGCTACAAGAAACTGTAGAATATCTGTTCATTGTCATTACTCTTAGGTTCCTTTTGACCTAAAGTGGTAATGCCTGTTAAGATTCCATGTATTGGTCAAATAGATCTGTTAGAAAATTATTTGTATTAGATCAGAATACTTGATACAGATTCACATTAAAAATGAAGACAAACTACTGATTATCACATCATGTTGTCAGTTTATTAAAAGAATCACAATGTAACAAATTAATCAGAAATAATGAATCATTAAATTTAAAACTGATCATAGGAGTATCGCAATTGCCTTAGTAGAAATTGTTATTAAATTTTATTTAATAATTCTTAATGGAAGGGTAGAACCAAATAGCATTCTATCTTGTTAAATAAATCATCAAGATGAATTGAAGAATACTGGAGTAGCAGTACCTATTAGGATCTTGTCTAAGGGTTAAATAGATCAGTTAGGGTCTTCTCTAACGCTCATATAAATCTGTTTGAAAATTATTAGCATTAGATCAGGATACTTGATACTGTATAAATGTAAAGGATTTGTATTAAGAATAGTTTTTAGAAGTTATAGATTATATTATTACAATGTGATACGATTTGTTAGAATTAGGATTCCTGCTAACAATCACTCATTGAACAAGATAATTTTATTGTAACTAAATTTAATACAACCAAATAATGGAATGTGAATTGCTGTTTGAAAAGCTAAATTAGTTTTGGCTTGTATCGAATTAGATATTTTTTTAGGCTACAAAACTAAACTGTCTTTTTGAATATTTTTTTGATCAAATACCATTTCAAAATTAGAAATAATATCTAATCTTTACATGAAATGAAATTCTTTTCAGATTGTAGATTGTAATTCTTTTCTCAACAGGTCTCAGTGAAGTGATTGGAGGAATGGGTCTTGAAAAGCTTCAGAAATTCATGCCCGACATTGTGCAGACAGCTGACCGTAATGATATTGCTCCTCATGTACGAGATGGTTACATTATGATGTACATTTACTTGCCATTGGTATTCAAGGAGAATTTTGTGCCCTATATTGGCCAGATCATTCCATCGATTCTTAAGGTAAGACATTTACCCTGATTCTAATGAAAAACTCCCTTGAAGCTGTTACAGTTGTTATCTTTCCCTAACAAAATGTGAGTTAACCCTTACTTGTAACATGAAGGATTATCTGGAAACTTAGCACAGGTGTGGCATGTAGTAAAATAATATTTTCAATTTTTAAGTGTTAGTCTTTGTACTTGAACTGGTTGGAAATTGATTACTAAAAATTGGTTACTGACTTCACTTTACCTGTCTTTGTCAAACAAAAGCACTATTGTCACTGAAATGTTATCCTATTATGGCCGTGAGTTGTGTTTTTTGTATACTTGCTTTGAAAAAAAGATTTGTATAAACCACTGCTACAAATTCTTGTCGCACGAGACCATTAACATTAAATTGAGTTGTTAGGGTGGCCATGTTTTCTCTCTTGCACATACCATTCATTTTGCATGCTTGCTTTGTCATAGAGAGTAAAAGCTGTCTTCTCCTTTCCCTTTAATTCTTACATATGCTCCTCTGATCTTCCAGATCATTCATATTACATAATTGTGCGACCAGGCAGGCAAGCATCACTCACTTTGTGATTTTTGTACGGTTGAGATTGGGTTTTAGACTGCTACCGTTTAGTTCCCATCATTCTCTGAAGGTCTCTGAATTAACCTAAGGTCCAAGATCTGTCTGGGCACGCCATTCACCACCACATTGTTATGTAACTACACTCCAGTAATTCTTCATCTTCCCCGTTTTGCCGTGCAGCAGTCACCAGGTGGCTTAACCTAAACCTCTTCAACTCATATGGATTCAAGCAAGTTAGCTTGCTTGGCAACTAGTTTAACTTTCAAATACTTAAAGTGATAATTAAAGACCGCTCTTTGCGGTATGGTTTTCTCAAGTTGCCCAGACTTGGGAGACATTGTACCAAAACACTGCTTTGGAAGGCAATATACCTCCTCTCTTTGGCAATAACTTTTATGGTCCGGTAGTTTCATTCCACAATCCCATTTCCACTGGGTCTGTAAGCTGCTCTGTAGTATTGCCTGACATTCAATCTATCCAATGTCTCCCAAAGGACCTCTGAGCGAAATACCATGCTGTTGTCCATCAACACCTCTTCAACTGGTCCATGCTCCAAAAAAATCTCATTCAGCATTCCTGCCATGTTGTCTGCTGTTTTGGTTTGGATCTCTCTCCAAATGACAAATTACCCAAAGGGCTACAGTCAACTACAAACAGGTACATTCTACCCCTATAATGCATCATATCGATGGCCAGTCTGGTCCAGTCGGTGTTCACTTAGAGCCTATTCTGGTTCATGAATGCTTAGCAATAGTTGCAGCTTTTAACCACCCTCTATAACTACCTCTCTTGTCACAGCTGGGTTGACTTTTCAGACTAGGGTACAGCATTCTGTCCACTACTACATGATGCAAATTGTGTAACTCTTTCACCTCCTCCTGCCCTCCACTGCACACTGCAGTGGTGTCTCCTTCACCTTCAATTAATGCTTTCTCATCCTAGTCAAAGAATCGGCCTTATTCTTGTCAGAGGGCATGAACACTATGCTCAACTTTAGCTCAAACTCATCTGTCACTTAAGGTTGATATGCCATAAAGCTCAACCAACCAACCATCATCTGTCATTTCCCTCAGAATCCTCAAATGTCGCAAGATAATCAATTCTGGCGCTCCATTCATATGAACTCATTCATGATTATAGAATGTACCCAACTGGGAACAGTAATTGAATCAATTTGGATCTCAATTTCTTTCAGTCCCCATTTCAGCACAAGGTTGACACCCTTTATTGAAGCATCCAATTTGACCACATTGATATGGTTATAATCACTTTTCTTTCTTAGCCATGCCGCATCTTCAACCACCACACCATCGATCTCAACATTCACACCAGTGGCTATACTGCTTGCATCGTACCATACGATGCTCTTCTCTTATCTAGGGACATGCCATTTCCCTTGAACCAGTTTTTGCTGTTGCACTTCTCGCATCACAGTGACCGTCTCACCATCCATCCTGTCTTCCCAGCAAATTCCATCTACCCATCTCTTCATATAACTGCAGATGGTTCTTAGCAATTGGGTTGTGTGGCCCCTCAGTTTGCCACAAGCAGAGAACTGCTCATGTGTTCTCATTTCCTCATGCACTTAGAAGATTTTTCATTTCCCTCTTGTAAATACCACAGGTTGCCAACCTCTCATCCTTGTCACATTGAAAACCTAGTGCTGCTCCTCCTCCTTTGCTGTTCAGCCAAATTTATTGAGATGACTAACAAGGTTGAATGCAGGCACTGCAGTTTCATCAACTAAGATGTCATCTATATAGGAATTTGTACCTTCTCTCGTGCTATCCTCTTTTTTGAGCACAGCTTTGAGAATTGCCGACATGATCTTTGGAGCAACATTTAATCCAAACTCCAGCTGAGTCCACACATAGGTCTGCTCCTTGTATCTGACCAACTAGTACTTCTATAAATTATCACAACATGTATCTGCAGGTATGCAAATTTTAGATCAACAATCTTAGACACCCCAGTCATCTGTCCCCACTTCCTCAGAGTCTCTCCACATATGTCAATTGTATCTTCACCGGAGTGACACATAATATATTTATTCAGCTCTTGATAACCCAGGACTGGCTAAACCTTGTTCTTTGTGGGGTGAACCACTACCATTAATTGTAACACTCTAGTTCTCACATCTTCGTCCCATGGGACAAGGATACTCTCCTCAATCCAACATTCAATCTCTCTGTCAAACTTGGCCCTCTCTTCCTCCTTCAGTGAGTTTCATAACAATCTACTTTGTTCTTTAATATTGGAGGCCCTGTTGTCCAGTTCCACACAACAGTTTATCTCTCACCATCAAAACTCATACTGAAATCCTTGTCTTTGATTTTACATGGACTTGTCCCACTGTTCTTGCAGGTCATTCCTGTTGGTTGCGTACTTACTGCACAATGTGCCCCTCTGAATGTCAAGGCGCCATCTTCATAGATAGTAACCCCTTTAAGCTGACTAACAACATTTATACCCACTATAAGGTCCACACCCTCAATGATTTCATTCATCACAATAGCCTCTGCCCTCAGCAGTCGTCCATGTATCTCCAGCATCACTGTGCTAACTCCTATGCATACAGCCTCCTTTCCATCAACTGCTTTTTATACTGCACATGCTTCTGCACCCATTCAAAAAATCCAAATGGATCAATGTTGCAGTACACCCTGTATGAACTAGGGCTCTTGCTTCCTTGCCTTCCCCCAGTCCTTTTTTTGTTGGCAGCAATTTGTCATGCATCATCACTGGCTTGAAGGGGTAACTGCCGGTGCACCGGTTCCCCTTTGCCTGTTTCCCTACAGGCAATCTCTCACAAAGTTTTCCGGTTCACCACATCTATAACACATCATTCTGATTGGCTCTTTACAGTATCGGATCAAGTGTGAACTCCTATAATTGAAACATTTGCCACCAAACAGTTTGCCCATACTAGGTCCCCCATCAACCTGCCTTGGTTCTTCACTGATTCCTGGCTTTGCAGCCGCTGTCACTTCCTGAACCCTCTTAGTTGTCAGCTCCCTAGTTGAGATCAATTTGCTGATCTCCAGCATTTTGACATTAGGCAGTTGCTGCAAGGCCATGGAAATAATTTTTGGGAAGCCATAGACAAAAGTCAGCTTCATTATCTGATCTTGACCACTTCCCTCAAATTCTGCCAATTCTGCTTGTCTCCATAGATTTGAAACATATATCAATGGCCTCACCAGCCCACCTCATCTTCCCTAGCTTTGCACACACAGAAAAAGCTCCCTCCATAAATATCGTCTTCAACTTGGTCGCTATCTTGCCCACATCCAGTTGATCCTCTTCACTTAATTGAAGGTATAAGACCAAAGCGTCTCCTAAGAACAGGGGTATAAAACTTACAAAGTCAGTGATCTTTTGCACCCTTGCAACCAGGCCATCAAATCACTTTCACCATATCACTGCTCAAGTGAACTTTCCCTTCCATCTTGTAAGGCTCGTAAAATGCCAAAGAATCTACTTGAACTTGTACGAAATTGACTACTAAAAATCAGTTACTGACTTCAGACAAAAGCACCATCGTCACTGAAATGTCATCCCATTCTTCCCATGAGTGGCATTTTTTATGCTTGCTTTGGAAAAAAATTTGCATAAGCCACTCCTGCAAATTCTCGTCGCTTGAGACTATGTAACATTAAATTGAGGTGTTAGGGCAGCCATGTTTTTTCTCTTGGACATACTATTCATTTTGCATGCTTGCTTTGCTATACAGAATAAGCTGTCTTCTCTTTTTCATTTAATTCTTCCTCAGTTTCTCCAAGACTTACCTTATTTGTCAGACTCTTATGACACAGCCTGGTTTTCTCTTCTTTTTTTAATAAGAAAAATGAAATTATGTTAAAACATTCAATTTCTTGTATAAAACTACAGTATATAAATGCCTTAAAAGTAAAAGAAATTTACCAAAGCAAATAGATTTTTAATTTTTTAACTCCTGTATTTTCTCCCAATGCTGTATTTTCAAATTTAAAAAAACATCATTAAAACATTTAAATCCCCTTTAAAATGATCATTATTTCTGCGACTCTTTCAAATTATGTCTCTTACATTTTGTACTGTGGCATGTGTCATTGGATGTAGTAACTCAGATGTTGGACTCAACACTTTTGGGAAAGGTATAAACCTCTTTTTCCCCCATTATAGGTTAAACAATACCACTACTGTTCTTTTACAAGGATGGCATTGACATTAAATAACCCACAATTATTGATATGCCATTAAACAAAGCAAACTAAACCTGAGTCTTCATGATTAATATCAATTTTCTAGCTGATAACTTTGTGCATTTCTGGGTTTGAATCATGTATGATTTCTTCCAGAAACTGTTCAGTATAAAATCTCTACTATCATTTACCATATAAGCTTCTATGGTGACAATCTGAATGAAAATTAGGTAAAAATGATCAAATTTACCAGAAACTTTACTTCTAATCCAAGGGTCCCCAACCCTAGAGTCACAAAGCTAAACTTGAAATATATATGTATCTTGAATGTGATTCCTGACCTCTTGGCATAAAATAACACTAGACAGGTTGACATGCAATTGAAATTAACCAGTAATAATATAGCAATAAATATTTTATTAAATGTTTTAGTAATCCAATTTTTGTGCTTAGTGAATTATTATTAGTTCAATTTCCTAACTGAATACCCTTCACCTAGACTACTGAACCTCCCTTTTGGGATACATTCCTATTTATATAGATAAATATTTTTCTGTGCAAAGGGCATCTTATAACCTGTTAAATATGGTAAATAAAAATTATTGTAATCATCTCAGAAACATTAATTTATCAACAAATGGATGGCATATTCAAATAAATGTTATGTCCTTTGAGAAAAATTTGCTAATTTTTATTCCAAAATAATTTCTTTTGGAAAAGACCAGTTAAATCTTGATATGATCTGCAGACAATTTTTTTGGGCTCCATTTTCAGGCTCTTGCAGATGAATCAGAGTTTGTCCGTGAGACTGCCTTGCGAGCTGGTCAAAGAATTATCAACATGTATGCTGAAACTGCCATTGAACTGCTGTTACCAGAATTAGAAAATGGTCTTTTTGACGAGAACTGGAGGATTCGTTACAGTTCAGTTCAGTTGTTAGGAGATTTACTCTACAGAGTCTCAGGTCAGTAGAATTGCCTCAGTTCATCTTTATTAACATCTTGTATATGTATGATTTATTTTGACCTGCCGTAACAACAATTTCTAGCACCCAACTATTCATTGTCTGTGATTTCTTGTGACCTGCCTTACCAGCCAAACTGAAAAGATTCTAACTTGAATTTTGTAGTCCTTAATCCAAACACTGAAGTATATTTTTTACTTGTGCACACTAATTTTGGTATATTTTAAAACCCTATCTTTGCTTTCTTCTTTATTCTAAAAGTATATAATCAGTCTTTAGAAAATATATATGCACTGTTCTTAATAGCTTGTATAACAAAGTACAATTAGTCATAACAGACCAAATTCCCACCAAAACTTTTCTTTGAATAACTTTTTATATTTTGTTAGAGTATTTTGTGTTGTAGTAAATGCAATGCTCAATGCTGTGTAGTGTTATTAAAGATGGTGTCTTGTCATTAATCAAGTGATATTTATCCCAAAAATAATTACTTTATTTTTAGCAGTCTTAATTTTCACTTGGAAAAAGATAATGTCTATATCGTTGATATATATTCTTTTAAATATTTTGGTAAAAAAATAGAGAAAAAGAAAGAACAAAAAGTTATGTACAAATTGTGTGATAGCAATAAATTTATTATGTAAACTATTTTTGATGAGGAAAGAAAAATGAAAAGAAAGTTGGAAAATAAAATTATTATTCTAAGAATATATTTTACTGTCTGTATTATGGATACATTTGACTAGATATAGTTCTCTATGACATTCTTTTAATGATTTTTTTTATAATGTCCACTGAATAAACAAAAATGGCACAATTTTCTAAGTGTTGTTACATGAGCAGACATTTTTTTTTTCTATAGTGAAAAAGATTATTATTATTTCTTTTTCTTTTTGGTCTGTAGGTGTTAGTGGAAAGATGTCTACAGAGACTGCTAATGAAGATGACAATTTTGGAACAGAATCTTCTCAGAAAGTAAGTGAATCAACTGTCAGGAATACTACGAGAGGAATTTTGCAATTTACTCTCTAAAATCATTTAAAAGTGAAACTTCTCGTTCCCACAACTCTGGGCATCTGTAGATGATATAAACATTGTTTTATATTGTCTCAGTTGTTTGCAGTTAAAATCAACAAAGGAACTATTCTGACAACAAGACTCATCTTCATTTTGACAACCTATCAAATTTAGCTCTTCTTTTTATCAACTGCTAACAATCACTCATCCAAAAAGATAATTTTATGGCAACTCAGTTTACTACAACCAAATAATGGAATCTGAGTTGCTGTTAGAAAAGCTAAGCTAGTTTTGGCTTGTATCAAATGAGAACTTTATAAAGATTAAGATAGTTTTTATAATTTTAAAATTTGAATTTTAAAGACTTAATTCTGTTCAAAATATTTTCTGTCATTCTATTAAAATGTATTGTTTTTTCTACTAATCACTGAGACTTTTATATCAGTTTGTGTTAATTTGATCTTAGAACATTTGATAAAAAACACTAGCAAAATATTTTATTGCTAATTGTCTTTTTAATCATTTTGTTATTTCAACCGTTCTATTTTGCAATCTTAAATTTCAGGCTGTATTGCGGGTGTTTGGTGAGGGTCGTCGTAATCGAGTATTGGCTGGTCTATATATGGGACGCTCAGATACAGCCCTCCTGGTTCGACAATCTGCTCTTCATGTATGGAAGATAATTGTAACAAATACACCCAGAACATTGCGAGAGATTCTTCCAGTTTTGTTTTCTTTGCTGCTGGGATGCTTAGCCAGCACAAGTTATGATAAACGCCAGGTTGTTATTTTTTTCTCTTTATGATGTAAATATTTTTAATAAATAATTAAGAATGAATGAGGCTAAATTATTTATAAAAAAAAGAAGGAAAAAAAGTATTTTACATCAAAAACTAATTTTCTACATTGCACTGTGAAATTGTGAAAGTGTTTACTTTTATTGAAAGATAAAAAAAACTCTCAGATATTAATTCATATTATAATTCTGCTAGTGTTTTGACCATTCATTCACATATTATGCTCATCCATGTACCCTCTCCACTGCTATGTGGGATATTCTTCCACCCTTCTCAATTGAGATATTCTTCTTTTAGATTGAACACTGTTTTCACCTGTAATGTGCTATCATCATCTGTCTTCATTAAGTAGCACAGATTATTGTATAATGGTTTGCTATGAAGATTCAATGAGTTCTGAAGTTCTTTCAGTTTATCAAAAGCTGAAAAGAAAGGGAAAAAACTCCAAAGATTCCTTGCTACCAGCAATACCATTATCCACAAAATTGAATATGCAATTATATATTGATCTTGTAGTTTTGGTAGAATTAAATACTAACAAATGATAAGTGTATTAAGTATTATCTAGATTGTTATTGTAATATTTTTGTATTATTTATTGCAAAGACAACAATAGGATTTATATGTAATAAAATTATAAATCAATCTTTCTTGATTAGATAGGTCCTTGATTTTTTTTTTTTTTTTTTTCTTGTGGAATTTTCACTGACCCTGCTAGTATTTATATGAATGAGAATAGTTTTCCTGTAATTATAAAGCTTGTTTTATCCCTTATGATATTCATAGTTTCAGTTTTATTTTAGCTATAACTTAAATCCATTTTTTTTTTTTTGTCTTTGTAATCTTGTGTATTTTATTTGCAGGTTGCTGCTCGCACTTTGGGAGATCTTGTTCGTAAATTAGGAGAACGAGTCCTTCCCGAGATCATTCCTATCCTTGAGAAAGGATTAGACTCAAAGCGAAGTGATGAAAGGCAAGGCGTGTGTATTGGACTGAGTGAAATAATGGCATCAACTAGCCGAGACCATGTAAGTTCATTATTCATCTTAACTGCTAAGATGAATAAATATTTTATCTATGTGTTTATTGCATCAACTTGAAGATGACTCTTTAAATAAGCTACATTTGATTTTAAAACCATGACTGCTTTTATTCTTTAGTTTGATGATTTTATTTATTCATTTATTTTATTTTATTTTATTTATTTTTTTTGTTCAGGTAACTGTGTTTGCAGATAGTTTGATTCCCAGTGTACGCCGTGCTCTCTGTGATCCGCTTCCCGAAGTGAGGGAAGCTGCTGCCCGCACATTTGATAATCTTCACCATAACATTGGTTCTCGAGCACTGGATGAGATTCTACCAGACCTGCTGAAAAAATTGGTAGGTTAAATTCTTTTGCAACTATTTCTCTCTTTCACAGAAATCTTTCCTTTCATGCAAAAGTTGATTTCTAATTTCATTTTGCTCAAATTAGTTGTTTTTAAATTTCTTTGCTACTTTAGTTTTGGGGTTGTTGTTTTTTTTTTTTTTTTTTTCTTAGCTATAAGTTGTGTCAATGTTTTAACTGTATTTTGTGTGTGTGTGTGTGTGCATTTAAAAGTTTACATTTTGTGTGTTGAAGTTATGGTATTCGCCTTCCAAAAAGAATTTCGTCGGGGGGAGGTCGATAATACTAGTTCGCCATTTTACGGGCAGAGTAACTTAACTTCCAATTTTGCTTCTCATTCGTCTGGTCTGTTCTTTCTCTCTTCTTCTCTCCAATTAATCACTTTATCCCTGTGTTTGTCTCCTTGTCTACTTTTATGCGACAAAAATTTGCATAAGATGTAGGCCTAGTCTCTACATATTCCACTCACTACTATTCTATATTTTCTTGACCTTCGCTGAGATATTGAATTTCAGGTAAGTTTTCTTATTTCTCTGCTCTACGCGCCAAACAAAGTCTTACCCTGGAATCTCCATCTGACTTGTTCACTGTCACATTTTGATAATCATTGCCTAAGATGGAGCAAATACTACAAGCATAGAGTCTCTGAAGAAACTGCTATCATTATAATGATGCTGTACAAAAACACAAAAGCAATGGTCCACTTACCTGATGGTGAAACTGACTTTTTTGACATTATTGCTGGAATCTTGCTTAGGAGATGAATTAGTCACATTTGTTTATACTCTGCCTAGACTACATATTTCAAACATTAATAGATTTAATGAAAAAAAATGGTTTCACTCTAAAAAAGACAAAAAACATGATATTCTGCAGGAACTAAGACGGACACAGACTATATGGATGATATAGAGCTTCACATAAATACAACTGCTCAAGCTAAATTCTTACTACATAGCCTGGAACAAACAGCAAGAAACATTGGCTTCTATGTGAATACAATTAACACAGAGTTCATGTGTTTTAAACAAAAAGGAGCAATCTCCACTTTAAGTGGTGTAGCAAGCCTTTAAAATTAGTGAACCAGTTCACATACTTTGGCAGCAATATCTCATCTACTGAAAGTGATATCAACATATGCTAAGCATGGACTGGTGATGATAGGTTATCAATCATAATCAATGGTTTCTCTGATAAAATGGGATTTCTTCTTAGCTGTGGCTGTGTTAGTACTACTGCATGGATGCACCTCATGAATGCTAATGAAATGCATGGAGAAAAATCTAGATAGGAACTACGCAAGAATGCTATGTACTGTTCTGAACAAATCCTAGAAGTAAGATCCTACATAACAGCTGTTATATAGTCACTTACTTCCCATCTCAAATTATCCAAGTGAGATGAACAAGACATTTAGGGCACTTGCTAGAGATGTAAGGACAAACTCATAATCAACATTCTCCTATGGATTCTTACACATGAATGTGTCAGTATTTGTCAACCAGCAAACACTTATGTACATCAGCTTTGGGTGGACACTGGATGCGGTCTAGAAGACCTACCATGAATGATTTATGATAGGGACAGATGACGAGAATCAGGGAACTCCGTACTGATGATTTGTCCAGTAAATTCATCATGAGTAAATTATTTGTTGCTAAATTCAGAATTTAATCAAAAAAGCTAAAGGTTTGTTTAGGAAAAAGCCTTATAAGAGCAATTAATCTGATTGGATGAATTTACAGTGAATTTACATAAGGTTATTTCTTGCTTATTTTGGAAACATTCTTATAAACTTGTTAATTTTAACTTATTTCTCTTGTTAATTATATAGTATTTTTATAACATTGTTCAGTTTTATATGAGTAACAATTCTCACCTCAAAATTTTGTCTGAAATAAACCTCCTTTTAACATAAAAAAAACATTAAGTTTAAGACATGTCAGTAACCTTGAAATTCTTTTAACATATTGAGAAACCAGTGTTTAAAAAATACAGTAAACTTTGTTAATTACTGTAGCTATGCAAATTTAGATTTGTGTTTTAAGATTGCATGGTGATGTCTAAGGCCTGGATCAAAGAGGTTGTTCTTAGATGTAGCTGGAAAAAAAAAAAACCCAAAACAATATTCACTCAAGAATAACAATATATGCCCACTTGTTGAATATGATTAGTTTCTAAAAATGCCAAGTAGATTAACCACTATTGAAACAATTGTAGTGACAAGTTTTTAGAACTTAAGACCAAGTTACATATTTTTATTGCATAATAGATAAGTTTTGTAACAACTCTGACATGCTTATTTATTTGGATAATATAACTTATTTACTAAACTTTGCTTTGTCTGACACACACGTGCAGGTTATATCAATTCTGCTGTAGGTTACAATTGCCTCTGAGGTTGTCATGACAATGTAATTAGGAATACCAATTATTATGTGTTCTGAATATGACACTAAACTGCATCCAGTGATGAGGCTCCAGTTTTGGAGAGTGTTGAGTGTACCACTTTGCCATTGCCATCATTTCAATGTCCACTCTGACCTGTTAGGATTTGATTTATGGGTCAAATAGATCTTTTTGAAAATGTGTATTTGATGTGAATACTTAAACACATGTAACTATGTGCAAACAAATGATAATGTATTAAATAGGAATAGTTATTTGAAACCCTATAGGAGTCAGGGTTGGTAATCCATGTTCATATCCTGAAGAATATTTTTTGTATTTCACTTTGTGCTAATGCCCTTGAGAAAGGTGGTGAAGCTCCACTTCTAGGAATTGGGATTGGTGACCCAAGTTCAAATCCTGGATGAAGTTGTTGGCATTTCACTTTTCACTAATGTTCTTGAAAAAGGCATGAATCCATGTGTTCACCTCCTAGTTATGAGTAAATTGTAGGGCAGACTGAGCTCTTTAGCCTTGGTTAGGCAACCACTCTAGGAGAAAGAAAACAAATTCATACCAGCTGTACTCCACTTAAAGATTGACCTTTAGAAAGGTTGGATAAATGTCTACCATGTCTATTGTTATTAAGTGGTCACTCATCTGAGTACTGAACAGGCTCATCACTGCTTAACTTACCAGAACTCATATTTTCAGTGTGACTTGACCATAAGTTAGATTATATAATTATGGAAAAAATAAAGATAAAATGTGACATTAACCTTTGGGAAATTTACTGAGGTTGCTGAAAAGTTTAATTTGACATAAGATTGTGATAAATACTCATTCCATATGACTTCCGTGGATTTTCTTGGTCATATTATTTCTGAAAGTAAAATTAAAGCTGATCTTGAATGACTTTGGCCACTAAAAGAAATTCCTTTTCTTCCAGATATAAATGCATTACCTCATGGTACAAGTAATGTTCTTATAGTGGATTGTCAATTAATCAGAAAAGATTGCTTTTCTCATACATGCTAAGACATTTCCTCTAGCCAATATGGCCAAAAAGGCATTTAAATGCTTGAGTAGGGGAATAGAAACATGCTATGGTGCATTTTATTGATGAAAAAACTATTCCCTTTGTTGTAGAGACAGATGCTTCTGCTCATACTATTGCTGCCACTTTAAAACAAGCTGCTAGACCAGTGACTTTCTTCTCCAAGTGATTAAGTGCTAGTTAAGAGAAACACTTAGAAATAGAAAAAGAGGCATATGCTATAGTAAAGGCTCTCTATGCAAGTAGAGATATTATTTAAATGAATATCTATCTATTTTTCTGACTGATAGAGATTATGAATGGATCTGAAGTGAATGTCAATTGCTGTTATGTCTATTGCTATGCTCTGCATTAAATAAAGCCTTATAAATAAATTCTGCTCTCACTCATCATCAAGTTCTACTGATAGCACAGATTCTCTTGACATTCCTCTTGCCGTTCGACCCACCGCTCACCATCCATCTCATAAACCATCAAAAAAAGACAAACAAGACATGCTAGGTACTGCTGGTGGAATGAGGACAAACTCATCAGTGACATTCTCCTATTGACTCCTACACATGGACCAACCAACAAAACCTTATAGTTCCCAGCTTTGCACAGACACTGGATTCCATCTAGAGGACTTACAAAATGTGATGGCTTATATGAACAGATGGCGAGAGAGAGAGAGTAAAAGGAATCTGTACTGTCGGCAAGCGTTGATGATATTTGATTTTTTTGCAATGTGTCATGTACAACTCTAATTGAATTTCATACTCACTTCCACTCACTGATCTGTCTTTTCCACATTTTCAAGGACATTAACAAATATATTCAAGATTAATAGAAAAAAAGATGATGGTTCTTAGTTTATTGTGGCAGGGGCAATTTCACTCCTAAATAGGGATAATAATAATAGCATTAACAAAGATAGATATGCCTTAAAATAGAAAACGGCAAGTGAAAAAAGGTGCATCTTTGAAAAGGCCGTAGGGACTTTGGTATATTAAAAAAGTAAGAATATTATGCAAAATTACCAGTGAAAAAAGGTTAATGCTTTCTTGTTTGTTGATAATGATTGTTCTTGAGAGTTTTACTTGTAAAGTTGGAAATATAATCTGTATTGATTACAGAAAAAAAACATAACTTCTAAAAATAACCACTATTCTCAATAGTAGATGTTTATGCAAATTGTTTACATCAGAAAGTAGGACGGAAGAAAATCACGACATGAAATTGTACTTGGGGCAATGGCAGAAGGTGGCACACGCACTAGAGGACGGATGAATTAATTATGCATGGCATCACGTGATTGGTGGGAGGCGAATATATTCTTAATAAATAAGCCTTGCCTCGAGCTGATGTGAGGGTTGTTTGTTTGTTTTTTGGGTTTTTTTGTTTGGGGCAATTACTTCCAGTCTGTACTGTGATGTGACGAAAACCACCTCTCTCCAATGACCAACACTTGAAGTACTTTTTGTATATAAGAGACATTTCATTTTAATTACTTTTTCTTTATAAACTGTGTTTATTTCATGTATTGTTGGTGTTATTATCTATATAAAAAAATCTTTCATAAAATTGGATTGGTTTGGTTATTTTTTTCTGATGCTTACATGATTCCAAACCGATAAGCCTACAGGTGGACCAGCTGCTAATCTTTGGACCCAATAACCACTCAACAGGACCAATCACATGGGCTGTTGAGAGGCTCCTCAGAGAATTAGGTCCAACCTGTAACACTGGACCCCGAAGAATCACTGCCAAAATTGTGAAGGACGGCAGTCCAGTAGGTTTAGGTTATCACGTTACATCACTGTTGAAATGTTGAAAAGTCATTGTTACATTAACAGTTGCTGTGACCAAGGATTGTGTTACATAAATGTTGCTGTGACCAAGGATCATGTTACATAAATGTTGGTGTGACCAAGGATCATGTTACATAAATGTTGGTGTGACCAAGTATCGTGTTACATAAATGTTGCTGTGACCAAGGATCGTGCTACATTATAAGTGTGTATTTTTACCACTTCTCTCAATCTAGCTAGTTTTGCATTATTTCAAACAAAATTTTACAACATAGTCTAAAATTTATTTGAAAAAAGTAAGAATTATGTTTACAATACATGCTTTTACAATTTAAAATAGTTTTTTCTTAAATGAATGTTGGTTAAAGACTAAGAAAATGAGTGCCCTTATTCTTTACATGGGCAATTGGTATTATCATTTTTTGGGGGAGATTAGTAGTATTGTTTTTCAGATATATTGATGATCATCATCATCATTAGTAGTAGTAGTAGATTAGTATTATTTGTATTTTGGGAGAGTTGTATTAATATTTTTGCAAAATTGGTATTATTGTTTTAAAAGATCGTTATTATTATTATTATTACTTTTAGAAGATAAGTATTATTATTATTATTATTATTATTATTATTAGTGGCGATTACTTTTATCATTATTTTTTGGAGATTAACATTATCAAAAGAAGATGACATATACATTTTCTACCATGACTGAATATCATAATGACATAAAACTGTTTTATTTTTATATAATCAGGCTTCTAATTAAGTAACACCACTTGTTTTCATTTAGTTAGAATTAACAATGCAAAAATAGACAGTAAACTAAACTATTTATGGGTTTTAAAATCTTATAAACTGGCAAATTTTTACCTGAAGACAATATTTTTATAAGGTAATTTGAAGTGAGGGGAAAAAAAACTCTGATTAATTGACATTAAAAGGTAGGGGCATACTTTTTATATATTCCTCATCTGCCAGTTGTAAGGAAAGCAATTTTTATTTTTTTATGCATCTCATAAATTGATAAACTGAATTCTTTTAATATAAGGTATTTTCACAATATTAATCATTTTGTTTGTCTTTTTTTACCAAAATGTTAAAATAAAGAAAAATTTTGATGATTGTAATCTTGATTGTTTTAATAACAAATGTCTTTGTCTTTGTAGGCCAACCCTGCTACATCTGAATGGGCACTTGATGGTTTAAAGCAAGTGATGACTGTCAAAAGCCGTGTTGTGCTTCCATATCTTGTTCCTCAGGTTAGATAATCAGCAATTTTTGATTTTTTTTCTCTCCTACAACATTTTGCTAACATAGAAAAAATAGCCCAGTTGGCTGAAGCTGTAGAAGATACCAACTGCATCTCTACAAAGGGGTAAGACTCACTCTCAATGAGTGTCCTGGATACGACACTAAACTATCTGATATTGAGGCTACAGTTTGGGGGAATGAGGAGTACTCCTTCATTGCCATTACTCCCAGATCCACTTTGACCCAGAGTGGTTGTAACTGTTAGGGTCAAATAGAACTGTTTAATCATTTACTATACTTGACACCATTTAACTGTGTGCAAACAAATGATTAGTATTAAATTAGATATTAATACTTGATAAAGAGAATTACTAATGTTAAATAACAATATTTGAAACCATTTAGATGTGTGCAAATAGAACTACTAGTGCTAGATAACAATACTTGAAATGATTTAACTGTGTGCAAACAATAAATAGAAATGCTTGAAACCATTTAACTGTATGCAAACAAATGAGCTTTGGCTTGTTTTAAAAAAATATTATCTACAAACTAGTATATTTATCAGCAAGATTTGGCATTAAATAACCTTCAAGAGTTTTTGTACTAAATAACTTAACCTTGCCATAGAAAACAGTATTTAGTTTTAATTTCTATAGTAGAAAAGAAAAAGTTAATTATTTAGAGATCATTTCATCTTTTGACTATACACTTGCTAAAGCCTTTTTAGTGGGGCTTAGAATATGTTGGCTGTATCCCTCTCAGAAAGGGGTATACTGGGTATACATCTGATGGTGAGGCTCAAGTTCTTGAGCTTAGAAGCATGTATAGTATATCTGTTCATTGCCATTATTTGCAGGTCAACTTGGCCCATAACATCCCACCTATGGGTCAAGTAGATCTGTTTAAAAATTATTTGTATTTGATTGAACCATTTGCAAAAAAAATCTCTTAAGAAACAACTACACAAAAAATGTAAATAAAAATACAATATACACAATTCCCTAACCTCCTAAAATAACCCTAGACTAATTGATATACCATTAAAATCAATCAATGATATTGAGTGGTTTTAGTCATAATCCTTTTAGAGTATAATGTGCTGTATAATATACATTACTGATCTAGATATGTGTTTTACACCAGATATACAAAACATTTGCCTTTTTGTTTATTCTTAACATTAGGTCCCTTTTCATTTTAGTCATTTAAAATGAGGATTTAGATAAGAATCTGCTGGACATATCCGGCTTTAGCTTAAGGCTATACATACATGGTGTATGCAGAGGAACAGACTTACTAGCAATGGCTTGCAAAATTATAACTAAGTATTGTTCTAAAACAGCAGCTCAGAAAAAGCAATATTTTCTTTTCTTGATATTTTAACTTATCATTGTTATAATTGGAATTATTTTTACATGAAAGTTAATACTCATTGTAAAGTTGTTTTTTCTCAGAATAATATTTACCCTGTCTGAGGGGTTTAGAATACCTTGGGTGGTCGTATCTGTTAGGGTCCCTCGTGTATGAGTCAAATAGATCTGTTCGAAAATTATTCATATTCAATAAGAATACTTGATACTGTATAACTGTGGGCAAATTATTTCTAATAAAAATTTATTACTTGAAGCTATAATTGTTTATTAAAGATTATTATTATTATTAGTTACTTGAAATCATATAAGTGTGTGAAAACAAGTGACTTTTATTAACTAAGATAATTACTTAAAACCATATGATTATTTGTATTAGATAGGCTTACTTAAAAATACAACTGTGTGTAAAATTATGAGCATTTGATAGGAATACTTGATATCATAAGTGACATATTACAACTGCACAGAAAATGTACAATGAATGCAATTTTCTAACCACTAAGTATAATATATATAACCCTAGATTGGTTGATATACCATTAAAGTCAATTATTACTGAACATTAATTAGTATTTTTCAGTCACACAAACAAACTGATGAATGATCTCCTAATTTTGTTTATGTTATTTCATTTTGTCACATTTAAATTATGCTGTAATTTTTCTTTTTTTAGCTAATCACCCCTCCTGTCAATACAAGGGCCCTTGCATTTCTTTCATCAGTAGCTGGTGATGTGCTGAGCAAACATCTGAGCAAGATCTTACCTGCATTATTGTCTTCTCTCAGTGATGCAATTGGAACACCAAAAGAAGAAGAGGTATACATTCTCCATTATGACTCAATATCACAAAAAAAATGACATCAAACAACATTTTAGTTTTATATAATTAGGTTTATCTATTATTCAACTATGTATAATGTAATGCTTTTGTGAAAATTATGTCAAATGACCCTTCCCTGTTAGAAGTGTTCCATGTTGTATCTTGTGTCAAATGACCCTTCCCTGTAAGAAGTGTTCCATGTTGTATCTTATGTCAAATGACCCTTCCCTGTAAGATGTATTCCATGTTGTATCTTGTGTCAAATGAGCCTTCCCTGTAATATGTATTCCATGTTGTATCTTGTGTCAAATGACCCTTCCCTGTAAGAAGTGTTCCATGTTGTATCTTATGTCAAATGACCCTTCCCTGTAAGATGTATTCCATGTTGTATCTTGTGTCAAATGAGCCTTCCCTGTAATATGTATTCCATGTTGTATCTTGTGTCAAATGACCCTTCCCTGTAATATGTATTCCATGTTGTATCTTGTGTCAAATGACCCTTCCCTGTAAGATGTATTCCATGTTGTATCTTGTGTCAAATGACCCTTCCCTGTAAGATGTATTCCATGTTGTATCTTATGTCAAGTGACCCTTCCCTGTAAGAAGTGTTCCATTTTGTATAATGATGTTAATTTGACTTTTTTGTGAACTTTTGATATTTTGAAACAAAGAAACCTTGGTAAAATTTTGATATAAAATTGATTTGTATATATAAAAAAAACTGTGTTTGAAACATTAAAATTAGCAATGGTTTCCAGGTGCAGCAGTCAGTAACGGTCATGCTGACAGAGTTCTGGGATATGAAAGGATCCATCAATGTTAATTTACTTAAGAAAGGCCCTACTGTGAACATTTCTTCCTATTATTAAATCCTTTGGCAAAATTTACATTACTTATTGAGTGATCCTTGTATATAGAATCTTAAATGTTTGAACAAATTGTATTTTATTTCTTGGGTCATATATTTTTACAATTCTTTTACTACAGCTATTAAATAATTTCTCTCTCTCTCACCAGGAATTGGGATATTGTGAATCAGTTGTCCTTTCTGTAACAGATGTCTTAGGTACAAACACAATTCTAAATGAATTGTTGAGTTCAGCCAATAGTTCATCCTCTGAGATATGTTGTGCAGCAGTGAACATCTTGAAGGCCTTTTGCAGTAAGACTAAGGCTGATTATTCTACTTATTACCCACAACTGCTTCGAGCACTCATTGCTTTATTTGCCCGTTCTGACGACAAAGTACTACTTGCTGCTTGGAAATGTCTTGATGCCATCACAAAGGTAATTTACAATTCTCTTCTGTTTTGTTTTTTTCCATAATTTAATGTGAATGGAAAATGTACTCTTATTTTATATAAAATTTGTTTATACTTTTACAGTCGTTGCGCATATCTGATTGCAGAGCCTCTTTAATTGGTGGCATTTTTTAACTATACACATTTTTTAGGAATAAAAAAACTTTTCCTGCAAATTAAAGCAAAGGATTCTTAATGCTAAAATCTTTGATATTAATGATATACAAATATTTATAATCAACTCTTTTTCAACAAATGTCAAACTGCTCTCTAATATTTCAAATTGAGTTTCCTAAAGATACGTGTTTGTTGAAAATAGAATTACTGACCCATTTTCAAATCCTGGAAGAACCCGTTTCTTTCACTTCACACTAATGTCCTTGAGAAAGGCATGAATCCATCTGTTCTACCCACCTCCCAATTATGGAAAAATAGTAGGGCAGACTGAGTACTCTTGGAGAATGAAAACTGAATGCAAACCCATTTTTAATTTTAAAAATTGATCTTGCCTTTGAGAGAATGGTCGGTTAAATACATTTTGTTTTATCTTCCAATGAAATTACAAAGCTTATAATGTGATATGATATTTTTCTGTAGACTCTAAATCTACAGATGTTTAAAAAATAGGTTGAAGCTTAAATAAAAGCCAAAGATACATTCTAAACAAGACCAAATTGGCTGATACTCGGCAAAGAATTATGATATGGCAATTATGCGATAAATGAATAGGAATAATTATTGGAAAGTGCGAGACAAGTGAAGATGTGTATATGAATGTATGAATAGACAGGAGGTATGTAAGGACTAATAAGATACTTTTCCATCTAGGTCAAATACTGTTGGAAAATGCTCATAAGAGAGTTTATTCTGCATTTCAGCTGTTCTTGAGATATTTGATTGGTACTTGTGTTGAGAATTTGGGAAGTCAAGAAGCACATTCTGTGAGTTACAATGAAAGGAGTGCATTTACTGGGAAATTATGCTTTTAATTCATTCGAGTTTTAAAACAAAAATGGAAGAAAAGAAAAAAACAAAAGATTTAAAGTGTTATTTGAGGTGGGGGTTTTCAAATTTTGTTTTTATAAAATATTGTCTTTAAAAAATAAATGATGAATTTGCTTATTGTTAATGATTATTATTAATCATTGTTGATAATTAATATTCAAATGAAGACCTTTTGTTGACAGGACTTAAAGAATGTAGATGCCAATGATACAATCCAGCAAGTGCGAGTGGCAATCAGATTTGCTACTTCAGACTTTAAAGGCAAACATCTTCCCGGATTTAGCCTCAACGGCAAAGTAAGTAAAGCATTGATTTTCTTTTCTTTCTGTTTTTGTGTATCTAATAAGTGTAGCATCTGCTTCTCTACTGCCTTGTTGGCAAGAGCTGTAGAATGCACTGACTGCACCTCTGCACTGTCCTGAGTGTGACCCAAAACCATTTGTGGATGAAGTTCCAGTCCTGTAATTTTGGGGAATATATAGTGCCCCTTCATTGCCATTACTCCCAGGTCCCCTATGACCTGGAGTGATAAGTACCTCTTAGGGACCCATCTATGTATGAAATAGAAATATTTAATGATTTACTAAACTAGAAACCATTTAACCATGGTTCATTTTTTAATGTTACCTACAAACTATTCACTTACAAATCAATAATATATGTATAAACAAGATTTGGCACTGAATAACCTACAAAGGTTCATAGGCCATAAAACACAACCAAACCCAAACCTGTCTTGCTAGGCCAATGGCTATGATTAAATTGTAATGTCTCTTTTTCTGAAAGGTGTTATGAATAGAAAAAAAAAACAAAAAAAAAAAATCTCACAGTTAATTATATAAGTAGATTATTTTTTAAATTTTATTTTCAATTTTCAAAATTTCATTGTCATTACAATATAATTCTTGTTACTTACTTCAATCAGCTCTGAGTATATTTTCCATGACTATGACAATTTTTTTCCTGTGAGAACAAATGGAAGAGAAACAATGTAATAGAAATGTCACGTTGCTTACACACACACACACACACACACACACACAAATAAATATATATATATATATATATATATATATATATATATATATATATATATATATATATATATATAACAACTGATTTTTTTTCTTGTCTTTTAAGATTTCTTTTGAATTAGCTTGAATTTTATACAAAAATTGTCTGAAACACTTTCCACTATCATTGGTTATTTTTGATAGTATAATTGAAATGTTTTATCTATTTTAAAATTGAATATTTAACCTGGGAATCCGTGTACTTGAGTATTTGATAACTAAAAAAACTTTATACATTAGTTTTATTGTTTGCTATACACTGTTTCTACATTTGCGACATCATGAACATGTGACAATCTAAATTTTTAAACTCTGATATAGCAAAACAACACAGAAAAACTAGAAATATTCCAAATTTCTTTAAACTCAGAACAAAAAGCATCCCAATGGATTTTAAAAGAAAAAAATAACATCTTGATTATACACTTTCAAAATGACTGATGATTGTGGAAAGTACTTGAGGAGAAAATATTGAACCAAATGTAAATGCTGTAAAACAAGAAAAAAATCCATTAAAAAATTGCTCAAAAAGAACTTTGATTCTTAACAAAACATGAATGATTGCTGCCTAAATATACCTTTTCTGTGTATGTATGTATAGACACACACAAGTAATGATAGCATAAACAAGGTCAACAGCCTTTGGTGATTCTGTGTCTATGCTATTCTTAGATTCACATATGTAGAGGTGCTTGTAGTATAATAGTTATCATCATAGGAAATGGACTCAGCAAGCAAGCAAAGTTCAAATCCTGGATGAAGCTGTTTGCATTTCATAAAGTGCTAATACCTTTGGGAAAGGTATGGATCCAATTATTCTCCCTCCAGCTATGGATAAATAGTAAGGCAGAGTAGGCTCTTTAACATAGTATAGCAACCAGTCTAGGAGAAGGAAAACTGAATTCAGACAAGTTGTGCTCCACTTAAAAATTGACTTTGTCACATCTTAATCATGGTGGAGCGGTTGAGTCAGTACATATGCTCTATAACCCATATTAAGCACACTTTATTTTATTTTATCAGTTTAGCAAACTACATCTTATTATATTGAAATAATTTAGAGGGTTATTGCAATGTGAAATAATAATTATTTGAGTCTAATTAATTTCAAAGTAAATACTTCATCGTCAGAGACTTTTTTGAAATGAACACGATGTTGGATGTTCAAATTTTTTTTGGAACATTGTAAACATAATGTCACGTGGAGTGTTAGAACTCTATGTTGGGTGTTGTGACCATGGTACCACTTGGGGTGTTTAAACGCTATGCATAATAAATGTGACTTCAGTTGTCCTTTTTTTTTTTTGCATTTAATTAAATACTTATGGAATGAGAATGCACGTGTGTTGAGGTGTTCTTTAATTCTGATGTGGAGAGGTCTGATTGTACTTCCTATATAAAAATTATGGCATTTTAAGCTAATTAAATGATGGTGTAAGTTTTTTGGCATATATTTGGATCCCTTATTGGGCAGTTGGCTAGAGTGCATGTTGTGACAGTATTGTTATTTTTCTTCATTAAGTATTGCCAATTAAGTATTGGAATGGACTAGTAGTATATCTAGCATTTCCTTGTAAATAGCCCTGCATATTTCTTTGGTGATAATTTCACTGAAATGTTGTAGTTTCAGAAAACAGGTGTTAGAGGGTGTATGTAGTTTTTGTGTTTTATTATTATTTAATAATTTATGGTTGATGTTGGATAATCATTGTTTCTGAGGGTGTTTATAAAGTGTTTGGTGTGTGTAATTTTGTCTTTTTCTTCGCTATTGTGAATTTGTTGAATTTTATTGTAATTTGTTTTGGCACTGAGTGGAAGTACTGATTTGAAATGTACAAAGGGGTTTTTACTGGTAGGTTTTCTATAGAAACTAGTGTAAATTTTACCTGTTGGTGATATTTGCATTTTAAAGTCTAGGAGTGATAGGGACCCAGTGTTATCTGGATTTTCTATCTTAAACTGAGTATGTCTGTTTTGGAACTTTTCATATATGGCGGTAGCTTCTTCATTGGATGATGTCAACATGAGTATATCATCTATATATTTTGTGAAGAATATGCATGATGGGCAGATAGATAGTGCTCAACACTCTACTTGGTTCAAATATGAAATGGCTAGTATGCCTGATATACTGGATCCCATGGGTAGTCCTGGTATTTTTTCTAGGTATTTCCGTTGTAAGTTTAACATGTCCTGAAAAGGTGGGAAGCAAAGGTTTCAATATTTGTGTGAGAAGCCATGATATTTTATAAAGAGGTCTTTCTAAGCTGGAAACAATTGGTCTAATCTGGAGTGTCAGTTTTATGCGTTTTGATGAGATGGTAGAAACTGGGTAGTTATTTCGAGTAATAAAGTTATTCTTGTATTTATTTGGTACATTCCTCCGTTTACAGATGTTAGTTCATTCATTATTGATTAGGTTTTCAAATTGGGTTGATTGAATGTCTTTAACCTCTGAATAAATGTTGTTATCTTTAAGATGGTCTAGTGCCAATTGGTTACAAGTGTTCTGTGAGATGATGCCGAATTCCTTACCTTTATCGGAGGGTAGATATATAAGTTCCTTATTTCTCGTGGTTGATAGGGTGTTGTGTACTGGTTAAATTTTGTGGTATTCTTTTGTGTTTTTTAAGTATGGAGAATATCGACCTTTTAAGTCTTGATAATTTAAAATCTAGTTCTTTGTTGGCGGGAGGTGGGTAAAAAGGATGATCTAAAGTGTAAATATCTTATGTGTTAGTATTGATAGTAGTCGTATTAAATTCATCCTAGATTTTGGATAAGCATTTTAGTTGGTAAACTGTTTTGCAGAAATTGGTTTCAAAATCAAGTAATAATTATCATACAATTTTTGTGTCATAATAAATTTAGGTCCGAGACTGAGTAATTTTAATTCATTGTTAGAAAGAGATTTTGTAAGGTCTATTACCTGGGATGTTGTCATTGAAGGTGTATTATTAGATATGTGCACTTATGCTTTTTGTCAGAATCTGTATGGTGGGTATTAAGTTGATATTGTTTTTTGTAACCATATGTATTTGTTATTAGATGTTTCTTGTTGTAGTCAACACAGTTGTGGTAGCATTGGTTAATAACTGATAAAGTAGTATTAAATAGCAATCTGGGAGTCATAGATAGTTTAGGTAGTGTTTTCTCATCTTCATCAATAAGTCTACGTAGAGTGAAATGTAAATGTTGTGATTTCTTCATAGAGAATTTATGTAGGTAATCCAGTAAATGTTGAATGCTTGGCAACTTTAAGTATATTGGAAGTTTAATATTCCTGATGGTATTAAGAGTTATGCTGTTCTTGAGGCATCTTTTGAGAAAGTTGATTTGGCAAATAATTGTAGCACATCTTTCCAATAGTTGGAATAGATTTTTAGTAATTGCAAATTTGGCCTCTCTCAGGCATAGGGATAGAAATATTTTGTAATTTGTATAAATTATTTTATTTTATAGTACTGAATTAATTTAGAGGGCTATTGCAATACAAAATAATAATCATTTTAGTCTAATTAATTTCAAAGTAAAACCTTCATCGTCAGAGACTTTTTTAAATGAACATGATGTTGGGTGTTCAATTTATTTTTTGGGGACGTTGTAAAAATAGTGTCACCTGAGGTGCCAAAAAACTTACCCAATTTATCGTTTAATTTGTTTAAAATGCCATAATTTTTATATAAGAAGTACAATCAGACCCCTCCTCATCAGAATTAAAGAACACCTCAACACACGTGAATCCTTATTCCATAAATATTTAATTAAATGCAAAAATAATGACAATAATTTTTCCATTAAAATAAAAGCAATAGTACATAATGTTGGTAATCTTGGAATTAAAGAGGCTTTATTAATAGCTAAGTTAAACCCTCAGATTAACAGTAGATTAGAATTAAATACTGAATATATCATTAACATACACATTTTAAATACATATTTAAGTTTTAAAAAAAAAAATTTTTAATTAAAAAAAACCACTCAAAATGGGATTTAAACACCCCACTTCACACTATGTTTACAATAACCAAAACAAATTTGAACATCCAGCATAATGTTCATTTTTAAAAAAGTACCTGATGATGAAGTTTTTACTTTAAAATTAATTAGACTCAAATAATTATTATTTCGCATTGCAATAGCCTCTAAATTAATTCAATAAAATAAAATAAAATGATTTGTGCAATGCTTCAAGCAAATTACAAAATACTTATGTATTTATAAAAATTGTTTTAATGGGTAAAATTAAAACAGGTTTTAGATTCTCAAATAGAGAAAAAAATTCTTTTTAAATTTCTATTAAAATTTGAAAATTGATTTGTTATGTATATTTTCTTATGTCAGGGTGTGGCTCCATTACTTCCCATTTTCCGTGAAGGCATTTTGAATGGAACTCCTGAAATGAAAGAAGTGGCTGCTGAAGGTTTGGGTGAGATTATTAGTTTAACCAGTGCCCCTGCTCTCATGCCATCAGTCATCCATATAACTGGACCACTCATCCGTATTCTTGGTGACCGTTTCCCTGGAAATGTCAAAGTGGCTGTCTTGGCAACATTGACTTTGTTGCTTAGTAAAGTAAGAAAACTTTTCTGTTTGATTTATATTAAATATTTACTTTTTCATGGTAAGTTTGGAATTATGTTGGGAAAATAAAAGAAAAATGATGACAAATGTTTGAAATGTAAATTTTTTTCATAAATATTCTGGACATTAAGAAAAGTTATTTTATTATTGTTTTGGGTTTTTTTTTTTATTTTGTTTCATACTTAGTCTATTTAATTTCAAGGATTTTCATTGAAATCAACTCATGTGCACAAAATATGACAAAAATTATCTTACAATACATTTTTTTTATCAGATAAAAAGCCTGATGACTTTAACCATAAAACAAATGTCCCCATTCTCTAGAAAAATTGTAAAAAAATGTTTGAAGGGTTAAGATTTGATCAGAAAGTATTGACATTATTATTAATTATAAATTTATTATACTATCATTTCTATAACTGAAAGGATTAACTGATCTGAATATTTTGTCTCTGTAAATACTTTCAAATTCAAAGAATATAAAGCCAAATACAAGATTTTAAGTTTCTATTTTTCCGTCTCATGAATTAAAAGGAAAGTGCAAAAAAAAAAATTTATGCATAAATGTTATTTACAAGGTGACTTGTTTTTCTGTTTCTTTTTAGGTTGGTACCAGTATGAAACCATTCCTACCACAATTACAGACTACTTTTACAAAGGCATTAAATGATTCAAATCGTACAGTTCGTCTAAAAGCTGCTGCAGCTATGGGTGGTCTGATCCTCATTCATACCCGTGTGGATCCCCTCATAACAGAACTACACACAAACATTAAGAATACAGATGATACCAGTATCAGGTTTGTTGTGAAAACTTCTTACTATTTATTGCTTAATTATTAAATCAACTTAATAGAAGTTTGTTTTTTTTGTTTTTGTTTAAATCCTGCTTTACTTGCACTAGCTTTATAAAACCTCTGGAGAAAAAAACCCTATAAAAGAATCCATTTCTCTTGAAACTGTACAAAATTGTAATTAAAAGTATTTTGACTCTTTACTCTCCTTCAGGAAGAGGCACTCATTGAAGAATGGTTATTGTCGGAGGGAATAGACTTGGTGGCTCAGGTTCAAATCCTAGACTTTACATGTATGTCTTTGGGAAAGGCATGAATCTGTCTATTCTTAGCTATGGGTAAATAGTTCAGTTTCGCTTTCTTTGTTTAATGGCATATCAACTTTCATAGGTTATCTAATCCCAAAGCCATCCTTTATAGAAGAACAATCTTGGTATTATTTAACTCATAGCTAGGGGAATAAGGGAGTTCATATTTTTCCTAAGGGGCATTAGCCTAAAAGTGAATATAATTGCATGACTGGAATTTGATCTTGTTTATTATGTAGTCACTGTCCAATACATTAAGCAACTTTGCTACAGGGATTCCTCTGTATAAATAGTAGAGCAGACTAGATTGTGGCTTGGTAATCAATGTTAAAGAAAGAAAACTTTGAATTCAAACCAGTTGTACTCTGCTTAAAATAATTAACTTTTTATCTCACATCTTGTCCATACTTTCATATGGCTCAATTTATTATTCCTTTCAGCTTTTAAGACTGGGAAATTTAAACTTTCATACAAATAATGAGATTAATAAAGCATATTTAATTTTATTGTTTTTTTAATGAAATATTAATTATTATTAGTTGTTTTGTTTAGCATTTTCTTTTTATCTTAATTTTTGTTGCTTCTTATTGTAACTCATTTGGGTTCTTATAATTCTTTGACAATGAAGAAGAGCCTGTATCAGTGGCAATAATAAAAGTTAAATTCTTTGTGAGACTTGAAATTGTTTCCTCTTTTGCTTTGGAGAAACCTTACCAACTAAGCTACAAGACCAATTGGTATTGTAGAAGCCTTATTTTTATCTTGGTATATCTCCAACGTGTAATAGAAATATTAATTGAAATATTTTATTTTTGAATGTTTGAATGGCCTGTTTTTTGTTTGTTTGTTTTGTTCCTAACTGGCTGTTTGGTTGATAGTTTTTATAATTCTCACCTGTTAACAGCTGTGACTTTTTTCCAATTCGACATGAGCTTAAAAATTTACCTGATGTTTTCTCAAATTTTTGTTAGATATAGGTCTTGTCATTTATTCACTAAATTTTAACATAGAAATCATCAATGATTTACCTCGGAATGTTATTTATAGTTTAAATTCTTTCAGTTATAGTCCATGAGCTCGGTTGGATTGCTGTAAAAAAAAAAAAAACCAAAAAAACACTCATCTATTTTATGGGATTGTTTCTTTCCATACAGCATCTTGAACAAGAAAAGATGTTAACATTGAAAATTTTGGGTTACAATACTTTTCCTCTTCTGATGTGATATACCACATTATTATATATAAACAATCCCCACCCCCAAAAGTGCCCCAAATACCTATTCCTTATGTAACTATCACCATAGAATCTGATTCTATTCTTTAAAAATGTTTTTCTTTCATATTTAATGAACTAATTTGCATGATTACGGACATTCCTACAATTTTTGAAGTTTTCTTAATTTGTTTTATAATAACAATAAAATCCCCAAAATGTTCTATGATAAAGGAGTACACATCTGAAACAGTAATGAAGAATAGTCCCTCAGTGAGACTCACACTCATGCTCTCTTTTGTGTTGATAAAGCCCAGTTCATGTGAGTTGCAATAAAAAGCAATTTATATTTTAAAATGAACAAAATACTAATCAAATTTCTATAGCAATCTTGTAACATTGTTTTCATGGAAGTCTTTAATCCTCTTCTTGAAATGCACAAGACATGTAAAAAATCTTAAATACTTTTCTTTCTTATTAAGAGTATGCAGATTATTGTCCTCATCTTTATTGTTATATACACAATGTTTCAGCCAATATTCCCTTCAGCTTTCTTCAAAAGTTTCTGGGTGATCTCAGGAACCTTCACAGAACTTCAAATTAAACTCTTCATTTAATCCACAACAGTAGATTGTTCTAATTTCATTAACAATTACTCGGTACAAGTGTTAATCTATGTTAGGTATTCCTTGTTATTTTTACTTGTGATCAGGATTGAACCTGCAACCTCCAGATAATTGTCACTTAGACTGTATAACCTGAACACCTATATCTGTTATGCCATGGGTCCTGCTGGACAATTCAGTATGAAATTTTGCAACTTATAAACCTAATGTTTTTATCTAGATTTTTTATTACTATAATGTATGATTTTTACTTTTTTTTTTCTTCTTCTTCTTCTATGTAACGTAGCCTTTTTAATTACTGATTCCCATATCGTTTTCATCACTTGATCTTCTTCTTTTCTTCTTGGTTAAATAATTGAGTTCCTCTTAATTAATTCTCCTACTTCTCTTCATCATTTTATTTTCTTTTTCAGGGACACAACTTTGCAAGCTCTTCGAAGTTGCATTACAGGAGGTAAAGAAAAAATTTCTGACAACCTACGCAAGACTATAATGGTATCTCTATTAAAAATGTTAAACTGTGCTGAAGATAGCACCAGAATGACTGCATCGGGCTGCCTTGGAGCACTCTCAATCTCTCTGCCACAAGATACTCTTACAGATTTAATGACAAATCACTTGTTAGGTAAGTGAATTGTTCATTGTAGCAAATAACTTTTTGAAATGTTTTTTATCAACACATACATCAATTTCCATAATATTTTCACAATACATTTTCAAACATATTGCAAAATTTGAATATCTACTTTTGAAATTTTATTTCTGGTTTTAATTAAAAGATAATCATATGGAGTCGTAAAAGGGAAAAATAAATACTTTTGGATATTTAAAATCTGTTTTCAAGTTATTACTGTTTATATTTTCGTCCATAAAATACTTTGATTACGCAATCACTTCATTGGTAAGGTTTAGAATACGCTATCCTTTGCGGAGGTGATGGTGAGGCTCCAGGTTTGGAGATCTAGCAGGTATAGATTACACATTCATTGCTATTACTTCCAGGTCTACTAGGGTAGGTAAATATCAATAGACTCTTTGAATAATAAGCAAACTAACTCTTTGAGCCTGTTGTAGCAGTTTACTGGTGTGTAGATCATAGTCAAAGCAGCAGAGGGTAGGTTTAGGCCAGGAGCTCAGGATTTGAAACCAAGCAGATTTATTTGTCACTATTTTCTATGCTGAACATTTGTATGATTAAAGAAAAATTTCAATATTCTATTAAATATTCTCCTCTTAAAAGGAATTAGTTAAACTTTACATTTTTCTATTTGTCAAACAGTTTTATAAAGTTTCAGAATTTTCCAATTTGAATCTTTTAATTAAAATAAGAAAATTTTAAACATTCATGAATTTTAATGAGAAATAGAAATCTTTTTAAGTATTTTTTCTTTAACAGAATTTTTTTCATAACCAAAAAGTTTCTACTGGATATTTTATTAAGATAAACAGCTAAAAACTTTGTAAACCAAAAAATGTTAGCTTTATTGCAGTTTATATTGTACATTTCAGCCCAAGTTTTATATATTTCCTTAAAAAAACTTTAAAATTTTCTTTGTAAATCCTTTTGGGTACACCATTTTACTAAATGTAAATAACTTTTCACACCCAAATATCTCCAATTCTTTTGAATGTAAAAAAAAACAAAACAAAAAAGTAAAGTTGGCGACTGTAGTCCAGAGCAACCAGAAGGCTCCCCTTTCAATAGCTTCTACACTGAGGTGTAGGGGAGGGCGCCCTATTCCTTTCCCTGGATTGCTCCACTTTACCCTTGATACGTACCTTATATTGCTGAGAGTTAAGTAAAGGGGTATCAAGTACCATTTTTAAAGTCTTTGGTATGACACAACCTGGAATTGAACCCAGGTTCCAATCTTTTCTTAAATATTTTATGATATTTTCTTTGGGAGAGCAGAGGCTAACAATAATGAAACTACAAATTCAAAAAATTAAAAGATTTATGAATGGACATTTTTAAAACTTTTCTTTTCAATTTAAAATTTTAAATCTTTATTTGTTGTCCAGGAGAAAAATTCAACTTTTTTTTTTCTTCTTCTTCTTCCCATCCTTGAATTTGCAGACACAGACATTGGAGTCGAATGGACTATGCGTCATGGATGTAGTGTGGCTTTGGCTGTATCCATCAAAGAAGGAATCTATGAGAAATTAACGCCTAACATGCAAGAATCAGTATTCAAGGTTATTGCTCAATTGACCACAGCTGACCGGGTGAGTATAAAGGTTCATGAATCTCTTATTTCTGCAGGTTTTGTCTTATGTTGAAAGCTGAGAATATGACATTAAACTGCATCTGGTTCCAGCTTTGAAGATATGAGTAGTGTGGAAGTCTCTCTTTATTGTCATTAGTCCAAAGTCCATTCAGACTTGGAAGAGTTTCATCTATGGATCAAATAGATCTGTTTTAAAAA
Organism: Sepioteuthis lessoniana; assembly: GCA_963585895.1. NCBI lineage: Eukaryota > Metazoa > Mollusca > Cephalopoda > Myopsida > Loliginidae > Sepioteuthis > Sepioteuthis lessoniana. Next base: position 86,411,840 of record OY757929.1, read on the forward strand.
TTATTTGTATTTGATAGAATACTTAATACCATATAACTGTAAATTTTTTGTATTAATAGTTAAATTGAAACTATAATTAATTACTAAGGATTGTTATTGTTAATTTCTTGAAATCATTTAACTGTGCAAAACAAATGATTATTATTAGATAGAAATAATTTGTTGAAACCATATAATTATTAATATTAGATAGGAATACTTGAAACCACACAACTGTGCACAAAGTATTTATATGAGAGAATACTTTATATCATATTACTGTCTCCCCCCCCCCACCAAAGAAAACCTCTCAAGAAACAATCCTAGATGGATTGATATGTTGTTAAAATCAATGAATTAAAAGAGTTGCAATATGTTTAATTCGTTTCAGTGAGAAATATTTAAGAATGAATTTTTCAATTGCAATTTGTTTGTTTTTTTAAATTGCTAAAAAAATGTGTGTGGACAATTCCGTTATCAAATTATATTGCTGAATGTTTTAGGATTGTTTAAGTAATCACTTTGTAATAAATTCATCTTTTTAATGCCAAAAATCACAAGCCATTTTGAAACTATACAGCATTGTGCAAATTATTTGTATTAAATAGGAATACTTCATATTCATAAGTTATAAAACTGCTGTTTTTTTGTTGTTTTTTTTTAAGAATTATCTCAGGAATAACAATTAACTCAATAAGCAGACAACATTTATAAGGACTAAGAATCTACTGATAAATAAGTTTAACATGTTAACTTAGTTAATATAAAAATTGATAAGGTTTTTAAAGTAATTTCTATAAGATATGAGTTTCAAGACAAAATCTGACACTTGTAATAGGTGTGAACCAAAATTCATTGATTTTGTAACCATCTATTTGACTGTCTCTTTTTAGTGATTTTTCTACTGTTGCTCATATTTTTGGGTTCATATTTATTTTATTGGCACAGATCCCAATTTGCTTAAGTGGACTTCGAGCAGCCACTTACTTATTATGTGAACAAGTCATTAAAGGAGAAGATCCATCACCTGAACTTGTTGGACTACTTGTTAAGGTAAACCTCATCATTTCAACATCGTCTTTTTTTTTTTTTTTTTTTTTTTGAGGGGGATAATGAAAAAGGTGTCAGAATTTAGGCTTTCTTTTTTTTTTTCTTTTGTTTTTTTTTTTTTCTTTTTAAATTAGTTGAGTTGCAAACCAATATTAATTTACTAGGGTGAATCAAAAGTTTTGTAATATATGAGTTTGCAGCATGTATATCACATGACCAAAGCAGTTCAAGCTGTGGAAGTTGGTACACTAACAATGTGAATTGAAAGCTGCACAGATGAATGTGCAATAAACTTTTTGCTTTTCAAGTTTAAACTGGGCCATGATGCTGTAGAAGTAACCATAAAGAATTGTTGTGGAGAAAAGTGAAGGCCCAGTTGATCAAAATAACTAGATAATTCAAGAAATTTTGCTTAGATTGCAAGAACATCAACAATCAGGCAAAGACAGGCCTTAAATCATGGATTCTGACATTGTTTTCCAAGCCATACAGGCAAATATGGTGAGTAACACTCAGAGAGTATCCGGCAAGCTTGATACCTCGCATTCCAGTGTGGTTTGTCACCTTCATGGCCTCGGTAAAAGCATCCAGAGCATGCCAAATTGTACCTGACATTACCAAAATATTGCAAAACTTTTGATTCACACTAGAAGTTGAAAAGTCAAATATCAACTGGAAAATCAAGAGCCAAGTTGGGTTTTGGGTGATAAAGATTTTTATTTAGGCTCTAGTAATTTTATGATTATCTTTATCCTCATTCTATTCTTTTTAAATGGAGTTTTTTCTATTGTTTTGCTGACTCTGCTAAGAAATCCTCATCACCTCATTTAAAGTTAAAAAAAAGTTTTTTTTCTTTTCTTAAAGGGCATGAAACATGAATCAAATGAAGTTAAACAATTGTGTGGTCAGTTGGCTACTTATTTTTCACATGCAGTTAATGATCCACTGCCTAATCCTGTATTAAAATGTTTAGTTCCCGCCTTGGTAATGGGGACAAAAGAAAAAAACACTGTGGTCAAAGGTAACAGTGAGTATGGATTGTTGGCCCTTCTTCATCTGCAAGACGGAGAAAGTACTTACGAGGTGAGAGTCTTTATTAAAATCAAGTCTGCTTTTAATGTTTTTGTTTTTTATGATGTCACTACACGCAGTTTGGTGCATGCACACAAATGCCTACCAGCCCAATCAGATGAAGCTGTAGGATATGCCAAATGCATTTCTTCAGAGGGGTAAGACACTACCCCCACCACACAACACACATACACACACATAAGTGTCTTGGATATGACACTAAACCATCAGATGATGAATCTCCAGTCCTGGAACTTTGGGGAATGTGGAGTACCCCTCATTGCCATTACTCCCAAGTCAACTCTGACCTGGAGTGATAGTACCTGTTAGGGTCCCAGCTATGGATCAAATACATCTGTGTGCAAACTATTTGTATTCAATAGGACTATGTGCCAAAAAAACTCTTAAGCGACAACTGTACAAAAGAATGAATGTAAATGTGAACACAATTCCCTAACCTCGGCATAGAATAATCCTTGATGGATTGACATGCCACTAAAATCAATAAATCAATCTTAGCTAGGTAAATAGGACAGACTGGTCTCTTTACCCTGCACAAAAAAGTTTATGTTTCTAAAGTTACAAATGCTAATGACATTTACTTAACATATTACCTTAATAGGCTTTCCATTCCATTCTGAGAAAAAAAATGCCAGAAACCACAGCACTGTTATCAAGGTGGTTGAAGTTGTAACTTTGTTCCTCAAGGAGGCTACGTTGTTTTTGTTTTTACAACAGCATGTCATCCCTTATTGGGTTATTTAAATGCTGAAGCCTGCAGTTTTTTCAAGCAATTTTATTATTTCAAGTAACTATTCCTATTTCGTTAAAATACTTTGTTTGCACATATTGTTCCAAGTATTTCTATCATTTTCATTCAGTCATAGTTTCAAGTATTTCAAGCAATTAATAATAATCATTTGTAATTATTATAGCCTTAAGTAACTATTTTTAATACAAATAATTTTCATACAGTTATATGATTTCAAGCATTCCTCTCTAATATTAATAATTTACAAGCTGTTATGTTTTTCAGTAATAATTATTATTTGATATTGATCATTTGTTTGCACAGATGTATTTTCTTTTATTCCTCTCTTATCATTTTGCAGGCCACTCTGAATATACTTGATGCAGGTATGCAAGAAGCACTCCAAGATGTGTACTGTAAAACACTTAAAAAAATTCTTACTCAGACCATGCCAGTTCCTGAAGAGATTGATGACTCCCTCCTCCTATAAACATAACTGATTATTTGGTGGACCATAAATTCATGGGTTACCAAATTTGTAGTTTTCAATTCGGTTTTCTCAAAACTCTTTGTTTCTGTGAACTGACAACTTTTGTTCTGGTATCAAATTGTTGTGAATCGGAGAGGCAAAAGTGAAAAATGATGATATAAAAATCCTATGAAAGGGAAAAAGACAGTCAACCTGGAATTGGAGAATTAAAAACTGATTGAAATAAATAAATGGTAAAACCCCCTCAAAATTCAAAAGCCATTAATGTTTTGTTTCTGTTTTTGTTTTTTTTGTTTTGTTTTTTTTTTAAATTTTTTTATAATCATTTGTTTGAATGTATTTTTTCCAGTTCTGAATCTCTGCTCTAGTCTGCAAAAAAATAATTTGATAGCTTCTATAAGCCAAATATCTTTCTAATTAATTTTCATTACCTATCTACATTCCTTTTGATATCTCTATATCTACTGGAAGAAAGGTTGTTTTTTGTTGGGTTTTATGACGGGGAAGGTCAGGATAATTTTGGAGATCATACAACTTCCTGTCAACTTTTTACTGTTTGAATTTTTAAAGCCAAACTTATTTGATTAGTTTATTGTTTGCGCATCTATTTTACCTGCTGATAGAGAATCACCCAATATTTACAGTCCAAATGTCCTTATCTTTTCATACAAGAGATTTACTCATTTTATTATGTGATTATCAATATCAACTGTAAAAGTTACTTGTAACTGTTGTCCATTAATTTGTACATCCCTCTCTCTCCACAAAATCAAAAACTGAGTTGCAACTGATTAAAAAAAAGAACATTTTTATGTTTTTAATTTGGTAGGGGTGGGGGGTGAAAACTAGAGATACAGCATTGACATCACCAAAATAATTCTATAATAGCAATGTGAACAATGTATTTAATGGCAAGATGTTGTACGACTTTAATCCATGTGAACAAAGTTGGGTTGTGTGCATCTTCTGTTTATCTTTTTAGTTATAACAAATGAATAAAGAAATAACAATTGTAAAGTTTTTTTTTGTTATTTTCTTCTTTGCTTTTTTTCTTTTAGCATTTTTTAAGGATTGAATTCTTGAGACTGGGGAAGGAATATCCTATCTAATGAAATCTATGTCCACTATATATATAAATAATAATAAAAAATAAATATATATTAGATCTATATATTTATTATTATTATATAATAGCTCTATCCTAGATATTGAGTACTCTCCAAATTATATTGCACTTGGTTTGACACAAACCCACAAAGTGATTTAGTGACAACCAACACTGTTATGATATGTGTTATATATAACACATCACTCAGTAAATCCCAGGCCTAACTAATAAAACAACAATTTTTAGGCAAAATTTGACTTTATTCATCAACATAGACTCCTTTCTCTAACAATTCGATGCCTTTTTTGTAGAACGATTTGTCTTTGGCCTCAAAATACACCTCAGTTTCTAATATCTCTTCTTCATTGGTGCTAAAACTCTTTCCTTGGAGCATTCCTTTGAGGTCTGCAAACAGCCAGTAGTCGCTGGGTGCCAGATCTGGAGAATAGGATGGGTGTGGAAGCAATTCAAAGTGCAATTCATGTAGTTTTGCCATCATTGCGATCGATTTGTGACATAGTGCATTATCTTGGTGAAAGAGCCCTTTTTTCTTCTTCATTTGTTGCCATTTTTTGGTGATTTCTTTCTTGATATGCTCCAATAATGTTATATAATATTCACTATTGATGGTTCTCCCTTTCTCAAGGTAATTGATGAGCAAAATACCTTGCGTATCCCAAAATACTTCTGTATTTTGGGATACGCAAGGTATTTTGCCAAAACTTTGCCTGCTGATGTTTGCATCTTTGGTCCTTTTGGACGGCTTTCACCTGCTGCTGTTTACTCAGCTGACTACCGATTTGACCCTGCAGTGAAGTACTGGATCCATGTTTCAGCCATTGTTACATATTTACGCTAAAACTCCTTTTTGTTGCATTGAAACAGTTGCAAAAAATGCTGTAAATCATCGATATGTTTTTGATTGACTGTGAGCAAACGCAGCACCCACTTTGAACACAGCTTTTCTCATAAACAAATGTTCATGCAAAATGGTGAATACACTGCCTTCTGATATCTTCAACTCCTCTGCTATCTCACACAACTTCAATTTATGATCGGCCTAAATAAATTTGTGGAGTTTTTTGGTGTTTTCCAGGACAACTGGCGAATTTGGGCAACCTGAGCATTCAGCATCATTTGTTTCAGTACGGCTGCGTTTAAAGTCAGCATATCACCTCTTAACCATTGTTTACAACAGAGCAGAGACCAAATAACACTTATCAAGCTATTGCTTTGCTTGAATAGTATTTTTTCCCATCAGAAAGCAATGCTTTATCAACACATGAAATTCAGATTTTTCCATTGCTTTGAAAATTTGCAACAGCAGCTTCACTTAAATAATTGTAATTTGCAAACTAATAATCCAGTTGGGCTCAAATTTTGATACATACCATTTGGAGGTTAGTACTTAATGAAAATCATGACCTTTTTATTAGTGGCACCATTTATATGTCAGGCACGGGACTTATTGAGTGATCTGTTTTTTATATATGTATGTATATATATATATATATTTTTTCAACCATCATATATATATAATGGTTGAAAATAATAACTTTGCCTAAGGAATTGGCTATAGGAAGCACTTTCCAGTTTTCAAAGAAACCAATAGTAAAATAGGTCCTATCATGTCCTTCTAGAAGACTGTCAGCATCTCTTTTACTGACTGATGTGCCTGAAATTTTTTTTCCTCAATGGAGAGTTAGTGTTTCCAGTCTTTTTGACTCAGTTACATTGTGGCAAACCCATGGTTAGCCCATTTGTAAATATTTTTTGAATAAAAAATGTTTCTCCATACACATGATACATTTTTTATATAAATTTTATATTGTTTGTATTTTTAGCCACCAAAAATTGGATGACAGACCTCTGTTCTAACCTGGAACACCATTTGATTTGCTGCTATTTTGAATAGCCTCAGAACAAATATTTTTGTGAGATGAAAATAATTTTTGCTTTTAAACCAATTACAAACAATACAGAATTGATATTTATATATATAAAAAAAAGTTTATTTTGCTTTTTTTCAAAAAGATTCCCACTATTTATAACCCTTGTGTGTGTGTACACGCTCACACACACACATACATAAAGGAAAATGAAGGGTCATAGACTCTACAAAAGGATAACCATTAGAAGAGGGGTGGTTAAGAAACGCTAACACACTTACATTCCAACTCAATTCCCAAAGAAATAAAAATTGGATATTTCCTTGAAAGGGTTGAACAGTACATCTCTACACCCTTGAGATGCTTTAAATGTCATAAATATGGATGCCAGAGGAAGAGCTGCAGAAGACATCTAACATGTAGATATGTGGATTGTCTAGCCAAAGGGACCCAGATCACACAGAAGAAGATTGTCCCAATGAAACTAAATGCTCAAACTGCCAAAAAAAAGGGGAAATAATGAAATAATCCAATATTAAAAAAACCCATTGTTTTGAAGGTAGGAAAATTGTAGAGTCCTACATGAAATTGAGCACTTATACAACTTAAGCACATATAAATTGGAACCAACAATCAACCAGACGATTATAAATCTCTTATTGAGAAGGGGGATGTCCTCGTGGTGTAATGGTTAAAGCGATGGACTGCGGAATCGTAGTACGCGAGTTTGTACTCCAGTCGCGCTATTACGTTCACTTTCGGGCAAATATCCTTGGGAAAGGTATGAACCCCCTTATCCTCCCAGCTATGGGTTAAATAGTACTGTTCTTCTAGGAGAATGGCTTTGGCATTAAATAACCTAAAAAGAGTTGATATGCCATTAAATGAAGAAACCATCTTATTGAGAAGTTAATTCAACTAGAACCAAACGTTTCCAAAGCAGCTAAAAATAACCCGACACTCAACTGAAATCTATCAAATTGAATCACAAACTAAAAAAAAAAAACATAACACCCATACGTCTACACAAATAACTGCAGATAACTCCAAGTAGATATCCTAAATGGCTAACATTCTGGACTGTGACATTCTAGTAAGTGATTTTGAACTCCTGTCACACTATTACGTTCACTTTTAGACTAATACCCTTGGGAAAGGCATGAACCCTATATTCCCCTTCAGTTATGGGTTAAATAGTACCACTACCATCATTTTATTATTTAATGATATTCTAATTCATTCCCTGACAATTATTTGTCCTATTTTTGTTTATTTTGCAAGGGTTTTTATTTTACCTGTTTGTAAAGGGGAAATGAACACTTGAGTGGTTGTTGTACGAGTGATGAAATGCTGTGTCTGTGTGTTGGGTTTGAAAATTCCAATCTCTACCGTTTCAATTTAAAAAAAAAAAAAAAAGTAATGTTTCAAATTATGATCTGCTTAATAAATTGGAAGCAATTTTGAATTTGAAAGAAAATTTTAAATAGAAAAAAATCATAGAAAATTTGAATCATACAGTCTAAACGTATATGATCTTTCTCTGGTTTTTCATAAGGTTAAAGAAAAATTGAAATTTATAAAGTTATGATCATAACTTATATACATAATTATTTATGTGTTGAGAAACATTTTTTTAATGTAATTTGAACGAGCAGGTTTATTTTTTTAAAAAAGGGTGACACTCTAGAGTTGAATAACTCCTTTTTAATACATAAGTAACAGACGTATTTTTTATCTTGATCATTTTTTCTTGTGTTTCTGATATTTGTTTTAAAATGAAAATCTCTAACTAATATTGTTAAAGAATGATGTTTGAGATTAATTCTCTTTTTAATGTCGTAATCAACACAACAGTTTAATTGTTGTTACATTTGTAGTATTGGTTGATAAAAATTACTTAAAACTATATATTTTCTTTTTTTCTGATTGCATATTAACAAACATCAACTTAAGGAGAAAAACTTATAAAAATTGTCTTTTTTTTTTTCCTTTTTTAAATTGTATTACCATTACAACTTTGCCTTTTTTTTTTTTTTTTTGATACTGTATAACTGTTAATTGTTTATCTTTTAGATATCACTTGAGAACTTTTAAGCAAATATCTTTTTTTTTTTATTTTGGTGGTGTTAAATAAAATTTCTTGGATTGGATTCCTGGATTTTATTTTTCACCTTGAAAACCTTCAATTGCATCATATGAATATAACATTTAAATCACATCTTTTTCTGCAGAGAAACTAGTTGCTCTCTTTGTTGAAGAATTTTTTAAAAAATTATTATACTTTACTTAAAATTGGCAATGATGATTTTTTTTTTTTTTTAATTTTAATATTAGTCATATTTTTTTACCATATTTTGTTTAAAAATTTTTAAAAAATACTAAACCATTACTGTTAATCTACAAGAATGGCTTTGGCAAAGGTTAATATGGTCTTATCTAATTATGATAATTTGCACTATGTTTCAAGTTTTCAAGTATTTCTATCTAATTCTAATCGATTTGACCTATATATGGACCTCAACAGGTACAACCACTTTAGTCCTGGGAGTATTGGATATGAAAGGATAATCCATATTCAAAGATGTATGAAAGGATAATCCATATTCAAAGATGTATAAACTATGAGATGGAATATGATCTCATTCAGTGGTAAAACTAGAATGAAGATGTCTAACATTGCTACTCAGACCAACACTTAGTTGTGTTGCAGGTACAGTTTATTGGATGATCATTTGATTATCCAAATAGAATAGCCAAGATTGTCTTTTGCCCAGTCAGCTGGGGCTGTAGAATACACTGACTGCACCTCTGCAGAGGGGGTAAGACCTCCCCATGAGTGTCCTGTATATGACACTGAACAGTCTGATGGTGAGGTCCCAGTAATGCTGGGGCCTTGGGAAATACAGAGGACCTCCTCATTGCCATTGCTCCCAGGTGCTAGCACGCCGGGCCAGAGTGGACTCTGGCCCGGCGTGGTAGCACCAGACAGAGCCCTATCTATGGGTTAAATAGAACTAACGGCATACTTATGCTAAACTGAATTGTTAGATTAAACTGAATAGTTTGAAATAGAAATGTTTTTGACAATTAAACTGTACTTACATTTAAACTGTGTGCTTATGCTAAACTGAATTATTTGAAATTGAACTGTTTTTGGCATTGAAACTGTACTTCTTGGTCCTATCAGAATCGGCCAAAGAATCATCAATCAAAACCACAACCAATTTCCCCCGATCAAGTCCACCAGTTGACCTTCGCCTGAGAGATGAATCTGCTAACCATCTTACAATTCTCTGCTACCTTCTTTTAGAATGGAGGACAACAGCTCATATTGTTACAACTGTATTCTATTAAATGAGAATATGCCAGAAGACTCGGCTTAAAGCAAGACAACTTACATTACATGTTGAAAAGAGTGAATCTTTGAAGCGAGAGTTTGATAGAGACAGCCTGTCACCACATAAGCTTGTGTTCACTCTTTTCTGTGGACGACTAAGTTTACTCTGAACACCAGGTGATTTTCACGTGACTTTGTTCATTTTCTGAGGTTTCCTTCATTGTTTCCTTTTTTGTTTTTTTTTTTTTGTACATGAAATTCTATAATTTTCCTATATCGTTTTTTTTTTTCAAACAAAAAATTTATATCATTTTGTAATCAAATAACTTAACTTTGAACAGCAAGTGTAGAAACAACATAAAATTCTATATTCAATGTTTTTTCTTCTCGGTATAGAAATGCCATTAACTGAAAAATAAAAGTGTTTAAACATTTAAACAGGATTTTAAATTGTTTCTACAAATGCTGTTTAAATTTGAGATCATTTGAACGAGATTTGGTCGAGTTATTAGATTATAAAATGATATCAATTTTTTTCAAAACAGCCTGTATTTGGTTTGGTTTGGCTAATTAGTTTAATGGCATATCAACCCTTGTGGGTTATTTAATGCTAAGTCTTGTTTATCATTTATTTCAAGCTATTCAGTTTAGTCAAACAGTTCTAATTCAAACAATTCAGTTTAGTATAGATATAGATTGTTTACACAGAGTTAAATTTCAAAACAGTTCTATTTTCAAACAATTCAGTTTAACATAAGTACAGCTTTGATGTCAAAAACAGTTCCACTTCAAACAATTCAGTTTAGCGTATAAAAACAGTTCTTCTTCAAACAATTCAGTTTAGCATACAAAACAGTTCCACTTCAAACAATTCAGTTTAGTGTACAAAAACAGTTTCATTTCAAACAATTCAGTTTAGCATAGATATGTAGTTCAAATGTAAATACACAGTTTAATTATCAAAAACATTTATTTCAAGCTATTCAGTTAAGTCAAATAGTTTTAATTCAAACAATTCAGTTTAGTACAAGTATAGTTTTTGTCCACACACAGAAATGTCAAAACAGTTCTATTTCAAGCAATTCAGTTTAGCATAAGTACAGTTTGTGACGTGGTATGCACCTGAGAGGGGAAAAGTAAGATTTAATTTCCCTTCCCCTTCTGTGTTTGAACTAACAAGCCCAGCGACAGACCGACCGCTGAGGCAGTTAGAATGCAGGTCAAGCTATCTGCACTCCCTAACCCCAAGTTGGTTGGACGGAGAAGGGAATGCAGGTCATTGAGTAGCATGACCGGATGGGGTGGAGGAGGAGGAAAAAGGCCCAATGATTGGCCAGAGCCCTAAAGCCGAAAAATAGGTCCCTTTCGTCAGAGGAAATTGGGAAAAGAATTTACAGTTTTAGGACAGCAGTCGGCGTGAAAAGATGTGCCGATTTATTAGCCAAAACTCCAGAGAAAGAGTGGAACAGAATCTTTGAACAGAAGATAACAGAGCCTTCAGCTAGGTTTGACAGAATGCCGCTCGCCCGTAAACGAAAGGAATCTGCAAAGTAAACCCTTCCAAAAAAAAAGCTAAGTACAACTTAAAACTATTTTTTCTTCTACCCTTCCTAAATATTGAAATTATATGCACTCTCTCAAGTTAAAGAAAGAAAAAATATAAAGATTTATATGCATTAACAAAAGGAAAGAAATAAACTGAAAAGATTCATTTCATAAACTGTAAACGAACGAGTGGACTTAGCTACCTTTTCAAGTTTTAAAAGTAAAGAAAGAAAAGTATAAAGAAAAGAAAAGCAAAAAAAAAGAAGAAAGAAAGAAAAGAAGAAAGAGAGACATTCGTGTTTGAGACTGTCTGCTGGTGTAATATAGACGGTACCTTAAAGATTTGTTTGGTCCTCACCTATTAAAATTTTGTTATAGCTTAAATGTTCCTTATGTGGAAATCTATTCGTTGTGTTGTTTATCTATCGAGTTGCCTTCTTTTGCACGTATCTTTTTCAGCTTCATTCGCTTCAATTTATTCTCGCTAAATGTCTTATTCGCCTTAAAAACACTATACGGGAAATTGGAATTTCCGACTGCAGTGAATAATATTTTATCTTAATCTAGAGTCCATGTTTTCTATTATCCGAGGGGGTAGGAAAACGAAATGGCTTGGTGGGAGTATGTAAAAGTGAAATTGGAATCCCCCTTGCTAGCGTCGGGCTGAGTCTAGCCCCAAATTAACCCCCACATTATTTGCCAGTTACTTTATGCTCAAAACAGGAGTCTGGACTAGGACTTATTTTGTGAGGGGTCAGGTGCCAGACTACCCCGACGTCACACATTCAGAAAATAAACTCTCGTCTCGAGATTGAAACTTGTAACGGTGCATAAATATTCAATATCAAAAACAGTTCTACTATAAGCAGTTCAGTACACAGTTTAAATATCAAAACAGTTCTATTTCAAGTAATTCAGTTTAGGATAAGTAGGCAGTTTAGATGTCAAAACAGTACTATTTCGAACAATTCTGTTTAGTATAAATACAGTTTACATGTCAAAACAGTTCTATTTTAAGCAATTCAGTTTAGGATAAGTATGCAGATTAGTTCTATTTGACCCATAGATAGGGCACTGTCAGTTCTACCACTCTGGGCCAGAGTCGACATGGGTCATATTCCCCAAAGCTCCAGCATTACTGGAACCTCAACATCAGATTGTTGAGTGTCATATCTCGGACAGTCATTAGGTGTGTGTGTGGGGGGTCTTAACGCTCTGCCGAGGTGCAGTTGGTGTATTCTTCAGCTCCAGCCGACTGGGCAATTCAAAGGTTGACACACCATTGAATAAACATACAAAATTTAATTCTATTTGTATTAAACAGAAATACTTGATATCATATAGCTGAGAGTAAAAAAAAAAAACTCTCTTAATAGAACTACACCAAATATATAGGCATAAAGGTTCTAAGAACACAATTCTCAGATCGATAGGCATAAAATAAACTTAGAGGGGTTGACATACAGTTAAAAGTAATCTATTAATGTTAAAAGAGTGACTGAGATACTATATATCTATTGGATAGACTTACCGAATGTGATAACTAGTATCTATTAATGTGGTGATAAAGGAAGGAACTATATAATCTCCCTTACTTTCTGGGAACGCATTGTTCCCCTTTTGTTTAGTTGACTGGTGGGTGGCCATTTTAGCCGTGACTACCTCCAAGACCAGGTATTTGTCGCTGCCTCCCACCAGACACAAGGTCAAAAGCTCCAAGACCAGTTCTTAGTTGAATAAAGCTTTTCTTCAAGCTTATTTGACTGACTTCTTCAATTAATTGCAAGCTCTAACACATCCTTCATTACAATTAATATGTTTGATAGATTTTGTCATTAATGTTATTGATAGGACTCTACTTCAGTTTAATTCCATGATAAATCAATTAATTTCAAGTTGGTTGGACGGAGAAGGGAATGCAGGTCACTGAGTAGCTCTCTGACATCCTGTCTATTCATCTAATTTATTATTCGAGTTATATGTCTTCCATTTTGTTTTAATTTTTAAGATTATTCGTGAAAACATTTTTTTCTTAATTTTTATAAAGTGAAACCCAGATCAGTCAAAAGTACCAATAAATAATGAACCACAAATAATAGAAATATTTTTTTAATGTTATTTAATTGATTTTAAAGAAGAGTGATTTGAATTACACAATGTAGGTTTGTTTTAAAACTGCGCTAGCATCAAGGTTTAGACTTTGGATTCTTTTAGAATATATAACCCTCTACCCCATTATACGTACAATTACAGTTCTTATTATGAAGAAAGTAGAAAAACATAATAATCCAAATAGGTGAATTTATTGTGATGTAAAGTCAACGTTAAACATTTCGGTTTCAATAAACTTCATCAGGACTTGGATATCAGGAGAATTATTCGCACAGCGATGGATGTTTGTCGAGAAAACAGGAGCAAATGAAATGTATACAATGAAAAGATACGGTACTTATGCATCTATGTTACCGCAAAAAAGCCGAACTTTCCCGAGCGTTACCGGAAAGAATCGGAATATGCCGAAACGCCTAGCTAATCAAATTAAACATAAAATAATTCAATTTACCAAGTTACAAACAATTGTAAACATGAATTTATCGCAGTTAAGCGAAAATCTACTATGTGCAGAAATGGTGATCCAATTCTGCCAAGAAAAAAACCTTATTGGCAAAATTAAAAGTTGCTGGCCATGTGAGCATCCTTGCCACCTAAAAAAAATGAGGAAAAGTTATGCCTGGAGATGCCGTAACACCAAATGCAGGACCTGGATTATTATTAAATAATGAAAGTTCAGAATAGTTACAAAACACCCTCCCTCCCCATGGTAAGAATGGATTTCTAAATTAACACACTATTACTTCTGCACGCTACAACAGGTGCATAAATTGGAAAAAAATATTTAAAAAGACAAAAAAATGATACACAACCGCCCCCAAATAAAATAAAAATTCAAACTATTTTTTCATATTGAAAATTACCATACTTTTACTGTTGATTTATTCTTTTTCTCCTGAAAAGGTTGATAACATTATCCATTAAAAATTGTCTTTTTCTATTTTTTTATTTTTTGTCTTCATACGTTTTGCTAACAAATTGGTTGACTTATTTTATCGTCTGCTTGCTTAAATATCGTTCCGGAATATTCCGATTCTTTCCGTTATCGGCCCGGAAACGCTCGGGAAAGTTCGGCTTTTTTGCGGTAACATAGATGCATAAGTACCAGGGTAATGCAAAAAGGTAGAATTGATTACCTTTACGTTATATTAACGAAATAAGAAATGAAAAGGATAACGAAGATATCAAGTTTCTAAGTTTTATTATCCAGTTTGAGGCGAAATGTTAGGTCCTCAAGCTGAAAGGAAAATAGAACAAAGTGCTGGCAAGGATTACAGAAAACAGCTAGAGATGAGTGAAAGGTCTTTGAGCTGTAAACTGTAGAAATGAATACTGACAAGGTTCACCGAAATTGCTAGAGATGAGAAAAAGGATTTCGAGATGTAATATGCCAAAATGAAATGTTGGCAAAACTTACTGGAAAGACTGTAGATGAATGATGAATCTTCAGGCTATGCCGAAATGAATGCTGGCAAAACTTGCTGAATCAACTGAAGATGAGTGAAGAGTCTTCGGGTTGTAAGGAGTTGGCAGGATTTAAAGGAACAGCTATTGATGAGTGAAGAGTCTTCATGCTGGAAAGCACAACGAATACGTTGGACTAGTTGACGGGAACTTGGTACAGAAGACGACTAGTGGTCCAGATATTCTAAGACCGATGGGGAGAGATAAACGATTCTCCCCAAGAATACTGGATCATGGTTTTGCTTTTTGCTCTCTCTCTCAAGCCGAATAAGGGAAAAACAGATTCACCAAGAAGGTAGACAAAATTGAATTGTTCTCATGTTGGAACAGGTCTACATGTTGGGGTCCCCGGCGAGAAAAGAGGAAGAGGGCGTTTTATTTAGCCTTCAAACTCTTGCGTCGGACAATGCATTTTTGAATCCAAAATCACGGGGTGATTTAACGGTGAACCGAATGCACAACTGAAAATAAATCTTTCTGCTTTATTCAGCGGTGAACAAAACGCACCACTGAATATAGCTCTTTCTGCTACAATACAAATGTGCACATAGCGTTCTTAATTTAAAAGTGTTAAGAACGTGTCTGGCATGTGGAAATATATTTGAAAATGTTGGATTTCTTAAAGAAGCGAGATAAATCCTCCCGTTTTTTAAGAAATACGCAAAGTCAAGTACGTTTTCATTTGAGGATCATTAAATAAGTTTCCAGACTTTTTTTCGTATGGACACATTTATTGATACTACACACATGAAACTCTAGTCCCCTTCGAAGTAATCGGATCCGGCTGCAATGCACTTGTACCGTCCCCAAAAATTCTGGAAGGCCCCATGGAAGTCCTCTTGTGTGAGCATGTCAATTACCTTCGTCACAGCCTCTTTCATCTCCTCAATTGTCTCATAACGACAGCCTCTGAGCTTAAGGTATAACCAAAAGTCACAGGGAGCAAGGTCTGGACTATAGGGAGGCTGAGCAACTGTCTTGATGCCCATCTTGGTCAAATAGTATGTGACAAGGATGTAGTTGTGGACTGGAGCATTGTCCTGCTGGAAATGCTACTGACTCGATTTGAAGAGTGCTGGCCTCTTCTCTAGGAATATCTTCCCGAACTCCCAAAAAACTCAATATAGTAACCCTAACCCTAACTTTTTGGCCAATCAACTCTGGTGTATTGACGTCCTTATTCCTCCCACACTTCTCATCATCCCTCACAAACTCCCTGCCTTCCTTGAATCTCTTATACCACTCAAAAACTCATGCTCGATTCATGCAAAATGGTCCAAAAGGAGTCTGAAGCATTCCATACGTTTCTGTGGCATTTTTCCACGTTTAAAACAGAATTTTATTGCATATCGTTCTTCTAAAGTGTCAGATTGCATTTTTGAAAGTCACCATCTGTGACAATCAGGCTTTAGTAGGATGTATTCCAATTCCTGCTGTAGCTGTTCATTTGAACGTGAAATCATAAAAATTGGTCAGTCATCTCAAAAGATGTGTGGGGGGAGGCATGTTATTTGGTAGATATGTTTTGTCCCCCAAAAATTTATGTTGGAGTTTAGTATATGTTTAGTTTAGTGGTATGTTATGTTTGGTTGAAATGGAAAAAGGCAAAATAGGCACAAATGAAGTAATGATATGAAACGTGTAAACGATATGAAACGGCGCGGACAAAAGGAACATTCAAAACAAGCGATATAAACAAAACAAAACAAATTTATATCTTAACAATACATACAATGAAAACATTTAAAACATTACTATGATTCTATTACTGTTCGTGAAAATATTCTGTGTGTGTGACTAACAAAACTAAAAACTACAAAAAGGAATAAATGACAAAGTGTCCTATGCATGTTAACTACGTATTTCTAAATGTTCGTTTCTTTCTGTGTTTCGACGCAATTGCTTTTTTCGAGGCTGGAAAACATCTCATAGACAAGGTATACCGAGGAAAGGAATCTTTGCATGGCCTATACATTTTGTGACGTTTGACGTCTGTTGGTGAATAAGAGAGAGTGATAGTATTCTCTCTGGAAGTCACACTGGAGAGAGTGTGTTAGCCTTGCAAGTGAAAATGTGAAAAAGAGGAAGAGTGTTTGAAGATGAAGTATTTATAGAAAATACGTGTCTTGGAATCGGCTCTAAAAACGCGGGACGAAATTCAAATGCAGACGTAGTTTTAAACACTGACCACGTGGTTCTCCTGGCCAATGGTTTCCCGAGATTGAATATTTGCGTGCTTCCGCCATTTATGTTTCGGGAACAAGTGGCATACCGCCCATTTTAAATTATAGGAGTGCAAGTCCTATCGATGTATAGCAATAACATACTGAATTTTCAAGAGTCTACGACAATTTTAAATGCCTGTACAAAAAAAAAAGTCTGGAAACTTATTGAATTCACCACGTATCCGTATTAGATATCGTGTAAGAATGTATTTTGTATTTGTTTCTCTTTATATTTTTAAATTTTTATTTTACAAAATCATTGGAATCTCCTCTGGTAATAACAATAACTTTTTAAAATTTGTGGGGAGAAATTCGGAAAAGATTTGGGTAGGTTTGGTTTTTAATGCCTGATCACGTTTATATGTATATATTAAATATATATGATTTGTAAACACCTTTTCTGGATAACATTTTAAATGAGGCTGAGTTGTTTTTTTTTTTTATTTTGCCCATGGTTAAATAGTTCCAGATATTACTATGTAACAATAACAATTAAATATGTCATTTGTTTGCACACATTTAAATGGTTTCAATTATAGCTATCCAACACTTATAGTTCTATTCAACATTACACATTCATTTACCGTCAGTTAAATAGCTTTTTAAAAGTATTTTTATGTATCACTAAAAATTCAATTAAACCCATGTTATTGCTTACACAATTAAATAATCAAACAGTTCTATTTAGCATAAATCATTTGTTTGCACTCAGTTTAAATGTCAAACAGTTCTATTTGACCCCCCCATACATAGGACCCTATCAAGTGCTACCATTCCAGGCCAGAGAGGTCTTGGGAGCGATGACAATGAAGGGGTACTCTGCATTCCCCAAAGCTCTAGCATTAAAGGAGCCTCACCATGAGATTTCTTAGTGTCATATCCAGGACACTGTGGCGGAGGGGGCTCTTACCCCTCTGTAGAAATGCAGTCAGTGTATTCTACAGCCATAGTCGACTGGTCTATTAGGAAAATAATGAGTGCTTATTCCAAAAGCTCTGCTGAAAAAAAAAACCGCATAGTTTTTTATAACAATAACAGATAACACAGTGTCCGTGGTGTAATGGTTATCGTCGTAGGAAATGGACACAGCGACACGAGTTCAAATCCTGGACGAGACTGATTTGCATTTCACTAATACCATTGGGAAAGGTATGAATCCAATTATTCTCCCTCCAGCTATGGGTAAAATAGTAGGACAGACTAGGTTCTTCAGCCCTGGTGATGCAACTAGTCTAGGAGAAGGAAAACTGAATTCAAACCTGTTAAACTCCGCTTAAAAATTGACCTTGTGTCATATCCTGTCCGAGCGGAGGGGGTGATAAATATGATAACAGATAAGACGGACAATAAAATTTTGAAAAGGGAATTTTATACAAAAGAAACGAGAAGGAAAGGGATAGAAAAGATAAAGTATTGCAAATTTTAGTGCAATTTCTGGAAAACTTTGTGTCCGGGAAAAAAGTTCTTTGAATTTGAGACTTTTTCTTTTCTTTTCTCGAAAAGTTTCCGAGTTCATTAAATTTCGAGTTTTCTTTAAGGTTATTTTCCGCAGAATTCTCGGTAGAATTTTCTTGGTAGAACTTCAGTAGACGACTTTCTTTTATTTTTACTTTTATTTTTTGGGGAGCTCCATTCAAGAAGAGAGTGACGATACCCATCCACTGGCTTAGGTTTTTCGTCCTTTTACAGTTCAGGCGTGGCCGTCGCTATAATAATGGTATTATCGCGACGGCCACGGTTCAGGTCACAGAATTCCTACTGGTTTGACAAAAGGAGGAAGTCACTTTTTGGTGCCGAACTGTCTGGGATTACTTCTCCCTTCTCCACTACGGCTAAATCAAATCCGCACCTGGTCAGCTTGATTTTTTTTCCTTAGAAATAAAGTTTTACAGGTTGTTAAAAGAATGATATCATCAAATTTTTTACATAAAGGAAATGACAATAAAAAAAAACAACAAATTTTCAAAATGAAGGGAATTAATAATAAATTTGCAATATAAGGGATAAATTAAGACATTTGCAATATAAAGAGAATGACAATAAAATTTTACGGGTGGGGGCTTTAGTGGCTAAAACACTAAAACTGCCATTAAGAGTCATACGTAGTCGGTTTAGTTCCATTGTTAGAAATAAATCTTTATACATTATTCCTAAAAATTAGATAATAAACTAAAAAGAAATTCCAAGAAAAGCAATATTGTATCTTATTTAACGGTTGTTTTTTTAACAATAAGAATTAAAATGAACACAAAAATCTATTACACAGAATTCATTTATTTTAATTAATTTTTAATTTACTAGTGTCAATGTTTTGGCTTGGTCATTAATTTGAAGGTTTTTTTTAAGTTGGATTTTATAATGATTCACCGGGATTTGGTGGTTGTAAAAATTATTTTTATCATTCTGTAGTGTTTACCAGGAATAAACAGACTTAGTTTAATCCATCAAAGTTTTTCTTCTTTTTTTTTATATTCTTTTATCAATTTTTTTTTTTTTTTTGTTAGACGACTCGTTGCGTCAAACTTTTTTCAAAGCTTTTATCCAGTTGTTTTTCGATTTCCAAATCTGGAACGTTCAACTTCTTGAAGAAGGACCTCCAAGGTTTTCCTAATTCGTTGATGAAGAATTCAGTTTATGCCATAAGATTCCAAGTAAGAATGGTAGCCAAAGAAGACTAACAGTTTCCGTTAATTTTTTTTTTTGTAAATTTCTATCGTAAATCTTGAATAGGAGTCGATGGTCTCAATGAAGAAGACTGAGTAATGTTGTTTTTCAGTTCAAATTGATCGATCATTCGTCGAAATCGAATATTACTATTCGTGTACCTATCCACCAACACTTTGAGTTGGGCAGTGTCAGTTATGGTATTTTTATCAAGCAATATATGAAATAGTTGGATAGGATATATGATAGATTCCCTTCGATTATTGGAAATATCACTTGAATGAATGAATTTCATATTTTCAAAGTCTTCAGTTGACATAGCTTCCGCTACTTGTATGAGAAGATCTCTAAACGGATTGACGGGTGCTGGGATGTTTTCGTTTCTTTCTAAAGTCGACGAAGTGGTGTTTGAGGACGACGCTACAGACTCTTTAAATTCTGTTATCTTTTCTACAAGGCTCTCATTTTTATCTGTGCATATTTTGACTATATTTTCCAGTTCGTCAATCTTATCAATGTCTATTATTCCTTTACCTTTTAATGCATACATTAGATATATATTATCCTTTTCCTCCTGCTGGATCTTCGAAAGGATTCCATCGTATCGGAATTTTATATTCATTATGTCTCGATCTTTCATATTTTCAGCAAGGTACACGAGAAGATCATGAAATTCAGAAGAGATATTTTTTTCCGCCATTATTTACTGCTTGAAACAAGGAAGTTTTAAAAGTGAAACTTACTTTTGACTCAAGTTTCTCAATTTTTTGTATCCACCTTTTCGTACACCATGAAAAATACTAAATTTTCATAAAATTAACTTGAGTCGAAAGTGACAAAAAGTCAGTGAAAAAAAGAAAGATTTTTTATATCAATAATTAGAATATTATTTGATTCTTATTTTATTACTATAAATACTCAAATGGCACATAGACACCTCAAGTAGTGCAACGGTTAGCTAGCTCATTAGCAAGCTAAAACTCATTCGTGAAGATTTGCTGGTCTTAGCAAATCTTCACAAATGAGTTCAAGTCTCATTCAGTCTTGTGCCATATTGAAGCAGAGAGCTTCGGAAATTACTCCTTAAATGGAACATTCGTAAATCGGATGAGTTTAAAACTTAATGAGGCCAGCTTTCCAAGCAGCACCTTCCCCTAAAAGGCTAAGGGTTCATGAGACTGTTACTCAGCACTTTAACAGCCCTCCACCACAAAAAAAAAAAAAAAAAAAAAAAATGCTGACAGAGGTGAAATATTATGGAGATACGTCACGAGAGGCTTGCTTCCACAATAAACAGGTTAAAGGATTATATTTCTTACAAAAAAATAACACAATAAACATCTTTAAAAAAAACTACTACGCACTAAGGGAGATAACTCATACCTTCTTTAGCCACAAGATAACCAGCGTAACGAGTGTCAATTTTAATTCCAATATTAAATCAGGAATAAAAGTTACTCGTGTGTCCAATAAACTGTCTATTTATTTACAGATAATATATATATATATATATATATATATATATTAAACATGCATATTAAAATCCACTTAACAGGAAAGAAAGCGCATACAGCTAAAATTATTGCATTTTAGTGTTCATTTGAATGACCGAACGTTTAGACAGTAGTCTCCAAAAAAGATTTGGGCCGAAAACAACGAACAAAGCAGATGAACAGATACAAAGAAATAATGGAATTCGTTAGAATTCAAAAATAAAACAATCTTACAGGTTCAATAAAGTCGTTTAAAAAAAATGAAGTCTTCATGACAGCCCTAGTCGATATGGCAACTTTATTTTATCTCTTTCATAGGCAACAAAAATGGGTAATTTTTATTTTATATGCTTCAGTAAAAAACGTTTCATATCTTATGTGTAAGCAAATGGCTAAAATTTCAGTGGAAAAATTTCTATGCTGAAAGAATATAAGAATTTGTTTTCTGATGTGAAAAATGTTTTAAAATATAGAAATCATATTGAAAAATCAAGCCCCAATTTTTTTCCTTGATGAAATACGAGTCATTTTATTGCTAAATTCACCTTATTTATTGAATAAGCCACATCAGTGGAAACAATGAATGTTGCTCATCTGGACATTTTCTCTAAAAGTAGCGAAACAAGAAATTGGCTACAATCTGGTGACATGAAAGTGACAAGAAGTGGTTTTTTTCCTATACTGGTGTAGTGGAAGGGAAATTTCGTATTTTGGTTTGGCGCGCAATTTAATTCAACGCATAATTTCACCCAATCAGGATGACTTATCCTATTCACCCCAGACCTCCTTTTCCCGGGCAGCAGCAAATTGGGTAAGCTGCCAAATACACTCTTTTTAGCTGGACAATGCCGCCAAGTGCAGACGTCTCACTGCGGCTCTAGAATAGCAGCAGCATGGACACATAAAGGAACCTATCTAATTTATGGATTCCTTGCAAGAAATCCCAGTTGAATATAAATTAGATACATTCAACATGCCTCACACAGGCACGACTTTATGTCACCCCAAAATTGGCTATGTCAACGCGATGCATTTATTCCGTTCTCGACACCTAGCTCTCAATTCACCTCTGGGCCAATTTAACGGAGACCTACTCACGCTTCTCCACAAGACATACAAAAGCCACGTTGACTCCAAAGTTCATTTTCCTCCAACTGCAACACGGCATTCGCTAAACTACAGCGAACACAATCCCTCGCACGTCCAACGACACATGCTGCCATCTCAACCTTTTCATCAATCTATTTTGTCTCCTTACTGTCTTTTTACTCACAACCTTTCCACGAGTCCTGCAGCACAAACCCAAACTACATTTTCCATGCTGCAAATAAAATCCATTCCTAAAAACACATAACAACTATCGCCATCTTACTTCTTCATCCCTTCCTTTCATTTCTTACAACCTAGCGAGAGACCTTACAAACTTAGTGAGGAAACAACTCAATGTAAACACACAAGTACATTACAACTTTTCCTCGCTAAAAACCAATAACACAACTTCCTTCTCGCTAACAACAAAAATCAGCGCTAAACTAGCATGCAACTTGTTCTCCACCTTATCCAAAGTAAACAAATTCATGTGAGAGAAACCTGCTCAATTGCTGATTGTCTGTGTCAAAATGAAAGTAGCATTTAAAAATAATTTTTTTCCCCATCTACTTTTTTGTAATTAGCTTTATTTTATTATCTTTTTAAGATAAAGAATGATTTCTATTATTTAATTGTGCCTCTCCACAGAAGAAGGTAGGATTTGATCCCTGTTCAATTCTTTTTAAATAGAGGCCTATAGGATTTTAAATCCTATATTTTACAATGTGTAGGTAAAGCACAAATGACTAAGAAACGCACTGATATAAAGCCGATCAAAATCACTAAAACAAAATCTTTAGTACAACTCAATTAAAAATTTGGATTCAAAATTAAATAAGTGGTTTCTGGAATTTTACTGGACAGGATAGTTACCTGCTGAGCTTTCACCTACATCCACACAGTTAAAGTCCAAATGAACTTGCAGCTGAGACGATTTCCTGTGCTGAAATAAAAACTTTAGTTTGAAGCCGGTCATGTGATAAGGAGATCTATCTCTTCACACTTTTTGACAGCAACTAAAACACACAGCCAGTGATCAGGTCATTTAAGAGCTGGACAAAATTCCTCCATTGTAATGAAAACACACACTGGCAGTTACATCAATGTACTAACACCGACCAAAATTCCATTTTTTATGTGAAATCTGATTGAGGTAATTCCATATCTCCAGTCACACACATTCAAGTCATCAGTCAAATATACAATCTGCTAACATGTGCTTAACTCCCACATAGACATGCACATACACAGTGGTGTATATTATATGAAATTAAATTCTTATCAAGAACATTGATGAAGTTTTAGACTTTAGGTTTCTTATAACCATAACAAAGCAAAGCAGTAACCCCCCCCTAAAAAAAAAACAAAAAAACGAATAACTTTTGAAAATACAAATGTTAATATGTATATACATGTTTTATCATTTGAATCTGGTTTTCTTCTTGTCTACCAAAATCATTTCTTTATGTTGTTTTTATAAATTTATGTTGTATTTATGGACAAGATACCCAAATATACTTTTTCTTTTTGAATCCATGCAGACTGACCCTTCAGGCCCTCATATGCAGGAATATAACAGATGCTGGTACCAAAAATAATTTAGCATCATTGTCATTCCTCTTTTGAGACACAGTAGGTATAAATAAATCTGTTCTTCTGCCTTTTATCATAAATAGATTGATTTTAACTGCATGTCAACCCCTCAAGGTTTATTTTATGCCTACAGGTCGGAGAATTGTGTTCTTTGAACATTTATGCCTATATATTTGATGTAGTTATTTTCAGAGAGTTTTTTTTTTTACTCTCAGCTATATGATATCAAGTATTTCTGTCAAATACAAATAGAATTAAATTTTGTATCTTTATTTTTTTCAAAGCCGGACACTGTGACCGGACCTACCTTAAAAACTGCCTTGTGGCAAATTTGTACACTTGGTGGGGCATAGGATAAATACAGAGCCATATTCAGTTTTTCCACAGAACTGGTCGGGTGTGTCCTGGCTTGGCTGGCTGATGGTCAGTCGAGGTGCACCTTCACCGGCATCCTCGAGCCTCAAGGGGCTGTCCCTCTAGGCTATTTCCCTCTTTGGAGGGGTTAGGTTTACCGCCTGGTGCCTGAGGTACCCCTTTTTTGGGGAATGCCGACAGGGCTCGAGGAATTTTTGAAGCTGCCTCGGGTGTCTGGGCTACGGCCCTGCACCTGGACCCACCTTAAGAAAGGCCTTATTCCATACTTGCTCGTTTGATGGGGCGCATGACAAATAGCGCAGCTATATTTTGTTTTAAAATGGATCTGGTCAGGTGTGTCCTGGCTCGGCTGGCACTCGGTCAAAGTGCACCTTGACTGGTATCCTTGAGCCTCAGGAGGCCGTCCCCCAGGCTCTAACCCTCCTTGATGGGGGGTTGGGTCTATTGCCTGATACCTGAGGCGCCCCTCTTTAGGAGAATGCTAACAGGGCTCGAGGGATTTTGGAGCTGTAGGGGACGCCTGGGCTGTGGCCCTGCATTCGGACCCACCTAAAATAAGGACTTGTGTCACACTCGTCCGGTTGTTGGGACGGTCGACAAATACCAGTTATATTCTGTTTAGTTGATTGCCCAGTCGGCTGGGGCTGTAGAATACACTGACTGTACCTCTGCGGAGGGCTATTACCCCCCTCCCAATGAGTGTCCTGGATATGAAACTAAACAATCTGATAGTGAGGTTCCAGTAATACTGAGGCTTTGGGGAATACGGAGCACCTCTTCATTGCCATTGCTCCCAGGTCCACTCTGACCTGGTGTGGTAGCACCTGATAGGACTCTATCTATAGGTTAAATGGAACTACTGGCATACTTATGCTAAACTGAATTGTTTGACTAAACTGAATAGCTTGAAATAGAAATGTTTTTGACAATTAAATCGTACTTACATTTAAACTGCGTTCTTATACTAAACTGAATTAATTGAAATAGAACTGTTTTTTGACATTGAAACTGTACTTACACTAAACTGAATTGTTTAACATAGAACTCTTTTGACATTTAACTGTGTGTAAACAAAATCTGTACTTACACTAAACTGAATTAGCTGAATTAGAACTGCTTGACTAAACTGAATAGCTCGAAATAGAAATGTTTTTCACAATTAAATTGTACTTACATTTAAACTGTGTGCTTATGCTAAACTGAATTATTTGAAATTGAATTGTTTTTGACAGTGAAACTGTACTTACACTAAACTGAAATGTTATATATAACTGTTTGAATAAATTGAATAATTTGAAATAGAAATGTTTTTAACAAACTGTACTCAAGCTAAACTGAATCGTTTGAAATAGAACTGAATATTTACATAAAAATGGATTTGGCATTAAATAACCTACAAAGGTTGATATGCCATAAAACCAAACCAAACCTGTTTTGTTGAATAGAGCTTAGTACATTTACAGTTGTTCTGAGTTCTGTTTTATTTTACAACAGCTGGTACCAAAAATAATTTAGCATTATTGTCATTCTTCTTTTGAGACACAGTAGGTATGAATAAATCTGTTCTTCCTCCTTTTAACATTAATAGATTTATTTTAAATGTATGTCAATCCCTCTAGGTTTATTTTATGCCTACAGGTCAGAGAATTGTGTTCTTAGTATATTTATATTTTTTGTGTTGTTGTTTTAAGAGTTTTTTTATACTTAGCTATATGATATCTAGTATTCCTGTCTAAAACAAATCATTCTTAAAGAGATCTATTTGACTTGTAGATGGGACCCCGGGTCAGAATGGACCTTGGAGTAATGGCAGTGAAGAGGTACAACACACTCCCCAGCTATGTTGAACTGAAGCCTCACTATCAGATTAAGTTTAGAGTTATAATCAACTAGGACACCACCTTTTTTTTCTTGGGTCAACGATTAGGTCTTACCCCTATACAGTGGGCACACATTATATTCAAAGCCTCATCGATAGGGTGGTCTCTTTTTAGACGAAATTATATGTTTTAATTAAATGCCCTCTAACTGTGATACTAAGATCATTTGTTTCATTTCGCCCAGCATGAGAGCAGTGACTGGTCTTACATAAAACAAAAGAAAACACAAAAACTGTACTTTCTTTTATATACACACAAGAGTTGTGTCCCTTGGTTTTCATAGAATAGATATGTTTTCAAGTAACAAGTCCCTTGTTAAATTTGCTGAGGTAGAGGCACGTTCACCGAACACATGCTTTTGTTTTCAGTTATCCCTTACAACCTACTTGAAAATAACAGTTTAGTTGGTCCTCGACCTAATATTGAAAGTTACATTTATCAAACTGCAAAAAACATAAATAAATAATAAATAATGCCTTCTATCACTGCTTGGTTAGCTTACGTTTTTGTAGCCGTCGGTATCATTGAACATTGGCTAAAACAAAAGGAATATATCTTTTCACATGATGTTATCGCAGCAATTGCAAACAAGCACATTCCCAAAGCAGGTGAGATTGTTATTCTTATTAATATTATTTTGGTAAACTTTTAGCCTTTAACCCATCAGATTTTAGCGAAAACTAAAAATCAGATTTTACATTTTTTTTTTTTTTTTTTGACGAATACATGTAAACAGCCTGAAAAAAATATATCATATCTTGTCGGCAGTAATGCTTGCTGCATTCGCGAAAAAACGTAGAATCTGATTTTTAGTTTTCACTAAAATCCGATGGGTTAAAGGCTAAAAATTTACCATTATTTTCAATAAACAAATATTTTTCCTTCGAACAGGGTCAGATCTACTATGAAAGTAAGTTTCAGGGTCCCTAATCTAGGTGGGCCAGCAGAATTTATTTTATTCTATTCAACTTTAAAAGTTTGGAGCTACTGTATAAGAAAGTGTGTTTAGAAAATAATAATTCAATATGAATGAATACTTAAAAAAAAAATAAAGGTTATTAAAGGTGTATATCTTTCCATAAGAGTTTAAGCTTCCCCCACCTACTCTCAAATGTAGGTTCACCACTGCCTTCAAACACTAAGGCCTATTAAGAGTCTTTTTGAGATGTTTATAATTAAAATGTCAAAGCCATTCGGATTTTCATTTTTTTTAATCTTAAATATTTTACTCCAGACTAGCATAGTTTACATTGGTCTTTGTGATCCTATGACCAGCATAGTCCAGCAGCGAACGAGTCCTGGTTCTTAAGCAACCTCCCATTTTCCAAACCCGCAATTTAAAATAACCTTATTGTAATATATTGCGTCGATGCATGTATTAAGGACAAGAGTGATATTCCGACTACATTCACGTTTATTGACGGAGCGGGACAAAAGGCGTATTTACTTACTGAAGGCTTGAGAAAAAAAAAGAGAACCTCCGTTTCTATCTCTGGATTGACCTCATGGAAAAGTTCTACTCACGGGGAATAACTTGTTATGACTATACACTTGTGTCCGTGATACTGCTTGACTCATTTGACCCACATTGCACTTAGTGGGTCACTGACCAGCAGGGTTCGAGTCTCGGCTAGTTCCCGACCTTCCCCTCCCCTTTATCCCCACTTTAATCGGCCTTTGGGCTTTTGACTTTGTGTCAAGTCCTGTCTGGTGGAAGGCAGCGACAAATACAATCATACACTTGTGTCAAGTCCCGTCTGATGTAGGAAAGCAAGTCAAATACCATTTTTAATTAAATTGACAAGCCATTCCAACTTTCATTTTAAAAATCTTAAATATTTTACCCCAGCTCCGGATTAAATAATACCACTATTGTTTTTCGACATAGACTGCTTTTGCATGAAATAATCCATGAAGGTTGATATGCCATTAAACGAAGCAACAAAACAAATATTCTTATTGTGTCTATGAGCCAATCATTATTAAGGAATTTCAAACACCTTGTTCGTCCAGGAGTTGGTTATATGAAGCATCTTAGCCATAATTTGTGGAGGTTATTAAAAAATGTTTCAGGGATTTTTACTGAGTCTTGTTGCAAATATTGAAAGAAGAGAAAAATCAAAGACACAAGGGAAATATGAGAATTTTTTTAATGAAGCATATAAAATAAAAATTACCCATTTTTGCTGGCCATGAAAAAAATTGCTGTCCTGCCGACTGGTGCTCTATTTGAGTATTGGGGTAAGATTTTCCTCCCTCCCTCCAACTAGGTATGACACAAAGCTGCATCTGATGGTTAAGCTCTAGTCCAGTAGCTTTGAAGAATGTGAAGGACCTCTTCATTGGCATTCATTTTTTAACCCACCCGATTCACGAATGAACCATTTTAAGTATTTGTCGGGGATATTGTGAGATGTGTCGAATGTATAAAACAAAGTTTGGAGGTAGTACGAGTTCCTCGCAAATAATTTCCCTAACAAAACAAAACCAAAACCTGAATAACTTTTCAGCTGGAATAATTTGCCAAGGAACTCACAATGTTATTGTTGTTATTGTTTTCGCCAATGTGGTTGTTGTTGTTTTCACCCGCTTGTCCAGTGTTTAATTTCTGTAGTAGTACTTTTCCTTTTGTTTGTCTTTGGTGTAAGGAGAAGTGGGAATACGTCTTTGTTGGACTGCCTGATGCCTCTCAGGTTTTGGTGGAGTAAAGGAACAGTTCAGTAGCGTAGCTTCATTCTGCCATCAGCGACGATGTACTTGTCATACACCCCACCAGCGTACGAGTATGGTACAAGGCCGTTTTTAAGGTGGATCCGGTTCCAGGCCGTAGCCCAGACACGTCTGTCAGTTCGAAAAATGCTTCGGGCCCCGTCGGCATTCCCCTTTTCGGGGCGCCTCAGACACCAGGCGATAAACCTAACCCCTCCGAGGAGGGTTAAAGCCTGTGGGGGAATGGCCCCTGAAGCCAGAAGAATATCCAGAGATAAGACACACAGCGGCGATTTGTAGAATTAGTTCATCACTTTTCTTTTTATAAAAGTGGATCAAAACGGGTATGAATGTTTTTGGTGGGGAAAATACTTGATTGGTTTAAAAATCTATGGGCGAATTTTGTGTACGTGGTTTTGATCCTTTTTTCTAGAATGTTCTAATGTTTGTTGATTGGTTGAAAAATGTGGGTGTATTTTGTGCATGTATATTATATTTTCGCTTCATATTCTTAATAATAAAACATGAAATAATATTAATTATTGATATAAAAAAATCATTTTTTGACAGACGTTTTTGTCACTTTCGACTCTAGTGAATTTTATGAAAATTTAGTATTTTTATGGTGTATTAAAAGTTGGATACAAAAAATCGAGAAACTTGAGTGAAAAGAAGGTTTCACTTTTAAAACTTCCTTGTTTCAAGCAGTAAATAATGGCTGAAAAAAATTTCTCTTCCGAATTTCATGATCTTCTCGTGTCCCTTGCTGAAAATATGAAAGATCGAGACATAATAAATATAAAATTCCGATACGATGGAATCCTTTCGAAGATCCAGCTGGAGAAAAAGGATAATATTGATCTACTGTATGCATTGAAAGATAAAGAAATAATAGACATTGATAAGATTGACGAACTGGAAAACATAGTCAAAATATGCACAGGTAAAAATGATAGGCTTCTAAGAAGGATAACAGGATTTAAGCAGTCTGTAGTGTCGTCCTCAAATACCACTTCGTCGACTTTAGAAAAAAACGAAAAAATCCCAACACTCGTCAATCCGTTTAGAGATCTTCTCATACAAGTAGGTGAAAATATGACCGAATACGACTTTAAAAAAATGAAACGCAAATTTTCTGATCATACTACAGTCAATCGAATGGAATCCATCAAATATCCCATCGAACTATTTGAGATATTGCTTTCTAAAAAGATCATAACTAATACTGACCAACTCAAAGAGTTTGTGGAAAAGTACACGAATAATAAAAATAAATTGCTAAAAATGATCAGTAAATATGAACAGGAAATCAAAATTACTCAAGCTTCTGCATAGATAACGTCTCCTGTTCAAGATTTACAAGAGAAATTATCAAAAGTAAATGTTACGGAAAATGTTCGTCAATCTTCAGCCACAACTCCTGCTGGTAATGTAGAAGAGAAATCTGCAAACAATAATTCCATGGACAGTGTTGCTCAATCTTCTTCGGTCACCACTGATACTGGAAATGTAGAAGAGAAATTTACAAAGAAAAATTTCACGGAAAATTCTCCTCAATCTTCGTCGGTCAACACTGATACTGAAAATGTAGAAGGGAAATTTACAAAGGAAAATTTCCCAGAAAATTCTCCTCAATCTTCTTTTACCCCCACTCTTACTGAAAATGTAGAAGAGTGCCGCGACCAGCCTACCAACGTAAACACCTCGGATTACACCTTCGCCCTAGAAAAATAACATCCGGACACAGCTGGAAATGACTAAGCCCTTTTCGACTCTAACCGGCCGTTACAGCTTAGAAAGGAATAAATTAACATTCATCAACATGTGCAAAAAACCTATGCCAGAAATAATTCTATAGAAATGGAAGTAATACTCTTCACTAGCCTATACCGGACTATAGAAGTACTTATTTTCTGCATCCATTTTTTATAGAATTTTCTATGCAGGTGGGGCGACAGAAGTAGAGTCCCCTTTCTTCCATATGAAAAAGGCTTCAGGCGGCGAAAATTCAGAGGGCGTTTGTGTGTGGCCTTTCCTCTCCAGTTCTTAGGTTGCATTCGGTAGGCCGTCTTACATCTGGGCGGTTCTGCCGGGTATGCCTCGGCACTGGAGATTTACTTCGGCCTCAGGGGGCCATCCCCCACCAGGCTTTTACCCACTTCGGAGTGGTTGGGTTTATTGCCTGGACCCTGAGGCACCCCAAAAAGGGGAATGCCGACAGGGCCGAAGGTATTTTTGGTCTTGCCGGACGCGTGTGGGCTTCGGCCTTGCTACCAGATCCACTTTAAAAATGGCCTTGTGCCATATTCGTGCGTTAGTAGGACGTAACGATAAATAACAGAGGTCTACGCGGACGCTTTCAGGGGCCACTCGGCTCCACGAGGCTCGGGTTCTACGGTATCGTGGTTGCACCCACCTCACCGCCACTTGTAGTGGCAGATTCAACCTTTTTTTTTACGGTCTTTTTTAAGGGCCATGAGAGGTCATCTTCTGCGGGTCGGAGCATCTCTGGCGGTCATTAATGACCAGTCGAAATAGACGGCCTGGAGGCAAACACGAAGAGGACTCATGAAGACCAGCCGGTCTTAACCATCACTTGGTTCTGCTTGTCCGTTTGGCTGCACAGCGCTAAAGGCAAGGGTTAGCCTTTAGTTACCACTTCACTATCTGTGCAGCGCTAAGATAACGCCAATCTTAGCCTCGGCCTCCTGGCCCGTTTGCTCGACAGTGCAGAGCTTTGGCGCACAAGCCTTAGCTATCGTCTCGATACGTCTACACAGCTTTGGCACGCACGCCTTAGCTACCGCCCGATACGCTCACACAGCTTTGGCGCGAAAAGCCATCGCTACCGAGAGGGATACGCTCGCACAGCTTACTGGTACGACTAAGCCATAGCTATCGTAAACGATTCGCCCGCCCAGCTTACTGGCATGACAAAGCCAGAGGTAAAGTAAACGATACGCCCGCACAGCTATCTGGCACGACAAAGCCATAGCTACCTGTAGTACAGTCCACGTAACGACTCGCTGTTACGGACTGCTCCAGCAACGTAGCATCTAGTCCACGTAACGACTCGCTGTTAAAGACTACCCTAGCAATGCAGCATCTAGTCCACGTAACGACTCACTGTTACGAACTACACTAGCATTGCAACATCTGGCCCTCGTAACAACTCACTGTTACGGGCTAGCAACCAGGTCGACACGCCCCCAGTTAACTCAACGTACTGTCAAAACCGGGATATCGATCTTGTGGGGGTTGTATGTAATTTTGTTTGGTTATTTCAGTTGATGGGTGTCCGTAATTTACGAGTATTGCTCTCTAAATTATTCCCACCACAAATACAACATAAAACTTAACGATCGCGCGAAAGAAAGAGAATAGAACACCACGAACATTAAACAACAAAAAAATTTAATAAGCATATAACAGAATATGAAAACAAATAAAACACATGATGTGTAAATGGCCCTTTGGAAATAAAGTTTGGCAAGAAGAAAATAAATTTGTTTAAAGATGTGTGTATGTTCATGTTAACGGAGTCCGTAAATAAGTCGTTCTTACTTACATTAAGTTCATAGCGGGTTTTATGATTGTGGCGACAGCGTGTCGCGTTGATGATAGAAAGTTTGTCGGGTTTTTCTTTTGAATGTAATTCGCGGCCATCTGAAGCTAGGTCATGAACTTTAGTTGAGGAAGGAAAGGAATTTGTCGGACACAGTATCGGCTACTGCATTACTGGCTTAGTGGCTTGTGGTGTTGTCTTAGTCTTTGTGTAAGTCTGTGTGTAAGTTTGTGTGTTTGTGCGTATGGCTCCCTAACTCTGTGTTATTTATATCCTACCGGTGGATCAAAGAATCGTCCTAAAATTTTGGCACGTAGACATTTATTGACAAAACAGATTTGTATTTTACTATTTTATTTTCGAGCCTAAATATTTT
This sequence comes from Sepioteuthis lessoniana, assembly GCA_963585895.1. Taxonomy (NCBI): domain Eukaryota; kingdom Metazoa; phylum Mollusca; class Cephalopoda; order Myopsida; family Loliginidae; genus Sepioteuthis; species Sepioteuthis lessoniana. Next base: position 86,444,605 of record OY757929.1, read on the forward strand.
CTGTTAGTTGACTTCCGATCCTATTTTTCTAGAATGTTCTATTCTATGTTTTTAGCTGATTGGTTGAAAAATATAAAAATGTAATTTAAATGCTAATGCAGTTTTGATCCTAAATTTCTAGAATATTCTTAAGTATGTTTTTATTGCTTATTTTAAGACTAGAAAAAATGTGTATCCTATAATCTACCGACCACGACGCTCCAGCAATGCAGCATCCAGTCCACGTAACGACTCGCTGTTACGGATTGCTCTAGCATTGCAACAACTAGCCACGATGACTCGCTGTACCGGCTAGCAACAAAAACGACTCGACCAACTTCGGCTTTCCGCAACGTCCGTCCGACCTCAGCTTTCCGCTACGATCATCCAGCTGCATTCTACAACTCGACCATACCAGCTAACGACATCACCAATCTAGTTGAAGACCACATTCAACCGCCACGGACATTTACATACACGTTTGTAATTCCGGCAAATAAAAGCGTCACTTTAGTTGTATCTGTTACCTCGTCCTTTTGTCTCCCTTCATTGTCTTTGGCTGTCACTATTCTCACGCATGTAAACCCTTAAATCATTTGCGGAGTCGACGAGCGTATCGGCTCCGCAACAAGAGAAATTTACTGAGGAAAATTTCACAGAAAATTCTCCTCAATTTACAAGAGAAATTTACCAAAAAAACAAAAAAAAAAAAATACCACGAACAATGTTCCTCGTTCTTTTTTGGCCACAATTCATCTTGAAAATTTACAAGAGAAATTTACAAAGGAAAATTTCACGGAAAATTTCACTCAATCTTCTTCGGTAACAAATTATACTGGAAATGTAGAAGAGAAATTTACAAAGGAAAATATCACAGAAAGTTATCCTCAATCTTCTTTGATCCCGACTCTTATTGGGAATGTAGAAGAGAAATTTACAAAGGAAAATTTCACAGAAAGTTATCCTCAATCTTCGTTGACCCCCACTCCAACTGGAAATGTAAAAGAGAAATTTACAAAAGAAAATGTCTTGTACAATGTTCCTCAGCAATGTCTAAACTTCTGCTAAGTTTGTCTGTGTAAGATGTTTGTCTTTTTTATTTTTTAGTTATCATCATCATCATCATCATCATCATATCGCGCTGGTAGCACGGATATCCCTGACCCTCTCTCGCCACTCCTCCCTATCGTTCATCGCTCTAGGTAGGTCTTCAGGACAACATCCTGTATCCTCACATAGCTGCTGAATGTACGTTCGAGCTGGTCGTCCTGCTTTTGCGCAGCCATGTGTGGGGATCCATAAGAGTACATCTCTTATGAGTTCATCTCTGCTTCTCCAGCAATGTCCTGCTTGTCTGGTTCGTCTAACTTGAATCGTTTTCGTGATAGGGGGCAGGTGGCCGTACAGTTGGTGTCTTGTGGGGTGTTGCTGCCAGGACTTTTTAGTTATAAAACTCTTAAATAAGACACGATATTGTTTTTCTTGGAATTTCTTCTTAGTTTATTGTTTTAATTTTTAGGAATAGTTTTCACGTAGCAATAACCACGCCACGAAAAATCCTCATTAGCTATGTTATCGCCTCTGCGCAAAGCTATTTTTCGAAATAGAGCCTATAAAACAAAACATACATCTTTTTAAATGTTTTATTTTCGAGATGTTTATAAAATTAATTAACAACCATTGGTAAAACTATTTTACTTCCTGGCACAAAATGGGATTTTTTTAATTCAATGTCAAAACTTTGATAAATCTTATTCTTAAAATGAAAAATAATTTATCCAGTTGTTGTTTATTATTATTATTGTGTTTGTTTGTTTTTTTCATTTCTTTCTCTACCTGCTAATTTTGTCTGTTTTCCCCTCACACCCCCGACCGCGCACTGCTGCTTGCCTCTCGCCTCCTACCGCTCCTCTTTTAATTCATGTTCTCTTTATCTTCTCTCAGATTATATAATCTGAATGTCTGTCGTTCATTATTTATTATCCCTTTTGATTGGTCTTGGTCTCACTTTATGAGATAAAATAATTTCGCGAATAATCTTAAAAATCAAAACAAAATGGAAGACAGATAATTAATATCTATTTGATAAACAAAGAGAATGTCAGGGAGCTAAATAGACTGACAGAGAGACTGAGATACTCTATATCTATTGGATAGACTTATCGAATGTGATAACTAGTATCTATTAATATGTTTGATAGATTTTGTCATTCGTTCTTCTAAAGTGTCAGATTGCACTTTTGAAAGTCATCATCTGCGACTATCAGGTTTAGTAGGGTGTATTACAATTCCTGCTGTAGCTGTTCATTTGAACGTGAAATCATATAAAATTGGTCAGTCATCTCAAAAGATGTGTAGGGGTGGAGGGAATGTTATTTGGTAGATATGTTTTGTCCCCCATAATTTATGTTGTAGTTTAATATGTTTTGCTTAATGGTATGTTATGTTTGGTTGATATGGAAAAAGGTAAAATAGGCACATAGAGACAAATGTAGTAAATGAAGTAATGATATGAAAGATGTGTAAACGATATGAAACGGCGCGGACAAAAGGAACATTCAAAACAAGCGGCATAAACAAAACAAATTTATATCTTAACAATACATACAATGAAAACATTTAAAACATTACTATGGTTCTATTACTACTGTTCGTGAAAATATTCTCTGTGTGTGTGTGTGTGTGTGCGTGTGTGTGACTAACACAACTAAAAACTACAAAAAGGACTGAATGACAAAGTGTCCTATGCATGTTAACTACGTATTTCTAAATGTTCATTTCTTTCTGTGGTCCGACGCAATTGCTGTTTTCGAGGCTGGAAAACGTCTCAGAGACAAGGTATACCGAGGAAAGGAATGTTTGCAGAGCCTATACATTTTGTGGCGTTTGACGTCTGTTGGTGAATAAGAGAGAGTGATAGTATCCCCTCTGAAAGTCACACTGGAGAGAGTGTGTTAGCCCTGCAAGTGAAAATGTGAAAAAAATTATTGAAGATGAAGTATTTATAGAAAATACATGTCTTGGAATCGGCTCTAAAAACGCGGGACGAAATTCAAATGCAGACGTAGTTTTAAACACTGATCACGTAGTTCTCCTGGCCAATGGTTTGAGTGCGTCCGCCATTTATATTTTGGGAACAAGTGGCATACCGCCCATTTTAAATTTTAGGAGTGTAAGTCCTATCAATGTATAGCAATAACATACTGAATTTTTAAGAGTCTATAACAATTTTAAATGCCTGTACAAAAAAAAAGTCTGGAAACTTATTGAATTCACCACGTATCCGTATTAGATATCGTGTAAGAATATATTTTGTATTTGTTTCTCTTTATATTTTTAAATTTTTATTTTACAAAATCATTGGAATCTCCTCTGGTAATAACAATAACTTTAAAAAAATTGTGGGGAGAAATTCGGAAAAGATTTGGGTAGGTTTGGTTTTTAATGCCTGATCACGTTTATATGTATATATTAAATATATATGATTTGTAAACACCATTTCTGGAAAACATTTTTAAATGAGGCTGAGCTGTTTTTTTATATTTTGCACATGGTTAAATGGTTCTAGATATTGCTATGTAAAAATAACAATTAAATATGTCATTTGTTTGCACACATTTAAATGGTTTCAATTATAGCTATCCAACACTTATAGTTCTATTCAACATTACACATTCATTTACCGTCAGTTAAATAGCTTTTTTAAAGTATTTTTATGTATCACTAACAATTGAATTAAACCCATGTTATTGCTTACACAGTTAAATAATCAAACAGTTCTATTTAGCATAAATCATTTGTTTGCATGATTAAATTTAAATCAGTTTAAATGTCAAACAGTTTTATTTGACCCCCCCCCATACGTAGGACCCTATCAAGTGCTACCACTCCAGGCCAGAGAGGTCCTGGGAGCGATGACAATGAAGGGGTACTCTGCATTCCCCAAAGCTCTAGCATTAAAGGAGCCTCACCATGAGATTTCTTAGTGTCATATCCAGGACACTGTAGTGTGTGTGTGTGTGTGTGGGGGGGCTCTTACCCCTCTGCAGAAATGCAGTCAGTGTATTCTACAGCCATGGTTGACTGGTCAATTATGTAGGTTTTTTTTAATATGCCCCGAAATGCCCGTTTTATTCCTCCGTTTTGTAAAAGAATAAACCGTACTTCAACAGCAGTAGAGAGTTGGTGACAGCTTTTGAAGAAAGGAGACGAACGACTTTTACTGCAACAAAATATATATATATATATATATATAGCGTGGAGTGAAGTGGTTATTGTTTAACGCTATATTTTGTAAGGCAACAAATGAATTACGAAACTCTGCTTTAACAACACACAACAACGAAAGTTTTTATTTGCAGCTTTGAGGCGGTTTGTTCTTGGTGCTGCAAGACTCGTGGTGTTTAGGCTTGTTGAATGTTTGAGACGAAATGGTTTAGCGAAATGTTGAGATGGCAGCGTGTTGTTGGACGTGTGAGGGAAGTATTTAAAGTCAACGTGTAGTTTTGTGTGTCGCTCGGATCGACATAGTCAATTTTTTGGGGTGACTTGAACTGGTGCCTGTGGAAGGCATGCTGAATGTTTCTAATTTATGTTCCACTGGGATTCCTCGTAAAGAATCCATAAATCAGATGGTTCCCTCGTTGAGTGTTCATGATGCTGCTGCTAGTGTTAAAGCCACAGTGAAATGTCCACACTGGGTGTCTTGTTTAGCTAAAAAGCATCGCTGAGCAGGGACGACCAGAGGCACGTCTGTTCCGGTCGCCGTCTCAAGCTGAAGAGAGTGTGTTTGGCCGCTCACCCGTTTTGCTAGCCGGAAATGAAGGTCCGGGCTGAATAGGATATGTCATCCTGATTGGGTGAAATTCAGTGTTGAATTAAATTGCGCGCCAAAACAAAATACGAGATTTTTCTCTTCTCTACATATACAACAACAACAACAACAACAACAACCATAAATAGGGATTTACACCAAGTGGAACAAACAACGAATGTGTAAGAGTTCAAAAAAGAGTTCAAGATTCCGACAGATGGTAGGGTTTTTTAAGGTTTAGTTGTAAGGTTGTTATGAGGTAAAGTTATAAGGTAAAGGTTTAAGGTAAGGTAAGATAAGGTGTGGTAAAGTTTGGCTAGGTTGTGTGAAGGTTGTAAGGTTTTGAAAAGGTTTGCAGATAAAATGCCTGCTGGAACTTAACTGTCTGTGTGTCCTGTTCCTTTTAACTCAGCATGTGCGTTCGTCGCCCTTGGCTCCTGGCTGGTGGAAGAAGGTAGCAAATACGTTGCCGTCAAGGGCTGCTACGAATCGACCTGTTGTTAACAGTGGTGGGAGTGGAAAATAGAGGAAGAATCTCCAGTGGAGCTCTTTTTTATAATGGACGCCACGTGACCCCCAAGGGCTGCTGCTGTTCGGTGAAACAGGATCACCAGTTCCTTAACAAAATTTCTACATATGAAAATAATGAGTGCTTATTCCAAAAGCTATGCTGAAAAAAAAACAAACAAAAAAAACCGCATAGTTTTTGACAACCATAACAGATAAGACAGACAATAAAGTTTTGAAAAGGGAATTTTATACAAAAGAAACGAGAAGGAAAGGGATAGAAAAGATAAAGTGTTGCAAATTTTAGTGCATAATTCCTACTGAAGATCAAATAGTAGTTTGACAAAAGGATGATTTCACTTTTTGGAGCCGAACTGTCTGGGATTACTTCTCCCTTCTCCACTACGGCTAAATCAAATCCGCACCTGGTCAGCTTGATTTTTTTTTCTTAGAAATAAAGTTTTACAGGTTGTTAAAAGAATGATATCATCAAATTTTTTACATAAAGGAAATGACAATAAAAAATAAAAAAATGAAGGGAATTAATAATAAATTTGCAATATAAGGGATAAATAAGACATTTGCAATATAAAGAGAATGACAATAAAATTTTCAATATATTGGGGAAATATTTTTACGGGTGGGGGCTTTAGTGGCTAAAACACTAAAACTGCCATTAAGAGTCATACGTAGTCAGATTAGTTCCATTGTTAGAAATAAATCTTTATACATTATTCCTAAAAATTCGATAATAAACTAAAAAGAAATTCCAAGAAAAGCAATATTGTATCTTATTTAACGGTTGTTTTTTTAACAATAAGAATTAAAATGAATACAAAAATCTATTACACAGAATTCATTTATTTTAATTAATTTTTCATTTACTAGTGTCAATGTTTTGGCTTGGTCATTAATTTGAAAGTTTTTTTTTAAGTTGGATTTTATAATGATTCACCGGGATTTGGTGGTTGTAAAAATTATTTTTATCATTCTGTAGTGTTTACCAGGAATAAACAGACTTAGTTTGATCCATTAAAGTTTTTCTTTTTTTTTTTTTATATTCTTTTATCAATTTTTTTTTTGTTTTTTGTTAGACGAATCGTTGCGTCAAACTTTTTTTGTTTTTCGATTTCCAAATCTGGAACGTTCAACTTCTTGAAGAAGGACCTCCAAGGTTTTCCTAATTCGTTGATGAAGAATTCAGTTTATGCCATAAGATTCCAAGTAAGAATGGTAGCCAAAGAAGACTAACAGTTTCCGTTAATTTTTTTTTTTTGTAAATTTCTGTCGTAAATCTTGAATAGGAGTCGATGGTCTCAATGATGAAGACTGAGTAATGTTGTTTTTCAGTTCAAATTGATCGATCATCAGTCGAAGTCGAATATTACTATTTGTGTACCTATCCACCAACACTTTGAGTTCGTCAGTATTAGTTATGATCTTTTTATCAAGCAATATATGAAATAGTTGGATAGGATATTTGATGAATCCCACTCGATTATTGGAAATATCCCTTGAATGAAAGAATTTCATATATTGAACGTCTTCATGTGACATAGCTTCCGCTACTTGCATGAGAAGATCTCTAAACGGATTGACGGGTGCTGGGATGTTTTCGTTTCTTTCTAAAGTCGAAGAAGTGGTATTTGAGGACGACGCTACAGATTGTTTAAATTCTGTTATCTTTTCTAGAAGCCTCTCATTTTTATCTGTGCATATTTTGACTATATTTTCCAGTTCATCAATATTATCAATGTCTATTATTCCTTTATCTTTCAATGTATGCAGTAGACGAATATTTGACTTTTCCTCCTGCTCGTTCTTTGAAAGGATTTCACCGTATCGGAATTTTATATTTATCATGTCTCGATCGTTCATATTTTCAGCAAGGTACACGAGAAGATCCTGAAATTCGAAAGAGATATTTTTTTCAGCCATTATTTACTGCTTGAAACAAGGAAGTTTTAAAAGTGAAACTTTCTTTTCACTCAAGTTTCTCAATTTTTTGTATCCACCTTTTCGTACACCATGAAAAATACTAAATTTTCATAAAATTCACTTGAGTCGAAAGTGACAAAAAGTCAGTGAAAAAAAGAAAGATTTTTTATATCAATAATTAGAATATTATTTGATTCTTATTTTATTACTATAAATACTCAAATGGCACATAGACACCTCAAGTAGTGCAACGGTTAGCTAGCTCATTAGCAAGCTAAAACTCATTCGTGAAGATTTGCTGGTCTTAGCAAATCTTCACAAATGAGTTCAAGTCTCATTCAGTCTTGTGCCATATTGAAGCAGAGAGCTTCGGAAATTACTCCTTAAATGGAACATTCGTAAATCGGATGAGTTTAAAACTTAATGAGGCCAGCTTTCCAAGCAGCACCTACCCCTAAAAGGCTAAGGGTTCATGAGACTGTTACTCAGCACTTTAACAGCCCTCCACCACAAAAAAAAAAAAAAATGCTGACAGAGGTGAAATATTATGGAGATACGTCACGAGAGGCTTGCTTCCACAATAAACAGGTTAAAGGATTATATTTCTTACAAAAAAATAACACAATAAACATCTTTAAAAAAAACTACTACGCACTAAGGGAGATAACTCATACCTTCTTTAGCCACAAGATAACCAGCGTAACGAGTGTCAATTTTAATTCCAATATTAAATCAGGAATAAAAGTTACTCGTGTGTCCAATAAACTGTCTATTTATTTACAGATAATATATATATATATATATATATATATATATATATATATATATATATATATATATATATATATAAAACATGCATATTAAAATCCACTTAAGAGGAAAGAAAGCGCATACAGCTAAAATTATTGCATTTTAGTGTTCATTTGAATGACCGAACGTTTAGACAGTAGTCTCCAAAAAAGATTTGGGCCGAAAACAACGAACAAAGCAGACGAACAGATACAAAGAAATAATGGAATTCGTTAGAATTCAAAAATAAAACGATCTTACAGGTTCAATAAAGTCGTTTAAAAAAAATGAAGTCTTCATGACAGCCCCAGTCGATAGGGCAACTTCTTTTTATCTCTTTCATAGTCAACAAAAATGGGTAATTTTTATTTTATATGCTTCAGTAAAAAAACGTTTCATATCTTAGGTGTAAGCAAATGGCTAAAATTTCAGTGGAAAATTTTCTATGCTGAAAGCATATAAGAATTGGTTTTCTGATGAGAAAAAGGTTTTAAAATATAGAAATCATATTGAAAAATCAAGCCCCAATTTTTTTCCTTGATGAAATACGAGTCATTTTATTGCAAAATTCACCTTATTTATTGAATAAGCCTCATCAGTGGAAACAATAAATGCTGCTCATCTGGACATTTTCTCTAAAAGTAGCAAAACAAGAAATTGGCTACAATCTGGTGACAGGAAAGTGATAAGAAGTGATTTTCTCCTATACTGGCATGCAACTTGTTCTCCACCTTATCCAAAGTAAACAAATTAATGTGAGAGAAACCTACTCAATTGGTGATTGTCTGGTGGGTGGCCATTTTAGCCGTGACTACCTCCAAGACCAGGTATTTGTCGCTACCTCCCACCAGACACAAGGTCAAAAGCTCCAAGACCAGTTCTTAGTTGAATAAAGCTTTTCTTCAAGCTTATTTGACTGACTTCTTCAATTAATTGCAAGCTCTAACACATCTTTTATTACACAATTAATCTGTTTGATAGATTTTGTCATTAATGTTATTGATAGGACCCTGCTTCAGTTTAATTCCATGATAAATCAATTAATTTCAAAACTTTCAAAAATTTCTTCTGAATTGAAAGTAAAAATTATTTGCCATAAATTTTCGAACCTCAATTACGTAAAGAAAAATTTGCCATGTTTCTTACTACATTTTTAACAATTAATAAAAGATAATAAACAAAAAAAAGCAATATAGCTGGACGAAGTAGCAAATTACATTCCTAATGGAAATAATAATTTTTCATTAAACTGTAATTTGCAACATTTTACAGTCTTTATAATTTAGTTTGGTTTTATGGAATATCAACCATCGTAGGTTATTAAATGTCAAATCCTGTTTATACATATGTAATATATATGATTACATATAGTTAAAAAAGCAGTTCTATTCAAAATGGATCAATTCAGCATAAGTCAACAAATTTCAATGTTTCCAAGTATTGCTATGTATCACTAACAGCTCAATTAAGCATTAGTTATTTGTTTACACACAGTTAAATGTAAAAACAGTTCTATTTCAAACAATTCAATTTAGCATAAGTCAATGTTTGCCCTCATTTTAAATGTCAAACAGTTTTATTTGCAGATATATCTATTTAGCTATAGCTGGACCCTATCAGTCAGTGAACCTGAGACTATTGGTAAAAAATGAGTATTCCATGTCCTTTATCACTCCAGAACTGGAACCTCACCACTGGATGCAGTATGATGTCACATGTAAGATCTCTTGCTCCTGGATTTTCTGTCTTACTCCTTAGAAATGGATACACATTTCGTGTAGGTAAATTAATGTTTATTCCTCATACCACCACTGTGCCGGAATATGACGCAAGATCTGTTTTTTGTGACGACACTGCTGTTGGTAAGCCACTCGTAATGTGTTGCCCAAATATTTCAGCTCTGTTGGCATTTTTCTTTTGGGATAGGTTAGGTGCTGAGTAACCCTCTCTATGAGCCCTTTTAGACGAGGGGCTAGGTGCTGCTTGTGGAGCTACAGACCTCATTAATTTTTAAACTCACCTAATACACGAATGTGCCATTTAAGTATTGATACCAATAAAATATAAAATAATACTCTAAGTAATTATTCATTAAAAAATCTTTTTTTTAAGCAGATTTCTTTTTCACTTTTGACTCTTGTGAATTTTATGAAAATCTAATATTTTTGTGATATAAGAAAATTTGTATATTAAAATTCAAAAATTTGCGTGTAAGTTTTACTTCCTTGTTGCAAGCACTAAATAATAGGTGAAAAATAATCTTTCTACCAAATTTCAACATCCCTTGCTAAATTTATGACTGAACAAAACACACTAAATGCAAAATTCTGATACAATGGAATCACTTTGAAGGATCCACTGTATCAAATGTATAATACTAATGCAAGAATTACAAAATCAAGGAAAAATAGATATTGATAAGATTAATAAACTGGAAATGTTGATCAAAATATGCATGGATGAAAATACTTTCTTAGAAATATAGAAAAATTCAAACATTGTGTAGAGTCATCCTTAAATACCACTTCTACTTCAGAAGAAAGGAAGGAATCCCAGCACTCATCAAACTGTTTGAAAATATTTTATCAGCAGATAGAGATTTTAAAATCAAATTTAGAGATCTCATGTTACTCAGTTTACTTTGGCTATCACTCTTACTTGGAATCTTAAGGAAGAGTCTGAATTCTTCATCAACAAATTAGGAAAAACTTGGAGGTCCTTCTTAAATCAGTTGAACATTACAGATTTGGAAATAGAAAATCAACTGAATCAGAATCCCTATGATATAAAAGAAAACATTCAAAGCTGTCTTCACTCCTGGTTTTCAGAATTAACATCTGATCAAACCGATGAAAAAATAAGAGAGTCTTGGATAAAAGCTTTGAAATAATTTGGACACATTGATTTGTCTTTGGCAATGGAATTGTTAAAAAAAAACTTACTGAATAATTGATTGAACAAGAAAAACTGATTGATCAAATAGTGTCTCTTAATTTCTGGTTCAGACAAGAGCATTATCCCGGGACCAATAAATGCATTGATCCCATAAACTTTTGTATATATAACTGGAGTTATTGAAAGACAAATGAGAAAAAAAAAAAAAAAAAAAATTAACAGGCTGCTGTCTGGGTGATGGCTTAAACCAAAATGAATAAAACATATCATTGCACAGTTTATCTCTGCACATCCATCCGGTTGAAATGAGAAAATAGATTTACAATTAAAAAGGTTCTATTTTTCAACCAATCATGAACTTTCAGCAAAAAGTTTTTCAGAGGAAGTTCACTAAAGTTAGTTGACTCTGAGGAATTTGAGCAGACAGAACTGTTACATTTTGGACAAGATCAAAGACTGTTGATGCGCCATACCAATCCAAAGCACAGACAACAAGTCCAGCATTTCCAACACTAGACCAAAACTACTAATAGCTGACCAACCCATGCCACACCACCATACCACAAACAACAAAGCTTTCACAGAAGAACAACTTACACTCACTCACCTCTTGACCTTTAATTGGTGGAAGATGAGATGCTGTATCTCTTCTAACATACTGACTTTAATTTATTAAAAAATAAACAAAATTAAATTCATTCCTCTTGTCCATGTCTCTTGTGATTTTTGTTCAGTTTACCTGAGGTTTAAAAAACCTTCTCTTTGACCAGTAACAAGATTGGATCTTGGAAGTGGCTTTAATGACACTTTACGTCTGAATTTAGAGGAACATGGATATAATCAATTTTGGATTCTATACCTAAGTGACACATTTTCTAGGAACTCTGCTGCCAGACTGATTAAAACTAAATTAAGTGAAGAAATTATTTGCAATATAGTTTTAATGTGTATATATTTTGGAGCTCCCAAACAGTTTTTGAGTGATAGTAGGAGGGAATTTAACAATGAATCCATCCGACTGAGAGATCAATAAAAAGTTGAATATTAAAACAAGCATTATTTGTACTGTAGAACACCTTCAGTTTTGAGTGATCAGTTACCTGCATTGGAAGATGCAACAACCAGTGACATGGTTAGAGTCAATTTAAATGGCTTACATGTAGTGAGGAAAAGCTTTGTGGAAGCTGAATCGAGTGCAAAAATTTGGAGAGCACTGAGATCTCATGTAAGGAGTTATGCAGCTGAAAGATTTGTGACAAGTGAGAGTATCTATTATTTAAGACAAAACTACAAGGGATGGTGTGGTCCTGCTAAAGTATTGGGTAAGGAAGATCAGTGTCTACTGATCAGATAGAGAGTTGCATTTTACAGGATGCAGCCATATGATTTGGTGAAGATAAATAAAAAGTCTGGAAGTCCAAGGAATGAAGAAAATAAAATTTCTTCAAATGAGATAAATGAAGTCTTGTCAGAAGAAGATGAATGACATCATAATAAAAGTATTAATGGCAAAAGTGAGGAATTGAAAGATAACACTGAAAAACCATGTAGAAACACAGTTGTGAAATATAAAATGAATAGAAATGAAGAGTTGAAAAAAGAAAAGATTATGAGTACTCAGCCAAAATCAACTGAAAAATATAGCCATAGGCTTAATATAAAACCGGAAGTGGAAAACAAAAAATCTAACCGGTATCAATCAGGATCGTGTTGATCAATGGAGTTTTCTACACGAAATTACAAACAAACCACTCAGACTCAACCTGATGTATCATGTGATGTATTTAGGATGAGCAATCCTGGAAAACCTCTAAAAATAAAGTTACTGTTCAAGGTCAACAAGTCACTACTAAAATTAAAAGTGATGGCAGATTCTATATTCTTTCCACATCCATTTACTATCCAGATACCATTTATGCTACCTTGGAGGATGGATCCTCACAGGGTTGTTTTATCATCTTTGTGGTGGAAGGAATGGAATGGCTTCTATATGCTGGTCATCAAAAAAACTTGATAGGATAACAAAGAGTCCATTAGGGCCAGAAACAATTGTGTTCAGTGAGGCAGCCGATGTTGGTGTATTGATAGCTGCCATGCTGCAAGAGATTTTTAAACTACACAAGTTGCCTGGAGTCCTTTGTAAAACAGACAATGCGTATTAGATAGAAACTTTAAAGTCATCAAATCTTGTGAGTGACTCACATCTGAAAGTTGATGGGACCAAAGTGAAGGAAATGATGGTGAAGAAGGAGATCCAAAGTGAATGGATCAGGAGACAAGAGTAAGTCTCCGATTACCTGACAAAATTAGGAGCCTTTTCTGATATTCTTAGACTTGATACAGAAATAAACTTTTTATTTTAAATAGAACTGCATTTTTCACAAGATACCAGCAATGCTGAAGTTTGAGTTATCTAACTTGATATCTCTTTATCTATATGATTGTCTCCCTTGTTTTGTAGTTGTTAGTCCTGCCGTAAATGTACTGTACAGCTAAGCATGTGTTGTATCAATGCTGCTATATTAACAAATTAACAAGTAAGACCAGAGGTGTAATAGATATATATGTTAAGTTTATACAGTTCTAAGTAAAATCAACTGGAGGTTGCAGGTTCAATCTTGACTACAGGTGAAAATAACAAGGTATACTTAATATAACTTAATACTTGTACCCAGTAATGGTTAAAGGAAATAGAACCCTCTACCTCTGTGAATTAAATGAAGGGTTTGATTTGAAGTTTTGTAAAGGTTCATTTCTTGTTGGACTCTTAACTAAACGCATTTTTTATTTTACACTTAGCTATTTACCTTTTCTTATGCATTTAAATAAATGCATTTTTGCCCACAGCTAAATGCATTTTTGTTGCACTCTTAGCTAAAGCACTTTGTGTTTCACTCTTAGCTAAAGCACTTTGTGTTTCACTCTTAGCTAAGTGTAATTTTTATTGTACACCTAGCTAAAGGCACTTTTTATTGCAAATGTAGCTAAATGTACCTTTCGTTACACACTTCAATAAAAGCACCTTCTGTGGCACACGTCAATAAATTGACCTTTTGTGGCACACGTCAATAAATTCAACTTTCTTGCACACTTCAATAAATTCACCTTTCTTGCACACCTCAATAAATGCACCTTTTATTGCACACTTTAATAAATGCACCTTTTGTTGCACACTTTAATAAATGCACCTTTTGTTAAACACTTCATAAAATGCACCTTTTATTGCACACTTTAATAAATGCACCTTTTGTTGCACACTTCAATAAATTCACCTTTTATTGCACACCTCAATAAATGCACCTTTTATTGCACACCTCAATAAATGCACCTTTTTTGCACACTTCAATAAATGCACCTTTTGTTGCAAATCTCAATAAATGCACCTTTTTTTGCACACTTCAATAAATGCATCTATTGTTACACACTTAGCTACATGTACTTCTTATTGAACTTTTAGCTAAATAAACCCCTTGTTGCACACTTAGATTCATCTTTTGTTCAACACTTAAATAAATGAATCTTTTGTTGCATACTTTGCTAAATGCACCTTTTGTTGTGCATGTAGGTAAATGCACCTTTTGTTGCACTTAAATAAAGGCACATTTTGTTACATATTTAGCTTAATGTACTTAATACACCTTGCTAAATGCACTTTTTATTGCACTCTTAACGAAATACACTTTTTGTTGCACATATAGTTAAATGCACATTTTAATAATCCATTAATATGTACTGAGATAAATTATGAGGTAAATATGAACTGATTGTTTTTAAATCTATTCAAGGATGAATGAGAGTTCCTAACCTGAAAAAATAAATTAAAGTTAAGTTGGTAACCATAGTCAAGAGCAACCAGAAGGCTCCTTTTTCAATAGCTACTACACCAAGGTGTAAGGAAGAGTGCTACTCCTTTCCCTGGATTGTTCAACTTTACCCTTGATATGTACCTTATATAGCTGAGTGTTAAGCAAAGAGTTATCAATTACCATTTTTAAAGTCTTTGGTATGACACAACCTTGGATTGAACCCAGGTCCCCCGGACCACTGGCGAACACTGTACCCACTAGGCCAATGAGCCGGTTTAACTGGTGCTTAAACAGACTAAGCTGTTGGCGACCGTAGTCAAGGGTGACCCGGAGGCTCCCTTTTTGATAGCTACTACGCCAAGGTGTAGGGGAGGGTGCTACTCCTTTCCCTGGATTGCTCCACTTTACCCTTGATCGTTACCTTATAATGCTGAGTGTTAAGCAAGGTAGCATCAAGTAGCAGTTTTTGAGTCTTTGGTATGACTCGACCTGGAATTGAACCCAGGTCTCCCGTGACCAAACTTAAACTCTTGACTAACCATATATAATCTTTTCTTTTCCCTCAGATAAAGATCTGGAAGCTTCTATGAACTCTTTGGTTGTTGAACTTCAATCAAAATATCCTGGACATATATTGCCTACGAATGATATACAATGGACTTTTATAAATACTGCTGGTTGGATGGCTAGTATATGTATATTACATGTATCTTTAACAGAGTATGTCGCTCTTTTTGGTACAGCAATGGACACATCTGGACATTCAGGTAAACTTGAGAAAATAAAGTTTGGAAAAAATGTAAAACCATGTATAATTTACACTGACATGGGCGTGGTTGTAGAAGACTTGCTCATAGAGTTAGTCTTCTCTCTGTATATCAGAAATGTTATCCAAAGGCAAGGGCTGAATATCCAAAGGAATTACCAAAGTGTCCTATGCATGTTAACTACGTATTTCTAAATGTTCGTTTCTTTCTGTGTTTCGACGCAATTGCTGTTTTTGAGGCTGGAAAACGTCTCAGAGACAAGGTATACCGAGGAAAGGAATCTTTGCATGGCCTATACATTTTGTGGTGTTTGACGTCTGTTGGTGAATAAGAGAGAGTGATAGTATTCCCTCTGAAAGTCACACTGGAAAGAGTGTGTTAGCCCTGCAAGTGAAAATGTGAAAAAATGATTGAAGACGAAGTATTTATAGAAAATACATGTCTTGGAATCGGCTCTAAAAACGTGGGACGAAATTCAAATGCAGACGTAGTTTGAAACACTGACCACGTGGTTCTCCTGGCCAATGGTTTGCGTGCATCCGCCATTTATGTTTCGGGAACAAGTGGCATACTGCCCATTTTAAATTTTAGGAGTGTAAGTCCTATCAATGTATAGCAATAACATACTGAATTTTTAAGACTCTATGACAATGTTAAATGCCTGTACAAAAAAAAGTCTGGAAACTCATTGAATTCACCACGTATCCGTATTAGATATCGTGTAAGAATGTATTTTGTATTTGTTTCTCTTTAAATTTTTTAATTTTTATTTTAAAAAATCATTGGAATCTCCTCTGGTCATAACAATAGCTTTTTAAAATTTGTGGGGAGAAATTCGGAAAAGAGTTGGGTTGGTTTGGTTTTTCATGCCTAATCACGTTTATATGTATATATTAAATATATATGATTTGTAAACACCATTTCTGGATAACGTTTTTAAATGAGGCTGAGCTGTTTTTTTTATTTTGCCCATGGTTAAATGGTTCCAGATATTACTATGTAACAATAACAATTAAATATGTCATTTGTTTGCACACATTTAAATGGTTTCAATTATAGCTATCCAACACTTATAGTTCTATTCAACATTACACATTCATTTACCATCAGTTAAATAGCTTTTTAAAAGTATTTTTATGTATCACTAACAATTCAATTAAACCCACATTATTGTGTAAGAGTTCAAAAAAGAGTTCAAGATTCCGATAGATGGTTGGGTTTTGTAAGGTTAGCTGTAAGATTGTTATAAGGTAAAGTTATAAGGTAAAGGTTTAAGGTAAGGTAAGGTTAGGTGTGGTAAGGTTTGGCAAGGTTGTGTGAAGGTTGTAAGGTTTTGAAAAGGTTTGGAAATAAATTGCCTGCTGAAACTTAATTGTCTGTGTGTCCGGTTCCTTTTAACTCAGCACGTGCGTTCGTCGCTCTTGGCTCCTGGCTGGTGGAAGAAGGTAGCAAATACGTTGCCGTCAAGGGCTGCTACGAATCGACTTGTTGTTAACAGTGGTGGGAGTGGAAAATAGAGGAAGAATCTCCAGTGGAGCTCTTTTTTATAATGGACGCCACGTGACCCCCAAGGGGCTGCTGCTGTTCGGTGAAACAGGATCACCAGTTCCTTAACAAAATTTCTACATATGAAAATAATGAGTGCTTATTCCAAAAGCTCTGCTGAAAAAAAACCGCATAGTTTTTGACAACAATAACAGATAAGACGGACAACAAAGTTTTGAAAAGGGAATTTTATACAAAAGAAACGAGAAGGAAAGGTATAGAAAAGATAAAGTGTTGCAAATTTTAGTGCAATTTCCGGGAAACTTTGTATCCGGGAAAAAAGTTCTTTGAATTTGAGTCTTTTTCTTTTCTTTTTTTGTTTTATCGAAAAGCTTCAGAGTTCATTAAATTTCGAGTTTTCTTTAAGGTTATTTTCCGCAGAATTCTCGGTAGAATTTTCTTTCAGTTGAATTTTCTTAGTAGAACTTCAGTAGACGAATTTCTTTTATTTTTACTTTTATTTTTTGGGGAGCTCCATTCAAGAAGAGAGTGACGATACCCATCCACTGGCTTAGGTTTTTCGTGCTTTTACAGTTCAGGCGTGGCCGTCGCTATAACAGCATTATAGTACTATAGCGATGGCTACTGTTCAGGCGTAGCCGTCGCTATAATAATGGTATTATCGCGACGGCCACGGTTCAGGTCACAGAATGCCTACAGGTTTGACAAAAGGAGGAAGTCACTTTTTGGTGCCGAACTGTCTGGGATTACTTCTCCCTTCTCCACTACGGCTAAATCAAATCTGCACCTGGTCAGCTTGATTTTTTTTCCTTAGAAATAAAGTTTTACAGGTTGTTAAAAGAATGATATCATCAAATTTTTTACATAAAGGAAATGACAATAAAAAAAAAACAACAAATTTTCAAAATGAAGGGAATTAATAATAAATTTGCAATATAAAGGATAAATAAAACATTTGCAATATAAAGAGAATGACAATAAAATTTTCAATATATTTGGGAAATATTTCACGGGTGGGGGCTTTAGTGGCTAAAACACTAAAACTGCCATTAAGAGTCATACGTAGTCAGATTAGTTCCATTGTTAGAAATAAATCTTTATACATTATTCCTAAAAATTCGATAATAAACTAAAAAGAAATTCCAAGAAAAGCAATATTGTATCTTATTTAACGGTTGTTTTTTTTAACAATAAGAATTAAAATGAACACAAAAATCTATTACACAGAATTCATTTATTTTAATTAATTTTTCATTTACTAGTGTCAATGTTTTGGCTTGGTCATTAATTTGAAAGTTTTTTTTAAGTTGGATTTTATAATGATTCACCGGGATTTGGTGGTTGTAAAAATTATTTTTATCATTCTGTAGTGTTTACCAGGAATAAACAGACTTAGTTTGATCCATTAAAGTTTTTCTTTTTTTTTTTTTTTATATTCTTTTATCAATTTTTTTTTTTGTTTTTTGTTAGACGAATCGTTGCGTCAAACTTTTTTCAGAGCCTATATCCAGTTGTTTTTCGATTTCCAAATCTGGAACGTTCAACTTCTTGAAGAAGGACCTCCAAGGTTTTCCTAATTCGTTCATGAAGAATTCAGTTTATGCCATAAGATTCCAAGTAAGAATGGTAGCCAAAGAAGACTAACAGTTTCCGTTAATTTTTTTTTTTTTTTTGTAAATTTCTATCGTAAATCTGGAATAGGAGTCGATGGTCTCAATGAAGAAGACTGAGTAATGTTGTTTTTCAGTTCAAATTGTTCGATCATTTGTCGAAATCGAGTATTACTATTTGTGTACTTATCCACCGCCACTTTGAGTTTGGCAGTATTAGTTATGATCTTTTTATCAAGCAATGTACTAAATAGTTGGATAGGAGATTTGAATTCGATTCGACATTTGGAAATATCGCTTGAATGAATGAATTTCATTTTTTCAACGTCTTCAGGTGACATAGCTTCCGCTACTTGTATGAGAAGATCTCTAAACGGATTGACGGGTGCTGGGATGTTTTCGTTTCTTTCTAAAGTCGACGAAGTGGTATTTGAGGACGACGCTACAGACTCTTTAAATTCTGTTATCTTTTCTAGAAGGCTCTCATTTTTATCTGTGCATATTTTGACTATATTTTCCAGTTCGTCAATATTATCAATGTCTATTATTCCCTTATCTTTCAATGTATGCAGTAGAAGAATATTTGACTTTTCCTCCTGCTGGATCTTCGAAAGGTATTCGCCGTATCGGAATTTTATATTTATCATGTCTTGATCGTTCATATTTTCAGCAAGGTACATGAGAAGATCCTGAAATTCGGAAGAGATATTTCTTTCAGCCATTATTTACTGCTTGAAACAAGGAAGTTTTAAAAGTGAAACTTTCTTTTCACTCAAGTTTCTCAATTTTTTTTATCCACCTTTTCGTACACCATGAAAAATACTAAATTTTCATAAAATTCACTTGAGTCGAAAGTGATAAAAAGTCAGTTAAAAAAAAAGATTTTTTTATATCAATAATTAGAATATTATTTGGTTCTTATTTTATATTTTATTACTACAAATTCTCAAATGGTACATAGACACCTCAAGTAGTGCAACGGTTTGACTAGCAAATCTTCACAAATGAGTTCAAGTCTCACTGAGCGCCCCATTCATTTAGTCTTGTGCCACATCGAAGAAAAGAGCTTCGGAAATTACTCCTTAAATGGAACATTCGTAAATCGGATGAGTTTAAAAATTAATGAGGCCAGCTTTCCAAGCAGCACCTACCCCTTAAAGGCTAAGGGTTCATGAGACTGTTACTCAGCACTTTAACAGCCCTCCACCACAAAAAAAAAAAAATGCTGACAGAGGTGAAATATTATGGAGATACTATACGAGAGGCTTGCTTCCGCAATAAACAGGTTAAAGGATTATATTTCTTACCAAAAAAAAAAAAAAAAAATAACACAATAAACACATCTTTAAGAAAACAACTACCATACTGTAAGGGAGATAGCTTCTGCCTTCTTGAGCCACAAGATAACCACCGTAACGAGTGTCAATTTAGATTCCACTATTAGATCAGGAATAAAAGTTACTCGTGCGTCCAATAAACTGTCTATTTATATAGATATAATATATATATATATATATATATATATATATATATATATATATATATATATATATATATTAAACATGCATATTAAAATCCACTTAACAGGAAAGAAAGCGCATACAGCTAAAATTATTGCATTTTAGTGTTCATTTGAATGACCGAACGTTTAGACAGTAGTCTCCAAAAAAGATTTGGGCCGAAAACAACGAACAAAGCAGACGAACAGATACAAAGAAATAATGGAATTCGTTAGAATTCAAAAATAAAACAGTCTTACAGGTTCAATAAAGTTGTTTAAAAAAATGAAGTCTTCATGACAGCCCTAGTCGATAGGGCAACTTCTTTTTATCTCTTTCATAGGCAACAAAAATGGGTAATTTTTATTTTATATGCTTCAGTAAAAAAACTTTTCATATCTTAGGCAAATGGCTAAAATATTTTATCGTCTGCTTGCTAAAATTTCAGTGGAAAATTTTCTATGCTGAAAGAATATAAGAATTTATTTTCTGATGAGAAAAAGGTTTTAAAATATAGAAATCATATTGAAAAATCAAGCCCCAATTTTTTTCCTTGATGAAATACGAGTCATTTTATTGCAAAATTCACCTTATTTATTGAATAAGCCTCATCAGTGGAAACAATAAATGCTGCTCATCTGGACATTTTCTCTAAAAGTAGCAAAACAAGAAATTGGCTACAATCTGGTGACAGGAAAGTGATAAGAAGTAATTTTCTCCTATACTGGCATGCAACTTGTTCTCCACCTTATCCAAAGTAAACAAATTAATGTGAGAGAAACCTACTAAATTGGATATTGTCTGGTGGGTGGCCATTTTAGCCGTGACTACCTCCAAGACCAGTTCTTAGTTGAATAAAGCTTTTCTTCAAGCTTATTTGACTGACTTCTTCAATTAATTGCAAGCTCTAACACATCCTTCATTACAATTAATATGTTTGATAGATTTTGTCATTAATGTTATTGATAGGACCCTGCTTCAGTTTAATTCCATGATAAATCAATTAATTTCAAGTTGGTTGGACGGAGAAGGGAATGCAGGTCACTGAGTAGCTCTCTGACATCCTGTCTATTCATCTAATTTATTATTCGAGTTATATGTCTTCCATTTTGTTTTAATTTTTAAGATTATTCGTGAAAACATTTTTTTCTTAATTTTTATAAAGTGAAACCCAGATCAGTCAAAAGTACCAATAAATAATGAACCACAAATAATAGAAATATTTTTTTTAATGTTATTTAATTGATTTTAAAGAAGAGTGATTTGAATTACACAATGTAGGTTTGTTTTAAAACTGCGCTAGCATCAAGGTTTAGACTTTGGATTCTTTTAGAATATATAACCCTCTACCCCATTATACGTACAATTACAGTTCTCATTATGAAGAAAGTAGAAAAACATAATAATCCAAATAGGTGAATTTATTGTGATGTAAAGTCAACGTTAAACATTTCGGTTTCAATAAACTTCATCAGGACTTGGATATCAGGAGAATTATTCGCACAGCGATGGATGTTTGTCGAGAAAACAGGAGCAAATGAAATGTATACAATGAAAAGATACGGTACTTATGCATCTATGTTACCGCAAAAAAGCCGAACTTTCCCGAGCGTTACCGGAAAGAATCGGAATATGCCGAAACGCCTAGCTAATCAAATTAAACATAAAATAATTCAATTTACCAAGTTACAAACAATTGTAAACATGAATTTATCGCAGTTAAGCGAAAATCTACTATGTGCAGAAATGGTGATCCAATTCTGCCAAGAAAAAAACCTTATTGGCAAAATTAAAAGTTGCTGGCCATGTGAGCATCCTTGCCACCTAAAAAAAATGAGGAAAAGTTATGCCTGGAGATGCCGTAACACCAAATGCAGGACCTGGATTATTATTAAATAATGAAAGTTCAGAATAGTTACAAAACACCCTCCCTCCCCATGGTAAGAATGGATTTCTAAATTAACACACTATTACTTCTGCACGCTACAACAGGTGCATAAATTGGAAAAAAATATTTAAAAAGACAAAAAAATGATACACAACCGCCCCCAAATAAAATAAAAATTCAAACTATTTTTTCA
This sequence comes from Sepioteuthis lessoniana, assembly GCA_963585895.1. NCBI lineage: Eukaryota > Metazoa > Mollusca > Cephalopoda > Myopsida > Loliginidae > Sepioteuthis > Sepioteuthis lessoniana. The sequence continues at coordinate 86,466,795 of OY757929.1, forward strand.
TATTGAAAATTACCATACTTTTACTGTTGATTTATTCTTTTTCTCCTGAAAAGGTTGATAACATTATCCATTAAAAATTGTCTTTTTCTATTTTTTTATTTTTTGTCTTCATACGTTTTGCTAACAAATTGGTTGACTTATTTTATCGTCTGCTTGCTTAAATATCGTTCCGGAATATTCCGATTCTTTCCGTTATCGGCCCGGAAACGCTCGGGAAAGTTCGGCTTTTTTGCGGTAACATAGATGCATAAGTACCAGGGTAATGCAAAAAGGTAGAATTGATTACCTTTACGTTATATTAACGAAATAAGAAATGAAAAGGATAACGAAGATATCAAGTTTCTAAGTTTTATTATCCAGTTTGAGGCGAAATGTTAGGTCCTCAAGCTGAAAGGAAAATAGAACAAAGTGCTGGCAAGGATTACAGAAAACAGCTAGAGATGAGTGAAAGGTCTTTGAGCTGTAAACTGTAGAAATGAATACTGACAAGGTTCACCGAAATTGCTAGAGATGAGAAAAAGGATTTCGAGATGTAATATGCCAAAATGAAATGTTGGCAAAACTTACTGGAAAGACTGTAGATGAATGATGAATCTTCAGGCTATGCCGAAATGAATGCTGGCAAAACTTGCTGAATCAACTGAAGATGAGTGAAGAGTCTTCGGGTTGTAAGGAGTTGGCAGGATTTAAAGGAACAGCTATTGATGAGTGAAGAGTCTTCATGCTGGAAAGCACAACGAATACGTTGGACTAGTTGACGGGAACTTGGTACAGAAGACGACTAGTGGTCCAGATATTCTAAGACCGATGGGGAGAGATAAACGATTCTCCCCAAGAATACTGGATCATGGTTTTGCTTTTTGCTCTCTCTCTCAAGCCGAATAAGGGAAAAACAGATTCACCAAGAAGGTAGACAAAATTGAATTGTTCTCATGTTGGAACAGGTCTACATGTTGGGGTCCCCGGCGAGAAAAGAGGAAGAGGGCGTTTTATTTAGCCTTCAAACTCTTGCGTCGGACAATGCATTTTTGAATCCAAAATCACGGGGTGATTTAACGGTGAACCGAATGCACAACTGAAAATAAATCTTTCTGCTTTATTCAGCGGTGAACAAAACGCACCACTGAATATAGCTCTTTCTGCTACAATACAAATGTGCACATAGCGTTCTTAATTTAAAAGTGTTAAGAACGTGTCTGGCATGTGGAAATATATTTGAAAATGTTGGATTTCTTAAAGAAGCGAGATAAATCCTCCCGTTTTTTAAGAAATACGCAAAGTCAAGTACGTTTTCATTTGAGGATCATTAAATAAGTTTCCAGACTTTTTTTCGTATGGACACATTTATTGATACTACACACATGAAACTCTAGTCCCCTTCGAAGTAATCGGATCCGGCTGCAATGCACTTGTACCGTCCCCAAAAATTCTGGAAGGCCCCATGGAAGTCCTCTTGTGTGAGCATGTCAATTACCTTCGTCACAGCCTCTTTCATCTCCTCAATTGTCTCATAACGACAGCCTCTGAGCTTAAGGTATAACCAAAAGTCACAGGGAGCAAGGTCTGGACTATAGGGAGGCTGAGCAACTGTCTTGATGCCCATCTTGGTCAAATAGTATGTGACAAGGATGTAGTTGTGGACTGGAGCATTGTCCTGCTGGAAATGCTACTGACTCGATTTGAAGAGTGCTGGCCTCTTCTCTAGGAATATCTTCCCGAACTCCCAAAAAACTCAATATAGTAACCCTAACCCTAACTTTTTGGCCAATCAACTCTGGTGTATTGACGTCCTTATTCCTCCCACACTTCTCATCATCCCTCACAAACTCCCTGCCTTCCTTGAATCTCTTATACCACTCAAAAACTCATGCTCGATTCATGCAAAATGGTCCAAAAGGAGTCTGAAGCATTCCATACGTTTCTGTGGCATTTTTCCACGTTTAAAACAGAATTTTATTGCATATCGTTCTTCTAAAGTGTCAGATTGCATTTTTGAAAGTCACCATCTGTGACAATCAGGCTTTAGTAGGATGTATTCCAATTCCTGCTGTAGCTGTTCATTTGAACGTGAAATCATAAAAATTGGTCAGTCATCTCAAAAGATGTGTGGGGGGAGGCATGTTATTTGGTAGATATGTTTTGTCCCCCAAAAATTTATGTTGGAGTTTAGTATATGTTTAGTTTAGTGGTATGTTATGTTTGGTTGAAATGGAAAAAGGCAAAATAGGCACAAATGAAGTAATGATATGAAACGTGTAAACGATATGAAACGGCGCGGACAAAAGGAACATTCAAAACAAGCGATATAAACAAAACAAAACAAATTTATATCTTAACAATACATACAATGAAAACATTTAAAACATTACTATGATTCTATTACTGTTCGTGAAAATATTCTGTGTGTGTGACTAACAAAACTAAAAACTACAAAAAGGAATAAATGACAAAGTGTCCTATGCATGTTAACTACGTATTTCTAAATGTTCGTTTCTTTCTGTGTTTCGACGCAATTGCTTTTTTCGAGGCTGGAAAACATCTCATAGACAAGGTATACCGAGGAAAGGAATCTTTGCATGGCCTATACATTTTGTGACGTTTGACGTCTGTTGGTGAATAAGAGAGAGTGATAGTATTCTCTCTGGAAGTCACACTGGAGAGAGTGTGTTAGCCTTGCAAGTGAAAATGTGAAAAAGAGGAAGAGTGTTTGAAGATGAAGTATTTATAGAAAATACGTGTCTTGGAATCGGCTCTAAAAACGCGGGACGAAATTCAAATGCAGACGTAGTTTTAAACACTGACCACGTGGTTCTCCTGGCCAATGGTTTCCCGAGATTGAATATTTGCGTGCTTCCGCCATTTATGTTTCGGGAACAAGTGGCATACCGCCCATTTTAAATTATAGGAGTGCAAGTCCTATCGATGTATAGCAATAACATACTGAATTTTCAAGAGTCTACGACAATTTTAAATGCCTGTACAAAAAAAAAAGTCTGGAAACTTATTGAATTCACCACGTATCCGTATTAGATATCGTGTAAGAATGTATTTTGTATTTGTTTCTCTTTATATTTTTAAATTTTTATTTTACAAAATCATTGGAATCTCCTCTGGTAATAACAATAACTTTTTAAAATTTGTGGGGAGAAATTCGGAAAAGATTTGGGTAGGTTTGGTTTTTAATGCCTGATCACGTTTATATGTATATATTAAATATATATGATTTGTAAACACCTTTTCTGGATAACATTTTAAATGAGGCTGAGTTGTTTTTTTTTTTATTTTGCCCATGGTTAAATAGTTCCAGATATTACTATGTAACAATAACAATTAAATATGTCATTTGTTTGCACACATTTAAATGGTTTCAATTATAGCTATCCAACACTTATAGTTCTATTCAACATTACACATTCATTTACCGTCAGTTAAATAGCTTTTTAAAAGTATTTTTATGTATCACTAAAAATTCAATTAAACCCATGTTATTGCTTACACAATTAAATAATCAAACAGTTCTATTTAGCATAAATCATTTGTTTGCACTCAGTTTAAATGTCAAACAGTTCTATTTGACCCCCCCATACATAGGACCCTATCAAGTGCTACCATTCCAGGCCAGAGAGGTCTTGGGAGCGATGACAATGAAGGGGTACTCTGCATTCCCCAAAGCTCTAGCATTAAAGGAGCCTCACCATGAGATTTCTTAGTGTCATATCCAGGACACTGTGGCGGAGGGGGCTCTTACCCCTCTGTAGAAATGCAGTCAGTGTATTCTACAGCCATAGTCGACTGGTCTATTAGGAAAATAATGAGTGCTTATTCCAAAAGCTCTGCTGAAAAAAAAAAACGCATAGTTTTTTATAACAATAACAGATAACACAGTGTCCGTGGTGTAATGGTTATCGTCGTAGGAAATGGACACAGCGACACGAGTTCAAATCCTGGACGAGACTGATTTGCATTTCACTAATACCATTGGGAAAGGTATGAATCCAATTATTCTCCCTCCAGCTATGGGTAAAATAGTAGGACAGACTAGGTTCTTCAGCCCTGGTGATGCAACTAGTCTAGGAGAAGGAAAACTGAATTCAAACCTGTTAAACTCCGCTTAAAAATTGACCTTGTGTCATATCCTGTCCGAGCGGAGGGGGTGATAAATATGATAACAGATAAGACGGACAATAAAATTTTGAAAAGGGAATTTTATACAAAAGAAACGAGAAGGAAAGGGATAGAAAAGATAAAGTATTGCAAATTTTAGTGCAATTTCTGGAAAACTTTGTGTCCGGGAAAAAAGTTCTTTGAATTTGAGACTTTTTCTTTTCTTTTCTCGAAAAGTTTCCGAGTTCATTAAATTTCGAGTTTTCTTTAAGGTTATTTTCCGCAGAATTCTCGGTAGAATTTTCTTGGTAGAACTTCAGTAGACGACTTTCTTTTATTTTTACTTTTATTTTTTGGGGAGCTCCATTCAAGAAGAGAGTGACGATACCCATCCACTGGCTTAGGTTTTTCGTCCTTTTACAGTTCAGGCGTGGCCGTCGCTATAATAATGGTATTATCGCGACGGCCACGGTTCAGGTCACAGAATTCCTACTGGTTTGACAAAAGGAGGAAGTCACTTTTTGGTGCCGAACTGTCTGGGATTACTTCTCCCTTCTCCACTACGGCTAAATCAAATCCGCACCTGGTCAGCTTGATTTTTTTTCCTTAGAAATAAAGTTTTACAGGTTGTTAAAAGAATGATATCATCACATTTTTTACATAAAGGAAATGACCAGTATGGTCAGTATTACAATTCCTGCTGTAGCTGTTCATTTGAACGTGAAATCATATAAAATTGGTCAGTCATCTCAAAAGATGTGTAGGGGTGGAAGGAATGTTATTTGGTTGATATGTTTTGTCCCCCATAATTTATGTTGTAGTTTAATATGTTTTGCTTAATGGTATGTTATGTTTGGTTGATATGGAAAAAGGCAAAATAGGCACATAGAGACAAATGTAGTAAATGAAGTAATGATATGAAAGATGTGTAAACGATATGAAACGGCGCGGACAAAAGGAACATTCAAAACAAGCGACATAAACAAAACAAAGCTATATCTTAACAATACATACAATGAAAACATTTAAAACATTACAATGGTTCTATTACCGTTCGTGAAAATATTCTCTGTGTGAGTGTGTGTGTGTGTGTGTGTGTGTGTGTGTGTGACTAACAAAACTAAAAACTACAAAAAGGAATAAATGACAAAGTGTCCTATGCATGTTAACTACGTATTTCTAAATGTTCGTTTCTTTCTGTGTTTCGACGCAATTGCTGTTTTCGAGACTGGAAAACGTCTCAGAGACAAGGTATACCGAGGAAAGGAATGTTTGCAGAGCCTATACATTAATAATAATAATAAGAGAGAATAAGAGAGAGTGATAGTATTCCCTCTGAAAATCACACTGGAGAGAGTGTGTTAGCCCTGCAAGTGAAAATGTGAAAAAATGATTGAAGACGAAGTATTTATAGAAAATACGTGTCTTGGAATCGGCTCTAAAAATGCGGGACGAAATTCAAATGCAGACGTAGTTTTAAACACTGATCACGTGGTTCTCCTGGCCACTGGTTTGCGTGCGTCCACCATTTATATTTCGGGAACAAGTGGCATACCGCCTATTTTAAATTTTAGGAGTTAAGTCCTAAATCGGATGAGTTTAAAACTTAATGAGGCCAGCTTTCCAAGCAGCACCTACCCCTAAAAGGCTAAGGTTTCGTGAGACTGTTACTTTAACAGCCCTCCACCACCACAAAAAAAAAAAAAAAAAAAAAAAAAAAAATGAGGCTGAGCTGTATTTTTGTTTTGCTCATGGTTAAATGGTTCCAGATATTGCTATGTAAAAATAACAATTAAACATGTTATTTGTTTGCACACATTTAAATGGTTTCAATTATAGCTATCCAACACTTATAGTTCTATTCAACATTACACATTCATTTACCCTCAGTTAAATAGCTTTTTAAAAGTATTTTTATGTATCACTAGCAATTCAATTAAACCCACATTATTGTGTAAGAGTTCAAAAAAGAGTTCAAGATTCCGATAGATGGTTGGGTTTTTTAAGGTTTAGCTGTAAGGTTGTTATAAGGTAAAGGTTTAAGGTAAGATAAGGTGTGGTAAGGTTTGGCAAGGTTGTAAGGTTTTGTAAAGGTTTGCAGATAAAATGCCTGCTGGAACTTAACTGTCTGTGTGTCCTGTTCCTTTTAACTCAACAGGTGCGTTCGTTGCTTTTTAACAAAATTTCTACATATGAAAATAATGAGTGCTTATTCCAAAAGCTCTGCTGAAAAAAAACAAAAAAAAACAAACCGCATAGTTTTTGACAACAATAACAGATAAGACGGACAACAAAGTTTTGAAAAGGGAATTTTATACAAAAGAAACGAGAAGGAAATGGATAGAAAAGATAAAGTGTTGCAAATTTTAGTGCAGAATTCCTACTGAAGATCAAATAGTAGTTTGACAAAAGGATGATTTCACTTTTTGGAGCCGAACTGTCTGGGATTACTTCTCCCTTCTCCACTATGGCTAAATCAAATCCGCACCTGGTCAGCTTGATTTTTTTTTCTTAGAAATAAAGTTTTACAGGTTGTTAAAAGAATGATATCATCAAATTTTTTACATAAAGGAAATGACAATAAGAAATAAAAACAAATGAAGGGAATTAATAATAAATTTGCAATATAAGGGATAAATAAGACATTTGCAATATAAAGAGAATGACAATAAAATTTTCAATATACTGGGGAAATATTTTTACGGGTGGTGGCTTTAGTGGGTAAAACACTAAAACTGCCATTAAGAGTCATACGTAGTCGGTTTAGTTCCATTGTTAGAAATAAATCTTTATACATTATTCCTAAAAATTAGATAATAAACTAAAAAGAAATTCCAAGAAAAGCAATATTGTATCTTATTTAACGGTTGTTTTTTTAACAATAAGAATTAAAATGAACACAAAAATCTATTACACAGAATTCATTTATTTTAATTAATTTTTCATTTACTAGTGTCAATGTTTTGGCTTGGTCATTAATTTGAAAGTTTTTTTTAAGTTGGATTTTATAATGATTCACCGGGATTTGGTGGTTGTAAAAATTATTTTTATCATTCTGTAGTGTTTACCAGGAATAAACAGACTTAGTTTGATCCATCAAAGCTTTTCTTTTTTTTTTTTTTATATTCTTTTATAATTTTTTTTAGTTGGATTTTATAATGATTCACCGGGATTTGGTGGTTGTAAAAATTATTTTTTATCATTCTGTAGTGTTTACCAGGAATAAACAGACTTAGTTTGATCCAACAAAGCTTTTCTTTTTTTTTTTTTTTTAATTTGTTTTTTTTTTTTTTGTTAGACGAATCGTTGCGTCAAACTTTTTTCAAAGCTTTTATCCATTTGTTTTTCGATTTCCAAATCTGGAACGTTGAACTTCTTGAAGAAGGACCTCCAAGGTTTTCCTAATTCGTTCATGAAAAATTCAGTTTATGCCATAAGATTCCAAGTAAGAATGGTAGCCAAAGAAGACTAACAGTTTCCGTTAATTTTTTTTTTTTGTAAATTTCTATCGTGAATCTTGAATAGGAGTCGATGGTCTTGATGAAGAAGACTGAGTAATGTTGTTTTTCTGGTCAAATTGATCGATCATTCGTCGAAATCGAATATTACTATTTGTGTACTTATCCATCAACACTTTGAGTTGGGCAGTATCAGTTATGGTATTTTTATCAAGCAATATACGAAATAGTTGGATAGGATATATGATAGATTCCCTTCGATTATTGGAAATATCACTTGAATGAATGAATTTCATATTTTCAAAGTCTTCAGGTGACATAGCTTCCGCTACTTGTATGAGGAGATCTCTAAACGGATTGACGGGTACTGGGATGTTTTCGTTTCTTTCTAAAGTCGTAGAAGTGGTATTTGAGGACGACGCTACAGACTATTTAAATTCTGTTATCCTTCTTAGAACTCTCTCATTTTCATCTGTGCATATATTGACTATATTTTCCAGTTCCTCAATCATATCAATGTCTATTATTCCTTTACCTATCAATGTATGCAGTAGACCAATATTTGACTCTTTCTCCTTCTCGTTCTTCGAAAGGATTCCATCATATCAGAATTTTATATTTATTATGTCTCGATCGTTCATATTTTCAGCTAGGTACACGAGAAGATCATGAAATTCAGAAGAGATATTTTTTTCCGCCATTTTTTACTGCTTGAAACAAGGAAGTTTTAAAAGTGAAACTTTCTTTTCACTCAAGTTTCTCAATTTTTTGTATCCAACTTTTCGTACACCATAAAAATACTAAATTTTCACAAAATTCACTAGAGTCGAAAGTGACAAAAAGTCAGTAAAAAAAAACAAAAAACGATTTTTCATATCAATAATTAGAATATTATTTGATTCTTATTGTATATTTTATTACTACAAATTCTCAAATGGTACATAGACACCTGAAGTAGTGCAAACGGTTAGACTAGCAAATCTACACAAATGAGTTCAAGTCTCACTGAGCACCCCATTCATTTACTCTTGTGCCACATCGAAGCAAAGAGCTTCGAAAATTACTCCTTAAATGGCACATTCGTAAATCGGATGAGTTTAAAACTTAATGAGGCCAGCTTTCCAAGCAGCACCTACCCCTAAAAGGCTAAGGGTTCATTAGACTGTTACTCAGCACTTTAACAACCCTCCACCACAAAAAAAAAAAAAAAAATGCTGACAGAGGTGAAATATTATGGAGATACGTCACGAGAGGCTTGCTTCCACAATAAACAGGTTAAAGGATTATATTTCTTACAAAAAAATAACACAATAAACACATCTTTAAAGAAAACAACGACACACTAAGGGAGATAACTCATACCTTCTTTAGCCACAAGATAACCAGCGTAACGAGTGTCAATTTAAATTCCAATATTAGATCAGGAATAAAAGTTACTCGTGCGTCCAATAAACTGTCTATTTATATAGAGATAAAATATATATATATATATAAAACATGCAATTTAAAATTCACTTTACACGAAAGAAAGCACATACAGCTAAAATTATTGCATTTTAGTGTTCATTTGAATGACCGAACGTTTAGACAGTAGTCTCTAAAAAAGATTTGGGCCGAAAACAACGAACAAAGCAGACGAACGGATACAAAGAAATAATGGAATTCGTTAGAATTCAAAATTAAACAGTCTTACATGTTCAATAAAGTCGTTTAAAAAAAATGAAGTCTTCATGACAGCCCTAGTCGATAGGGCAACTTCTTTTTATCTCTTTCATAGGCAACAAAAATGGGTAATTTTTATTTTATATGCTTCAGTAAAAAACTTTTCATATCTTAGGTGTAAGCAAATGGCTAAAATTTCAGTGGAAAATTTTCTATGCTGAAAGAATATAAGAATTTGTTTTGTGATGAGAAAAATTTTTTAAAATATAAAAATCATATTGAAAAATCAAGCCCCAATTTTTTTCCTTGATGAAATACGAGTCATTTTATTGCGAAATTCACCTTATTTATTGAATAAGCCACATCAGTGGAAACAATGAATGTTGCTCATCTGGACATTTTCTCTAAAAGTAGCGAAACAAGAAATTGGCTACAATCTGGTGACATGAAAGTGACAAGAAGTGTTTTTTCCTATACTGGTGTAGTGGAAGGGAAATTTTGTATTTTGGTTTGGCGCGCAATTTAATTCGACGCATAATTTCACCCAATCAGGATGACTTATCCTATTCACCCCAGACCTCCTTTTCCCGGGCAGCAGCAAATTGGGTAAGCTGCCAAATACACTCTTTTTAGCTGGACAATGCCGCCAAGTGCAGACGTCTCACTGCGGCTCTAGAATAGCAGCAGCAGCAGCATGGACACATAAAGGAACCTATCTAATTTATGGATTCCTTGCAAGAAATCCCAGTTGAATATAAATTAGATACATTCAACATGCCTCACACAGGCACAACTTTATGTCACCCCAAAATTGGCTATGTCAACGCGATGCATTTATTCCGTTCTCGACACCTAGCTCTCAATTCACCTCTGGGCCAATTTAACGGAGACCTACTCACGCTTCTCCACAAGACACACAAAAACCACGTTGACTCCAAAGTTCATTTTCCTCCAACTGCAACACGGCATTCGCCAAACTACAGCGAACACAATCCCTCGCACGTCCAACGACACATGCTGCCATCTCAACCTTTTCATCAATCCATTTTGTCTCCTTACTGTCTTTTTACTCACAACCTTTCCACGAGTCCTGCAGCACAAACCCAAACTACATTTTCCATGCTGCAAATAAAATCCATTCCTAAAAACACATAACAACTATCGCCATCTTACTTCTTCATCCCTTCCTTTCATTTCTTACAACCTAGCGAGAGACCTTACAAACTTAGTGAGGAAACAACTCAACGTAAACACACAAGTATGTTACAACTTTTCCTCGCTAAAAACCAATAACACAACTTCCTTCTCGCTAACAACTGGCATGCAACTTGTTCTCCACCTTATCCAAAGTAAACAAATTCATGTGAGAGAAACCTGCTCAATTGCTGATTGTCTGTGTCAAAATGAAAGTCGCATTTAAAAATAATTTTTTCCCCATCTACTTTTTTGTAATTAGCTTTATTTTATTATCTTTTCATGATAAAGAATGATTTCTATTATTTAATTTTGCCTCTCCACAGAAGAAGGTAGGATTTGATCCCTGTTCAATTCTTTTTAAATAGAGGCCTATAGGATTTTATATCCTATATTTTACAATGTGTAGGTAAAGCACAAATGACTAAGAAACGCACTGATATAAAGCCGATCAAAATCACTAAAACAAAATCTTTAGTACAACTCAATTAAAAATTTGGATTCAAAATTAAATAAGTGGTTTCTGGAATTTTACTGGACAGGATAGTTACCTGCTGAGCTTTCAACTACATCCACACAGTTAAAGTCCAAATGAACTTGCAGCTGAGACGATTTCCTGTGCTGAAATAAAAACTTTAGTTTGAAGCCGGTCATGTGATAAGGAGATCTATCTCTTCACACTTTTTGACAGCAACTAAAACACACAGCCAGTGATCAGGTCATTTAAGAGGTGGACAAAATTCCTCCATTGTAATGAAAACACACACTGGCGGTTACATCAATGTACTAACACCGACCAAAATTCCATTTTTTATGTGAAATCTGATTGAGGTAATTCCATGTCTCCAGTCACACACATTCAAGTCATCAGTCAAATATACAATCTGCTAACATGTGCTTAACTCCCACATAGACATGCACATACACAGTGGTGTATATTATATGAAATTAAATTCTTATCAAGAACATTGATGAAGTTTTAGACTTGAGGTTTCTTATAACCATAACAAAGCAAAGCAGTAACCCCCCCCTAAAAAAAAAACAAAAAAACGAATAACTTTTGAAAATACAAATGTTAATATGTATATACATGTTTTATCATTTGAATCTGGTTTTCTTCTTGTCTACCAAAATCATTTCTTTATGTTGTTTTTATAAATTTATGTTGTATTTATGGACAAGATACCCAAATATACTTTTTCTTTTTGAATCCATGCAGACTGACCCTTCAGGCCCTCATATGCAGGAATATAACAGATGCTGGTACCAAAAATAATTTAGCATCATTGTCATTCCTCTTTTGAGACACAGTAGGTATAAATAAATCTGTTCTTCTGCCTTTTATCATAAATAGATTGATTTTAACTGCATGTCAACCCCTCAAGGTTTATTTTATGCCTACAGGTCGGAGAATTGTGTTCTTTGAACATTTATGCCTATATATTTGATGTAGTTATTTTCAGAGAGTTTTTTTTTTTACTCTCAGCTATATGATATCAAGTATTTCTGTCAAATACAAATAGAATTAAATTTTGTATCTTTCTTTTTTTCAAAGCCGGACACTGTGACCGGACCTACCTTAAAAACTGCCTTGTGGCAAATTTGTACACTTGGTGGGGCATAGGATAAATACAGAGCCATATTCAGTTTTTCCACAGAACTGGTCGGGTGTGTCCTGGCTTGGCTGGCTGATGGTCAGTCGAGGTGCACCTTCACCGGCATCCTCGAGCCTCAAGGGGCTGTCCCTCTAGGCTATTTCCCTCTTTGGAGGGGTTAGGTTTACCGCCTGGTGCCTGAGGTACCCCTTTTTTGGGGAATGCCGACAGGGCTCGAGGAATTTTTGAAGCTGCCTCGGGTGTCTGGGCTACGGCCCTGCACCTGGACCCACCTTAAGAAAGGCCTTATTCCATACTTGCTCGTTTGATGGGGCGCATGACAAATAGTGCAGCTATATTTTGTTTTAAAATGGATCTGGTCAGGTGTGTCCTGGCTCGGCTGGCACTCGGTCAAAGTGCACCTTGACTGGTATCCTTGAGCCTCAGGAGGCCGTCCCCCAGGCTCTAACCCTCCTTGGTGGGGGGCTGGGTTTATTGCCTGATACCTGAGGCGCCCCTCTTTAGGAGAATGCTAACAGGGCTCGAGGGATTTTGGAGCTGTAGGGGACGCCTGGGCTGTGGCCCTGCATTCGGACCCACCTAAAATAAGGACTTGTGTCACACTCGTCCGGTTGTTGGGACGGTCGACAAATACCAGTTATATTCTGTTTAGTTGATTGCCCAGTCGGCTGGGGCTGTAGAATACACTGACTGTACCTCTGCGGAGGGCTATTACCCCCCTCCCAATGAGTGTCCTGGATATGAAACTAAACAATCTGATAGTGAGGTTCCAGTAATACTGAGGCTTTAGGGAATACGGAGCACCTCTTCATTGCCATTGCTCCCAGGTCCACTCTGACCTGGTGTGGTAGCACCTGATAGGACTCTATCTATAGGTTAAATGGAACTACTGGCATACTTATGCTAAACTGAATTGTTTGACTAAACTGAATAGCTTGAAATAGAAATGTTTTTGACAATTAAATCGTACTTACATTTAAACTGCGTTCTTATACTAAACTGAATTAATTGAAATAGAACTGTTTTTTGACATTGAAACTGTACTTACACTAAACTGAATTGTTTAACATAGAACTCTTTTGACATTTAACTGTGTGTAAACAAAATCTGTACTTACACTAAACTGAATTAGCTGAATTAGAACTGCTTGACTAAACTGAATAGCTCGAAATAGAAATGTTTTTCACAATTAAATTGTACTTACATTTAAACTGTGTGCTTATGCTAAACTGAATTATTTGAAATTGAATTGTTTTTGACTGAAACTGTACTTACACTAAACTGAAATGTTATATATAACTGTTTGAATAAATTGAATAATTTGAAATAGAAATGTTTTTAACAAACTGTACTCAAGCTAAACTGAATCGTTTGAAATAGAACTGAATATTTACATAAAAATGGATTTGGCATTAAATAACCTACAAAGGTTGATATGCCATAAAACCAAACCAAACCTGTTTTGTTGAATAGAGCTTAGTACATTTACAGTTGTTCTGAGTTCTGTTTTATTTTACAACAGCTGGTACCAAAAATAATTTAGCATTATTGTCATTCCTCTTTTGAGACACAGTAGGTATGAATAAATCTGTTCTTCCTCCTTTTAACATTAATAGATTTATTTTAAATGTATGTCAATCCCTCTAGGTTTATTTTATGCCTACAGGTCAGAGAATTGTGTTCTTAGTATATTTATATTTTTTGTGTTGTTGTTTTAAGAGTTTTTTTATACTTAGCTATATGATATCTAGTATTCCTGTCTAAAACAAATCATTCTTAAAGAGATCTATTTGACTTGTAGATGGGACCCCGGGTCAGAATGGACCTTGGAGTAATGGCAGTGAAGAGGTACAACACACTCCCCAGCTATGTTGAACTGAAGCCTCACTATCAGATTAAGTTTAGAGTTATAATCAACTAGGACACCACCTTTTTTTTCTTGGGTCAACGATTAGGTCCTACCCCTATACAGTGGGCACACATTATATTCAAAGCCTCATCGATAGGGTGGTCTCTTTTTAGACGAAATTATATGTTTTAATTAAATGCCCTCTAACTGTGATACTAAGATCATTTGTTTCATTTCGCCCAGCATGAGAGCAGTGACTGGTCTTACATAAAACAAAAGAAAACACAAAAACTGTACTTTCTTTTATATACACACAAGAGTTGTGTCCCTTGGTTTTCATAGAATAGATATGTTTTCAAGTAACAAGTCCCTTGTTAAATTTGCTGAGGTAGAGGCACGTTCACCGAACACATGCTTTTGTTTTCAGTTATCCCTTACAACCTACTTGAAAATAACAGTTTAGTTGGTCCTCGACCTAATATTGAAAGTTACATTTATCAAACTGCAAAAAACATAAATAAATAATAAATAATGCCTTCTATCACTGCTTGGTTAGCTTACGTTTTTGTAGCCGTCGGTATCATTCAACATTGGCTAAAACAAAAGGAATATATCTTTTCACATGATGTTATCGCAGCAATTGCAAATAAGCACATTCCCAAAGCAGGTGAGATTGTTATTCTTATTAATATTATTTTGGTAAACTTTTAGCCTTTAACCCATCAGATTTTAGCGAAAACTAAAAATCAGAGTTTACATTTTTTTTTTTTTTTGACGAATACATGTAAACAGCCTGAAAAAAATATATCATATCTTGTCGGCAGTAATGCTTGCTGCATTCGCGAAAAAACGTAGAATCTGATTTTTAGTTTTCACTAAAATCCGATGGGTTAAAGGCTAAAAATTTACCATTATTTTCAATAAACAAATATTTTTCCTTCGAACAGGGTCAGATCTATTATGAAAGTAAGTTTCAGGGTCCCTAATCTAGTTGGGCCAGCAGAAGTTATATTATTCTATTCAACTTTAAAAGTTTGGAGCTACTGTATAAGAAAGTGTGTTTAGAAAATAACAATTCAATATAAATGAATACTTAAAAAAAAAAAAAAGGTTATTAAAGGTGTATATCTTTCCATAAGAGTTTAAGCTTCCCCCACCTACTCTCAAATGTAGGTTCACCACTGCCTTCAAACACTAAGGCCTATTAAGAGTCTTTTTGAGATGTTTATAATTAAAATGTCAAAACCGTTCGGATTTTCATTTTTTTTAATCTTAAATATTTTATTCCAGACTAGCATAGTTTACATTGGTCTTTGTGATCCTATGACCAGCATAGTCCAGCAGCGAACGAGTCCTGGTTCTTAAGCAACCTCCCACTTTCCAAACCCGCAATTTAAAATAACCTTATTGTAATATATTGCGTCGATGCATGTATTAAGGACAAGAGTGATATTCCGACTACATTCACGTTTATTGACGGAGCGGGACAAAAGGCGTATTTATTTACTGAAGACTTGAGAAAAAAAAAGAGAACATCCGTTTCTATCTCTGGAGTGACCTTGCCGCGACCTGTTACATGCCCGCCTTAGGACAATTATATCCGGGTACGGCCGGAAATGACTAAGCCCTTTTTCTTTATAACGACCTTGACATCTTGTTACAGCTTAAAAACAGGGATAAATTAAAATTAACAATATTTACAAAACACTTCGGCAAAATATGATTTGATAAAAATGGAACTTATAGTCGTCGCCAGGTGTTGCAGTGGTGGGACAGTCCGTAACGGCGAGTCGTTACGTGGACTGCGTGGTACCTAGCAGGAGCGTCGAGATCGAGGTCGGTTATAGCAGCTTGGTCGTGTAGTGTCGGGGGAGCTAGTGACCAAGACTGAGCCGTGTCTTAGCGTTACGGACCAAGTGAAAGGTCGGAGACCGTGGTTAAGGTTTGCCAGGCCTTAGTACAGACGAGATCGAACGAACGAGTCAAGAGAAGCTAGGGCTTTGTCGTGCCCCCTTGCTGTGCGGACGTATCGAGACGAAGGCGGAGGCTTTGCCGTGTAAAGGCCGTGCGGACGTAACGAGGCGAAGGCTGAGGCTTTGCCGTGTCAAAGCTGTGCGGACGATAGCAATGATTGGGTCGCGCCCAAGCCGTGCGGACGAATCGGACGGGAGCGAAAGCTTTGCCGTGTCAAAGCTGTGCGGTCGATATCGGGCGCTAGCGAAGGCTTTGTCGTGCCGAAGCAGTACGGACGGTCGGACGATAGCGATGGCTTTGCCGCGTCAAAGCCGTACGGACATATCGGACGGGAGCTGAGGCTGAACCGCGCCGAAGCTCTGCACAAACGAGCGGACAAGCCAGGAGGCCGAGGCTAAGATGGGCGTTATCTTAGCGCTGCGCAGATAGTGAAGCGGTAGCTAAAGGCTGAGCCGTGCCATTAGCGCTGCGCAGCTTATCGGACAAGCGGAACCGAGCGAGGGTTAAGACCGGCTGGTCTTAGAATCCGTCTTCGTGTTTGCCTCCGGGCCGTCTATTTCGGCGAGTCAATTAAGGCTACCAGAGATTCTCCGACCCGCAGACCGTGACCTCTTATGGCCCTTGAAAGGACCGTTTGTGCATAAATATGTGATGTCAAAGGTGAATGTACCCCGTGACGTAGGATTCGAGCCTTTTGGAGACCGCTTAGAAAGGCTCCTGAGAGCGTCCGAGGACTATTTGTCGCTGCCTCCCACCAGACAGGACTTGACACAAGGTCAAAAGCCCGAAGGCCGATTAAAGTGGGGATAAGGGGGAAGGGAAGGTCGGGAACGAGTCGAGACTCGAACCCTGCTGGTCTATGCTGCTGATCGGCTCACTTGGTGCAATGTGAGCCTGATGAGGCAAGCAGTTTCACGAACCCAAATGTGGGTCCGGGCACGTATGCCGGGTTATGGCTTGAATTAGACAACAAGGTCTAGTGCCATACATAGGCTCCTGAGAGCGTCCGAGGACCTCTAGAGTTTTGCCGTCGCAGGAGCCTTTGTTATATGAAAGTGGGGCAACGCCACGCTGCAGAGTTTGTGTAAATAGAAAGTTATAAAAATGGGCGTAAAGATAAATCACTTCTTTAGCGTAGCGTCGGCTATCGAAGATGATTTATTCCATTTTTATAGTGTTGTTTGTGACAGTAGCGTTCTGTTAATATTGTTAATTTCAAATTTATCCCTTTTTTAACTGAGACGAGAGGTTAAGGTCTTAAAAAGGGGATTCGTCACTTCCGTTCATAACCGGATGTTGTTTTACTAGGGCAAGCGAGTAGTTCGATGTGTACGTTAGTGGACAGGTTACAATAAGTGTTTAATTTCTGTAGTGGTACTTTTCCCTTTGTTTGTCTCCGGTGTAAGGAGAAGTGCGAATATGTCTTTGTTGGACTGCCTGACGCCTCTCAGGTTTTGGTGGAGTAAAGGAACAGTTCAGTAGCGTAGCTTCATTCTGCCATCAGCGACGATGTATTTGTCATACGCCCCACCAGCGTACGAGTATGGCACAAGGCTGTTTTTAAGGTGGGTCCTGTCTCAGGGCCGTAGCCAAGACGCGTCCGGTAGTTCGAAAAATGCCTCGGGTCCCGTCGGCATTCCCCTTCTTGGGGCGCCTCAGGCACCAGGCGATAAACCTAACCCATCCGAGGAGGGTTAAAGCCTGGGGGTGGGGATGGCCCCTGAAGCTAGAGGTATATCCAGTGATAAGACACACAGCGGCGATTTGTAGAATTAGTTCATCGCTTTTCTTTTTATAAAAGTGGATCAAAACGGCTATGAATGTTTTGGTGGGGAAAAATACTTGATTGGTTTAACAATCTATGGTCACGAATTTTGTGTACTTGGTTTTGATCCTTTTTTTCAAGAAAGGCCGATTAAAGTTGTTTGTTAATTGGTTTATTGATTGGCCGATTAAAGTTGATTGTTGATTGGTTTAAAAATGTGGGTGTATTTTGTGTATGTATATAATATTCACACTTCATATTCTTAATAATAAAATATGAAATAATATTAATTATTGATTTAAAAAAATCGTTTTCTGACGGACGTTTTTGTCACTTTCGACTCAAGTGAATTTTATGAAAATTTAGTATTTTTCATGGTGTACGAAAAGTTGGATACAAAAAATCGAAAAACTTGAGTGAAAAGAAAGTTTCACTTTTAAAACTTCCTTGTTTCAAGCAGTAAATAATGGCGGAAAAAAAAATCTCTCCCGAATTTAGGGATCTTCTCGTGTACCTTGCTGAAAATATAAAAGATCGAGACATAATAAATATAAAATTCCGATACGATGAAATCCTTTCGAAGATCCAGCTGGAGAAAAAGGATAATATTGATCTACTGTATGCATTGAAAGATAAAGAAATAATAGACATTGATAAGATTGACGAACTGGAAAACATAGTCAAAATATGCACAGATAAAAATGAGAGGCTTCTAAGAAGGATAACAGAATTTAAGCAGTCTGTAGTGTCGTCCTCAAATACCACTTCGTCGACTTTAGAAAAAAACGAAAACATCCCAACACTCGTCAATCCGTTTAGAGATCTTCTCATACAAGTAGGTGAAAATATGACCGAATACGACTTTAAAAAAATGAAACGCCAATTTTCTGATCATACTACAGTCAATCGAATGGAATCCATCAAATATCCTATCGAAATATTTGAGATAATGTTTTCTAAAAATATCATAATTAATTCTGACCAACTCAAAGAGTTTGTGAAAAAGTACACGAATAATAAAAGTGAATTGCTAAAAATGATCAGTAAATATGAACAGGAAATCAAAATTACTCAAGTTTCTTCAAAGATTACGTCTCCTGTTCAAGATTTACAAGAGAAATTTACAAAGGAAAATTTCGCAGAAAATTCTCCTCAATCTTCTTCGGTCAATACTGATACTGGAAATGTAGAAGAGAAATTTACAAAGGAAAATTTCACAGAAAATTCTCCTCAATCTTCTTTGACCCCCCACTCTTACTGAAAATGTAGAAGAGAAATTTACCAAAAAAAAAATAAGTCACGGATAATGTTCCTCGTTCTTTTTTTTTTGCCACAACGCATCTTGAAAATTTACAAGAGAAATTTACAAAGGAAAATTTCACAGAAAATTATCCTCCATCTTCTTTGACCTCCACTCTTACCGGAAATGTAGAAGAGAAATTTACAAAGGAAAATTTCACGGAAAATTCTCCTCAATCTTCTTCGGTCACCATTCATACTGGAAATGTAGAAGAAAAATTTACAAACGAAAATGTCACGTACAATGTTCCTCAACAATGTCTAAACTTCCGCTAAGTTTCTCTGTGTAAGACATAGATGTTCGTCTTTTTTATTTTTTAGTTATAAAACTCTTAAATAAGACACAATATTGTTTTTCTTGGAATTTCTTCTTAGTTTATTGTTTTAATTTTTAGGAATAGTTTTCATGTAGCAATAACCACGCCACGAAAAATCCTCATTAGCTATAATAAATATATTCTTAAAATGAAACATAATTTATCCAGTTGTTATTTATTATTATTATTGTGTTTGTTTTTTTCATTTCTTTCTCTACCTGCTAATTTTTTCTGTTTGCCCCTCACTGTTTACTTCTCACACCCCCGACCGCGCACTGCTGCTTGTCTCTCGCCTCCTACCGCTCCTCTTTTAATTCATGTTCTCTTTATCTTCTCTCAGATTATATAATCTGAATGTCTGTCGTTCATTATTTATTATCCCTTTTGATTGGTCTTGGTCTCACTTTATGAGCTAAAAAAATTTCGCGAATAATCTTAAAAATCAAAACAAAATGGAAGACAGATAATTAATATCTATTTGATAAACAAAGAGAATGTCAGGGAGCTAAATAGACTGACAGAGAGACTGAGATACTCTATATCTATTGGATAGACTTATCGAATGTGATAACTAGTATCTATTAATATGTTTGATAGATTTTGTCATTCGTTCTTCTAAAGTGTCAGATTGCACTTTTGAAAGTCATCATCTGCGACTATCAGGTTTAGTAGGGTTTAGTTTAATATGTTTGATAGATTTTGTCATTAATGTTATTGATAGGACCCTGCTTCAGTCTAATTCCATGATAAATTAATTAATTTCAAAACTTAGCTAAATGCATTTTTTATTTTACACTTAGCTATTTATCTTTTCTTGTGCACTTAAATAAATGCATTTTTGCACTCAGCTAAATGCATTTTTGTTGCACTCTTAGCTAAATGCATTTTTTGTTTCACTGTTAGCTAAGTGTAATTTTTATTGTACACCTAGCTAAAGGCACTTTTTATTGCAAATGTAGCTAAATGCACCTTTTGTTGCACACCTCAATAAATGCACCTTTTGTTAAACACTTCAAAAAATGCACCTTTTATTGCACACCTCAATAAATGCACCTTTTTTGCACACTTCAATAAATGCACCTTTTATTGCACACCTCAATAAATGCACCTTTTGTTGCACACCTCAATAAATGCACCATTTGCTAAACACTTCAAAAAATGCACCTTTTATTGCACACTTCAATAAATGCACCTTTTATTGCACACTTCAATAAATGCATCTATTGTTACACAATTAGCTAAATGTATTTTTTATTGAACTTTTAGCTAAATATACTTTTTGTTGCACATCTAGCTAAATACACCTCTTGTTGCACACTTAGATTCATCTTTTGTTCAACACTTAAATAAAGTAATATTTTGTTGCATACTTAGCTAAATGCACCTTTTGTTGTGCATGTAGGTAAATGCACCTTTTGTTGCACTTAAATAAAGGCACATTTTATCAAGTACCATTTTTAAAGTCTTTGGTATGACACAACCTTGGATTGAACCCAGGTCTCCCAGACCACTGGCGAACACTGTACCCACTAGGCCAATGAGCCGGTTTAACTGGTGCTTAAAAAGACTAAGCTGTTGGCGACCGTAGTCAAGGGTGACCCGGAGGCTCCCTTTTTGATAGCTACTACGCCAAGGTGTAGGGGAGGGCGCTACTCCTTTCCCTGGATTGCTCCACTTTACCCTTGATCGTTACCTTATAATGCTGAGTGTTAAGCAAGGTAGCATCAAGTAACATTTTTTGAGTCTTTGGTATGACTCGACCTGGGATTGAACTCAGGTCTCCCGTGACCAAACTTAAACTCTTGACTAACCATATATAATCTTTTCTTTTCCCTCAGATAAAGATCTGGAAGCTTCTATGAACTCTTTGGTTGTTGAACTTCAATAAAAATATCCTGGACATGTATTGCCTACGAATGATATACAATGGACTTTTATAAATACTGCTGGTTGGATGGCTAGTATATGTATATTACATGTATCTTTAACAGAGTATGTCGCTCTTTTTGGTACAGCAATGGACACATCTGGACATTCAGGTAAACTTGAGAAAATAAAGTTTGGAAAGAATGTAAAACCATTTATAATTTACACTGACATGGGCGTGGTTGTAAAAGACTTGCTCATATAGTTAGTCTTCTCTCTGTATATCAGAAATGTTATCCAAAGGCAAGGGCTAAATATCCAAAGGAATTACCAAAGTGTCCTATGCATGTTAACTACGTATTTCTAAATGTTCGTTTCTTTCTGTGTTTCGACGCAATTGCTTTTTTCGAGGCTGGAAAACGTCTCAGAGACAAGGTATACCGAGGAAAGGAATCTTTGCATGGCCTATACATTTTGTGGTGTTTGACGTCTGTTGGTGAATAAGTGAGAGTGATAGTATTCCCTCTGAAAGTCACACTGGAAAGAGTGTGTTAGCCCTGCAAGTGAAAATGTGAAAAAATGATTGAAGACGAAGTATTTATAGAAAATACATGTCTTGGAATCGGCTCTAAAAACGTGGGACGAAATTCAAATGCAGACGTAGTTTGAAACACTGACCACGTGGTTCTCCTGGCCAATGGTTTGCGTGCATCCGCCATTTATGTTTCGGGAACAAGTGGCATACCGCCCATTTTAAATTTTAGGAGTGTAAGTCCTATCAATGTATAGCAATAACATACTGAATTTTTAAGAGTCTATAACAATTTTAAATGCCTGTACAAAAAAAAAGTCTGGAAACTTATTGAATTCACCACGTATCCGTATTAGATATCGTGTAAGAATATATTTTGTATTTGTTTCTCTTTATATTTTTAAATTTTTATTTTACAAAATCATTGGAATCT
The DNA here is from genome assembly GCA_963585895.1 of Sepioteuthis lessoniana. Lineage (NCBI taxonomy): Eukaryota > Metazoa > Mollusca > Cephalopoda > Myopsida > Loliginidae > Sepioteuthis > Sepioteuthis lessoniana. The sequence goes on from OY757929.1 coordinate 86,488,864, forward strand.
CCTCTGGTAATAACAATAACTTTTTAAAATTTGTGGGGAGAAATTCGGAAAAGATTTGGGTAGGTTTGGTTTTTAATGCCTGATCACGTTTATATGTATATATTAAATATATATGATTTGTAAACACCTTTTCTGGGTAACATTTTAAATGAGGCTGAGTTGGGTTTTTTTTTTTATTTTGCCCATGGTTAAATAGTTCCAGATATTACTATGTAACAATAACAATTAAATATGTCATTTGTTTGCACACATTTAAATGGTTTCAATTATAGCTATCCAACACTTATAGTTCTATTCAACATTACACATTCATTTACCGTCAGTTAAATAGCTTTTTAAAAGTATTTTTATGTATCACTAAAAATTCAATTAAACCCATGTTATTGCTTACACAATTAAATAATCAAACAGTTCTATTTAGCATAAATCATTTGTTTGCACTCAGTTTAAATGTCAAACAGTTCTATTTGACCCCCCCATACATAGGACCCTATCAAGTGCTACCATTCCAGGCCAGAGAGGTCTTGGGAGCGATGACAATGAAGGGGTACTCTGCATTCCCCAAAGCTCTAGCATTAAAGGAGCCTCACCATGAGATTTCTTAGTGTCATATCCAGGACACTGTGGCGGAGGGGGCTCTTACCCCTCTGTAGAAATGCAGTCAGTGTATTCTACAGCCATAGTCGACTGGTCTATTAGGAAAATAATGAGTGCTTATTCTAAAAGCTCTGCTGGAAAAAAAAACGCATAGTTTTTTATAACAATAACAGATAACACAGTGTCCGTGGTGTAATGGTTATCGTCGTAGGAAATGGACACAGCGACACGAGTTCAAATCCTGGACGAGACTGATTTGCATTTCACTAATACCATTGGGAAAGGTATGAATCCAATTATTCTCCCTCCAGCTATGGGTAAAATAGTAGGACAGACTAGGTTCTTCAGCCCTGGTGATGCAACTAGTCTAGGAGAAGGAAAACTGAATTCAAACCTGTTAAACTCCGCTTAAAAATTGACCTTGTGTCATATCCTGTCCGAGCGGAGGGGGTGATAAATATGATAACAGATAAGACGGACAATAAAATTTTGAAAAGGGAATTTTATACAAAAGAAACGAGAAGGAAAGGGATAGAAAAGATAAAGTATTGCAAATTTTAGTGCAATTTCTGGAAAACTTTGTGTCCGGGAAAAAAGTTCTTTGAATTTGAGACTTTTTCTTTTCTTTTCTCGAAAAGTTTCCGAGTTCATTAAATTTCGAGTTTTCTTTAAGGTTATTTTCCGCAGAATTCTCGGTAGAATTTTCTTGGTAGAACTTCAGTAGACGACTTTCTTTTATTTTTACTTTTATTTTTTGGGGAGCTCCATTCAAGAAGAGAGTGACGATACCCATCCACTGGCTTAGGTTTTTCGTCCTTTTACAGTTCAGGCGTGGCCGTCGCTATAATAATGGTATTATCGCGACGGCCACGGTTCAGGTCACAGAATTCCTACTGGTTTGACAAAAGGAGGAAGTCACTTTTTGGTGCCGAACTGTCTGGGATTACTTCTCCCTTCTCCACTACGGCTAAATCAAATCCGCACCTGGTCAGCTTGATTTTTTTTCCTTAGAAATAAAGTTTTACAGGTTGTTAAAAGAATGATATCATCAAATTTTTTACATAAAGGAAATGACAATAAAAAAAAACAAAACAAATTTTCAAAATGAAGGGAATTAATAAGACATTTGCAATATAAAGAGAATGACATTTTATTTATTTATTTTTTAAATTAATTTTTGATTTTATTTATTTATTCGTTCCCTACAAGTCTCCGGGCCATTGGTGAACACTCTAACCATTATGCCAATGTCCGGTTAAAAGAATGATATCATCAAATTTTTTACATAAAGGAAATGACAATAAAAAAAAACAAATTTTCAAAATGAAGGGAATTAATAATAAATTTGCAATATAAGGGATAAATAAGACATTTGCAATATAAAGAGAATGACAATAAAATTTTCAATATATTGGGGAAATATTTCACGGGTGGGGGCTTTAGTGGCTAAAACACTAAAACTGCCATTAAGAGTCATACGTAGTCAGATTAGTTCCATTGTTAGAAATAAATCTTTATACATTATTCCTAAAAATTAGATAATAAACTAAAAAGAAATTCCAAGAAAAGCAATATTGTATCTTATTTAACGGTTGTTTTTTTTAACAATAAGAATTAAAATGAACACAAAAATCTATTACACAGAATTCATTTATTTTAATTAATTTTTCATTTACTAGTGTGAATGTTTTGGCTTGGTCATTAATTTGAAAGTTTTTTTTAAGTTGGATTTTATAATGATTCACCGGGATTTGGTGGTTGTAAAAATTATTTTTATCATTCTGTAGTGTTTACCAGGAATAAACAGACTTAGTTTGATCCATTAAAGTTTTTCTTTTTTTTTTTTTTATATTCTTTTATCAATTTTTTTTTTTGTTTTTTGTTAGACGAATCGTTGCGTCAAACTTTTTTCAGAGCCTATATCCAGTTGTTTTTCGATTTCTAAATCTGGAACGTTCAACCTCTTGAAGAAGGACCTCCAAGGTTTTCCTAATTCGTTCATGAAGAATTCAGTTTATGCCATAAGATTCCAAGTAAGAATGGTAGCCAAAGAAGACTAACAGTTTCCGTTAATTTTTTTTTTTTGTAAATTTCTATCGTAAATCTTGAATAGGAGTCGATGGTCTCAATGAAGAAGACTGAGTAATGTTGTTTTTCAGTTCAAATTGATCGATCATTCGTCGAAATCGAATATTACTATTCGTGTACCTATCCACCAACACTTTGAGTTGGGCAGTATCAGTTATGATATTTTTATCAAGCAATATACGAAATAGTTGGATAGGATATATGATAGATTCCCTTCGATTATTGGAAATATCACTTGAATGAATGAATTTCATATTTTCAAAGTCTTCAGTTGACATAGCTTCCGCTACTTGTATGAGAAGATCTCTAAACGGATTGACTGGTGCTGGGATGTTTTCGTTTCTTTCTAAAGTCGACGAAGTGGTATTTGAGGACGACGCTACAGATTATTTAAATTCTGTTATCCTTCTTAGAAGCCTCTCATTTTCATCTGTGCATATATTGACTATATTTTCCAGTTCATCAATCTTATCAATGTCTATTATTCCTTTATCTTTCAATGTATGCAGTAGACCAATATTTGACTCTTTCTCCTTCTCGTTCTTCGAAAGGATTCCATCATATCAGAATTTTATATTTATTATGTCTCGATCGTTCATATTTTCAGCTAGGTACACGAGAAGATCATGAAATTCAGAAGAGATATTTTTTTCCGCCATTATTTACTACTTGAAACAAGGAAGTTTTAAAAGTGAAACTTTCTTTTCACTAAAGTTTCTCAATTTTTTGTATCCAACCTTTCGTACGCCATAAAAATTGCAAATTTTCACAAAATTCACTAGAGTCGAAAGTGACAAAAAGTCAGTTAAAAAAAAAAGATTTTTTATATCAATAATTAGAATATTATTTGGTTCTTATTTTATATTTTATTACTACAAATTCTCAAATGGTACATAGACACCTGAAGTAGTGCAAACGGTTAGACTAGCAAATCTACACAAATGAGTTCATGTCTCACTGAGCGCCCCATTCATTTACTCTTGTGCCACATCGAAGCAAAGAGCTTCGGAAATTACTCCTTAAATGGAACATTCGTAAATCGGATGAGTTTAAAACTTAATGAGGCCAGCTTTCCAAGCAGCACCTACCCCTAAAAGGCTAAGGGTTCATTAGACTGTTACTCAGCACTTTAACAACCCTCCACCACAAAAAAAAAAAATGCTGACAGAGGTGAAATATTATGGAGATACGTCACGAGAGGCTTGCTTCCACAATAAACAGGTTAAAGGATTATGTTTCTTACAACAACAACAAAAATAACACAATAAATACATCTTTAAAAAAACAACTACCACACTGTAAGGGAGATAGCTTATGCCTTCTTTAGCCACAAGATAACCAGCGTAACGAGTGTCAATTTAGATTCCACAATTAGATCAGGAATAAATATTACTCGTGTGTCCAATAAACTGTCTATTTATTTACAGATAAAATATATATAAATATATATATACATAACACATACATATTAAAATTCACTTAACAGGAAAGAAAGCGCATACAGCTAAAATTATTGCATTTTAGTGTTCATTTGAATGACCGAACGTTTAGACAGTAGTCTCTAAAAAAGATTTGGGCCGAAAACAACGAACAAAGCAGACGAACGGATACAAAGAAATAATGGAATTCGTTAGAATTCAAAAATAAAACAGTCTTACAGGTTCAATAAAGTCGATAGGGCAACTTCTTTTTATCTCTTTCATAGGCAACAAAAATGGGTAATTTTTATTTTATATGCTTCAGTAAAAAACTTTTCATATCTTAGGTGTAAGCAAATGGCTAAAATTTCAGTGGAAAAATTTCTATGCTGAAAGAATATAAGAATTTGTTTTCTGATGAGAAAAATATTTTAAAATATAAAAATCATATTGAAAAATCAAGCCCCAATTTTTTTCCTTGATGAAATACGAGTCATTTTATTGCGAAATTCACCTTATTTATTGAATAAGCCACATCAGTGGAAACAATGAATGTTGCTCATCTGGACATTTTCTCTAAAAGTAGCGAAACAAGAAATTGGCTACAATCTGGTGACATGAAAGTGACAAGAAGTGGTTTTTTCCTATACTGGTGTAGTGGAAGGGAAATTTTGTATTTTGGTTTGGCGCGCAATTTAATTCGACGCATAATTTCACCCAATCAGGATGACTTATCCTATTCACCCCAGACCTCCTTTTCCCGGGCAGCAGCAAATTCGGTAAGCTGCCAAACACACTCTTTTTAGCGGGACAATGCCGCCAAGTGCTGCAGACGTCTCACTGCGGCTCTAGAATAGCAGCAGCAGCAACATGGACACATGAGGGAACCTATCTAATTTATGGATTCCTTGCAAGAAATCCCAGTTGAATATAAATTAGATACATTCAACATGCCTCGCACAGGCACAACTTTATGTCACCCCCCAAATTGACTATGTCAATGCGATGCTTTTATTCCGTTCTTTACACCTAGCAATCAATTCACCTCTGGGCCACTTTAACGGAGACCAACTCACACTTCTCCACCAGACGCACAAAAACCACGGTGACTCCAAAGTTCATTTTCCTCCAACTGCAACATGGCTTTCGCTAAACTACAGCGAACACAATCCCTCGCACGTCCAACGACACATGCTGCCATCTCAACCTTCTCATAAATCCATTTTGTCTCCTTATCGTCTTTTTACTCAGAACCTTTCCACGAGTCCTGCAGCACAAACCCAAACTACATTTTCCATGCTGCAAATAAAATCCATTCCTAAAAACACATAACAACTATCGCCATCTTACTTCTTCATCCCTTCCTTTCATTTCTTACAACCTAGCGAGAGACCTTACAAACTTAGTGAGGAAACAACTCAACGTAAACACACAAGTATGTTACAACTTTTCCTCGCTAAAAACCAATAACACAACTTCCTTCTCGCTAACAACTGGCATGCAACTTGTTCTCCACCTTATCCAAAGTAAACAAATTCATGTGAGAGAAACCTGCTCAATTGCTGATTGTCTGTGTCAAAATGAAAGTCGCATTTAAAAATAATTTTTTCCCCATCTACTTTTTTGTAATTAGCTTTATTTTATTATCTTTTCATGATAAAGAATGATTTCTATTATTTAATTTTGCCTCTCCACAGAAGAAGGTAGGATTTGATCCCTGGTCAATTCTTTTTAAATAGAGGCCTATAGGATTTTATATCCTATATTTTACAATGTGTAGGTAAAGCACAAATGACTAAGAAACGCACTGATATAAAGCCGATCAAAATCACTAAAACAAAATCTTTAGTACAACTCAATAAAAAATTTGGATTCAAAATTAAATAAGTGGTTTCTGGAATTTTACTGGACAGGATAGTTACATACTGAGCTTTCACCTACATCCACACAGTTAAAGTCCAAATGAACTTGCAGCTGAGACGATTTCCTGTGCAGAAATAAAAACTTTAGTTTGAAGCCGGTCATGTGATAAGGAGATCTATCTCTTCACACTTTTTGACAGCAACTAAAACACACAGCCAGTGATCAGGTCATTTAAGAGGTGGACAAAATTCCTCCATTGTAATGAAAACACACACTGGCGGTTACATTAATATATTAACACCGACCAAAATTCCATTTTTTATGTGAAATCTGATTGAGGTAATTCCATGTCTCCAGTCACACACATTCAAGTCATCAGTCAAATATACAATCTGCTAACATGTGCTTAACTCCCACATAGACATGCACATACACAGTGGTGTATATTATATGAAATTAAATTCTTATCAAGAACATTGATGAAGTTTTAGACTTGAGGTTTCTTATGACCATAACACAGCAAAGCAGTAACCCCCCCAAAAAAAAAACAAAAAAACGAATAACTTTTAAAAATACAAATATTAATATGTATATAAATGCTTAATCATTTGAATCTGGTTTTCTTCTTGTCTACAAAAATCATTTCTTTATGTTGTTTTTATAAATTTATGTTGTATTTATGGACAAGATACCCAAATATACTTTTTCTTTTTGAATCCATGCAGACTGACCCTTCAGGCCCTCATATGCAGGAATATAACAGATGCTGGTACCAAAAATTATTTAGCATCATTGTCATTCCTCTTTTGAGACACAGTAGGTATAAATAAATCTGTTCTTCTGCCTTTTATCATTAATAGATTGATTTTAACTGCATGTCAACCCCTCTAGGTTTATTTTATGCCTACAGGTCGGAGAATTGTGTTCTTTGAATATTTATGCCTATATATTTGATGTAGTTCTTTTCAGAGAGTTTTTTTTTTTACTCTCAGCTATATGATATCAAGTATTTCAGTCTAATACAAATAGAATTAAATTTTGTATCTTTATTTTTTTCAAAGCTGGACGCATGTGGGCTATGGCCCTGCGACCGGACCTACCTTAAAAACTGCCTTGTGGCAAATTTGTACACTTGGTGGGGCATAGGATAAATACAGAGCCATATTCTGTTTTTACACAGAACTGGTCGGGTGTGTCCTGGCTTGGCTGGCTGATGGTCAGTCGAGGTGCACCTTCACCGGCATCCTCGAGCCTCAAGGGGCTGTCCCTCTAGGCTATTTCCCTCTTTGGAGGGGTTAGGTTTATCACCTGGTGCCTGAGGTACCCCTTTTTAGGGGAATGCCGACAGGGCTCGAGGCATTTTTGAAGCTGTCTCGGGTGCCTGGGCTACGGGCCTGCACCTGGACCCACCTTAAGAAAGGCCTCCATTTTAGGGGTGTCCACGTGGTGTAATGGTTAAAGCGATGAACTGCGGAATCGTAGTACGCGAGTTCGTACTCCAGTCGCGCTATTACGTTCACTTTCGGGCAAATACCCTTGGGAAAGGTATGAACCCCCTTATTCTCCCTCTAGCTATGGGTAAATAGTAGGACGGACTAGGTTCTTCAGCCTTGGTGAGGCAACTAGTCTAGGAGAAGGAAAACTCTGAATTCAAACCTGTTAAACTCCGCTTAAAAAATTGACCTTGTGTCATATCCTGCCCGAGCGGAGGGGTTGGTAAATAGTACCTTAAGAAAGGCCTTATTCCATACTTGCTCGTTTGGTGGGGCGCATGACACATAGCGCAGCTATATTTTGTTTTTAAATGGATCTGGTCAGGTGTGTCCTGGCTTGGCTGGCACTCGGTCAAAGTGCACCTTGACTGGTATCCTTGGACCTCAGGAGGCCGCCCCAGGCTCTAACCCTCCTTGATGGGGGGTTGGGTCTATTGCCTGATGCCTGAGGCGCCCCTCTTTAGGAGAATGCTAACAGGGCTCGAGGGATTTTGGAGCCGTAGGGGACGCCTGGGTTGTTGCCCTGCATTTGGACCCACCTAAAATAAGGACTTGTGCCACACTCGTCCGGTTGTTGGGACGGTCGACAAATACCAGTTATATTCTGTTTTGTTGATTGCCCAGTCGGCTGGGGCTGTAGAATACACTGACTGTACCTCTGCGGAGGGGTATTACCCCCCTCCCAATGAGTGTCCTGGATATGACACTAAACAATCTGATAGTGAGGTTCCAGTAATACTGAGGCTTTGGGGAATACGGAGCACCTCTTCATTGCCATTGCTCCCAGGTCCACTCTGACCTGGCATGGTAGCACCTGATAGGGCTCTATCTATAGGTCAAATGGAACTACTGGCATACTTATGCTAAACTGAATTGTTTGACTAAACTGAATAGCTTGAAATAGAAATGTTTTTGACAATTAAATCGTACTTACATTTAAACTGCGTTCTTATGCTAAACTGAATTAATTGAAATAGAACTGTTTTTTGACATTGAAACTGTACTTACACCAAACTGAATTGTTTAACATAGAACTCTTCTGACATTTAACTGTTTGTAAACAAAATCTGTACTTACACTAAACTGAATTAGCTGAATTAGAACTGCTTGACTAAACTGAATAGCTCGAAATAGAAATGCTTTTCACAATTAAACTGTACTTACATTTAAACTGCGTGCTTATGCTAAACTGAATTATTTGAAATTGAATTGTTTTTGACAGTGAAACTGTACTAACACTAAACTGAATTGTTATGTATAACTGCTTGAATAAACTGAATAGTTTGAAATAATGTTTTTAACAAACTGTACTCAAGCTAAACTGAATCGTTTGAAATAGAACTGAATATTTACATAAAAATGGATTTGGCATTAAATAACCTACAAAGGTTGATATGCCATAAAACCAAACCAAACCTGTTTTGTTGAATAGAGCTTAGTGCATTTACAGTTGTTCTGAGTTCTGTTTTATTTTACAACAGCTGGTACCAAAAATAATTTAGCATCATTGTCATTCTTCTTTTGAGACACAGTAGGTATGAATAAATCTGTTCTTCCTCCTTTTAACATTAATAGATTTATTTTAAATGTATGTCAATCCCTCTAGGTTTATTTTATGCCTACAGGTCAGAGAATTGTGTTCTTAGTATATTTATATTTTTTGTGTTGTTGTTTTAAGAGTTTTTTTATACTTAGCTATATGATATCTAGTATTCCTGTCTAAAACAAATCATTTTTAAAGAGATCTATTTGACTTGTAGATGGGACCCCGGGTCAGAATGGACCTTGGAGTAATGGCAGTGAAGTGGTACAACACACTCCCCAGCTATGTTGAACTGAAGCCTCACTATCAGATTAAGTTTAGAGTTATAATCAACCAGGACACCACCTTTTTTTTCTTGGGTCAAAGATTAGGTCCTACCCCTATACAGTGGGCACACATTATATTCAAAGCCTCATCGATAGGGTGGTCTCTTTTTAGACGAATTTATATGTTTTAATTAAATGCCCTCTAACTGTGATACTAAGATCATTTGTTTCATTTCGCCCAGCATGAGAGCAGTGACTGGTCCTACATAAAACAAAAGAAAACACAAAAACTGTACTTTCTTTTATATACACACAAGAGTTGTGTCCCTTGGTTTTTATAGAATAGATATGTTTTCAAGTAACAAGCCCCTTGTTAAATTTGCTGAGGTAGAGGCACGTTCACCGAACACATGCTTTTGTTTTCAGTTATCCCTTACAACCTACTTGAAAATAACAGTTTAGTTGGTCCTCGACCTAATATTGAAAGTTACATTTAACAAACTGCAAAAAACATAAATAAATAATAAATAATGCCTTCCATCGCTGCTTGGTTAGCTTAAGTTTTTGTAGCCGTCGGTATCATTCAACATTGGCTAAAACAAAAGGAATATATCTTTTCACATGATGTTATCGCAGCAATTGCAAACAAGCACATTCCCAAAGCAGGTGAGATTGTTATTCTTATTAATATTATTTTGGCAAACTTTTAGCCTTTAACCCATCAGATTTTAGCGAAAACTAAAAATCAGAGTTTACATTTTTTTTTTTTTTGACGAATACATGTAAACAGCCTGAAAAAAAAATATATCATATCTTGTCGGCAGTAATGCTTGCTGCATTCGCGAAAAAACGTAGAATCTGATTTTTAGTTTTCACTAAAATCCGATGGGTTAAAGGCTAAAAATTTACCATTATTTTCAATAAACAAATATTTTTCCTTCGAACAGGGTCAGATCTACTATGAAAGTAAGTTTCAGGGTCACTAATCTAGGTGGGCCAGCAGAAGTTATATTATTCTAATCAACTTTAAAAGTTTGGAGCTACTGTATAAGAAAGTGTGTTTAGAAAATAATAATTCAATATAAATGAATACTTAAAAAAAAAAAAAGGTTATTAAAGGTGTATATCTTTCCATAAGAGTTTAAGCTTCCCCCACCTACTCTCAAATGTAGGTTCACCACTGCCTTCAAACACTAAGGCCTATTAAGAGTCTTTTTGAGATGTTTATAATTAAAATGTCAAAGCCATTCGGATTTTCATTTTTTTTTAATCTTAAATATTTTACTCCAGACTAGCATAGTTTTTGTGATCCTATGACCAGCATAGTCCAGCAGCGAACGAGTCCTGGTTCTTAAGCAACCTCCCACTTTCCAAACCCGCAATTTAAAATAACCTTATTGTAATATATTGCGTCGATGCATGTATTAAGGACAAGAGTGATATTCCGACTACATTCACGTTTATTGACGGAGAGGGACAAAAGGCGTATTTATTTACTGAAGACTTGAGAAAAAAAAAGAGAACCTCCGTTTCTATCTCTGGAGTGACCTTGCCGCGACCTGTTACACGCCCGCCTTAGGACAATTATATCCGGGTACGGCCGGAAATGACTAAGCCCTTTTTCTTTATAACGACCTTGACATCTTGTTACTGCTTAAAAACAGGGATAAATTAAAATTAACAATATTTACAAAACACTTCGGCAAAATATGATTTGATAAAAATGGAACTTATAGTCGTCGCCAGGTGTTGCAGTGGTAGGACAGTCCGTAACGGCGAGTCGTTACGTGGACTGCGTGGTACCTAGCAGGAGCGTCGAGATCGAGGTCGGTTATAGCAGCTTGGTCGTGTAGTGTCGGGGGAGCTAGTGACCAAGACTGAGCCGTGTCTTAGCGTTACGGACCAAGTGAAAGGTCGGAGACCGTGGTTAAGGTTTGCCAGGCCTTAGTACAGACGAGATCGAACGAACGAGTCAAGAGAAGCTAGGGCTTTGTCGTGCCCCCTTGCTGTGCGGACGTATCGAGACGAAGGCGGAGGCTTTGCCGTGTCAAAGCCGTGCGGACGTAACGAGACGAAGGCTGAGGCTTTGCCGTGTCAAAGCTGTGCGGACGATAGCAATGATTGGGTCGCGCCCGAGCCGTGCGGACGTATCGGACGGGAGCGAAAGCTTTGCCCTGTCAAAGCCGTGCGGTCGATATCGGGCGCTAGCGAAGGCTTTGTCGTGCCGAAGCAGTACGGACGGTCGGACGATAGCGAAGGCTTTGCCGCGTCAAAGCCGTACGGACATATCGGACGGGAGCTGAGGCTGAACCGCGCCGAAGCTCTGCACAAACGAGCGGACAAGCCAGGAGGCCGAGGCTAAGATGGGCGTTATCTTAGCGCTGCGCAGATAGTGAAGCGGTAGCTAAAGGCTGAGCCGTGCCATTAGCGCTGCGCAGCTTATCGGACAAGCGGAACCGAGCGAGGGTTAAGACCGGCTGGTCTTAGAATCCGTCTTCGTGTTTGCCTCCGGGCCGTCTATTTCGGCGAGTCAATTAAGGCTACCAGAGATTCTCCGACCCGCTGACCGTGACCTCTTATGGCCCTTGAAAGGACCATTCGTGCATAAATATGTGATGTCAAAGGTGAATGTACCACGTTACGTAGGATTCGAGCCTTTTGGAGACCGCTTAGAAAGGCTCCTGAGAGCGTCCGAGGACTATTTGTCGCTGCCTCCCACCAGACAGGACTTGACACAAGGTCAAAAGCCCGAAGGCCGATTAAAGTGGGGATAAGGGGGAAGGGAAGGTCGGGAACGAGTCGAGACTCGAATCCTGCTGGTCTATGCTGCTGATCGGCTCACTTGGTGCAATGTGAGCCTGATGAGGCAAGCAGTTTCACGAACCCAAATGTGGGTCCGGGCACGTATGCCGGGTTATGGCTTGAATTAGACAACAAGGTCTAGTGCCATACATAGGCTCCTGAGAGCGTCCGAGGACCTCTAGAGTTTTGCCGTTGCAGGAGCCCGAGGAGGGTTAAAGCCTGGGGGTGGGGATGGCCCCTGAAGCTAGAGGTATATCCAGTGATAAGACACACAGCGGCGATTTGTAGAATTAGTTCATCGCTTTTCTTTTTATAAAAGTGGATCAAAACGGCTATGAATGTTTTGGTGGGGAAAAATACTTGATTGGTTTAAAAATCTATGGTCACGAATTTTGTGTACTTGGTTTTGATCCTTTTTTTCAAGAAAGGCCGATTAAAGTTGTTTGTTAATTGGTTTATTGATTTGCCGATTAAAGTTGATTGTTGATTGGTTTAAAAATGTGGGTGTATTTTGTGTATGTATATAATATTCACACTTCATATTCTTAATAATAAAATATGAAATAATATTAATTATTGATTAAAAAAATCGTTTTCTGACGGACGTTTTTGTCACTTTCGACTCAAGTGAATTTTATGAAAATTTAGTATTTTTCATGGTGTACGAAAAGTTGGATACAAAAAATCGAAAAACTTGAGTGAAAAGAAGGTTTCACTTTTAAAACTTCCTTGTTTCAAGCAGTAAATAATGGCGGAAAATAAAATCTCTCCCGAATTTAAGGATCTTCTCGTGTACCTTGCTGAAAATATGATCGATCGAGACATAATAAATATAAAATTCCGATACGATGGAATCCTTTCGAAGATCCATCTGGAGAAAAAGGATAATATTGAACTACTGTATGCATTGAAAGATAATGGAATAATAGGCATTGATAAGATTGACGAACTGGAAAACATAGTCAAAATATGCACAGATAAAAATGAGAGGCTTCTAAGAAGGATAACAGGATTTAAGCAGTCTGTAGTGTCGTCCTCAAATACCACTTCGTCGACTTTAGAAAAAAACGAAAACATCCCAACACTCGTCAATCCGTTTAGAGATCTTCTCATACAAGTAGGTGAAAATATGACCGAATACGACTTTAAAAAAATGAAACGCCAATTTTCTGATCATACTACAGTCAATCGAATGGAATCCATCAAATATCCTATCGAAATATTTGAGATAATGTTTTCTAAAAATATCATAATTAATTCTGACCAACTCAAAGAGTTTGTGAAAAAGTACACGAATAATAAAAGTGAATTGCTAAAAATGATCAGTAAATATGAACAGGAAATCAAAATTACTCAAGTTTCTTCAAAGATTACGTCTCCTGTTCAAGATTTACAAGAGAAATTATCACAAGTAAATGTTACGGAAAATGTTCCTCAATCTTCAGCCACAACTCGTGCTGACAATGTAGAAGAGAAATTTACGAACAATAATTCCATGGACAGTGTTGCTCAATCTTCTTCGGTCACCACTGATACTGGAAATGTTGAAGAGAAATTTACAAAGGAAAATTTCCCAGAAAATTCTCCTCAATCTTCTTCGGTCAACACTGATACTGGAAATGTACAAGTGAAATTTACAAAGGAAAATTTCCCAGAAAATTCTCCTCAATCTTCTTCGGTCAACACTGATACTGGAAATGTACAAGTGAAATTTACAAAGGAAAATTTCCCAGAAAATTCTCCTCAATCTTCTTCGGTCAACACTCATACTGGAATGTAGAAGAGAAATTTACAAAGGAAAATTTCACAGAAAATTCTCCTCAATCTTCTTTGACCCCCCACTCTTACTGAAAATGTAGAAGAGAAATTTACCAAAAAAAAAATAAGTCACGGATAATGTTCCTCGTTCTTTTTTTTTGCCACAACGCATCTTGAAAATTTACAAGAGAAATTTACAAAGGAAAATATCACAGAAAATTATCCTCAATCTTCGTTGACCCTCACTCTTACTGGAAATGTAGAAGAGAAATTTACAAAGGAAAATTTCACGGAAAATTCTCCTCAATCCTCTTCGGTCACCATTCATACTGGAAATGTAGAAGAAAAATTTACAAACGAAAATGTCACGTACAATGTTCCTCAACAATGTCTAAACTTCCGCTAAGTTTCTCTGTGTAAGACATAGATGTTCGTCTTTTTTATTTTTTAGTTATAAAACTCTTAAATAAGACACAATATTGTTTTTCTTGGAATTTCTTCTTAGTTTATTGTTTTAATTTTTAGGAATAGTTTTCATGTAGCAATAACCACGCCACGAAAAATCCTCATTAGCTATAATAAATATATTCTTAAAATGAAACATAATTTATCCAGTTGTTATTTATTATTATTATTGTGTTTGTTTTTTTCATTTCTTTCTCTACCTGCTAATTTTTTTCTGTTTGTCCCTCACTGTTTACTTCTCACACCCCCGACCGCGCACTGCTGCTTGCCTCTCGCCTCCTACCGCTCCTCTTTTAATTCATGTTCTCTTTATCTTCTCTCAGATTATATAATCTGAATGTCTGTCGTTCATTATTTATTATCCCTTTTGATTGGTCTTGGTCTCACTTTATGAGATAAAATAATTTCGCGAATAATCTTAAAAATCAAAACAAAATGGAAGACAGATAATTAATATCTATTTGATAAACAAAGAGAATGTCAGGGAGCTAAATAGACTGACAGAGAGACTGAGATACTCTATATCTATTGGATAGACTTATCGAATGTGATAACTAGTATCTATTAATATGTTTGATAGATTTTGTCATTAATGTTATTGATAGGACCCTGCTTCAGTCTAATTCCATGATAAATTAATTAATTTCAAAACTTAGCTAAATGCATTTTTTATTTTACACTTAGCTATTTACCTTTTCTTGTGCACTTAAATAAATGCATTTTTGCACTCAGCTAAATGCATTTTTGTTGCACTCTTAGCTAAATGCATTTTTTGTTTCACTGTTAGCTAAGTGTAATTTTTATTGTACACCTAGCTAAAGGCACTTTTTATTGCAAATGTAGCTAAATGCACCTTTTGTTGCGCACCTCAATAAATGCAACTTTTGTTAAACACTTCAAAAAATGCACCTTTTATTGCACACCTCAATAAATGCACCTTTTTTTGCACACTTCAATAAATGCACCTTTTATTGCACACCTCAATAAATGCACCTTTTGTTGCACACCTCAATAAATGCACCATTTGTTAAACACTTCAAAAAATGCACCTTTTATTGCACACTTCAATAAATGCACCTTTTATTCCACACTTCAATAAATGCATCTATTGTTACACACTTAGCTAAATGTACTTTTTATTGAACTTTTAGCTAAATATACTTTTTGTTGCACATCTAGCTAAATACACCTCTTGTTGCACACTTAGATTCATCTTTTGTTCAACACTTAAATAAAGTAATATTTTGTTGCATACTTAGCTAAATGCACCTTTTGTTGTGCATGTAGGTAAATGCACCTTTTGTTGCACTTAAATAAAGGCACATTTTGTTACATATTTAGCTTAATGTACTTAATACACCTTGCTAAATGCACTTTTTATTGCACTCTTAACTAAATACACTTTTTGTTGCACATATAGTTAAATACACATTTTAATAATCCATTAATATGTACTGAGATAAACTATGAGGTAAATATGAACTGATTGTTTTTAAATCTATTCAAGGATGAATGAGAGTTGCTAACCTGAAAAAATAAACTAAAGTTAAGTTGGCAAACATAGTCAAGAGCAACCAGAAGGCTCTTTTTTCAATAGCTACTACACCAAGGTGTAAGGAAGGGTGCTACTCCTTTCCCTGGATTGTTCAACTTTACCCTTGATATGTACCTTATATAGCTGAGTGTTTAGCAAGGAGTTATCAAGTACCATTTTTAAAGTCTTTGGTATGACACAACCTTGGATTGAACCCAGGTCTCCCAGACCACTGGCGAACACTGTACCCACTAGGCCAATGAGCCGGTTTAACTGGTGCTTAAACAGACTAAGCTGTTGGCGACCGTAGTCAAGGGTGACCCGGAGGCTCCCTTTTTGATAGCTACTACGCCAAGGTGTAGGTGAGGGCGCTACTCCTTTCCCTGGATTGCTCCACTTTACCCTTGATCGTTACCTTATAATGCTGAGTGTTAAGTAATGATATGAAAGATGTGTAAACGATATGAAACGGCGCGGACAAAAGGAACATTCAAAACAAGCGACATAAACAAAACAAATCTATATCTTAACAATACATACAATGAAAACATTTAAAACATTACTATGGTTCTATTACTGTTCGTGAAAATATTCTGTGTGTGTGTGTGTGTGTGTGACTAACACAACTAAAAACTACAAAAAGGACTGAATGACAAAGTGTCCTATGCATGTTAACTACGTATTTCTAAATGTTCGTTTCTTTCTGTGTTTCGACGCAATTGCTGTTTTCGAGACTGGAAAACGTCTCAGAGACAAGGTATACCGAGGAAAGGAATGTTTGCAGAGCCTATACATTTTGTGACGTTTGACGTCTGTTGGTGAATAAGAGAGAGTGATAGTATTCCCTCTGAAAATCACACTGGAGAGAGTGTGTTAGCCTTGCAAGTGAAAATGTGAAAAAATGATTGAAGACGAAGTATTTATAGAAAATACGTGTCTTGGAATCGGCTCTAAAAATGCGGGAAGAAATTCAAATGCAGACGTAGTTTAAAACACTGATCACGTGGTTCTCCTGGCCACTGGTTTGCGTGCGTCCACCATTTATATTTCGGGAACAAGTGGCATACTGCCCATTTTAAATTTTAGGAGTGTAAGTCCTAAATCGGATGAGTTTAAACTTAATGAGGCCAGCTTTCCAAGCAGCACCTACCCCTAAAAGGCTAAGGTTTCGTGAGACTGTTACTTTAACAGCCCTCCACCACCACAAAAAAAAAAAAAAAAAAAAAAAATGAGGCTGAGCTGTTTTTTTGTTTTGCCCATGGTTAAATGGTTCCAGATATTGCTATGTAAAAATAACAATTAAACATGTTATTTGTTTGCACACATTTAAATGGTTTCAATTATAGCTATCCAACACTTATAGTTCTATTCAACATTACACATTCATTTACCCTCAGTTAAATAGCTTTTTAAAAGTATTTTTATGTATCACTAGCAATTCAATTAAACCCACATTATTGTGTAAGAGTTCAAAAAAGAGTTCAAGATTCCGATAGATGGTTGGGTTTTTTAAGGTTTAGCTGTAAGGTTGTTATAAGGTAAAGGTTTAAGGTAAGATAAGGTGTGGTAAGGTTTGGCAAGGTTGTAAGGTTTTGTAAAGGTTTGCAGATAAAATGCCTGCTGGAACTTAACTGTCTGTGTGTCCTGTTCCTTTTAACTCAACAGGTGCGTTCGTTGCTTTTTAACAAAATTTCTACATATGAAAATAATGAGTGCTTATTCCAAAAGCTCTGCTGAAAAAAAAAAAAAAAAAAAAACAAACCGCATAGTTTTTGACAACAATAACAGAAAAGACGGACAACAAAGTTTTGAAAAGGGAATTTTATACAAAAGAAACGAGAAGGAAATGGATAGAAAAGATAAAGTGTTGCAAATTTTAGTGCAGAATTCCTACTGAAGATCAAATAGTAGTTTGACAAAAGGATGATTTCACTTTTTGGAGCCGAACTGTCTGGGATTACTTCTCCCTTCTCCACTACGGCTAAATCAAATCCGCACCTGGTCAGCTTGATTTTTTTTTCTTAGAAATAAAGTTTTACAGGTTGTTAAAAGAATGATATCATCAAATTTTTTACATAAAGGAAATGACAATAAGAAATAAAAAAATGAAGGGAATTAATAATAAATTTGCAATATAAGGGATAAATTAAGACATTTGCAATATAAAGAGAATGACAATAAAATTTTCAATATACTGGGGAAATATTTTTACGGGTGGTGGCTTTAGTGGGTAAAACACTAAAACTGCCATTAAGAGTCATTCGTAGTCAGATTAGTTCCATTGTTAGAAATAAATCTTTATACATTATTCCTAAAAATTCGATAATAAACTAAAAAGAAATTCCAAGAAAAGCAATATTGTATCTTATTTAACGGTTGTTTTTTTTAACAATAAGAATTAAAATGAACACAAAAATCTATTACACAGAATTCATTTATTTTAATTAATTTTTCATTTACTAGTGTCAATGTTTTGGCTTGGTCATTAATTTGAAAGTTTTTTTTAAGTTGGATTTTATAATGATTCACCGGGATTTGGTGGTTGTAAAAATTATTTTTATCATTCTGTAGTGTTTACCAGGAATAAACAGACTTAGTTTGATCCATCAAAGCTTTTCTTTTTTTTTTTTTTATATTCTTTTATAATTTTTTTTAGTTGGATTTTATAATGATTCACCGGGATTTGGTGGTTGTAAAAATTATTTTTTATCATTCTGTAGTGTTTACCAGGAATAAACAGACTTAGTTTGATCCAACAAAGCTTTTCTTTTTTTTTTTTTTTAATTTTTTTTTTTTTTGTTAGACGAATCGTTGCGTCAAACTTTTTTCAAAGCTTTTATCCATTTGCTTTTCGATTTCCAAATCTGGAACGTTCAACTTCTTGAAGAAGGACCTCCAAGGTTTTCCTAATTCGTTCATGAAAAATTCAGTTTATGCCATAAGATTCCAAGTAAGAATGGTAGCCAAAGAAGACTAACAGTTTCCGTTAATTTTTTTTTTGTAAATTTCTATCGTGAATCTTGAATAGGAGTCGATGGTCTCGATGAAGAAGACTGAGTAATGTTGTTTTTCTGGTCAAATTGATCGATCATTCGTCGAAATCGAATATTACTATTTGTGTACTTATCCATCAACACTTTGAGTTGGGCAGTATCAGTTATGGTATTTTTATCAAGCAATATACGAAATAGTTGGATAGGATATATGATAGATTCCCTTCGATTATTGGAAATATCACTTGAATGAATGAATTTCATATTTTCAAAGTCTTCAGGTGACATAGCTTCCGCTACTTGTATGAGGAGATCTCTAAACGGATTGACGGGTACTGGGATGTTTTCGTTTCTTTCTAAAGTCGTAGAAGTGGTATTTGAGGACGACGCTACAGACTATTTAAATTCTGTTATCCTTCTTAGAACTCTCTCATTTTCATCTGTGCATATATTGACTATATTTTCCAGTTCATCAATCATATCAATGTCTATTATTCCTTTACCTATCAATGTATGCAGTAGACCAATATTTGACTCTTTCTCCTTCTCGTTCTTCGAAAGGATTCCATCATATCAGAATTTTATATTTATTATGTCTCGATCGTTCATATTTTCAGCAAGGTACACGAGAAGATCATGAAATTCAGAAGAGATATTTTTTTCCGCCATTATTTACTGCTTGAAACAAGGAAGTTTTAAAAGTGAAACTTTCTTTTCACTCAAGTTTCTCAATTTTTTGTATCCAACTTTTCGTACACCATAAAAATACTAAATTTTCACAAAATTCACTAGAGTCGAAAGTGACAAAAAGTCAGTAAAAAAAACAAAAAACGATTTTTCATATCAATAATTAGAATATTATTTGATTCTTATTGTATATTTTATTACTACAAATTCTCAAATGGTACATAGACACCTGAAGTAGTGCAAACGGTTAGACTAGCAAATCTACACAAATGAGTTCAAGTCTCACTGAGCGCCCCATTCATTTAGTCTTGTGCCACATCGAAGCAAAGAGCTTCGAAAATTACTCCTTAAATGGCACATTCGTAAATCGGAAGAGTTTAAAACTTAATGAGGCCAGCTTTCCAAGCAGCACCTACCCCTAAAAGGCTAAGGGTTCATGAGACTGTTACTCAGCACTTTAACAGCCCTCCACCACAAAAAAAAAAAAAAAATGCTGACAGAGGTGAAATATTATGGAGATACGTCACGAGAGGCTTGCTTCCACAATAAACAGGTTAAAGGATTATATTTCTTACAAAAAAATAACACAATAAACACATCTTTAAAGAAAACAACGACACACTAAGGGAGATAACTCATACCTTCTTTAGCCACAAGATAACCAGCGTAACGAGTGTCAATTTAAATTCCAATATTAGATCAGGAATAAAAGTTACTCGTGCGTCCAATAAACTGTCTATTTATATAGAGATAAAATATATATATATATAAAACATGCAATTTAAAATTCACTTTACACGAAAGAAAGCACATACAGCTAAAATTATTGCATTTTAGTGTTCATTTGAATGACCGACCGTTTAGACAGTAGTCTCTAAAAAAGATTTGGGCCGAAAACAACGAACAAAGCAGACGAACGGATACAAAGAAATAAGGGAATTCGTTAGAATTGAAAAATAAAAGTCTTACATGTTCAATAAAGTCGTTTAAAAAAAATGAAGTCTTCGTGACAGCCCTAGTCGATAGGGCAACTTCTTTTTATCTCTTTCATAGGCAACAAAAATGGGTAATTTTTATTTTATATGCTTCAGTAAAAAACTTTTCATATCTTAGGTGTAAGCAAATGGCTAAAATTTCAGTGGAAAATTTTCTATGCTGAAAGAATATAAGAATTTGTTTTGTGATGAGAAAAATTTTTTAAAATATAAAAATCATATTGAAAAATCAAGCCCCAATTTTTTTCCTTGATGAAATACGAGTCATTTTATTGCAAAATTCACCTTATTTATTGAATAAGCCACATCAGTGGCAACAAAGAATGCTGCTCATCTTGATATTTTCTCTAAAAGTAGTGAAACAAAAATTGGCTACAATCTGGTGACATGAAAGTGACAAGAAGTGGTTTTTTCCTATACTGGTGTAGTGGAAGGGAAATTTTGTATTTTGGTTTGGCGCGCAATTTAATTCGACGCATAATTTCACCCAATCAGGATGACTTATCCTATTCACCCCAGACCTCCTTTTCCCGGACAGCAGCAAATTCGGTAAGCTGCCAAACACACTCTTTTTAGCGGGACAATGCCGCCAAGTGCTGCAGACGTCTCACTGCGGCTCTAGAATAGCAGCAGCAGCAGCATGGACACATGAGGGAACCTATCTAATTTATGGATTTCTTACAAGAAATCCCAGTTGAATATAAATTAGATACATTCAACATGCCTCGCACAGGCACGACTTTATGTCACCCTCCAAATTGACTATGTCAATGCGATGCTTTTATTCCGTTCTCGACACCTAGCTATCAATTCACCTCTGGGCCACTTTAACGGAGACCAACTCACGCTTCTCTACCAGACGCACAAAAACCACGGTGACTCCAAAGTTCATTTTCCTCCAACTGCAACATGGCTTTCGCTAAACTACAGCGAACACAACCCCTCGCACGTCCAACGACACATGCTGCCATCTCAGCCTTCTCATAAATCCATTTTGTCTCCTTACCGTCTTTTTACTCAGAACCTTTCCACGAGTCCTGCAGCACAAACCCAAACTACATTTTCCATGCTGCAAATAAAATCCATTCCTAAAAACACATAACAACTATCGCCATCTTACTTCTTTATCCCTTCCTTTCATTTCTTACAACCTAGCGAGAGACCTTACAAACTTAGTGAGGAAACAACTCAACGTAAACACACAAGTACGTTACAACTTTTCCTCGCTAAAAACCAATAACACAACTTCCTTCTCGCTAACAACAAAAATCAGCGCTAAACTGGCATGCAACTTGTTCTCCACCTTATCCAAAGTAAACAAATTCATGTGAAAGAAACCTGCTCAATTGCTGATTGTCTGTGTCAAAATGAAAGTCGCATTTAAAAATGATTTTTTCCCCATCTACTTTTTTGTAATTAGCTTTATTTTATTATCTTTTTAAGATAAAGAATGATTTCTATTATTTAATTGTGCCTCTCCACAGAAGAAGGTAGGATTTGATCCCTGGTCAATTCTTTTTAAATAGAGGCCTATAGGATTTTATATCCTATATTTTACAATGTGTAGGTAAAGCACAAATGACTAAGAAACACACTGATATAAAGCCGATCAAAATCACTAAAACAAAATCTTTAGTACAACTCAATAAAAAATTTGGATTCAAAATTAAATAAGTGGTTTCTGGAATTTTACTGGACAGGATAGTTACCTGCTGAGCTTTCACCGACATCCACACAGTTAAAGGCCAAACAAACTTGCAGCTGAGACGATTTCCTGTGCAGAAATAAAAACTTTAGTTTGAAGCCGGTCATGTGATAAGGAGATCTATCTCTTCACACTTTTTGACAGCAACTAAAACACACAGCCAGTGATCAGGTCATTTAAGAGGTGGACAAAATTCCTCCATTGTAATGAAAACACACACTGGCGGTTACATCAATATATTAACACCGACCAAAATTCCATTTTTATGTTAAATCTGATTGAGGTAATTCCATATCTCCAGTCACACATTCAAGTCATCAGTCAAATATACAATCCGCTAAGATGTGCTTAACTCCCACATACACATGCACATACACAGTGGTGTATATTATATGAAATTAAATTCTTATCAAGAACATTGATGAAGTTTTGGACTTGAGGTTTCTTATGACCATAACACAGCAAAGCAGTAAAAAAGAAAACAAAAAACAAACAAACAAAAAAAAAGAATAACTTTTGAAAATACAAATGTTAATATGTATATAAATGTTTAATCATTTGAATCTGGTTTTCTTCTTGTCTACAAAAATCATTTCTTTATGTTGTTTTTATAAATTTATGTTGTATTTATGGACAAGATACCCAAATATACTTTTTCTTTTTGAATCCATGCAGACTGACCCTTCAGGCCCTCATATGCAGGAATATAACAGATGCTGGTACCAAAAATTATTTAGCATCATTGTCATTCCTCTTTTGAGACACAGTAGGTATAAATAAATCTGTTCTTCTGCCTTTTATCATTAATAGATTGATTTTAACTGCATGTCAACCCCTCTAGGTTTATTTTATGCCTACAGGTCGGAGAATTGTGTTCTTTGAACATTTATGCCTATATATTTGATGTAGTTCTTTTCAGAGAGTTTTTTTTTTACTCTCAGCTATATGATATCAAGTATTTCTGTCAAATACAAATAGAATTAAATTTTGTGTCTTTATTTTTTTCAAAGCCGGACGCATGTGGGCTATGGCCCTGTGACCGGATCTACCTTAAAAACTGCCTTGTGGCAAATTTGTACACTTGGTGGGGCATAGGATAAATACAGAGCCATATTCAGTTTTTACACAGAACTGGTCGGGTGTGTTCTGGCTTGGCTGGCTGATGGTCAGTCGAGGTGCACCTTCACCGGCATCCTCGAGCCTCAAGGGACTGTCCCTCTAGGCTATTTCCCTCTTTGGAGGGGTTAGGTTTACCGCCTGGTGCCTGAGGTACCCCTTTTTAGGGGAATGCCGACAGGGCTCGAGGCATTTTTGAAGCTGCCTCGGGTGTCTGGGCTACGGACCCACCTTAAGAAAGGCCTTATTCCATACTTGCTCGTTTGGTGGGGCGCATGACAAATAGCGCAGCTATATTTTGTTTTTAAATGGATCTGGTCAGGTGTGTCCTGGCTCGGCTGGCACTCGGTTAAAGTGCACCTTGACTGGTATCCTTGAACCTCAGGAGGCCGCCCCCAGGCTCTAACCCTCCTTGATGGGGGGTTGGGTCTATTGCCTGATGCCTGAGGCGCCCCTCTTTAGGAGAATGCTAACAGGGCTCGAGGGATTTTGGAGCCGTAGGGGACGCCTGGGCTGTGGCCTTGCATTCGGACCCACCTAAAATAAGGACTTGTGCCACACTCGTCCGGTTGTTGGGACGGTTGACAAATACCAGTTATATTATGTTTTGTTGATTGCCCAGTTGGCTGGGGCTGTAGAATACACTGACGGTACCTCTGCGGAGGGGTATTACCCACCTCCCAATGAGTGTCCTGGATATGAAACTAAACAATCTGATAGTGTGGTTCCAGTAATACTGAGGCTTTGGGGAATACGGAGCACCTCTTCATTGCCATTGCTCCCAGGTCCACTCTGACCTGGCATGGTAGCACCTGATAGGGCTCTATCTATAGGTCAAATGGAACTACTGGCATACTTATGCTAAACTGAATTGTTTGACTAAACTGAATAGCTTGAAATAGAAATGTTTTTGACAATTAAATTGTACTTACATTTAAACTGCGTTCTTATGCTAAATTGAATTAATTGAAATAGAACTGTTTTTTGACATTGAAACTGTACTTACACTAAACTGAATTGTTTAACATAGAACTCTTCTGACATTTAACTGTTTGTAAACAAAATCTGTACTTACACTAAACTGAATTAGCTGAATTAGAACTGCTTGACTAAACTGAATAGCTCGAAATAGAAATGTTTTTCACAATTAAACTGTACTTACATTTAAACTGCGTGCTTATGCTAAACTGAATTATTTGAAATTGAATTGTTTTTGACAGTGAAACTGTACTAACACTAAACTGAATTGTTATATATAACTGCTTGAATAAACTGAATAGTTTGAAATAATGTTTTTAACAAACTGTACTCAAGCTAAACTGAATCGTTTGAAATAGAACTGAATATTTACATAATAATGGATTTGGCATTAAATAACCTACAAAGGTTGATATGCCATAAAACCAAACCAAACCTGTTTTGTTGAATAGAGCTTAGTGCATTTACAGTTGTTCTGAGTTCTGTTTTATTTTACAACAGCTGGTACCAAAAATAATTTAGCATCATTGTCATTCTTCTTTTGAGACACAGTAGGTATGAATAAATCTGTTCTTCCTCCTTTTAACATTAATAGATTTATTTTAAATGTATGTCAATCCCTCTAGATTTATTTTATGCCTACATGTCAGAGAATTGTGTTCTTAGTATATTTATATTTTTTGTGTTGTTGTTTTAAGAGTTTTTTTATACTTAGCTATATGATATCTAGTATTCCTGTCTAAAACAAATCATTTTTAAAGAGATCTATTTGACTTGTAGATGGGACCCCGGGTCAGAATGGACCTTGGAGTAATGGCAGTGAAGAGGTACAACACACTCCCCAGCTATGTTGAACTGAAGCCTCACTATCAGATTAAGTTTAGAGTTATAATCAACTAGGACACCACCTTTTTTTTCTTGGGTCAACGATTAGGTCCTACCCCTATACAGTGGGCACACATTATATTCAAAGCCTCATCGATAGGGTGGTCTCTTTTTAGACGAATTTATATGTTTTAATTAAATGCCCTCTAACTGTGATACTAAGATCATTTGTTTCATTTCGCCCAGCATGAGAGCAGTGACTGGTCTTACATAAAACAAAAGAAAACACAAAAACTGTACTTTCTTTTATATACACACAAGAGTTGTGTCCCTTGGTTTTCATAGAATAGATATGTTTTCAAGTAACAAGTCCCTTGTTAAATTTGCTGAGGTAGAGGCACGTTCACCGAACACATGCTTTTGTTTTCAGTTATCCCTTACAACCTACTTGAAAATAACAGTTTAGTTGGTCCTCGACCTAATATTGAAAGTTACATTTATCAAACTGCAAAAAACATAAATAAATAATAAATAATGCCTTCCATTGCTGCTTGGTTAGCTTACGTTTTTGTAGCCGTCGGTATCATTCAACATTGGCTAAAACAAAAGGAATATATCTTTTCACATGATGTTATCGCAGCAATTGCAAACAAGCACATTCCCAAAGCAGGTGAGATTGTTATTCTTATTAATATTATTTTGGTAAACTTTTAGCCTTTAACCCATCAGATTTTAGCGAAAACTAAAAATCAGATTTTACATTTTTTTTTTTTTGACGAATACATGTAAACAGCCTGAAAAAAATATATCATATCTTGTCGGCAGTAATGCTTGCTGCATTCGCGAAAAAACGTAGAATCTGATTTTTAGTTTTCACTAAAATCCGATGGGTTAAAGGCTAAAAATTTACCATTATTTTCAATAAACAAATATTTTTCCTTCGAACAGGGTCAGATCTACTATGAAAGTAAGTTTCAGGGTCCCTAATCTAGGTGGGCCAGCAGAAGTTATATTATTCTAATCAACTTTAAAAGTTTGGAGCTACTGTATAAGAAAGTGTGTTTAGAAAATAATAATTCAATATAAATGAATACTTAAAAAAAAATAAAGGTTATTAAAGGTGTATATCTTTCCATAAGAGTTTAAGCTTCCCCCACCTACTCTCAAATGTAGGTTCACCACTGCCTTCAAACACTAAGGCCTATTAAGAGTCTTTTTGAGATGTTTATAATTAAAATGTCAAAGCCGTTCGGATTTTCATTTTTTTAAATCTTAAATATTTTACTCCAGACTAGCATAGTTTACATTGGTCTTTGTGATCCTATGACCAGCATAGTCCATCAGCGAACGAGTCCTGGTTCTTAAGCAACCTCCCACTTTCCAAACCCGCAATTTAAAATAACCTTATTGTAATATATTGCGTCGATGCATGTATTAAGGACAAGAGTGATATTCCGACTACATTCACGTTTATTAAAAGAGCGGGACAAAAGGTGTATTTACTTACTGAAGGCTTGAGAAAAAAAGAAAAGAGAACCTCCGTTTCTATCTCTGGATTGACCTCATGGAAAAGTTCTACTCACGGGGAATAACTTGTTATGACTATACACTTGTGTCCGTGATACTGCTTGACTCATTTGACCCACATTGCACTTAGTGGGTCACTGACCAGCAGGGTTCGAGTCTCGGCTAGTTCCCGACCTTCCCCTCCCCTTTATCCCCACTTTAATCGGCCTTTGGGCTTTTGACTTTGTGTCAAGTCCTGTCTGGTGGAAGGCAGCGACAAATACAATCATACACTTGTGTCAAGTCCCGTCTGATGTAGGAAAGCAAGACAAATACCATTTTAAATCAAATTGACAAGCCATTCCAACTTTCATTTTTAAAATCTTAAATATTTTACCCCAGCTCCCCGTTAAATAATACCACTATTGTTTTTCGACAAAGACTGCTTTTGCATTAAATAATCCATGAAGCTTGATATGCCATTAAACGAAGCAACAAAACAAATATTTTTATTGTGTCCATACATGAGCCAATCATGATTAAGGAATTTCAAACACCTTGTTCGTCCAGGAGTTGGTTATATGAAGCATCTTAGCCATAATTTGTGGAGGTTATTAAAAAATGTTTCAGGGATTTTTACTGTGTCTTGTTGCAAATATTGAAAGAAGAGAAAAATCAAAGACACAAGGGAAATATGAGAATTTTTTTAATGAACCATATAAAATAAAAATTACCCATTTTTGCTGGCCATGAAAAAAATTGGAAAAAAAAAATTGCTGTCCTGCCGACTAGTGCTCTATTTAAGTATTGGGGTAAGATTTTCCTCCCTCCCTCCAACTAGGTATGACACAAAGCTGCATCTGATGGTTAAGCTCTAGTCCAGTAGCTTTGAAGAATGTGAAGGACCTCTTCATTGGCATTCATTTTTTAACCCACCCGATTCACGAATGAACCATTTTAAGTATTTGTCGGGGATATTGTGAGATGTGTCGAATGTATAAAACAAAGTTTGGAGGTAGTACGAGTTCCTCGCAAATAATTTCCCTAACAAAACAAAACCAAAACCTGAATAACTTTTCAGCTGGAATAATTTGCCAAGGAACTCACAATGTTATTGTTATTGTTTTCGCCAATGTGGTTGTTGTTGTTGTTGTTTTCGCTCGCTTGTCCAGTGTTTAATTTCTGTAGTTGTACTTTTCCCTTTGTTTGTCTTTGGTGTAAGGAGAAGTGGGAATATGTCTTTGTTGGACTGCCTGACGCCTCTCAGGTTTTGGTGGAGTAAAGGAACAGTTCAGTAGTTTAGCTTCATTCTGCCATCACCGACGATGTATTTGTCATACACCCAACCAGCGTACGAGTATGGCATAAGGCCGTTTTGAAGGTGGGTCCAGTCTCAGGGCCGTAGCCCAGAGGCGTCCGGTAGTTCGAAAAATGCCTCGGGCCCCGTCGGCATTCCCATTTTCGGGGCGCCTCAGGCACCAGGCGATAAACCTAACCCATCCGAGGAGGGTTAAAGCCTGGGGGTGGGGATGGCCCCTGAAGCTAGAGGTATATCCAGTGATAAGACACACAGCGACGATTTGTAGAATTAGTTCATCGCTTTTCTTTTTATAAAAGTGGATCAAAACGGGTATGAATGTTTTTGATGGGGAAATACTTGATTGGTTTAAAAATCTATGGGCGCGAATTTCGTGTACGTGGTTTTGGTCCTTTTTTTCTAGAATGTTTTAAAGTTTGTTGATTGGTTTAAAAATGTGGATGTATTTTGTGTATGTATATAATATTTACGTTTCGTATTCTTAATAATAAAATATGAATTAATATTAATTATTGATAAAAAAAAATCGTTTTTTGACGGACGTTTTCGTCACTTTCTACTCTAGTGAATTTTATGAAAATTTAGTATTTTATGGTGTACGAAAAGTTGGATACAAAAAATTGAGAAACTTGAGTGAAAAGAAGGTTTCACTTTTAAAACTTCCTTATTTCAAGCAGTAAATAATGGCGGAAAAAAAAATCTCTTCCGAATTTAGCGATCTTCTCGTGTACCTTGCTGAAAATATGATCGATCGAGACATAATAAATATAAAATTCCGATACGATGGAATCCTTTCGAAGATCCAGCTGGAGAAAAAGGATAATATTGATCTACTGTATGCATTGAAAGAAAAAGAAATAATAGACATTGATAAGATTGACGAACTGGAAAACATAGTCAAAATATGCACAGATAAAAATGAGAGGCTTCTAAGAAGGATAACAGAATTTAAGCAGTCTGTAGTGTCGTCCTCAAATACCACTTCGTCGACTTTAGAAAAAAACGAAAAAATCCCAACACTCGTCAATCCGTTTAGAGATCTTCTCATACAAGTAGGTGAAAATATGCAGAAATACGACTTTAAAAAAATGAAACACCTATTTTCTGATCATCCTTCTCCCAATCGAATGGACGGTTTCGAATATCCTATCGAACTATTTGAGATTTTGCTTTCTGAAAAGATCATAACTAATACTGACCAACTCAAAGAGTTTGTGGAAAAGTACACGAATAATAAAAAAAAATTGCTAAAAATGATCAGTAAATATGAACAGGAAATCAAAATTACTCAAGCTTCTTCAAAGATTACGTTTCCTGTTCAAGATTTACAAGAGAAATTATCACAAGTAAATGTTACGGAAAATGTTCCTCAATCTTCAGCCACAACTCGTACTGACAATGTAGAAGAGAAATTTACAAACAATAATTCCATGGACAGTGTTGCTCAATCTTCTTCGGTCACCACTGATACTGGAAATGTAGAAGAGAAATTTACAAAGGAAAATTTCCCAGAAAATTCTCCTCAATCCTCTTCGGTCAACACCGATACTGGAAATGTAGAAGAGAAATTTACAAAGGAAAATTTCCCAGAAAATTCTCCTCAATCCTCTTCGGTCAACACTGATACTGGAAATGTAGAAGAGAAATTTACAAAGGAAAATTACCCAGAAAATTCTCCTCAATCCTCTTCGGTCAACACTGATACTGGAAATGTAGAAGAGAAATTTACAAAGGAAAATTTCCCAGATAATTCTCCTCAATCCTCTTCGGTCAACACTGATACTGGAAATGTAGAAGAGAAATTTACAAAGGAAAATTTCCCAGAAAATTCTCCTCAATCCTCTTCGGTCAACACTGATACTGGAAATGTAGAAGAGAAATTTACAAAGGAAAATTTCCCAGAAAATTCTCCTCAATCCTCTTCGGTCAACACTGATACTGGAAATATAGAAGAGAAATTTACAAAGGAAAATTTCCCAGAAAATTCTCCTCAATCCTCTTCGGTCAACACTGATACTGGAAATATAGAAGAGAAATTTACAAAGGAAAATTTCCCAGAAAATTCTCCTCAATCCTCTTCGGTCAACACTGATACTGGAAATGTAGAAGAGAAATTTACAAAGGAAAATTTCCCAGAAAATTCTCCTCAATCCTCTTCGGTCAACACTGATACTGAAAATGTAGAAGAGAAATTTACCAAAAAAAATGCCACGGACAATGTTCCTCGATCTTTTTGGGCCACAACTCATCTTGCAAATTTACAAGTGAAATTTACAAAGGAAAATTTCACTCAATCTTCTTCGGTAACAAATTATAGTGGAAATGTAGAAGAGAAATTTACAAAGGAAAATATCAAAGAAAGTTATCCTCAATCTTCGTTGACCCCCACTCTTACTGGAAATGTAGAAGAGAAATTTACAAAGGAAAATATCAAAGAAAGTTATCCTCAATCTTCGTTGACCCCCACTCTTACTGGAAATGTAGAAGAGAAATTTACAAAGGAAAATATCACAGAAAGTTATCCTCAATCTTCTTTGACCCCCACTCTTACTGGAAATGTAGAAGAGAAATTTACAAAGGAAAATATCACAGAAAGTTATCCTCAATCTTCGTTGACCCCCACTCTTACTGGGAATGTAGAAGAGAAATTTACTAAGAAAATTTCACAGAAAGTTATCCTCAATCTTCTTTGACCCCCACTCTTACTGGAAATGTAGAAGAGAAATTTACAAAGGAAAATATCACAGAAAGTTATCCTCAATCTTCTTTGACCCCCACTCTTACTGGAAATGTAGAAGAGAAATTTACAAAGGAAAATATCACAGAAAGTTATCCTCAATCTTCGTTGACCCCCACTCTTACTGGAAATGTAGAAGAGAAATTTACTAAGAAA
The DNA here is from genome assembly GCA_963585895.1 of Sepioteuthis lessoniana. Classification (NCBI taxonomy): domain Eukaryota; kingdom Metazoa; phylum Mollusca; class Cephalopoda; order Myopsida; family Loliginidae; genus Sepioteuthis; species Sepioteuthis lessoniana. The sequence goes on from OY757929.1 coordinate 86,519,707, forward strand.
ATTTCACAGAAAGTTATCCTCAATCTTCTTTGACCCCCACTCTTACTGGAAAATTTAGAAGAGAAATTTACAAAGGAAAATTTCACGGAAAATTCTCCTCAATCTTCTTCGGTCACCATTCATACTGGAAATGTAGAAGAAAAATTTACAAACGAAAATGTCACGTACAATGTTCCTCAACAATGTCTAAACTTCCGCTAAGTTTCTCTTTGTAAGACATAGATGTTTGTCTTTTTTTTTTTAGTTATAAAACTCTTAAATAAGACACAATATTGTTTTTCTTGGAATTTCTTCTTAGTTTATTGTTTTAATTTTTAGGAATAGTTTTCACGTAGCAATAACCACGCCACGAAACATCCTTATTAGCTATGGCATCGCCTCTGCGCAAAGTTATTTTTCGAAATAGAGCCTATAAAACAAAACATACATCTTTTTAAATGTTTTATTTTCGATATGTTTATAAAATTAATTAACAACCATTGGTAAAACTATTTTACTTCCTGGCACAAAATGGGATTTTTTTAATTCAATGTCAAAACTTTGATAAATCTTATTCTTAAAATGAAAAATAATTTATCCAGTTGTTGTTTATTATTATTATTGTGTTTGTTTTTTTTTTTCATTTCTTTCTCTACCTGCTAATTTTGTCTGTTCTCCCCTCACTGTTTTCTTCTCACACCCCCGACCGCGCACTGCTGCTTGCCTCTCGCCTCCTACCGCTCCTCTTTTAATTCATGTTCTCTTTATCTTCTCTCAGATTATATAATCTGAATGTCTGTCGTTCATTATTTATTATCCCTTTTGATTGGTCTTGGTCTCACTTTATGAGCTAAAAAAATTTCGCGAATAATCTTAAAAATCAAAACAAAATGGAAGACAGATAATTAATATCTATTTGATAAACAAAGAGAATGTCAGGGAGCTAAATAGACTGACAGAGAGACTGAGATACTCTATATCTATTGGATAGACTTATCGAATGTGATAACTAGTATCTATTAATATGTTTGATAGACTTTGTCATTAATGTTATTGATAGAACCCTGCTTCAGTTTAATTCCATGATAAATCAATTAATTTCAAAACTAACAAAAATTTCTTCTGAATGGAAAGCAAAAATTATTTGCCATAAATTTTCGAACCTAATTACGTAAAGAAAAATTTGCAATGTTTCTTACTACATTTTTAACAATTAATAAAAGATAATAAGCAAAAAAAAAAAAAAAAAGAAGCAATATAGCTGGACGAAGCAGCAAATTACATTCCTAATGGAAATAATAATTTTTCATTAAACTGTAATTTGCAACATTTTACAGTCTTTATAATTTAGTTTGGTTTTATGGAATATCAACCATCGTAGGTTATTAAATGTCAAATCCTGTTTATACATATGTAATATATATGATTACATATAGTTAAAAAAGCAGTTCTATTCAAAATGGATCAATTCAGCATAAGTCAACAAATTTCAATGTTTCCATGTATTGCAATGTATCACTAACAATTCAATTAAACATTAGTCATTTGTTTACACATTGTTAAAAGTAAAAACAGCTCTAGTTCAAACAATTCAATTTAGCATAAGTCAACAAATTTCAAATGTTCCAAGTATTGCTATGTATCACTAACAACTCAATAAAGCATTTGTCATTTGTTTACCGACAGTTAAATGTAAAAACAGTTCTATTTCAAACAATTCAATTTACGATAAGTCAACAAATTTCAAATATTCCAAGTATTGCTATGTATCACTAACAATTAAATTGAACATTAGTCATTTTTTAACACACAGTTGGATGTAAAGACTGTTCTATTTCAAACAATTCAGTTTAGCATAAGTCAACAAATTTCAAATGTTCCGTGAAATTTTCCTTTGTATCTCTTGCTCTTGGATTTTTTGTCTTACTCCTTAGAAATGGATACACATTTCACGTAGGTAAATTAATGTTTATTCCTCATACCATCACTGTGCTGGAATATGACGCAAGATCTGTTTTTTGTGAAGACACTGCCGTAGGTAAGCTACTCGTAACGTGTTGCCCAAATATTTCAGCTCTGTTGGCATTTTTCTTTTGGGATAGGTCAGGTGCTGAGTAACCCTCTCTATGAGCCCTTTTAGACTAGCGGCTAGGTGCTGCTTGTGGAGCTACAGACCTCATTAATTTTTAAACTCACCTGATTCATGAATGTGCCATTTCAGTATTGATATTCTAAGTAATTATTCATTAAAAAATCGTTTTTTTAAGCAGATGTTTTTTTCACTTTTGACTAGTGAATTTTATGAAAATTTAATATTTTTGTGATATAAGAAAATTTGTATATTAAAATTCAAAAATTTGATTGAAAGTTTTACTTCCTTGTTGCAAGCAGTAAATAATGGTGAAAAATAATCTTTCTACCAAATTTCAACATCTTCTTATATCCCTTGCTAAATTTATGACTGAACAAAACACACTAAATGCAAAATTCTGATACAATGGAATCACTTTGAAGGATCCACTGTATCAAATGTATAATACTAATGCAAGAATTACAAAATCAAGGAAAAATAGATATTGATAAGATTAATAAACTGGAAATGTTGATCAAAATATGCATGGATGAAAATACTTTCTTAGAAATATAGAAACATTCAAACATTGTGTAGAGTCATCCTTAAATACCACTTCTACTTCAGAAGAAAGGAAGGAATCCCAGCACTCATCAAACTGTTTGAAAATATTTTATCAGCAAATAGAGATTTTAAAATCAAATTTAGAGATCTCATGTTACTCAGTTTACTTTGGCTATCACTCTTACTTGGAATCTTAAGGAAGAATCTGAATTCTTCATCAACAAATTAGGAAAAACTTGGAGGTCCTTCTTAAATCAGTTGAACATTCCAGATTTGGAAATAGAAAATCAACTGAATCAGAATCCCTATGATATAAAAGAAAACATTCAAAGCTGTCTTCACTCCTGGTTTTCAGAATTAACATCTGATCAAACCGATGAAAAAATAAGAGAGTCTTGGATAAAAGCTTTGAAATAATTTGGACACATTGATTTGTCTTTGGCAATGGAATTGTTAAAAAAAAACTTACTGAATAATTGATTGAACAAGAAAAACTGATTGATCAAATAGTGTCTCTTAATTTCTGGTTCAGACAAGAGCATTATCCCAGGACCAATAAATGCATTGATCCCATAAACTTTTGTATATATAACTGGAGTTATTGAAAGACAAATGAGAAAAAAAAAATTAACAGGCTGCTGTCTGGGTGATGGCTTAAACCAAAATGAATAAAACACATCTTTGCACAGTTTGTCTCTGCACATCCATCCGGTTGAAATGAGAAAATAGATTTACAATTAAAAAGGTTCTATTTTTCAATCCATCATGAACTTTCCGTCAAAAGTTTTTCAGAGGAAGTTCAATAAAGTTAGTTGACTCTGAAGAATTCGAGCAGACAGAACTGTCATTGCACAGTTTGTCTCTGCACATCCAGTTGAAATGAGAAAATAGATTTAAAATTAAAAAGGTCCTTTTTTTCAACCAATCATGAACTTTCCGCAAAAAGGTTTTCAGAGGCAATTCAATCTCAGATGTGGCTATAGAATGATCAACAGAAGTTCAATAAAGTTAGTTGACTCCTAGGAATTTGAGCAGACAGAACTGTTACATTTTGGACAAGATCAAAGACTGTTGATGCGCCATACCAATCCAAAGCACAGACAACAAGTCCAGCATTTCCAACACTAGACCAAAACTACTAATAGCTTACCAACCCATGCCACACCACCCTACCACAAACAACAAAGCTGTCACAGAAGAACAACTTACACTCACTCACCTCTTGACCTTTAATTGGTGGAAGATGAGATGCTGTATCTCTTCTAACATACTGACCTTAATTTATTAAAAAATAAACAAAATTAAATTCATTCCTCTTGTCCATGTCTCTTGTGATTTTTGTTCAGTTTACCTGAGGTTTAAAAAACCTTCTCTTTGACCAGTAACAAGATTGGATCTTGGAAGTGGCTTTAATGACACTTTACGTCTGAATTTAGAGGAACATGGATATAATCAATTTTGGATTCTATACCTAAGTGACACATTTACTAGGTTCTCTGCTGCCAGACTGATTAAAACTGAAATAAATGAAGAAATTATTTGCAATATAGTTTTAATGTGTATATATTTTGGAGTTTCCAAACAGTTTTTGAGTGACAGTAGGAAGGAATTTAACAATGAATCCTACTGAGTGTTCTAAGTAAAATCAACTGGAGGTTGCAGGTTCAATCTTGACTACAGGTGAAAATAACAAGGTATTCTTAATATAACTTAATACTTGTACCCAGTAATGGTTAAAGGAAATAGAACCCTCTACCTCTGTGAATTAAATGAAGGGTTTGATTTGAAGTTTTGTGAAGGTTCATTTCTTGTTGGACTCTTAACTAAATGCATTTTTTATTTTACACTTAGCTATTTACCTTTTCTTATGCATTTAAATAAATGCATTTTTGCACACAGCTAAATGCATTTTTGTTGCACTCTTAGCTAAAGCACTTTGTGTTTCACTCTTAGCTAAGTGTAATTTTTATTGTACATCTAGCTAAAGGCACTTTTTATTGCAAATGTAGCTAAATGTACCTTTCGTTACACACTTCAATAAAAGCACCTTCTGTGGCACACGTCAATAAATTGACCTTTTGTGGCACACGTCAATAAATTCAACTTTCTTGCACACTTCAATAAATTCACCTTTTATTGCACACCTCAATAAATGCACCTTTTATTGCACACCTCAATAAATGCACCTTTTTTGCACACTTCAATAAATGCACCTTTTGTTGCAAATCTCAATAAATGCACCTTTTTTTGCACACTTCAATAAATGCATCTATTGTTACACACTTAGCTACATGTACTTCTTATTGAACTTTTAGCTAAATAAACCCCTTGTTGCACACTTAGATTCATCTTTTGTTCAACACTTAAATAAATGAATCTTTTGTTGCATAGTTAGCTAAATGCACCTTTTGTTGTACATGTAGGGAAATGCACCTTTTGTTGCACTTAAATAAAGGCACATTTTGTTACATATTTAGCTTAATGTACTTAATACACCTTGCTAAATGCACTTTTTATTGCACTCTTAACGAAATACACTTTTTGTTGCACATATAGTTAAATGCACATTTTAATAATCCATTAATATGTACTGAGATAAATTATGAGGTAAATATGAACTGATTGTTTTTAAATCTATTCAAGGATGAATGAGAGTTGCTAACCTGAAAAAATAAACTAAAGTTAAGTTGGCAAACATAGTCAAGAGCAACCAGAAGGCTCTTTTTTCAATAGCTACTACACCAAGGTGTAGGGGAGGGCGCTACTCCTTTCCCTGGATTGTTCAATTTTACCCTTGATATGTACCTTATATAGCTGAGTGTTAAGCAAAGAGTTATCAATTACCATTTTTAAAGTCTTTGGTATGACACAACCTTGGATTGAACCCAGGTCTCCCGGACCACTGGCGAACACTGTACCCACTAGGCCAATGAGCCGGTTTAACTGGTGCTTAAACAGACTAAGCTGTTGGCGACCGTAGTCAAGGGTGACCCGGAGGCTCCCTTTTTGATAGCTACTACGCCAAGGTGTAGGGGAGGGCGCTACTTCTTTCCCTGGATTGCTCCACTTTACCCTTGATCGTTACCTTATAATGCTGAGTGTTAAGCAAGGTAGCATCAAGTAGCATTTTTTGAGTCTTTGGTATGACTCGACCTGGGATTGAACCCAGGTCTCTCGTGACCAAACTTAAACTCTTGACTAACCATATATAATCTTTTCTTTTCCCTCAGATAAAGATCTGGAAGCTTCTATGAACTCTTTGGTTGTTGAACTTCAATCAAAATATCCTGGACATATATTGCCTACGAATGATATACAATGGACTTTTATAAATACTGCTGGTTGGATGGCTAGTATATGTATATTACATGCATCTTTAACAGAGTATGTCGCTCTTTTTGGTACAGCAATGGACACATCTGGACATTCAGGTAAACTTGAGAAAATAAAGTTTGGAAAAAATGTAAAACCATTTATAATTTACACTGACATGGACGTGGTTGTAAAAGACTTGCTCATATAGTTAGTCTTCTCTCTGTATATCAGAAATGTTATCCAAAGGCAAGGGCTAAATATCCAAAGGAATTACCAAACTGCTTTCTGGTTTCTTTTTCCTAGACTGGATACCAATCAAGCCTATAGAATCTAGTCTACTCTTTCATCTATAGCTGGGTTATTACTCTTTTTGATCACAATACTTCTGAAATGGTATCTCTAAAAATCTTTCTCTTGGATATAAAATCTTTAGTTTGTTCTTTTTTTTATTTTTTATTCCTTTGGAGACTTTAATTGACCCCTTCCTTTAGCCTGTCTGTTAAACACGTCTGGTGAGTCTTCATGGCCAAAATGCAATAGTAGGCCCAGTTGTTTTAATGTTTATCATCCATGAACACAAACAGAACAATCATTCATTGATATAGATAAAAAGGAGTATAGTAACTTAAATGTTTTAATTGATAACATTAAATCTTACATTTTTCTTTTTGCAGACGACACAATTTTATTTAAAGAAATAACAGATAAACGTAGAATTCATGAAGGTTTAAATGTGTTGTCAAAAAGTGGCTTTTAAAATTCCATTGAGAAAAATATGTAAATTTAAGAATGGTAAGAAATAAAAATATTGGACTTGACAAATTCTGGAAAACAATGTTAAAAGATCTGTGTATAAAAGACTCATGAGTAATATTTGGCACACATACGAGGGTCATTCAATAAATAAGGTGAATTTTGCCTAAAGATTTGGCAATAGGAAGCATTGTTTACTGTTGCACTTTTCTTTCAGGAAATCAGTAGTCATGGGTCCTTTCATGTCTCAGTAGACAATCAGCATGACCTTTTTTATTGATGCCTGTACCTGGAACTTTTTCCTTACTGGAGAGTCAGTGTGTTTCCACTCCCCAGATTGTCTTTTTGACTCATGTTTATCTTATTATCTATTCCTCTAAAATATGCTTCTGTGTACACATCACACATTCTTCTGTAAATTTCACTTGTTTTGTACTTTTCAGCCACCAAAAATTTGATGACAGACCTCTTTTTAAGCTTGGAGCAGTATTTAATTTGCCACCATTTTGAATAGATTCAAAACAAATATCTTTGTAAGATTCAAATAATTTTTGCTATAAATCAATTCCAAACAATATAGAGTTTATATTTATGGAAATAAAAATTCTGAAAACAAATTTTGTTTTTAAAAAGATTCACCTTATTGATTGACTTGTATATCTATGAAAGACCTAGAATCAATTCACATAAAAAGGATCAGTTTCCAACGAATCATCAAAGTCAAGCTAATGATAAGCCTGCTTAGTACTTGGGTAATTACTTAGTAGCAGTAGGTACTCTAAGCAACTTAAGGGTTGTTTAAATAACATTAATAATAATATGTCACCCAGCATGTCTTTTGCAACTGTTTGTGCTCATTCCCATTAAGTATGCAACCAGCATCGATACATACCCTGTGTGCCAGAGTTCACTGCCACCAGTAGAGCCATTGACCACATACTTAGACAAGGGTGGATTGAAAAGTTTGTAGGCTGGTATCATATCAGCTGTTGATGACTTTTACAATCAATTGGGTCCAAGCATGGCAACACTGATGGAAGAAGTGTGTGGACCGCAAAGAAAACTTTGTTGAAAAATAGACCTCATTTGGTCACATTCCACGAGAGTAATTTGATCAGACTATGAGCTTTTTGGCTGAATTTTGTAATAAGCTTTGTTTGGTCATATTTAACGAGAATATCTTCATCAGCTGATGAACTTTTCAGCCAATCTTTGTTCAAACCATAATTATTAATGTGTATTATTTACTCCTACCTTGGAGTTTTGAAATTTTGAAAAGAATCATCTCTCATGTATAATATACACTCATTTTTTAGAATTAGTGTGAGCTTAATTTAACCTAGGATTGACATTTATTAAATATTTTATCTCGGTTAATATCCATTAAAAATAAGAATTTACATAATTTATTAATATCATTTGCTTTGAAACAAAGAATACAGAGTATCTAGAGCAAGCTTTGCTTAGATATAGCTCACAGGCTTCAGGTGGCTTAAGTGGTCACCCATCTAATTATTAGACAGGCCTTTGCTGCTTAACTTCGGTGATCTAGTGGGAATATCTTCATTCTAAGGTGCCCGTGGTGTAATGGTTATCGTCGTAGGAAATGGACACGGCGACACGAGTTCAAAGCCTGGACCTGACTGATTGCATTTCACATAGCACTAATACCCTTGGGAAAGGTATGAATCCAATTATTCTCCCTCCAGCTATGGGTAAATAGTAGGGCAGACTAGGTTCTTCAGCCTTGGTGAGGCAACTAGTCTAGGAGAAGGAAAACTCTGAATTCAAACCTGTTAAACTCCGCTTAAAAATTGATCTTGTGTCATATCCTTTCTGAGCGGTGGGGTTGGTAAATATGGTGATCTCATGGGAATATCTTCTTTCTGAGCTCATATCAACTCAGATGTAAGAATTTACATATTGTTATTTACTTAGCTTTGTTTAGTTTGGTCCACAAACCTCACGTTGCTTAAACGTTGCAAACATAAGAATTTACATATTGTTTTTTTTAGATATGTTTACATAAAATGTGACAATCTTTTAGTGAAAATAAGCTCACTCTAGAGAAAGCAAAATTGTAAACCAGAATGCATTTCTAGAGGTTTGTAGTCATATAAAACAGAAAGGTACATTACTGTCACGATGTCTATTTTTGACACAGACAAGTGTAGCAGACTACATAGAGTTTAAAAAAATGCTGTGTTTGGTTGGTGATTAAAACTCTTTGTTATATATTAGTTAGTTTGAATCATTTATATAACTTACTTTCACTCGTAATGTCCCGAATTGAATATGGCCAGAACGTGGCCAGAAATTAAGAGTTAATATTAAGGTAACCAAAGTATTTGGAGAATCTGTTTTTTCCTTTTCTTTATCTATTTTTATACAAGAGTGGGATAAAAAGTTGATATAATGATATCATATCTGGTGTTGATGGCATTTTGATTAATTGGATCAAAGTACTGCAACACTGATCGAAAAAATGTCTGGACCATAAGGAGGACTATGTTGAATAATAAACTTCATTTTGTCACATTAAGAGTATCTTCGTGAACTTATCACCTACCCTTGCAACACACTTGAAGATTAGTATTTTGTTTACTTCTCTGCTTCTTCTTATTATTTGAAAGCTGAAACTCTTGGAGTTTTTAAAAAATTTTTTTATTTTTTAGGTTTATATTATGTATGAATAATTAGCGGGTATGAGATTTTTGTTGGAACCCCCTCCTCTGGAAGCTAATGACTATTACAAATACATATTTATAATCAATGACTATTACAAATACATATTTATAATCAATGACTATTACAAATACATATTCATAATCAATGACTATTACAAATATATATTTATAATTAATTATCTATGTCCCATAAATAAAAAAAATAGTTTTTTTTTTATTCTTCCAGTAAGATCCAATTTACATGTGCAAGATTTCCCCCCATGTGAACCCCTATGTTTTAATCACCCTCTGGGGGGCGTATGGATGACTTTGAGAAGCCCTGACTTAGACATTTTCTAAAAAAAAAATGTAACACTCCAGCTCTGGGCTAAATGGTACCACTACTGTTCTTCCACAAAGATGGCTTTGGCATTAAATAGTCCATGAAGGTTGATATGCCATTAAACAAAGAAACCCAAATCAAACCAAAAATATAACAAGTTTTGAAATAAAATTGTAACCAAACAAATATTTTAATAGCTAGAAGATATTCCCTGTTGCAACATAAAATGGAAGAGGATATTACTGTTATAATGTCTATCTTTGACATAGACAGCAATGAAGCAGACTTAAACATTGTTAATCTATCTCTCTCCCTGTCTGATATATATATATATATATATATATATATATATATATGTGTGTGTGGATGAAAAAAAAGTGAAAAACTAAACCATTTTTTATCATTGCCACAAATTTTAATGAAACTTCAATGGCTTAGACAGACATTGGAAGTTTTTATTTTCCTAAATTGTTGTTGTCAAAGTTTCCTTAACTTTAGTGAAAAGTCAGAATTTCATCAAAAGAAATTCTCAGAAATACCAAAAAAATCCGAGATTTCTTAGAATTTTCTTTCCCTTGCTTTAATATCCTAATTTCTGATTAGTCCTTTGTTAATGGCTATTAAGCAGTCATCTGAGTTTGAAAAAAGTCAAATTGTGGCATACAATGATTGCAGACAGTCACTTTGTGATATTCCAATGAATTTAAATTGACATCATTCATCAGTTGATGTTTTCTTAAAATAAATATAAGAAAACTGGAAACTATCATTGAAAATGTCATGGCTACAAGAGAAAAACTAGTGCATCTGAAGTTACAAAAATTCTAAGGGATCATTTTGAACAATAAACAAGGAAAATAATCACTTCCTATGTGTGTCTAAGCCATTGAAATTTCATTAAAATTTGAGGCAGTAATGAAAAACGTTTTTCTCACAGTCTGTTTTCTTTTTTTTTTTTTCGTTTAATACTGTACAGTATTTCGTTTGTGATTTATATTCTTTGTTACACTAATTTGGACCATAGATAAAAAAAACTGACTTTCAGTTATACCACCTGATTATGGCAGTGCACATGTTCTTATTCTGAAATTGCAATGTATACTTATTTATAAAAGAAACGCTAATAGTTAAATTTAATTCCAGGTCGTTATTTTGTTAACATTTCTGATACTCTGCTCAGTGGAAAATTCCATTTGTGGAAAGAAGGAGAATTTCGTACTAAAGCTTTTATGGCCGGTAAGTTGAACTTAATAACCTCCTCTTGTATTACTATTTTTCTTGATCAGTAGCTGTGTCAGTAATTCTGTATGGTTGCACCACTTCGACTCTAATGAAACACTTCAAGTAAAAGCTATATGGGAACTACACAAGAATGCTATGTGCTGTTTTGAACAAATTCTGGAAGCAGCACTCTACAAAATAACAGTTTGTATGGACACTTACTCTCCATCCTACAAACCATCAAAGTATGATCAACAGGACACTGCTGAAGAAGTAAAGACAAACTCATAAGAATCGTTCTTCTATGGAATCTTACACATGGCTGGCTAGCAAACACGTATTTACTGGCTCTGTGTGGATACTGGATTCTGTCAAAAAGACTTATCAATAATGATGATCAATAGGTACTGATGGTGAGAAGGAGTCAAGAGAATCTGTGTTGTTGACATGTCCTGATGGTAGTGATGAATCTCATTTTGTTTTGAAACAAAATTTAAATGGTATTTACAGAAATGGCACGTACATGCAGTTATTTACTAAACTAGGACAAAAATACAACATTTGAAATAAAATTTAAAACAGATATTTCAATAATTGTTATCACTTAGACTATTCGGACTATTGGCTTCATCTACACCATTATACTCAAAAAATTTTAGCCTTCTTGTACCTGGCTATATTTGACAGAATTTGAACAGTCGACCCCTGTTGTTCAAATAAAGAGTTCAATTTGAGATTCTGTGAGGACTCTTGAATTGGGCATGAAGCACATGAAGGAGGCCAAAGGTCATATTGGCTAAAACATTGTGAGTTCAGGTATACCTGGGGTTACATTGTTTTGAGTTAAGTCGTTCCCGATTATACATTGTCTGACAAAATTAAAATCAAGCTCAAGTGATTTTATTCAACTTTACGTCTGTTCCTTACAAATATTGAAGTTGTAATATCACTAGAAAAGTGTTAAAAGCACTGTGAAGATTGCCAAATTGTAAACATCTACATTTATAAGAAGGTATGTATATGTATTCATAAATTTACCAGACTTTTTTTTTCTGTACTATATTAAAAACTAAAATTTGTTTGTTTGTAAGCTTAAAATATATTCTTATTGACCATATATTATTAAAAATGCATTTATAAATAAAATACAAAACTGGGAATGGTTATTTGTGGTCTAGCCTAGAGAGAAGGATGCCATGTTCTATTTTAAACAAATCTTGGAAGCAGCACCCTACAAAACAGCTGTATGACCACTTACTTCCTATCTCACTAACCATTGAAATAAGATGAGTGAGATACACTGGTCACTGCTGGAGAGACAAGGACAAACTCATAAATGATGTTCTTCTATGGACTTTTATAAATGGACATGCTAGTGTTGACCAACCAGCAAAGATTTGTATTCTCCAGCTTTGTGTCATCTTGAAAACTTACCAAGAGGGATAGATGGCTTGAGATAATCATGGGAATCTATGTCAGCAAGCCTTAAAGATGATATATGTATAATGAGTAGGCATATTTTATTAAATATGACCGACAAGGATATAATGCTGACTTTTTTAATTGACCTTTCTTTGTTGGTGAGTGAGATGTCGCAGCTATGGATGAAGGCTGTTTAAAATTGTCCAAAGTCTCTAATAAACGGACAATTTTTAAATTGCCTTCATCCACAGATGTGACATTTCACTTACTAACAAGGAAAGGTCAATATAAAAAAAATTCAACACCAAATAATTGTCTGTCATCTTTAGTAATATATGCCTAAATCTGCTGCCTAAAACACACTCTCTCTTTCTGTATGTTTGTGTGGATATATATATATATATATCCGGGGCAGAGACGGGACTAGTGCTACTCGTGCCGGGCACGACCAATAACTCGGTCAATGTTATTCAAAATGGATTAAAAATCATCCATTAATTCCAAGCAAACATACTTAGTCTGATCTCAATTAAATTACGTATCTATTCAAGTTTCGATAACTAAGTAGCCAAAAGTTCATAAATATATCTGGGAATGATACAACGATGCTGTTTTGAACGGATGGTCTTTGTCCGGCCACCGTCAGATTCATTGAACATTCCATAAAATCGGCTATAATGTTGAACACGTGCAAATCCGTGCCGAGCACTAGACCCATATAATAAAAGTAATGTTAGAGAAATACGCTTTTGGCTGTAGCCAATAGCAAGAGCGACCCTAATACCGTGCTCAAAAATCTTAGCACGTTGTGACTGCTGATAGATGTATTGGGAAGAGGGAGAGGGACCGAGAGAGAGGGAGAGAGAGAGAGAGAGGGGATAGCAGATTAGAGCCGTCGCCGACGTCATCATCATTGCTATGGTAAATGTTGGTTAAACGGCGTGTTTTAATTTGTTTTTTCACTAACAGATCTCTATTTCTTTAATGAATGTTGCATATATTACATTCTGTAACTAAAATTTGTTTATTTGAATAGATTTTCAACAAATAATCTTTATTTTAAGCGAAATTGAAACTACTAGCTGTGTCTGTGTATATTGTCATCAGTTTCTTTATTCTAATAAACATATTTTTCTCGTCATAGTAATGAACATCTTCTCTTTTCTTCTATACTTTTGAAAGGAAAAAAAATTATCTTATCTACTGTATTAACAAGACTACAAATTATATAGTATCTTGATTGTTTACAAAAAAAAACACCATGCAAGGTACGTTTGTCAATCTGTGCTATACAATGGAGAATCACGCAATAGCAACTATGATGACTTACTTTGGGTCCACGGACCACAGGTTGGGAACTGAAGTTGACAGAGGGCGGGGGTGGGGGCACGAGTAGCAAAAATAGGCTAGAGTCGCCACTGATATATATATATATATATATATATGCACACACCCATACGTGTGTGAGCTTAACCTAACTAGGTACAGTGCCATAATGAGTTGATTGGAGTCCACCCCACTCTTATTTCTTTTTTCTAACCTTTTCACTCTGGTTTTTGTGAAATAGCTCACTAAAAATTTTTTTTCTATCTATTCATATTGCAGGTGACACTATTTATCATTTAGCAGGAGAAGCAAGTGGTGTACATTGGACTGCTGGTACCTACATGATTGAATATGGACGAGGTTTTCTCTTATCTACCTTACCTACAGCTTTTGCTGATGTTATCTTTTCAACACATGACTTTATATCTATGTTTCAAATAATCTTGACATTTACTAAAGCTAATTTCTTGGAATTAAGCACTGCCTTACAAATAATCATACAGTGACTTCATCAAGGTTATTTTTTTAAATAAAAATTTCAAATATCCATCTGACCAACTGATATTTTTGTTATTGTTTTTTTAACTTGATTTTTTTTTATTTGCTTTCAACCAACGAAAATTAATTGAATTTAAAAATTAGGTTGATTTGTTGAGTTTATTTTCTTGATTTGCTTCAATCTCATGAAAGAAAATGGTTTCACACTAAAAGAAACAGCAATATCCAGCAGAAACTATTTCTGATGCTGACTGCAGTGTTTTTTAGAAATGCACCTGCTCAAGACAAATCTCCGCTGCATAGCCTAGAACAGGCAGCAAGAGACATTGGTCTCTACATGAACTCAGATAAAAATGAGTTCATATGTTTTAGATCAGATGAAGCCTTCTTATTAAATGGCAAGCCTCTGAAATCAGTAGACCAATTTATATACCTTGGTAACAATATCTCATCTACTGAACAGCCACCACTTCTTATACCTTACTTAGTAAACCTTAAGTATTTGAAGTAAATGCAAATTATAGTGACAAGGGTTAAAATCCATACAAGCTTAATATATATATATAAGGCCAACAAGCTGTTATATGAAAAATGTTGAAAACCTAACAACCATTGATATTCATGGAGTATTTACAGAAATTCAACTATAGATGTGTATATATTGTTAAATCATGCAAGTTACCTCCCCTGATACTCTCGAGAAAAAAATGTTGTTTTTGCTGGGATCGGACGAGAAGCGACAACCATACTTGTTTATGTGATAGGGGAACGAGGACTAATAAAAAAAAGGCGTCTCTCCATATACTGAGTGTTGTAGTCTCAATTTTTTATATTTAACATACATGTTAGACAATACGTTCAACAATAGATGTGTATACATATTAGGTGATACATTCAACAATAGATGTGCATACATGTTAGGCAATACTTTTGACAGTGGCTACAATG
The DNA here is from genome assembly GCA_963585895.1 of Sepioteuthis lessoniana. Lineage (NCBI taxonomy): Eukaryota > Metazoa > Mollusca > Cephalopoda > Myopsida > Loliginidae > Sepioteuthis > Sepioteuthis lessoniana. The sequence continues at coordinate 86,534,813 of OY757929.1, forward strand.
GTATGAGATTCAGAATTCGGTCAATGCAACTGTCAGCAAAGTCTCTCATTCATCTCTGGTAAAAAATTGCATAGCCTGTGGCTTGGTGAAAAAAAAGACCCAAAAATTATAGCTGAAAACTTTGTCTATTCAATGGTGTTATTGTGTTTGCTGTATATGTTATAAAGTGAAAGAAGAAGTGGGGGATAGTATGCCTCATCAGTAACAGAAAGAAAAGAGTCTCTTGTAACTGAACATGTGGAATCAATTTCAAGTGCTGTTGCTGTGTCATCTTCTTCTTCTTCTTCTTAATAAAAGGTAGACATCCGAATTTCTATGCTGAAAATAACAGTTCTCTTAGCTTCTTATGTATTCCTTTTTGCCTGCAACAATCTTCTTTAGCAGTCCTACATCCAAGCTTGTCTCTTGTCGTGCGTCACCAAGACTCAAAACAAAAGACTTAAATAATGATACCAAAATACCACATCCGGGTCAATCGCACAATGTGGTCATTTACATTTGCGCCAGTGTGTAGGTAGTCCTGATATCAAACATGATTCATGATCGGGAGGATGTGAGTTCAATCTCCCCAAATGCCCATTTCTCTCTCCCTGATCTCATTTTACACGCCAGACATATTCGTGTACGCTTTGAGCTGCCACGTGCGTGATTTCTCTCACTACATAAAGTCTATGGTTTGGTTTGCCTATTGGCATTTCAACTCCTTGTGGTTTTATATAATGCCAAAATTAAAATCTTAACAGTTTAAACCAGGGTAAAAGAAAAACATTATCAATATACAAAATAGTTATAAATTAATCAACAAATTGTGTAAAAATAATTACTTTAGATAGTTCAATATTTGGGAAAAAAAAAAGAATGTGTTGTTGTAGTAGTTGTGGTAATAATAATAATATTTAAAATTCAAACCTGCTACTTCAAGAAAGATACTATGTCAACATCAAGTGTTTCCTTGAAAATGAGGGGATGTGTTACTGTTATATTGAGATTACTGAGCTTGAAGTTAACTTTTTTGTCCATGGTGGGATATTTGATGTGATGGTATCATATATGTTCTTAAATGGAATTACTGACTTATTAATGATGGATTCTATCTCGAGTCTAAAAGCTATTGTTATATTTTCTTTTTTTTTAGTATAGATCTTTTTATTTTGATTTGAATCATAGGATTCTATATTTGAGGCCAAATCATAATGAAAAGAAATGATGACTTCATACTCAGCAAAGAGCTGGAACTGGAGTCTCCCCACCTGATGGAGTTTAGTCTCATACTATTGTGTTCTATATTTGAAGCCAAGCCATGATGAACAGAAGAGACAGAACTGGAGGCCAATTTCAACACTAGTGTCAGTTTGTCTTCAGCTGGCTAGTACTGGGTTTTTAGCTTAAAAATTTTAACAAAATTTTTCTTTACATTTGTTATATTTTTTTTCATGTTTAAATGAAGTAAGTAAGCTAAATATTTATTAATTTTCAGTTGTTATAATATCTTTTATGTAGATTGTAAGTTGAAATTTTGGGGTCTGTTGAAGCAATTAGATGGACAAGTATAAAAGGTAGGAGCAAGGAAAACAAGACATGACAAAGGCTCTTGATTAATTATACAAGCTATTATCAGGCGTTGTTTGAGGCTGTAAATGTGACATTTCATATATCAACAAATTGTGTAAAAATAATTACTTTAGATAGTTCAATATTTGGGAAAAAAAAAAGAATGTGTTGTTGTAGTAGTTGTGGTAATAATAATAATATTTAAAATTCAAACCTGCTACTTCAAGAAAGATACTATGTCAACATCAAGTGTTTCCTTGAAAATGAGGGGATGTGTTACTGTTATATTGAGATTACTGAGCTTGAAGTTAACTTTTTTGTCCATGGTGGGATATTTGATGTGATGGTATCATATATGTTCTTAAATGGAATTACTGACTTATTAATGATGGATTCTATCTCGAGTCTAAAAGCTATTGTTATATTTTCTTTTTTTTTAGTATAGATCTTTTTATTTTGATTTGAATCATAGGATTCTATATTTGAGGCCAAATCATAATGAAAAGAAATGATGACTTCATACTCAGCAAAGAGCTGGAACTGGAGTCTCCCCACCTGATGGAGTTTAGTCTCATACTATTGTGTTCTATATTTGAAGCCAAGCCATGATGAACAGAAGAGACAGAACTGGAGGCCAATTTCAACACTAGTGTCAGTTTGATTGATTAATTATACAAGCTATTATCAGGCGTTGTTTGAGGCTGTAAATGTGACATTTCATATATTATTTCTTTTACTGTAATTCACTCTACAAAAATGGTAAGTTTGAATCTAGGTCCTTTTACTTGGAATGTTAAGCTTATTTAACATTTTTATATTAAAGTTTATAAACTAGAATTTAAATTTGTTTAATATTTTTCACTTGAAATTTTTAAAGGTTTTTCCAAAGAAAATAAAAAATAAAAAGCAAAAACACTTTGCTTTTTCCATGAAGTTAAGATTTTCTGAAGACTTTTTTTTTATACCTATCTATCTAGATTTTCTGAAGACTTTTTTTTTTATACCTATCAATCTAGATTTTCTGAAGACATTTTTTTATACCTATCAATCTAGATTTTCTGAAGACTTTTTTTTTAATACCTATCTATCTAGATTTTCTGAAGAGTTTTTTTTTTTATACCTATCTATCTAGATTTTCTGAAGACTTTTTTTTTATACCTATCAATCTAGATTTTCTGAAGACTTTTTTTTTTATACCTATCAATCTAGATTTTCTGAAGACTTTTTTTTTTTTATACCTATCTATCTAGATTTTCTGAAGACTTTTACATGTTTTTATTTTTACTGCAAAATTCATTTACATAAAATTAACATAAAATGCTATTAGTGGTCAATTGTTACTGTTATTTTAATATTCTTCTTTGATATCGTAATTTATAAGAATTATTCATTGAAAAAATTAAATTCTTTTTTAAGTAATTTGTGTTTTTATTTTAAACATTCAACTATTTTAAGTTAGTTTAAATCTACCAATAAACATAAAATGGAAGTAAATTTGATATTTTTGTTTTATGAAATGATTGAAAAATTATAGAGGAATGTTTTCACAGAAATTTCCTGATATATAATTATAATTGAACTCTATTTAATTCAATATTTGTTTTTGATAGTGTAAAAGCGCTATGAGTGAATGAAATTCATTCTTTATTTTTTCCAAGTTCTTCAAACACTTTTAAAAAGTAGAGTGGAAAACTTAGCTTGATAGTCACTAACTTAACATTTTTCTATTAAATGTTTAAGTTTATAATTCAATATATTTTTTTGTAAAAAGTTTATTCTATGTTGTAGCAGAAAGAATTGCAAACCATTATTTAGTGCGGGAATTGTTTTGCCATTGGAATTTTGAAATGATACATTTCATCCAATTAGAACGACCCATGCCATTCTGCCCAGGCACACCTCTCCAGGCACCATAAAAAGCAGCGCAAAACACGTGCAACCTCTCTTTTCCTTTCTTATTCCTCTTAGCTGGCAGAAGGTAAGACCAGCCAATACGAGAGATAACATTTCTCTCTCCAACTCTGGACTACTCCAACAGCAGACAGGGACTATCCATCTTGAGAGAGCACACTTCAACATTTGTTCCTCTGCATACCTTAGGAGACCATTTCCTAGTCATTATTTCTCCCTCCTAAACCATTTGGATCCGAAGTTTCTGGCTAAGCACTAAACTCCCGCATAGCCATTTACAAATGATTGCTCATTCTATTCAACTCGCAGCATAAGGAAAACTTACTCTCAAGCAGTCATTAAACTACTAGATTGAAAGCCATCAGTATCTACACGTTCATTATTTGTTTCCTTTCTATAAAAATAACAAGAGGCAACAGAACGATACTATGTCAATTATCATTTATGCCAAAATGGTAACGTCATCTGCCCTCTTGTTATAAGGTTATTGAAAAAAAAACCCAAAAGCAAACACCTACTCTTCAAAAATGAATTTTCTTTTTTTATGCTATGTATATTTGTTTCTAAAAGAAAAATTATGATTCATTTTATTTTAGAACATTTCCTTTTGTTATCAAGTAATGATTTACTTATTAAAATAATATTATATATAGTTGATGTCTCGTTTTTATGAAGACATTTCTCTATGCTTATTTTTATACTTAGAAATTTATCAAAAGTAAATTACCATTATTTTACTTATATCATACATCTTTATTGATGCATCGGGATGGTTCATCAGTGATGTTTCCTTTGGGTTCACGAGGGGTTTCGGGTCTTGCAACATCAGACCCCCTCGCTCAAATGCCTAGTTGGCATTGACCTTACTTCAACTCCCATCCCGGCAGCGAACCTGCGCATCCACACAAGACAAATGACCACAGACAATGGCTCTATCACTTTTAATTTTGCAACAGCCAATCAGAGCTCGGCTCCTCTGATGACTTCTGAACATTTCCTTTTTGTTATCTTTTTGTTGTTTTGATTTACTTATTAAAATTTACTTATCAAAATAATATTACATAAAGTTGATGTCTTGTTTTTATGAAGACATTTCTCTATGCTTATTTTTATACTTAGAAATTCATGAAAAATAACTTACCATTATTATTATTGATATTGTTATTATTATTTTACAAAGATACTTAAATATTTTTCTCTAATATTGTTGTTCATAAAAAACAAATGTATTCATTGAATCATTTATTTTATTAGTTATGTTTTTAAGGCAAATTAAACAAACATTATTGTTTCATTTAATTTTAAAAATTTTTTATTATAAAATTGACCCAAATGTTATATTTTTATTACAAAATTAATGAAAAATCCATAAAAGAATGTTTTCATAAATCTATTGTTATATAATATATTGTAATATTGTCATATATAATATTGTCATATATAATATTGTAATATTGTCATATATAATATAGTGAAATATAATATATTCAATTTGAATAAATGAACTAATCAGTCATTTTCCCAGGATAATTTTTTTCCCCAATTTGAGCACAAAACTAATTTTTAACTCAAGACTACTGAGATTAAAATGTACTGCGGTGGATTGCCCCATTACAAAGCATTGTCTCAAAAATAGCCCAAGCCCTCTGTCCTTGGCATTCCTCTTGCAGGGCACCTCAGGCACTTGGCAAAATTCTCAGTCCTTCCACTTTAGATTAAGGGGGAGGTGTTGTCTGGTGGGGCAGCACTCTGGAAGAGAACTAGGCCATAGTTGAACTTAAGTTGACAATTGACAGAAATTTAGATATCTAATTAACTTTATAATTAATCAAAATATTATTTAATATTTTGCAAACCTTTCTTAACAATATACCCCCGGATCAATATAAAAAAAATCAATTTGAAAAGTAGATTTTCAGGTTTAAGGCAAACCTTTAAAATTTGGTTTTGGATTTATTCGTCTGGGGAGAAGTAAAAGTTCAGATATTAATTTGGCTTGAAAAGTTGCCCCTAAATTGAAACAGCAAAAGAAATATTTGTGCTTAAGAAGTTTAATCTATCATGTCAGATATTACCTAATTTCCAGGAATACCCCAAAAGTCTTGTGTAAAACAAATTACAAAAAAGCCAGCAAGACAAAACTGTATTTGAGATGAATAAAATATTAGTTTATTGTTTTCCGAAGGACAAAGATGAGGGAGAGATGGAGAAAATCAGATCCAAATATCAATCAGAATTTTACAAACAATACAGTTTTTTTATCAACTACATTGGCCTTCAAATTTTGATACCATCGAAGTTCGTAGAAAAATGTGCGCCCAAAATCTATCATTTGTATGGCCAAGTTTGCCAAAAAGTCAAATATCAACACTCTCTACTGCTCAAGTAAAAAGTAAGTAAAGTTGGCAACCGTAGTCGAGAGCAACCCAAAGGCTCCCTTTTCAATAGCTACTAAAGAGGTGTAGGAGAGGGCGCTACTCTTTTCCCTGGATTGCTCCACTTTATCCTTGATCCATACCTTATAATGCTGAGTGTTAAGCAAGGCAGCATCAAGTACTGTTTTTTGAGTCTTTGGTATCACTAGACCTGGGATTGAACCATGGACCATTAACAAACACTCTACCCATTAGATCAAAGAGTTATAAAAAAAATTCCAGTTCTGTTCAAAATCATATCTTTTTCTTTAACAATTGGAACATTTTTGTGTTCCAGTGACGATATGTCAGAAAACACATTTTAAAATGTCTCTTTCATTGTTGTATAGTTGAGACCTGCACATATGATCCTCGCTAATTTTTCATTTTCCTCAGACGAGTTCGCTGCATTTAACAAAAAAAAAAACGCCTGCTCCCCATCGGGGAGGGTCATGCCAAATTGTCGTAATTTCTAAAACAAAAATTCGTAATGCACCATAAAGCCATTTATATCTATGCTAATATCTCTTTTGTAGCAGTGAAATTCCGTGAAGGCCATGTATACACTATAGGACTATAATTTAAAATGGGCGGTATGCCACTTGTTCCCCCAAAAGTTCGGAGGACTTGGGCAGGTGTCGCACGAGATGGGAGGCAGATGAAAAAGCCAGGATAGAGAGATTGTGCCTCTCTCTCCTTATGTCGAAGAAGCTTTAAACTCAAAGGTAATAAAAAGTTTCGTACCTGAACAAAGAAGTCGTTGCGTGTTTTTCGAATTTCAAGATTCCTATGTTCTATCTTTATGGACATTCAATGTACGTTTTACACATAGCCATATCATGGCTATGGTACATTGATATATTTGGTGCCAGAGCTAAGCATATCCGTATCATGGGTATGGTACGACTGGGTTATCAAAGAGACGATCAGGCTAAGAACATAGGATCTATTTCAAGTGGCTTGATCAGGCGATCGAAGGAGAGAGAGAAAACACAAGGCCCCCCAGAAGAAAGAAACAAGAAAAAAGCGCAACACAGAAAACAAGAAGAAAAAATGTGGCACCCCCAGAAAGAGGAAAAGAAAAAAGAAGAAACACAACTGTCGACACAAGGCCCCCAGGAAAAAAGAAAAGAAGAGAAGGAAAACAGCTCAACTCCAAGCGAAGTCAAGAAAAAGGTATGTAAAGAAAAGAAAAAGGTAAAAAGAAGGTATTTGCTCAATTGTATAACTTTTATCTCTGCTGTCAATTAATATTTGGGTTCGTGAAAAAAGAATTTAAATTGATTATAATGGAGAAAGCATTAGTTTTAATGACAAGGGCCTTTCTAGAAGGATAAAATTGGAAAATTTTTTAAAAAAGTGTTATCCCTAGATGAAAATTATGATTACTGCTATGTGTAATATTGTATCGTAGTGAGGGAGAAAAAAGAAAGGGTAAGAAGGAATGATGCGGGCAGGAAAAGAAGGGAAAGAAACGTGGCCGTGGGACAGAGATACCGTGGTGGAAATGATGGACAGCCGTAGTAAACAATATTTTTATGAATGAAATTTTATAGTAAACAATATTTTCATTAATAAATTTTATAGTAAACGGGTTTTTTTTGTGAGTAAAATTTTGTAGTAACTTGTCAGTGGTCCGAGCAGATGGTGATTGAAGATTAGAATTTTAATCTGAGAGATGGAGTTTCGGGAGCATCGATGGAGTTGTCCAAGGATTTCGCATATCTGTAGTTAAGACGCTTGGGACAGGTTTCGATATTTGTGAAGTTGGAAGAATCGATATTTTGGGCGCTGGTAGAATAAGACCGTTTTTTTTGTGGATGTTTGTCGATACCGACTATTTGGAAGCATGGTTGAATGCTTTGGACTTTTCGTTGTCCAGTCGACTGAAATTGTTTCGAATAAATCTCGCCATAGGGGCAGAGCAACTAAGAGACATGTTTTTTTTTTGTGTCTGACGAGGCAGACGGATATTTTGTGAGTTCCCCCTGGAGTGGTTTCAATTGGGGAAGATATACGGAAACAGGGGTTTGGAGATAATTAAGATATACGCGGAGTTTTGGTGATCTCATTGGATGTGTTTGGAAAATTCATGGACTCGATTTTGAATTGTTTTGAGGGGGAATTTTGTTGGCTGAATTAATAAAAGTTTGGGTGGTTTAGGAGAGAACACCCGGGATATTTTAAGGCAAAAAAGGAAGATAAGAAAGAAGGGTACTCATGAGCTGTTGAAAAGATGAGTGATAGACCGTTTGACGGTGGTCAAAAGTTGAAAAAACGGGGAAACATTTATCTTGGTTTGATTACGAGCTATGCTTATTTGTGGAGGGTTAAAATGTGCATATTAATTAATGAAAGAGATTACAAGAGAAGGAGATATAAAGTCAGAAGTAATGAGTACGGATGTAGAAGGAAAGCAAAAGTGTAAAAGACATAATGAGCAATTGACCTGAGAGTGAAAAGAAAAAAAAGTGAAAAAAAAAAAAACAAATTCAAGACTGAATAAATATACATGCTGAAGCAGTGACTGTTGAGAAAATTTGAAAATAAAAAAATTGAAAAAAAAGAGAAAAAAAGAACCAGAAAATGTGGTTGGAAAAAGAAAAAAAAAATGAAAAAAGAGTTGAAGCTCATTTGAAAGAAGAAGGTGTAGAGAAGGGAAAAATCCCGTATTTTATTTTGGCGCGCTATTTAATTCAACACTGAATTTCACCCAATCAGGATGACTTATCCCATTCAGCCCGGACCTTCTTTTCCGGCTAGCAAAACGGGTGAGCGGCCAAAACCACTCTCTTCTGCTTGAGACGGCGACCAGAACAGAAGTGCCTCTGGTCGCCCCTGCTTAGCGATGCTTTTTAGCTAAACAAGCCACCCAGTGTGGACAACTCACTGTGGCTTTAACCCTAGCAGCAGCAACATGGACACTCAGCGAGGGAACCATCTAATTTATGGATTCTTTGCGTCTAATCTATTTTAGACCAAGGAATCCCAGTTGAAAATGAATTAGATACGTTCAGCATGCCTTCCACAAGCACCACAAAAATTTACTATGTCGATCCGAGCGCCACTTCGCTCTCGATACACTAGCCCCCATTTCACCTCTGGTCAACATTAATGGAGATAACGCCTACTCTCCCCAAATACCAGACACACAAAACTACACGGTGACCCTGAATACTTCCCTCACACGTCCAACAACACGCTACCATCTCAACATCCCACTAAGCTATCGCGTCTCCAAAACCAACAAGCCTAAATACCACGAGTCTTGCAGCACCAAGAACAAACCATACTCAAAGCTGCAAATAAAGAACTTTCGTTATTGTGTGTTGTTAAATCAAAGTTTCGTAATTCATTTCTGTTGCCATAAAATCTATAGTGTTCGGGAAAATAACTAATTCCCTCAAACCGCTATAAAGGGCTTCATTCACGAAACAGCCTCCAATTTTACATTAAATGGATCCAAAATTTACAAATATGGATGCTTCTAACCGAAAAAAAAAAAAACTGGGTCCAGCGATATTTTTGTCATTACCCCAAAATATACGTGAATGTGTTAGACATTTGTTGATAACGGATATTGGTAGAACAGAAAGATTAAAATTAACATATTGGATGAAATATATTTATGTGGCCCAAACGCAAGTGTTGTAGGGGACATGTTATTTTGGTAGATATGTTTAGTCCCCCAAAATTTATGTTGTAGTTTAGTATATGTTTAGTTTAGTGGTATGTTATATTTGAAAAAGGGCACATGGAGTAAATAAAGTAAGTGAAGTAATGATATGAAAATTGTGAAAATGATATGAAACGGCGCGGACAAAAGGATCATTCAAAACAAGCGGCATAATCAAAACAAATTTATATCTTAACAATACATACAATGGAAATATTTAAAACATTACTATGGTTCTATTACTGTTCGTGAAAATATTCTCTGTGTGAGTGTGTGTGTATGTGTGTGACTAACAAAACTAAAAACTACAAAAAGGACGAAATGACAAAGTGTCCTATGCATGTTAACTACGTATTTCTAAATGTTCGTTTCTTTCTGTGATTCGACGCAATTGCTGTTTCCGAGGCTGGAAAACGTCTCAGAGACAAGGTATACCGAGGAAAGGAATGTTTGCATGGCTTATACATTTTGTGGCGTTTGACGTCTGTTGGTGAATAAGAGAGAGTGATAGTATTCTCTCTGAAAGTCACACTGGAGAGAGTGTGTTAGCCCTGCAAGTGAAAATGTGAAAAAGAAGAAGAGTGTTTGAAGACGAAGTATTTATAGAAAATACGTGTCTTGGAATCGGCTCCAAAAAACGCGGGACGAAATTCAAATGAGGACATAGTTTTAAACACTGGTCACGTGTTTCTTCTGGCCAATGGTTTCCCGAGACTGAATATTTGCGTGCGTCCGCCACCTTTGTTTTGGGAACTTTAGAAAAACATTCATGTCCAATTCTCACCGACAACACATCAATATTAGAACATCAAAATAATAAACAAAAACTACAGATTCTCGAAGCACTACATATTAGAAACATGCAACCGACACTTATTAGAATTAATTTTCAAACCTGTGCTAATATACGTAAATGTCTTTAGCTACTAACACTATTTATTGAAAACCATTTAAAAGCAAACGCTATAATCTTCAACAGTAAAGACGCTCTTACATAGTAGTAACATGCAAAAACAAAAGTTACATCACTTTTGTAATAGATCCTCCCCTGATGATGGCTCAAAAACTGGCAGAAAGTACTAGGGATACATACAACTATGGACAATACATAAATCAATTCCCGCCGAATACGATAAAAGCAATACAGCAATACAAACGGATCCAGAAGAAAATATGTAGACATAAAATGTCTATTATGTTTAATGAAATTTATACACACACAAACACACACACAAAAACACACACACACACACATATATATGATTTGGTTGTGAATAGTTTGTTAGTAATTTTATTTTCAAATGAGTTAGAGCTAATTTGTGCACAGTTAAATGGATATAACACCAATAATTCTATTTTATATAAATCATTTTGTTTGCACACAGTTAAATGGTTTCAAATATTTCAATACTAAGTAAGTAAAGTTGGCAAGCGTAGTCGAGGGCGACCTGAAGGCTTCCTTTTCAATAACTACTACACCGAGGGGTAGGGGAGGGCACTACTCCTTTCCCAGGATTGCTCCACTGTACCCTTGATACGTACGTTATAATGCAGAGTGTTAAGCAAAGAGGTATCAAGTACCATTGTGAAAGTCTTTGGTATGACCCAACGTGGAATTGAACCCCGATCTCCCGGACCATTGGCGAACTCTCTACTCACAAGGCCAATGAGCTTTTTACCATACTAAACACTAATAATTCTATTTAATTGTAATCATTTGTTTACAAACAGTTAAATTGTTTCAAGTATTGCTATCTAACACCAATAATTTTATTAAATACGTAGTAATTATTTGTTGGCCCACAGTTAAATGGTTTCAAGTATTGCTATATAACACTGATAATTTTGTTCAACATGATTCAATCATTTGCACACCGTAAAATGATTCCAAGAATTGCTATGTAATACCAATAATTCAATTTAACATTAAACATTTGTTTGCAAACATTAAAATTGTTTCAAGTATAAAATTGTCTGAATATTTCTATTTGACCCAAATAGGTACTACCTTTTTAATTCAGTCTGGACCAGTGAGTAATGATAATGAAAGAGTACTTCACATTCCTCAAAGCTTCAGGAATGTAGGGTCATATCAAGGAAATTTGTTGAGGCAGGCTCTTACTTCACTGCAGTGAGGCTGTCAGCATATTATACAGCCACAGTTGACTGAGTACGACGTCTTAGCTTTTTTGTTTAATGTCCACAACAAATATGCATATTCTGATTTATGTAACTTTCAGTTCTGGCTCTCAGTTAAACCATGAGCAGGAATGGAGTATAATATACCATGGTTTGAATATAACTGAAATATCATTCATTTTTTGATTCAGTTTCTTCCTTTTTTAGGGACAAAGGCCTTTTGCGTGTTTCTGCAAACAAAATTTCCAGCGAGGGACAAGCTGAATGCTTGCAGTGTTAATCTCAAAACTTGATGATATATACTTTCTAGCACTTTTAGACAGGATGTTAAGGCTAACACCTAGATGAAGCAGTCACTGTCAAGCTTGGAGTGTAATAGTGTTCAATATAATTTTAAGGAAGTATTTTAACTGTGCCCCAATTTGTATAGGTAATCACTTTTATTAGCTGGATTGCTTTCTGAAATTTGAATCATAGGTGTGTGTTATAATCAATAAATGACAGAGTTGTGTTAACAATAAAGCCCATGAATTTATGTTGGTGCATCATTGGTATATCTACATAGGACAGTTACCTTTTAAAATGAAAGGATTTCCCATTTTCATTTTTATGTACATAGTGATTTAGCATTATGTATACTGAAGTTATCTTATTGCAGGATGAAATTATATCGTTTAGTGACTTCTATTTGCTGTAGTGATTTAGCAACATGCATACTGCAGTTATCTTACTGCAGGATAAAAATATATCTTGTAGTGTCTTTTATTTGCTGTAGTGTTTTAGCAACATGCATACTGCAGTTATCTTATCGCAGGATGAAATTATATCGTTTAGTGACTTCTATTTCCTGTAGTGTTTTAGCAACATGCATACTGCAGTTATCTTACTGCAGGATGAAAATATATCTTGTAGTGACTTTTATTTGCTGTAGGGTTTTAGCAAAATGCATACTGCAGTTATCTTATCGCAGGATGAAATTATATCGTTTAGTGACTTCTATTTGCTGTAGTGTTTTAGCAACATGGATACTGCAGTTATCTTATTGCAGGATGAAATTACATCGTTTAGAGAATTCTATTTGCAGTAGAGTTTTAACAAAATGCATACTGCAGTTATCTTATTGCAGGATGAAATTATATCGTTTAGTGACTTCTATTTGCTGTAGTGTTTTAGCAACATGGATACTGCAGTTATCTTATAGCAGAATGAAATTATATCTTTTAGTGACTTCTATTTGCTGTAGTGTTTTAACAACATGCATACTGCAGTTATCTTATTGCAGGATGAAATTATATCGTTTAGTGAATACTATTTGCTGTAGTGTTTTAACAAAATGCATACTGCCGTAATCTTATTGCAGGATGAAATTATATCGTTTAGTGACTTCTATTTGCTGTAGTGTTTTAACAACATGCATACTGCAGTTATCTTATTAGAGGATAAAATTAGATCATTTCGTGCCTTCTATTTGCTGTAGTGTTTTAGCAACATGCATACTACAGTTATCTTATTGTAGGATCAAATTATATCGTTTACCGAGTTCTATTTGCTGTAGTGTTTTAACAACATGCATACTGCAGTTATCTTATTGTAGGATGAAATTATATCGTTTACTGACTTCTATTTCCTGTAGTGTGCTAACAACATGGATACTGCAGTTCACTTATTGCAGGATAAAATTATATCGTTTAGTGACATCTATTTGATGTGGTGTTTTAGCAACGTGCATACTGCATTTATCTTATTGCAGGATAAAATTAGATCATTAAGTGACGTCTATTTGCTGTAGTGTTTTAAAAACATGCATACTGAAGTTATCTTATTGCAGGATGAAATTATATCGTTTAGTGACTTCTATTTGCTGTAGTGTTTTAGTAACATGCATACTGCAGTTACCTTATTGCAGGATGAAATTATATCGTTTAGTGACTTCTATTTGCTGTAGAGTTTTAGTAACATGCATACTGCAGTTATCTTATTGCAGTATGAAATTATATCGTTTAGTGACTTCTATTTGCTGTAATGTTTTAGTAACATGCATACTGCAGTTACCTTATTGCAGGATGAAATTATATCGTTTAGTGATTTCTATTTACTGTAGTGTTTTAGAAACATGCATACTGCTGTTATCTTATTGCACGATGAAATTATATCGTTTAGTGACTTCTATTTGCTGTAGTGTTTTAGCAACATGCATACAGCAGTTATCTTATTGCAGGATGAAATTATATCGTTTAGTGACATCTATTTGCTGTAGTGTTTTAGCAACATGGATACTGCAGTTATCTTATAGCAGGATGAAATTATATCATTTAGTGACGTCTATTTGCTCTAGTGTTTTAACAACATGCATACAGCAGTTATGTTATTGCAGGATGAAATTATATCGTTTAGTGAATTCTATTTGCTGTAGAGTTTTAACAAAATGCATACTGCAGTTATTTTTTTGCAGGATGAAATTATATCGTTTAGTGAATTCTATTTGCTGTAGTGTTTTAGCAACATGGATACTGCAGTTATCTTATGTTAGTTAGCGACCATAGTCGAGGGTGACCCGAAGGCCCCTTTTCGATAGCTACTACACCAAGGTGTAGGGGAGGGCGCTACTCCATTCCCAGGATTGCTCCACTTTACCCTTGAACCGTACCTTATAATGCTGAGTGTTAAGCAAGGTGGTATCAAGTACCATTTTTAAAGTCTTTGGTATGACTCGACCTGGGATTGAACCCAGGTCTCCCGGGCAATTGGCGAACACTCTAACCGCTGGGCCAATAGCAGAATGAAATTATATCTTTCAGTGACTTCTATTTGCTGTAGTGACTTAGCAACATGCATACTGCAGTTATCTTATTGGAGGATAAATTATATCGTTTAGTGACTTCTATTTGCTGTAGTGTTTTAACAAAATGCATACTGCCGTTATCTTATTGCAGGATGAAATTATATCGTCTAGTGACTTCTATTTGCTGTAGTGTTTTAGCAACATGGATGCTGCAGTTATCTTATTGTAGGATGAAATTATATCGGTTACTGAGTTCTATTTGCTGTAGTGTTTTAACAACATGCATACTGCAGTTATCTTATTGTAGGATAAAATTATATCTTGTAGTGAGTTTTATTTTCTGTAGAGTTTCAGCAACATGCATACTGCAGTTATCTTATTTTAGGAAGAAATCATATCGTCTCGTGACTTCTATTTGCTGTATTGTTTTAGCAACATGCGTACTGCAGTTATCTTATTGCAGGATAAAAATATATCTTGTAGTGAGTTTTATTTGCTGTAGTGTTTTAGTAACATGCATACTGCAGTTATCTTATCGCAGGATGAAATTATATCGTTAAGTTATTTCTATTTGCTGTAGTGTTCTAACAACATGGATACTGCAGTTAACTTAATGCAGGATAGATTTATATCGTTTAGTGACTTCTATTTGCTGTTGTGTTTTAGCAACCTGCATACTTCAGTTATCTTATTGAAGGATGAAATTATATCGTTTAGTGACATCTATTTTCTGTAGTTTTTTAACAACATGCACACTGCAGTTATCTTATTGCCGGATGAAATTATATCGTTTAGTGACTTCTATTTGCTGTAGTGTTTTAGCAACATGCATACTGCAGTTATCTTATTGTAGGATGAAATTATATCGTTTACTGATTTCTATTTGCTGTAGTGTTCTAACAACATGCATACTGCAGTTATCTTATGGCAGGATGAAATTATATTGTTTAGTGACTTCTAATTGCTGTTGTGTTTAACAACATGCATACTGCAGTTATCTTTTTGAAGGATTCAATTATATCATTTAGTGACTTCTATCTGTTATAGTGTTGTTACAACATGCATAGCGCAGTTATCTTATTGCAGGTTGAAATTATATCGTTTAGCGATTTAAATTTGCTATAGTTTTTTAGCAACATGCATAGTGCAGTTATCTTATTTCAGTATGAAATTATATCGTTTGGTGATTTCTATTTGCTCTAGTGTTTTAACAACATGCACACTGCAGTTATCTCATTGCAGGATGAAATTATATCGTTTAATGACTTCTATTTGCTGCAGTGTTTTAGCAACATGCATACTGCAGTTATCATATTGTTGGATGAAATTATATCGTTTGGTGACTTCTATTTGCTGTAATGTTTTAACAACATGCATACAGCAGTTATCTTATTGCTGGATGAAATTATATCGTTTAGTAACTTCTATTTGTTGTAGTGTTATAGGAACATGCATACTGCAGTTATCTTATTGTAGGATGAAATTATATCGTTTAGTGACTTCTATTTGCTGTAGTGTTTTAGCAACATGCACACTGCAGTTATCTTATTGTAGGATCAAATTATATCGTTTAGTGACTTCTATTTGTTGTAGTGTTTTCGCCACTTGCATACAGCAGTTATCTTATTGCAGAATAAAATTATATCTTGTAGTGACTTTTATTTGCTGTTGTGTTTAAGCAACATATACTGCAGTTATCTTATCGCAGGATGAAATTATATCGTTTAGTGACATCTATTTGCTGTAGTGTTTTAGCAACATGCATACAGCAGTTATCTTATTGCAGGATGAAATTATATCTTTTAGTGAATACTATTTGCTGTAGTGTTTTAGCAACATGCATACTGAAGTTATCTTATTGCAGTATGAAATTATATCGTTTAGTGACTTCTATTTGCTGTAGTGTTTTAACAACGTGCATACTGCAGTTATCTTATTAGAGGATAAAATTAGATCATTTCGTGCCTTCTATTTGCTGTAGTGTTTTAGCAACATGCATACTACAGTTATCTTATTGTAGGATGAAATTATATCGTTTACCGAGTTCTATTTGCTGTAGTGTTTTAACAACATGCATACTGCAGTTATCTTATTGTAGGATGAAATTATATCGTTTACTGACTTCTATTTCCTGTAGTGTTCTAACAACATGGATACTGCAGTTAACTTAATGCAGGATAGAATTATATCGTTTAGTGACATCTATTTGCTATAGTGTTTTAGTAACATGCATACTGCAGTTATCTTATTGCAGGATAAAATTACATCATTAAGTGACCTCTATTTACTGTAGTGTTTTAAAAACATGCATACTGAAGTTATATTATTGCAGGATGAAATTATATCGTTTACTGACTTCTATTTTCTGTAGTGTTCTAATAACATGGATACTGCAGTTATCTTATTGCAGGATAAAAATATATCTTATAGTGACTTTTATTTGCTGTAGTGTTTTAGCAACATGCATACAGCAGTTATCTCATCCCAGGATAAAATTATATCATTTAGTGAATTCTATTTGTTGTAGTGTTTTAGCAATATGCGAACTGCAGTTATCTTATTGTAGGATCAAATTATATCGTTTACTGACTTCAATTTGTTATAGTGTTTTAGCAACATGCATACTGCAGTTATCTTATTGCAGGATGAAATTATGTCCTATAGTGAATTCTATTTGCTGTAGTATTTTCGAAACATGCATACTGCAGTTATCTTATTGAAGGATGAAATTATGTCGTTTACTGATTTCTATTTGCTGTAGTGTTCTAACAACATGCATACTGCAGTTATCTTATTGCAGGATGACATTATATTGTTTAGTGACTTCTAATTGCTTTTGTGTTTTAGCAACATGCATACTGCAGTTATCTTTTTGAAGGATTCAATTATATCATTTAGTGACTTCTATCTGTTATAGTGTTGTTACAACATGCATAGCGCAGTTATCTTATTGCAGGTTGAAATTATATCCTTTAGCGATTTAAATTTGCTATAGTTTTTTAGCAACATGCATAGTGCAGTTATCTTATTTCAGTATGAAATTATATCGTTTGGTGATTTCTATTTGCTGTAGTGTTTTAACAACCTGCACAATGCAGTTATCTCATTGCAGGATGAAATTATATCGTTTAATGACTTCTATTTGCTGCAGTGTTTTAGCAACATTCACACTGCAGTTATCTTATTGTAGGATCAAATAATATCGTTTAGTGACTTCTATTTGTTGCAGTGTTTTCGCCACATGCATACAGCAGTTATCTTATTGCAGAATAAAATTATATCTTGTAGTGACTTTTATTTGCTGTAGTGTTTAAGCAACATATACTGCAGTTATCTTATCGCAGGATGATATTATATCGTTTAGTGACATCTATTTGCTGTAGTGTTTTAGCAACATGCATACAGCAGTTATCTTATTGCAGGATGAAATTATATCGTTTAGTGACTTCTATTTGCTGTAGTGTTTTAGCAACATGCATACTGAAGTTATCTTATTGCAGTATGAAATTATATCGTTTAGTGATTTCTATTTGCTGTATTGTTTTAACAAAATGCATACTTCAGGTATCTTATTGCAGGTTGAAATTATATCGTTTAGTGACTTCTATTTGCTGTAGTATTTTAACAACATGCATACTGCAGTTATCTTATTGCAGGATGAAATTCTATCGTTTAGTGAATACTATTTGCTGTAGTGTTTTAACAAAATGCATACTGCCGTTATCTTATTGCAGGATGAAATTATATCGTTTAGTGACTTCTATTTGCTGTAGTGTTTTAACAACGTGCATACTGCAGTTATCTTATTAGAGGATAAAATTAGATCATTTCGTGCCTTCTATTTGCTGTAGTGTTTTAGCAACATGCATACTACAGTTATCTTATTGTAGGATGAAATTATATCGTTTACCGAGTTCTATTTGCTGTAGTGTTTTAACAACATGCATACTGCAGTTATCTTATTGTAGGATGAAATTATATCGTTTACTGACTTCTATTTCCTGTAGTGTTCTAACAACATGGATACTGCAGTTAACTTATTGCAGGATAAAATTATATCGTTTAGTGACTTCTATTTGCTGTGGTTTTTTAGCAACGTGCATACTGCATTTATCTTATTGCAGGATAAAATTATATCATTAAGTGACGTCTATTTGCTGTAGTGTTTTAAAAACATGCATACTGAAGTTATCTTATTGCAGGATAAAATTATATCGTTTAGTGACTTCTATTTGCTTTAGTGTTTTAGTAACATGCATACTGCAGTTACCTTATTGCAGGATGAAATTATATCGTTTAGTGACTTCTATTTGCTGTAGTGTTTTAATAACATGCATACTGCAGTTATCTTATTGCAGTATGAAATTATATCGTTTAGTGACTTCTATTTGCTGTAGTGTTTTAGTAACATGCATACTGCAGTTACCTTATTGCAGGATGAAATTATATCGTTTAGTGATTACTATTTGCTGTAGTGTTTTAGAAACATTCATACTGCTGTTATCTTATTGCACGATGAAATTATATCGTTTAGTGATTTTATTTGCTGTAGTGTTTTAGCAACATGCATACAGCAGTTATCTTATTGCAGGATGAAATTATATCGTTTAGTGACTTCTATTTGCTGTAGTGTTTTTGCAATATGGATACTGCAGTTATCTTATAGCAGGATGAAATTATATCATTTAGTGACGTCTATTTGCTGTAGTGTTTTAACAACATGCATACAGCAGTTATGTTATTGCAGGATGAAATTATATCGTTTAGTGAATTCTATTTGCTGTAGAGTTTTAACAAAATGCATACTGCAGTTATTTTTTTGCAGGATGAAATTATATCGTTTAGTGAATTCTATTTGCTGTAGTGTTTTAGCAACATGGATAATGCAGTTATCTTATAGCAGATTGAAATTATATCTTTCAGTGACTTCTATTTGCTGTAGTGACTTAGCAACATGCATACTGCAGTTATCTTATTGGAGGATAAATTATATCGTTTAGTGACTTCTATTTGCTGTAGTGTTTTAACAAAATGCACACTGCAGTTACCTTATTGCAGGATGAAATTATATCGTTTAGTGATTTCTATTTCTGTAGTGTTTTAGCAACATGGATGCTGCAGTTATCTTATTGTAGGATTCAATTATATCATTTAGTGACTTCTATCTGTTATAGTGTTGTTACAACATGCATAGCGAAGTTATCTTATTGCAGGTTGAAATTATATCGTTAAGCGATTTAAATTTTCTATAGTTTTTTAGCAACATGCATAGTGCAGTTATCTTATTTCAGTATGAAATTATATCGTTTGGTGATTTCTATTTGCTCTAGTGTTTTAACAACATGCACACTGCAGTTATCTCATTGCAGGAGGAAATTATATCGTTTAATGACTTCTATTTGCTGCAGTGTTTTAGCAACATGCATACTGCAGTTATCATATTGTTGGATGAAATTATATCTTTGGTGACTTCTATTTGCTGTAATGTTTTAACAACATGCATACAGCAGTTATCTTATTGCCAGATGAAATTATATCGTTTAGTAAATTCTATTTGTTGTAGTGTTATAGGAACATGCATACTGCAGTTATCTTATTGTAGGATGAAATTATATCGTTTAGTGACTTCTATTTGCTGTAGTGTTTTAGCAACATGCACACTGCAGTTATCTTATTGTAGGATCAAATTATATCGTTTAGTGACTTCTATTTGTTGTAGTTTTTTCGCCACATGCATACAGCAGTTATCTTATTGCAGAATAAAATTATATCTTGTAGTGACTTTTATTTGCTGTAGTGTTTAAGCAACATATACTGCAGTTATCTTATTGCAGGATGAAATTATATCGTTTAGTGACATTTATTTGCTGTAGTGTTTTAGCAACATGCATACAGCTGTTATCTTATTGCAGGAGGAAATTATATCGTTTAGTGACTTCTATTTGCTGTTGTGTTTTAGCAACATGCATACTGAAGTTATCTTATTGCAGGATGAAATTATATCGTTTAGTGATTTCTATTGGTGTATTGTTTTAACAACATGCATACTGCAGTTATCTTATTGCAGGTTGAAATTATATCGTTTAGTGACTTCTATTTGCTGTAGTGATTTAGCATCATGCATACTGCAGTTATCTTATTGCAGGATGGAATTATATCCTTTAGTGACTTCTATTTGCTGTAGTGTTTTAGCAACATGCATACTGCAGTTATCTTATTACTGGATGAAATTATATCGTTTAGTGATTTCTTTTTGCTGTAGTGTTTTAACAACATGCATACTGCAGTTATCTTATTGCAGGATGAAATTATATCGTTTAGTGACTTCTATTTGGTGTAGTGTTTTAACCACATGCATACCTCAGTTATCATATCGCAGGATGAAATTATATCTTGTAGTGACTTTTATTTGCTGTAGTGTTCTAACAACATGCATACTGCAGTTATCTTATCGCAGGATGAAATTATATCGTTTACTGACTTCTATTTGCTGTAGTTTTCTAACAACATGGATACTGCAGTTAACTTATTGCAGGATAAAATTATATCGTTAATGACATCTATTTGCTGTGCTGTTTTAGCAACATGCATACTGCAGTTATGTTATTGCCGGATAAAATTATATCATTAAGTGACTTCTATTTGTTGTAGTGTTTTAAAAACATGCATACTGAAGTTATATTATTGCAAGATGAAATTATATCGTTTACTGACTTCTATTTGCTGTAGTGTTCTAACAACATGGATACTGCAGTTATCTTATCGCAGGATAAATATATATCTTATAATGACTTTTATTTGCTGTAGTGTTTTAGCAACATGCATACAGCAGTTATCTTATCGCAGGATGAAATTATATCGTTTAGTGACTTCTATGTGTTGTAGTGTTTACGAAACATGCATACAGCAATTATCTTATTGCAGGATGAAATTAATATCGTTAATGACATCTATTTGCTGTGCTGTTTTAGCAACATGCATACTGCAGTTATCTTATTGCCGGAAAAAATTATATCATTAAGTGACTTCTATTGGCTGTAGTGTTTTAAAACATGCATACTGCAGTTATCTTATTGCAGGATGAAATTATATCGTCTAGTGACTTCTACTTCCTGTAGTGTTTTAGCAACATGCATACTGCAGTTATCTTATTGCAGGATAAAAATATATCTTGTAGTGACTTTTATTTGCTGTAGTGTTTTAGCAACATGCATAAAGCAGTTATCTTATTGCAGGATGAAATTATATCGTTTAGTGATTTCTATTAGCTGTAGTGTTTTAACAAAATGCCTACTGCATTTATCTGATTTTCGGATGAAATTATATCGTTTAGTGATTTCTATTTGCTGTAGTGTTTTAGCAACATGCATACTGAAGTTATCTTATTGTAGGATGAAATTATATCGTCTAGTGACTTCTATTTGCTGTAGTGTTTTAGCAATATGCGAACTGCAGTTATCTTATTGTAGGATCAAATTATATCGTTTAGTGACTTCTATGTGTTGTAGTGTTTACGAAACATGCATACAGCAATTATCTTATTGCAGCATAAAATTATATCTTGTAGTGATTTTTATTTGCTGTAGTGTTTATGCAACATGCATACTGCAGTTATCATATTGCAGGATGAAATTATATCGTTTAGTGACTTCTATTTACTGTAGTGTTTTAACAACATGCATACTGCAGATATCTTATTGCAGGATTAAATTATATCGTTTAGTGACTTATATTTGCTTTTGTGTTTTAGCAACATGCATAGTGCAGTTATCTTATTGCGGGATGAAATTATATCGTTTAGTGACTTCTATTTGCTATTGTGTTTTAACAACATGCATAGTGCAGTTATCTTATTGCAGTATGAAATTATATCCTTTGGTGACTTCTATTTCCTGTAGTGTTTTAACAACATGCACACTGCAGTTATCTCATTGCAGGATGAAATTATATCGTTTAGTGACTCCTATTTGCTGTAGTGTTTTAGCAACATGCATACTGCAGTTATCTTATTGCAGGATTAAATTATATCGTTTAGTGATTTCTATTTGCTGTAGTGCTTTAGCAACATGCGTACTGCAGTTATCTTATTGCAGGATGAAATTATATCGTTTACTGACTTCTATGTGCTGTAGTGTTTTAACAACATGCATACTGCAGTTATCTTATTGCAGGATGAAATTATATCCTTTAGTGACTTCTATTTGCTGTAGTGTTTTAGCAACCTGCATACTGCAGGTATCTAACTGCAGTATGAAATTATATCGTTTAGTGATTTCTATTTGCTGTAGTGTTTTAACAACATGCATACTGCAGTTATCTTATTGCAGGATGAAATTATATCGTTTAGTGACTTCTATTTGCTGTAGTTTTTTAGCAACATGCATACTGCAGTTATCTTATTGTAGGATGAAATTATATCATTTACTGATTTCTATTTGCTGTAGTGTTCTAACAATATGGATACTGCAGTTAACTTAATGCAGGATAGAATTATATCGTTTAGTGACATCTATTTGCTATAGTGTTTTTGTAACATGCATACTGCAGTTATCTTATTGCAGGATAAAAATATATCTTGTAGTGACTTTTATTTGCTGTAGTGTTTTAGCAACATGCATAAAGCAGTTATCTTATTGCAGGATGAAATTATATCGTTTAGTGATTTCTATTAGCTGTAGTGTTTTAACAAAATGCCTACTGCATTTATCTGATTTTCGGATGAAATTATATCGTTTAGTGATTTCTATTTGCTGTAGTGTTTTAGCAACATGCATACTGAAGTTATCTTATTGTAGGATGAAATTATATCGTCTAGTGACTTCTATTTGCTGTAGTGTTTTAGCAATATGCGAACTGCAGTTATCTTATTGTAGGATCAAATTATATCGTTTAGTGACTTCTATGTGTTGTAGTGTTTACGAAACATGCATACAGCAATTATCTTATTGCAGCATAAAATTATATCTTGTAGTGATTTTTATTTGCTGTAGTGTTTATGCAACATGCATACTGCAGTTATCATATTGCAGGATGAAATTATATCGTTTAGTGACTTCTATTTACTGTAGTGTTTTAACAACATGCATACTGCAGATATCTTATTGCAGGATTAAATTATATCGTTTAGTGACTTATATTTGCTTTTGTGTTTTAGCAACATGCATAGTGCAGTTATCTTATTGCGGGATGAAATTATATCGTTTAGTGACTTCTATTTGCTATTGTGTTTTAACAACATGCATAGTGCAGTTATCTTATTGCAGTATGAAATTATATCCTTTGGTGACTTCTATTTCCTGTAGTGTTTTAACAACATGCACACTGCAGTTATCTCATTG
Source organism: Sepioteuthis lessoniana (assembly GCA_963585895.1). Classification (NCBI taxonomy): domain Eukaryota; kingdom Metazoa; phylum Mollusca; class Cephalopoda; order Myopsida; family Loliginidae; genus Sepioteuthis; species Sepioteuthis lessoniana. The sequence continues at coordinate 86,558,624 of OY757929.1, forward strand.
CAGGATGAAATTATATCGTTTAGTGACTCCTATTTGCTGTAGTGTTTTAGCAACATGCATACTGCAGTTATCTTATTGCAGGATTAAATTATATCGTTTAGTGATTTCTATTTGCTGTAGTGCTTTAGCAACATGCGTACTGCAGTTATCTTATTGCAGGATGAAATTATATCGTTTACTGACTTCTATGTGCTGTAGTGTTTTAACAACATGCATACTGCAGTTATCTTATTGCAGGATGAAATTATATCCTTTAGTGACTTCTATTTGCTGTAGTGTTTTAGCAACCTGCATACTGCAGGTATCTAACTGCAGTATGAAATTATATCGTTTAGTGATTTCTATTTGCTGTAGTGTTTTAACAACATGCATACTGCAGTTATCTTATTGCAGGATGAAATTATATCGTTTAGTGACTTCTATTTGCTGTAGTTTTTTAGCAACATGCATACTGCAGTTATCTTATTGTAGGATGAAATTATATCATTTACTGATTTCTATTTGCTGTAGTGTTCTAACAATATGGATACTGCAGTTAACTTAATGCAGGATAGAATTATATCGTTTAGTGACATCTATTTGCTATAGTGTTTTTGTAACATGCATACTGCAGTTATCTTATTGCAGGATAAAATTATATCATTAAGGGACTTCTATTTGTTGTAGTGTTTTAAAAACATGCATACTGAAGTTATATTATTGCAAGATGAAATTATATCGTTTACTGACTTCTATTTGCTGTAGTGTTCTAACAACATGGATACTGCAGTTATCTTATCGCAGGATAAATATATATCTTATAATGACTTTTATTTGCTGTAGTGTTTTAGCAACATGCATACAGCAGGTATCTTATCGCAGGATGAAATTATATCGTTTAGTGACTTCTATGTGTTGTAGTGTTTACGAAACATGCATACAGCAATTATCTTATTGCAGGATGAAATTATATCGTTAATGACATCTATTTGCTGTGCTGTTTTAGCAACATGCATACTGCAGTTATCTTATTGCCGGATAAAATTATATCATTAAGTGACTTCTATTGGCTGTAGTGTTTTAAAACATGCATACTGCAGTTATCTTATTGCAGGATGAAATTATATCGTTTAGTGACTTCTATTTACTGTAGTGTTTTAACAACATGCATACTGCAGATATCTTATTGCAGGATTAAATTATATCGTTTAGTGACTTCTATTTGCTATTGTGTTTTAGCAACATGCATAGTGCAGTTATCTTATTGCGGGATGAAATTATATCGTTTAGTGACTTCTATTTGCTATCGTGTTTTAACAACATGCATAGTGCAGTTATCTTATTGCAGTATTAAATTATATACTTTGGTGACTTCTATTTCCTGTAGTGTTTTAACAACATGCATAGTGCAGTTATCTTATTGCAGTATGAAATTATATCCTTTGGTGACTTCTATTTCCTGTAGTGTTTTAACAACATGCACACTGCAGTTATCTCATTGCAGGATGAAATTATATCGTTTAGTGACTCCTATTTGCTGTAGTGTTTTAGCAACATGCATACTGCAGTTATCTTATTGCAGGATTAAATTATATCGTTTAGTGATTTCTATTTGCTGTAGTACTTTAGCAACATGCGTACTGCAGTTATCTTATTGCAGGATGAAATTATATCGTTTACTGACTTCGAGGTGCTGTAGTGTTTTAACAACATGCATACTGCAGTTATCTTATTGCAGGATGAAATTATATCGTTTAGTGACTTCTATTTGCTGTAGTTTTTTAGCAACATGCATACTGCAGTTATCTTATTGTAGGATGAAATTATATCATTTACTGAATTCTATCAGCTGTAGTGTTCTAACAACATGGATACTGCAGTTAACTTAATGCAGGATAGAATTATATCGTTTAGTGACATCTATTTGCTATAGTGTTTTAGTATCATGCATACTGCAGTTATCTTATTGCAGGATAAAATTATATCATTAAGGGACTTCTATTTGTTGTAGTGTTTTAAAAACATGCATACTGAAGTTATATTATTGCAGGATGAAATTATATCGTTTACTGACTTCTATTTGCTGTAGTGTTCTAACAACATGGATACTGCAGTTATCTTATCGCAGGATAAAAATATATCTTATAGTGATTTTATTTGTTGTAGTGTTTTAGCAACATGCATACAGCAGTTACCTTATCGCAGGATGAAATTATATCGTTTAGTGACTTCTATTTTTTGTAGTGTTTTAGCAATATGCGAACTGCAGTTATTTTATTGTAGGATCAAATTATATCATTTAGTGACTTCTATTTGTTGTAGTGTTAACGCAACATGCATACAGCAGTAATCTTATTGCAGGATAAAATTATATCTTGCAGTGATTTTTATTTGCTGTAATGTTTAAGCAACATGCATACTGCAGTTATTTTATCACAGGATGAAATTATATCGTTTAGTGACATCTATTTGCTGTAGTGTTTTAGCAACATGCATAAAGCAGTTATCTTATTGCAGGATGAAATTATATCGTTTAGTGATTTCTATTTGTTATAGTATTTTAGCAACATGCATACTGCAGTTATCTTATTGTTGGATGAAATTATATTGTTTAGTGATTTCTATTTGTTATAGTGTTTTAGCAACATGCATACTGCAGTCATCTTATTGCAGGATGAAATTATGTCCTATAGTGAATTCTATTTACTGTAGTATTTTCGCAACATGCATACTGCAGTTATCTTACTGCAGGATGAAATTATATCGATTAGTGATTTCTATTTGCTGTAGTGTTTTAACAACATGCATACTGCAGTTATCTTATTGCAGGATGAAATTATATCTTGTAGTGACTTCTATTTGTTGTAGTGCTTTAGCAACATGCGTACTGCAGTTATCTTATTGCAGGATGAAATTATATCGTTTACTGACTTCTATTTGCTGTAGTGTTATAACAACATGTATTCTGCAGTTATATTATTGCAGGATGAAATTATATCGTTTAGTGATTCTATTTGTTATAGTATTTTAGCAACATGCATACTGCAGTTATCTTATTGTAGGATGAAATTATATCGTTTAGTGATTTCTATTTGTTATAGTGTTTTAGCAACATGCATACTGCAGTCATCTTATTGCAGGATGAAATTATGTCCTATAGTGAATTCTATTAGGTTGTAGTATTTTCGCAACATGCATACTGCAGTTATCTTACTGCAGGATGAAAGTATATCGATTAGTGATTCCTATTTGCTGTAGTGTTTTAACAACATGCATACTGCAGTTATCTTATTGCAGGATAAAAATTATATCGTTTACTGACTTCTATTTGCTGTAGTGTTTTAACAACATTCATACTGCAGTTATCTTATTGCAGGATGAAATTATGTCCTTTAGTGACTTCTATTTGCTGTAGTGTTTTAGCAACATGCATACTGTAGGTATCTTACTGCAGGATGAAATTATATGGTTTAGTGATTTCTATTTGCTGCAGTGTTTTAACAACATGCATACTGCAGTTATCTTATTGCAGGATGAAATTATATTGTTTAGTGACTTCTAATTGCTGTTGTGTTTTAGCAACATGCATATTGCAGTTATCTTTTTGAAGGATTCAATTATATCGTTTAGCGATTTAAATTTGCTATAGTTTTTTAGCAACATGCATAGTGCAGTTATCTTATTTTAGTATGAAATTATATCGTTTGGTGATTTCTATTTGCTCTAGTGTTTTAACAACATGCACACTGCAGTTATCTCATTGCAGGATGAAATTATATCGTTTAATGACTTCTATTTGCTGCAGTGTTTTAGCAACATGCATACTGCAGGTATCATATTGTTGGATGAAATTATATCGTTTGGAGACATCTATTTGCTGTAATGTTTTAACAACATGCATACAGCAGTTATCTTATTGTAGTATCAAATTATATCGTTTTGTGATTTCTATTTGTTGTAGTGTTTTAGGAACATTCATACTGCAGTTATCTTATTGTAGGATGAAATTATATCGTTTAGTGACATCTATTTGCTGTAGTGTTTTAGCAACATGCATACAGCAGTTATCTTATTGCAGGATGAAATTATATCGTTTAGTGATTTCTATTTGCTCTAGTGTTTTAACAACATGCAAACTCCAGTTATCTTATTGCAGGTTGAAATTATATCGTTTAGTGACTTCTATTTGCTGTAGTGATTTAGCAACATGCATACTGCAGTTATCTTATTGCTGGATGAAATTATATCGTTTAGTGATTTCTTTTTGCTGTAGTGTTTTAACAACATGCATACTGCAGTTATCTTATTGCTGGATGAAATTATATCGTTTAGTGATTTCTTTTTGCTGTAGTGTTTTAACAACATGCATACTGCAGTTATCTTCTTGTAGGATGAAATTATATCGTTTACTGCTTTCTATTTGCTGTAGTTTTCTAACAACATGGATACTGCAGTTAACTTATTGCAGGATAAAATTATATCTTTAATGACATCTTTTTGCTGTAGATTTTTAGCAACATGCATACTGTATTTATCTTATTGCAGGATGAAATTATGTCTTGTAGTGACTTCTATTTGTTGTCGTGTTTTAACAACATTTAACTGCAGTTATCTTATAGCAGGATGAAATTATATCGTTTAGTGACTTCTATTTGCTGTAGTGTTTTAACAATATGCATACTGCAGTTATATTATTGTAGGATAAAATTATATCGTTTAGAGATTTCTATTTGCGGTAGTGTTTTAACAACATGCATACTGCAGATGTCTTATTGCAGGATGAAATTATCTCGTTTAGTTATTTTTATTTGCTGTAGAGTTTTAGCAACATGCATCCTGCAGATATCTTATTGCAGGATGAAATTATATCGTTTAGTGACTTCTATTTGCTGTAGTGTTTTAACAACATGCATACTACAGTTATCTTATTGCAGGATTAAATTATATCGTTTAGTGACTTCTATTTGCTATTGTGTTTTAGCAACATGCATAGTTCAGTTATCTTATTGCGGGATTAAATTATATCGTTTAGTGACTTCTATTTGCTGTAGTGTTTTAACAATATGCATACTGCAGTTATCTTATTGTAGGATAAAATTATATCGTTTAGAGATTTCTATTTGCGGTTGTGTTTTAACAACATGCATACTGCAGATGTCTTATTGCAGGATGAAATTATCTCGTTTATGTATTTGTATTTGCTGTAGTGTTTTAGCAACATGCAACCTGCAGTTATCTTATTGCAGGATGAAATTATATCGTTTAGTGACTTCTATTTGCTGTAGTGTTTTAACAACATGCATACTGCAGATATCTTATTGCAGGATGAAATTATATCGTTTCGTGATTTCTACTTGCTGTAGTGTTTTAACAACATGGATACTGCAGATATCTTATTGCAGGATGAAATTATATCGTTTAGTGACTTCTATTTGCTGTAGTGTTTTAACAACATGCATAGTGCAGTTATCCTATTGCAGTATGAAATTATATCCTTTGGTGACTTCTATTTGCTGTAGTGTTTTAACAACATGCACACTGCAGTTATCTCATTGCAGGATGAAATTATATCGTTTAGTGACTCCTATTTGCTGTAGTGTTTTAGCAACATGCATACTGCAGTTATCTTATTGCAGGATGAAATTATATCTTGTAGTGACTTTTATATGCAGTAGTGTTTTATAAACATGCATACTGCAATTATCTAATTGCAGGATGAAATTATGTCTTGTAGTGACTTCTATTTGTTGTTGTGTTTAAACAACATGCATACTGCAGTTATCTTATAGCAGGATGAAATTATATCGTTTAGTGACTTCTATTTACTGTAGTGTTTTAAGAATATGCATACTGCAGTTATCTTATTGTAGGAAATAATTATATCGTTTAGAGATTTCTATTTGCTGTAGTGTTTTAACAACATGCATACTGCAGATGTCTTATTGCAGGATGAAATTATCTCGTTTAGTGATTTCTACTTGCTGTAGTATTTTAAAAACATGCATACTGCAGATATCTTATTGCAGGATGAAATTATATCGTTTAGTGACTTCTATTTGCTGTAGTGTTTTAACAACATGCATACTGCCGTTATCTTATTGCAGGATGAAATTAAATCGTTTCGTGATTTCTACTTGCTGTAGTATTTTAACAACATGCATACTGCAGATATCTTATTGCAGGATGAAATAATATCGTTTAGTGATTTCTATTTGCTGTAGTGTTTTAACAACATGCTTACTACAGTTATCTTATTGTAGGATAAAATTATATCGTTTAGAGATTTCTATTTGCGGTTGTGTTTTAACAACATGCATACTGCAGATGTCTTATTGCAGGATGAAATTATCTCGTTTATGTATTTCTATTTGCTGTAGTGTTTTAGCAACATGCAACCTGCAGTTATCTTATTGCAGGATGAAATTATATCGTTTAGTGACTTCTATTTGCTATAGTGTTTTAACAACATGCATACTGCAGATATCTTATTGCAGGATGAAATTATATCGTTTCGTGATTTCTACTTGCTGTAGTGTTTTAACAACATGGATACTGCAGATATCTTATTGCAGGATGAAATTATATCGTTTAGTGACTTCTATTTGCTGTAGTGTTTTAACAACATGCATAGTGCAGTTATCCTATTGCAGTATGAAATTATATCCTTTGGTGACTTCTATTTGCTGTAGTGTTTTAACAACATGCACACTGCAGTTATCTCATTGCAGGATGAAATTATATCGTTTAGTGACTCCTATTTGCTGTAGTGTTTTAGCAACATGCATACTGCAGTTATCTTATTGCAGGATGAAATTATATCTTGTAGTGACTTCTATATGCAGTAGTGTTTTATAAACATGCATACTGCAATTATCTAATTGCAGGATGAAATTATGTCTTGTAGTGACTTCTATTTGTTGTTGTGTTTAAACAACATGCATACTGCAGTTATCTTATAGCAGGATGAAATTATATCGTTTAGTGACTTCTATTTACTGTAGTGTTTTAAGAATATGCATACTGCAGTTATCTTATTGTAGGATATAATTATATCGTTTAGAGATTTCTATTTGCTGTAGTGTTTTAACAACATGCATACTGCAGATGTCTTATTGCAGGATGAAATTATCTCGTTTAGTGATTTCTACTTGCTGTAGTATTTTAAAAACATGCATACTGCAGATATCTTATTGCAGGATGAAATTATATCGTTTAGTGACTTCTATTTGCTGTAGTGTTTTAACAACATGCATACTGCCGTTATCTTATTGCAGGATGAAATTAAATCGTTTCGTGATTTCTACTTGCTGTAGTATTTTAACAACATGCATACTGCAGATATCTTATTGCAGGATGAAATAATATCGTTTAGTGATTTCTATTTGCTGTAGTGTTTTAACAACATGCTTACTACAGTTATCTTATTGCAGGATTAAATTATATCGTTTAGTGATTTCTATTTGCTATTGTGTTTTAGCAACATGCATAGAGCAGTTATCTTATTGCCGGATGAAATTATATCGTTTAGTGACTTCTATTTGCTATTGTGTTTTAACAACATGCATAGTGCAGTTATCCTATTGCAGTATGAAATTATATCCTTTGGTGACTTCTATTTGCTGTAGTGTTTTAACTACATGCACACTGCAGTCATCTCATTGCAGGATGAAATTATATCGTTTAGTGACTCCTATTGCTGTAGTGTTTTAGCAAGATGCATACTGCAGTTATCTTATTGCAGGATTAAATTATATCTTGTAGTGACTTCTATATGCAGTAGTGTTTTATAAACATGCATACTGCAATTATCTAATTGCAGGATGAAATTATGTCTTGTAGTGACTTCCTTTTGTTGTAGTGTTTTAACAACATGCATACTGCAGTTATCTTATTGCAAGATGAAATTATATCGTTTAGTGATTTCTATTTGCTTTTGTGTTTTAACAACATGCATACTGCAGATATCTAACTGCAGTATGAAATTATATCGTTTACTGACTTCTATTTGCTGTAGTGTTTTAGGAACATGCATACTGCAGATATGTAACTGCAGTATGAAATTATATCGTTTAGTGATTTCTATTTGCTGTAGTGTTTTAACAACATGCATACTGCAGTTATCTTATTGCAGGATGAAATTTTATCATTGACTGACTTCTATTTGCTGTATTTTTTAACAACATGGATACTGCAGTTAACTTATTGCAGGATAAAATTATATCGTAAATGACATCTATTTGCTGTAGTGTTTTAGCAACATGCGTACTGCAGTTATCTTATTGCCGGATAAAATTATATCATTAAGTGACTTCTATTGGCTGTAGAGTTTTAAAACATGCATACGGCAGTTATCTTATTGCCGGATGAAATTATATCGTCTAGTGACTTCTATTTCCTGTAGTGTTTTAGCAACATGCATACTGCCGCTATCTTATTGCAGGATAAAAATATATCTTGTTGTGATTTTATTTGCTGTAGTATTTTAGCAACATGCATAAAGCAGTTATCTTATCGCAGGATGAAATTATATCGTTTAGTGATTTCTATTTGCTGTAGTGTTTTAACAACATGCACACTGCAGTTATCTGATTGTCAGATGAAATTATATCGTTTAGCGACTTCTACTTGCTGTAGTGTTCTAGCAATATGCGAACAGCAGTGATCTTATTGTAGGATCAAATTATATCGTTTAGTGACTTCTATTTGTTGTAGTGTTTAGTAAACATGCATACAGCAGTTATCTTATTGCAGCATAAAATTATATCTTGTTGTGACTTTTATTTGCTCTAGTGTTTATGCAACATGCATACTGCAGTTATCTTTTTGAAGGATTAAATTATATCGTTTAGTGATTCTATTTGTTATAGTGTTGTTACAACATGCATAGCGCCGTTATCTTATTGCAGGTTGAAATTATATCGTTTAGCGATTTAAATTTGCTATAGTGTTTTAGCAACATGCATACTGCAGTTATCTTATTTCAGTATGAAATTATATCGTTTGGTGATTTCTATTTGCTCTAGTGTTTTAACAACATGCACACTGCAGTTATCTCATTGCAGGATGAAATTATATCTTTAATTACTTCTATTTGCTGCAGTGTTTTAGCAACATGCATACTGCAGTTATCTTATTGTTGGATGAAATTATATCGTTTGGTGACTTCTATTTGCTGTAATGTTTTAACAAAATGCCTACAGCAGTTATCTCATTGCTGGATGATATTATATCGTTTAGTAACTTCTATTTGTTGTAGTGTTATAGCAACATGCATACTGCAGTTATCTTATTGTAGGATGAAATTATATCGTTTAGTGACTTCTATTTGCTGTAGTGTTTTAGCAACATGCACACTGCAGTTATCTTATTATAGTATCAAATTATATCGTTTAGTGACTTTTATCTGTCGTAGTGTTTTCGCAACATGCATACAGAAGTTTTCTTATTGCAGGATAAAAATATATCTTGTAGTGACTTTTATTTGCTGTAGTGTTTAAGCAACATGCATACTGCAGTTATCTTATCGCAGGATGAAATTATATCGTTTAGTGACATCTATTTGCTGTAGTGTTTTAGCAACATGCATACAGCAGTTATCTTATTGCAGGATGAAATTATATCTTGTAATGACTTTTATTTGCTGTAGTGTTTTAAAAAAATGCATACTGCAGTTATCTAATTGCAGGATGAAATTATATCTTGTAGTGACTTTTATTTGCTGTAGTGTTTTAACAACCTACATACTGTAGTTATCTTATTGCAGGATTAAATTATATCGTTTAGTGATTTCTATTTGCTATTGTGTTTTAGCAACATGCATAGTGCAGTTATCTTATTGTGGGATGAAATTATATCGCTTAGTGACTTCTATTTGCTATTGTGTTTTAACAACATGCATAGTGCAGTTATCGTATTGCAGTATGAAATTATATCCTTTGGTGACTTCTATTTGCTGTAGTGTTTTAGCAACATGCACACTGCAGTTATCTCATTGCAGGATGAAATTATATTCTTTAGTGACTCCTATTTGCTGTAGTGTTTTAGCAACATGTATACTGCAGTTATCTTATTGCAGGATTAAATTATATCGTTTAGTGATTTCTATTTGCTGTAGTGCTTTAGCAACATGCGTACTGCAGTTACCTTATTGCAGGATGAAATTATATTGTTTAGTGACTTGTATTTGTTATAGTGTTGTAACAACATGCATACTGCAGTTATCTTATTGCAGGATGAAATTATATCTTGTGGCGACTTCTCTTTGCTATTGTGTTTTAGCAACATGCATAGTGCAATTATCTTATTGCAGTATGAAATTATATCCTTTGGTGATTTCTATTTGCCGTAGTGTTTTAGCAACATGCATACTGCAGTTATCTTATTGCAGGATTAAATTATATCGTTTAGTGATTTCTATTTGCTGTAGTGTTTTAGCAACATGCATACTGCAGTTATCTTTTTGCAGGATGAAATTATATCTTGTAGTGACTTCTATTTGCTGTAGTGTTTTAACAACATGCGTACTGCAGTTATCTTATTGCAGGTTGAAATTATATCGTTCTGTGATTTCTATTTGCTGTAGTGTTTTAACAACATACATACTGTATTTATCTTATTGCAGGATGAATGTATATCTTGTAGTGACTTCTATTTGCTGCAGTGTTTTAACACCATGTATACTGCAGTTATCTTATAGTAGGATGAAATTATATCGTTTAGTGACTTCTATTTGCTGTAGTGTTTTAGCAACATGCATACTGCAATTATCTTATTGCAGGATGAAATTATATCGTTTAGTGATTTCTCTTTGTTGTAGTGTTTTAGTAACATGCATACTGCAGTTATCTTATTGCAGGATGAAATTATATCGTTTAGTGACTTCTATTTGCTGTAGTGTTTCAACAACAATCATACTGCAGTTATCTTATTGCTGGATGAAATTATATCGTTTAGTGACGTCTATTTGCTGTAATGTTTTAGCAAAATTCATTCTGCAATTATCTTATTGCTGGATGAAATTATATCATTTAGTGACTTCTATTTGCTGTAGTGTTTTAAAAACATGCATACTGCAGTTATCTAATTGCAGGATGAAATTTTGTCTTGTAGTGACTTCTATTTTTTGTAGTCTTTTATTAACATGCATACTGCAGTTATCTTATTGCAGGATGAAATTATATCGTTTAGTGACTTCTATGTGCTATAGTGTTTTAACAACATGCATACTGCAGTTATCTTATTGCTTGATTAAAATATATCGTTAAGTGACTTTTATTTGCTGTAGTGTTTTAACAACATGCATACTGCAGTTATCTTATTGCAGGATGAGATTATATCGTTTAGTGATTTCTATTTGCTGTAGTGTTTTAACAACATGCATACTGCAGTTATCTTATTGTAGGATGAAATTATATCGTTTAGTGATTTCTATTTGCTGTAGAGTTTTTACAACATGCATACTTGAGTTATCTTATTGCAGGATTAAATTATATCGTTTAGTGACTTTTATTTGCTGTAGATTTTTTACAACATGCATACTTGAGTTATCTTATAGCAGGATGAAATTGTATCGTTTAGTGACTTTTATTTGCTGTAGTGTTTTAACAACATGCATACTGCAGTTATCTTATTGCAGGATTAAATTATATCGTTTAGTGACTTCTATTAGCTGTAGATTTTTTACAACATGCATACTTGAGTTATCTTATAGCAGGATGAAATTGTATCGTTTAGTGACATCTATTTGCCGTAGTGTTTTAACAATATACATACCGCAGTTATCTTATTACAGGATGAAATTATATGTTGTAGTGACTTCCTTTTCCTGAAATGTTTTAGTAACATGCACCCTGCAGTTATCTCATTGTAGGATGAAATTATATCGTTTAGTGACTTCTGTTTGCTGTAGTGTTTTAGCAACACGCATACTGCAGTTATAGTATTGCAAGATTAAATTATATCGTTTATTGACTTCTATTTGCTGTAGTGTTTTAACAACATGGTTAGTGCAGTTATCTTATTGCAGGATGAAATTATATCGTTTAGTGACTTCTATTTCTTGTAGTGTGTTAAAAACATGCATACCTCAGTTATCTTTTTGCAGAATGAAATTATATCTTGTAGTGACTTCTATTTTCTGTAGTGTTTTAAAAACATGCATACTGCAGTTATCTAATTGCAGGATGAAATTTTATCTTGTAGTGACTTCTATTTGTTGTAGTGTTTTAACAACATGCTTACTCCAGTTATCTTATTGCTGGATGAAATTATATCGTTTAGTGACTTCTATTTGCTATAGTGTTTTAACAACATGCATACTGCAGTTATCCTATTGCAGGTTGACATTATATCGTTTAGTGACATCTATTTGTTTCAGTGTTTTAGCAACATTCATAATGCAGTTATCTTATTGCAGGATGAAATTATACCATTTAGTGACATCTATTTGTTGTAGTGTTTTAGCAACATTCATACTGCAGTTATCTTATTGCAGGAAGAAAGTATATCGTTTAGTGACATATATTTGTTGCAGTGTTTTAGTAACATTCATACCGCAGTTGTCTTATTGCAGGATGAAATTATATCGTTTAGTGACTTCTATTTGTTGTAGTGTTTTAGCAACATATATACTGCAGTTATGTTATTGCGGGATGAAATTATATCGTTTAGTGACTTCTATTTGTTGCAATTTTTTTAGTAACATTCATACTGCAGTTATCTTATTGTAGGATGAAATTATATCGTTCAGTGACTTCTATTTGATGTAGTGTTTTAGCAACATGCATACTGCAGATATCTTATTTTAGGATGAAATTATATCGTTTAGTGACTTACATTTGTTATAGTTTTTTAACAACATGCATAGTGCAGTTATCTTATTGCTGGATGAAATTATATCGTTTAGTGACTTCTATTTGCTATAGTGTTTTAACAACATGCATACTGCAGTTATCCTATTGCAGGTTGACATTATATCGTTTAGTGACATCTATTTGTTTCAGTGTTTTAGCAACATTCATAATGCAGTTATCTTATTGCAGGATGAAATTATACCATTTAGTGACATCTATTTGTTGTAGTGTTTTAGCAACATTCATACTGCAGTTATCTTATTGCAGGAAGAAAGTATATCGTTTAGTGACATATATTTGTTGCAGTGTTTTAGTAACATTCATACCGCAGTTGTCTTATTGCAGGATGAAATTATATCGTTTAGTGACTTCTATTTGTTGTAGTGTTTTAGCAACATATATACTGCAGTTATGTTATTGCGGGATGAAATTATATCGTTTAGTGACTTCTATTTGTTGCAATTTTTTTAGTAACATTCATACTGCAGTTATCTTATTGTAGGATGAAATTATATCGTTCAGTGACTTCTATTTGATGTAGTGTTTTAGCAACATGCATACTGCAGATATCTTATTTTAGGATGAAATTATATCGTTTAGTGACTTACATTTGTTATAGTTTTTTAACAACATGCATACTGCAGTTATCTTATTGCTGGATGAAATTATATCGTTTAGTGATTTCTATTTGTTGTAGTGTTTTAGCAACATGCATACTGCAGTTATATTATTGCTGGATGAAATTATATCTTGTAGTGACTTCTATTTGTTGTAGTGTTTTAACAACATGCATACTGCAGTTATCTTATTGCTGGATGAAATTATATCGTTTAGTGATTTCTATATTCTGTAGTTTTTTAGCAACATTCATATATCAGTTATCTAATTGCAGGATAAAATTATATCGTTTAGTGACATCTATTTGTTGCAGTTTTAGCAACATTCATACTGCAGTTTTCTTATTGCAGGATGAAATTATATCGTTTAGTGACTTCTATTTGTTGTAGTGTTTTAGCTACATGCATACTGCAGTTATCTTATTGCAGGATGAAATTATATCGTTAATGACTTCTATTTGTTGTAGTGTTTTAGCAACATGCATTTCCCTTGTTGTAGAACTAAACTATTTTCCATATTCACTTTTATGTGCTCTGGTGTTTTGGCAACATACAAACTGCAGTTATCTTTTTAACAGCATTGCAAGTTCGCATGGGTGTTTTTTCTGAAATTTGATTCTACAGTAAATGACTGATTGCAATCATCATTATATTTTCCTTGGTTCATGGCATTTTTTAAAAATTTCACTTTTGTCAACTGACTTGTTTTGTTTTGCTTTATGGCATATCAACAATTGTTATTTCACGTCAAATCCTGTTCATATATATATATATATATATATATATATATATATATATATATATATATATATATATATATATATATATTTATATATATATATACATATACATATATATATATATATATATATATATATATATATATATATATATATATATATAATTTGTAAGTGAATAGTTTACTATTTTTAAACCAGCTAGTGCTAATTTGCTTGTACAGATTTAATAACTTCAAGTATTGTTATCTAACACTAATAATTCTATTCAATATTAATCGTTTTCACACAAATAAATGGTTTCAAGTATTGCCATCTCAGTACAACTGATCCTCATCCATCTCTTTCTTGCACCTTTGAGATAGAATATGGTTTGGTAATTGTTTGCCACAAGAACAATTTGAAGAATATGGTCAGGACCATCATATAGAGCTTGACATGAGTTACCAGATTGGCCTCTCTATCTATCCAGTCCCGTAAAGATTAAAGAAAATTACCCTTCTTCAGAGATGAAGTTGGTGTATTTGATAGCCCTTGTTGATTGTACGAGCATATAGCTGTATGGTTTTAAGTATTCCTGTCAAATACTAATAATTCATATATAATTATACGATTGAAAGTAACTATTCCTATTCAATAATCCTTTGCTTGTACACAGTTAGATAGTTTCAAGTATTCCTATCTCTCATTGACTGCCCAGTCAGCTGGGTCCGTAGAATACACTGACTGCACCTCTGCAGAGGGGTAAGACCCCCCCTCTAACGAGTATCCTGGATATGATACTAAACAATCTGATGGTGAGGTTCCAGTAGTGCTGGAGCTTTGGGGAATGCGGAATACCCCATCATTGCCATCGCTCCCAGGTCCACTCTGGCGCGGAGTGGTAGCACCTGATCTATGGGTTAAATAGAACTAACAGCATACTTATGCTAAAATGAATTGAGTAACCTGAATAGCTTGAAGTAGAAACGTTTTTGACAATTAAACCGTACTTACACTTAAACTGCCTGTTTAACTGAATTATTTCAAATAAAACTGTTTTTCGGCATTAAAACTGTATTTACACTTAACTGAATTATTACATATAACTGCTTGAATAGTTTGAAATGGAAATGTTTTTGACAATTAAACTGTGTACTTATGCTAAACTGAACTGTTTTCAATAGAACTGATTATTTGCATAAAAATGGATTTGGCGTTAAATAACCTACAAAGGTTGATATGCCATAAAACCCAACAAACCAAACCTATCACTCATTGCAAGCAATTATATGGTTTAGAGTAAGTAAAAATTAAACCAAATACTCAATTCTAGCTTCAAGAAACAATTCTTAATACTAAAACGAGTCAAACATTTTGCAATATTTTAGTCGTATGTGAGACAGAATATGACAGCTGAAGATGCTTTTGCTGATTGGTTCGGTTTGGTTTTATGGCAATTCAACCATTTTAGGTTATTTAATGCCAAATCCATTTTTATACATATAAACAGTTCTATTTCAAACAGTTTAGTTTAGCATAAGTATACAGTTTATATGTCAAAAACAGTTCTATTTCAAGCAATTCAGTCTAGCATAAGTACAGTTTAGTTCTATTTGACCCATGAATAGGACCCTATCAGGTACTACCACTTTGGTCCAGAATAGACCTGGGAGCAATGACAGTAAAAAGGAACTCCACATTCCCCAAAGCTCCAGCATTACTGGAATCTTACCATCTGGTGGTTTAGTGTCATATCCAGGACACTCGTTCGGAAGGGAGGGGTCTTACTCCTATGCAGAGATGCAGTTGGTGCATTCTACAGCCCTAGCCAACTGGGCCATGCTTTTCCCGAGGTTGTGAAGGTGACAAACCATACTGGGCTCATTGGATTAGCCTATATAGCTTGCAGTAAAGTTTTGCAATTCCCAATTCTAGGCCTACCTTAACTTACCTAATCACTAAGGTTATTGCTATCCAAGGGAAATTTCTTATTACTGTCCTCTGATCAATTGAGCATTAACTTTTTGAACAATAGATGTTTTTGTTTGTTTCCATGGCATTATGGCTCAGTTCAAACTCACGAAACATATTAGACTATGTTGCATATTCATGGGTGACTTTATGGAGGTGTCCGTGGTGTAATGGTTATCGTCGCAGGAAGTGGACAAGGCGATACGAGTTCAAATCCTGGACTGATTGCATTTCACATAGCACTAATACCCTTGGGAAAGGTATGAATCCAATTATTCTCCCTCCAGCTATGGGTAAATAGTAGGGCAGACTAGGTTCTTCAGCCTTGGTGAGGCAACTAGTCTAGGAGAAGGAAAACACTGAATTCAAACCTGTTAAACTCCGCTTAAAAAATTGACCTTGTGTCATATCCTGCCCGAGCGGAGGGATTGGGTAAATATGATATTCATGGGTGACTTTCAAATTGTACATGGATTAAATCAATCCATAATCTGTCTGTTCATCATCCATCCTATGTCACCAACCACAGCAGGTAACTTGCATTTTTTTAGTCATGTAATATGTACATCACAAATATGTGCCAGAATATTGCAAAACTTTCGACTCATCCAAATACAAATAATTTGCACACAATTGTATGGTTTTAAGTATTCCTATTTAATACTAGTAATCTATAAATAATCTTATGGTTTAAAATAACAATAACAAGTAGAGTGTTTGTCAATGGCCAGGGAGACCTGGGTTCAATCCCAGGTTGATTTATAGCAAAGACTCAAAAAATGGTACTTGATACCGCCTTGCTTAACACTAAGCATTATAAGGTACAGATCAAAGGTAAAGTGAAGCAATCCAGGGAATGGAGTAGCGCCTTCACTACACCACAGTGTAATAGCTATTGAAAAAGGAACCTTTGGGTCACCCTTAACTAAGGTCACCAACTTTACTTACTTTTACTTATGTTATATTCTGAGTTGTTGATATCTGTGATATGAATGTTGTGGGCGAGAAATGCGTATGGTTACAAAACAAAGAACGTATAGATACTCACAATAACACAGTAATGATGTTAAAGAAAATTTTCATAAATAGATTAAGCACGGAGAATAGAATGGAGAAGTATGTTCATAGTTAAAGAATGAATACAGTGGTAGTAGTTACAAAGTTCATATACTGTCCTTGTCTCGTGGTGAAGGGATGGTTTTCTCAGAATAAGGGCAGCGTTCCTAGCGGCGGCGATCGTTTCATGTATCGGATGACAGGCGCTGGACGGTGGCGAAGAATCTTTAACACGAGTCGTGTGAAAGAACAAGTCTAACTGATAATTATTTGGTCCGTCTATTTATATATTTTTCGTAGGCTCAGAAACGGCAATTTTTGTGCCCCGCGGGAAGCGTTCCGATTGGATATTTATTAATGTATTTTTTTTTTGTTAATTTATCGCAAACGGAAGTACTGCGCGGAGCCGATGCGTGAGCGACTAACTTTTCATTTTGAGTTGAGAACTCGAAGTGGTAACTTCCGTTTTTTTTTTTTCTTTTCTTCTTTTCTTTTTGTTTTTTCAAATCAAGGCAAGATCTCGTCTTGTAACACTTATAATTTAATAATATTGTTTCCACTGTTATCTGGTTTGAAATATTCATATCGAACACCAATAATTTACAAGTGATTATAAGGTTTCAACTATATCTGATGATAATCTTAGAAAACAAATATAGCTGTGATTGTACAGCTGTGCTTGCTCAACACGGATATATCTTTATGTCAGATATATCTTCAGATGACACGACTGATTCCTTATCTGCTCATGTTAACTTTTTTAGATCCAGACAACTGATCAATCACTAGTTGTAGTTGCCAGTCAAATGGGTAAACTAATGAGACCGCACAATTAAGAAATTAAAAGAAAATAAAAGTCGATGCCAAGAAACAGAGAATAAAACATGGCTTGCAAAAATAACAATATTTAATATACAAAACATGTCTTTCAAAGATGATATAGAGGTAGCAAGTTTTAGTCTGAGACTGTCAATTCCTCATATAAGAGTTAGGTTTTTCTATCTCTTGCAATACTTTTCTCTCCTCCTTTGCCAAACCTGACATTTACTACTAGAAAATTTCTTGGGATGGGCAGGAGCTGTCAGACTTGGCAAAGAGGGAAAGAAAAGTATAAAAATAGAGATAAAAAGAGGGAAGAGAAGCTGACTTGCTAACCAAAAGAAAAGTGTGTCTAGATTTCTTAAAAACAAAAACTACCAGTTCTCACAAAGTAATCTATTTCAAGAAAAATAAACTTTACAAAATCCGGCTTTGCATATTTTCCCCTATGCTTGTTAAAAACAATGAATTTAAGGTAACAAAAATAACATACATTCAAGTAACAATAATATTATAACCAAAAAAAGAAGTGTATAAAGAAATATAATTGCTCGAAGTAATGCTGTCAACCACCTAAGGTCAGTTTAACTTTTGTTAATGATAAAATACCATTTGGTATTTTATATCAAAGTTCATTTCTAAGCCAGTTTTTAGGGTTTTTTCTTTTTCTTGACATTTCATTCTTTTGTAGAAGCAACCTGGATAACTGTGTTCTACTAGTTTCCTGTGTAGACTTGTTGAAAACGAAGTTTAGTATTTCTTTTAGTGAACTTCAAGTAGGCCACCACATCCTCCTTTCAGAGATGTAGATCTGTTTTAACTCAAACTTTCTTTTGTTGAGCCTACGGAGGCTTTTATCACATCTAACGATCTGCCCAACGGTTTTTTTTTTTTTTTTTTGTCAGCAAAAAGTCCAATAATGCCGCCTTCAGACCTTATATTCAACTTTCTTTTGAAGGGGACAGCAGACAAAAACCACAAACTGCATGCCGTAGGTTTATTGTTTTAACAAGTAACAATAAAAACCCTTTAAAAAAAAGAAGCTTAGCCTAAGTGACTAATGGGTCTTTTACTCAAGCCACCATGCGCAAGAAAAACTGCCTAAACAAAAGCTTGTAAAGCAAAAAAGAGCAAGCTTTGCAGAGCCTTCTGTTTCTGCTGAAAAAAAAAAGGAGATAACATGGGGGATCTCATTTAAATAACGGTAGAGGCGGGGCTAACAGCACAACTTCAGAACAGCCAATCAGATTCGAACAGACATTAACTACCAAATTTACAAATTTCAACAAATAAACGAAGACAAAGTTTCATGTTGTTAATATCATAGACCATTCAATCACTAAAGAAGACCAAAAATTAAAAGCAGTTACAAGCATGAAAAGGAAGATGAATAAAATTTTATAACACAAAAGAAAGAAACCTCAATGTGTTTATTTAATAAATGGCTGACTTCAGTCCGACAATTCAAAAAAAATGAACAGCAGTAGTATGAAAAATAAAATAAAACCAAGATATATTATGATTAAAGGTTTACAAAAATGTGGTAAGGAAAATAAAGAAAACGAAGTTAGAGGAAGACAAAAAAATAGAACAGAGGTGACTTACTCTTAAACTAGAAAAATAAAAAAATTATTAATTAATTGATTCATTTTTTTTAATAGAACTACATTTTATGTCTCTTTTTTTTAAGGATCTGTTTATTCGTGGTGTTCCCGGTGAAGAGCTCACCTTCTTTAAAAAGGCCGGTATCGCTCAAACTGTCCTCTTCTGTGATTAAGTGGCAAAATAAAGATTAATCATTCATGACGATAACTTTTTCATAATATTTTTTGTATAAAGAAAGCAGAAGGAAGTGTTGATTCATTACAGTCATAACTTTAATTTTCCTTTTGTTACAAGATGAGATCTTGCCTTGATTTGAAAAAACAAAAAGAAAGAAAAGAAGAAAAGAAAAAAAAAACGGAAGTTAACACTTCGAGTTCTCAACTCAAAATGAAAAGTTAGTCGCTCACGCATGGGCTCCGCGCAGAACTTTCGTTTGCGAAAAATTAACAAAAAAAAAATACATTAATAAATATCCAATCGGAACGCTTCCCGCGGGGCACAAAAATTGCCGTTTCTGAGCCTACAGAAAATATATAAATAGACGGACCAAATAATTATCAGTCAGACTTGTTCCCTCACACGACCCGTGTTAAGGATCCTTCGCCACCGTCCGGCGCCTGTCATCCGATACATCAAACGATCGCCGCAGCTACCAACGCTATCCTAATTCCGAGAAAACCATCCCTTCACCACGAGAACTTTGTAACTATCCCTTCACCACGAGACAAGTACAGTACATGAACTTTGTAACTACTACCACTGAATTCATTCTTTAACTGTGAACATATTTCTCCATTCTACTCTCTGTACTTAATCTATTTATAAAAAATGTTCTATAACATCATTACTGTGTTATTGTGAGTATCTATACGTTCTTTGTTTTGCAACCATACGCATTTCTCGCCCACAACTCAGAATATAACACTGGTGTCAAGCGTGCAGCAAAACAATTATGGAATACTCCGGCCTTTCTCGATCAGAAATCTTGGAACTTATAAAATAGCAAAAAGCAGCGATTCTCCAAACGAAAATTGACATGGAGCCGGCAGATAACCCGCAAGCACAATTAATCATTAGTGAACTGAAAACAGACCTCCACAAACTTTTAACTGCTCTGCAAACTACCGCACACGATCGATCGCACACATTGCAACAACACACCACAAACTATGAGCTTCTATTGCGACAGCAGTCACTTCGGGATGCCACAAAATCCATCCGGACCTTCGAACCGGGCAGCGATGTAAACCGCTTCATTACCGACCTTAATAAGGCTTACACCATACACGTTAAGCCAGAATTAAGGGAATATCCTGCAATGGAGAAGGAGTTTGTCAAGCTGGCAAAGCAACTACTGAACGAAGGCATCTTCCAGCAGATGGAGGACTCAAGACAGCCTACGTCCACGTTCGAGGAACTAAAGGCTTACCTTATATCCACCCACGGGAGCCAAATGACAAACTTCCAGTACCTAAGCCGAGCATGGGACCTTCAGCGACATGAGAGAGAAAAACTCACTGATTTTGCAGGCCGACTTGAAAACACAATCCGAGAGGCCACAGTCCACATCACGGAAAAATTCAAGTCGGACAGACAAAATGCTGAGATGACGGCCGAAACTGCGTTTTCCCTAATGGGGGCCATGCTCATGAGGGAAAAGATCAAGGCATGGACACCTAACATCTATCCACACCTCGTCAAAACTATGCACAGACACTACTCAGCGGGTGGTATAGCCAGCGATGCGCAACGCTATCTTGATCGTGGTATCAAAACGGACATCACCACCGCCGCTGAAACCACTGCGCTGATGGCGAGCCAACCTACACACTCTGACAAACCTCGTAGCCTTGAAAGTGACAAGATACTAGCCGACGTACAGCTACAGTTGCTGGATCTGAACAAGCAACTGCGGTAAAACCCACAGGCGGAACCCATCCATCGTTGACTGGAAAAGTCGAACCGCCCCCACCTACAACATGAAGCACAACCGGGCACAAAGAAGCGCTGGCCAACCCAGCCAACAAGCAATGTGCAAAAACTTTTTACGAGGCCGCACATGCTTTAAGGGCAACAGGTGCCCATATTTTCACCCCCACCCCCATGCTCAAGCACACATAGCGACCACTGACACCGGTTTGCCTGGAATAGATAGCGATCAGCACAACCATGAACACGCGACGCGCTTCGACGAACTGGATTTTCGGTTGGGACCGAACGAGATGTGATGACTCGTTCCCAGGTCCATGTATCCACTCAGCATCATCACACATTTAACGTTCAAATCCAACCTGATCTCCGATCGCCCCTTGTTCAGATCAACCTCCGCAACAACGGCATCACATTCTCCGGTGTAGGCATGCTGGATTCCGGATGCACGACTTGCATCATTCCCATTTCTCGCTTACCTGAAGATGCAAGAAGACACATGTCCAAAACCAACATCTGAGTCAAAGGAATCGGAGGGAACATCTCTATTCTGGGCAAGCTCACCTGCGACATTACCTTGGGTGACGATACTTCCCCCGCTTTCTGCAACGTCGACACACTGATCACGACATCAGACATTCCCATCTTGATCGGTCAGAACATACTCGGCCACCACACACTGTTATCCTATACTATCGATAACCAGAAGGCGACTGTAGAACTTGCGCGCACACTCCCATCTGGCAAGCTAAAACATACTGTCCCGCTCTCTACAACCGTCCATCCAAGGATAAAACCGACCCACAACCTTTCACACGGCGCCCTAACCGTTTCCAACGAGGAACCACGAGCCACAGCCAGATCATCGCCTAACGGGTTGACTCTCAACCAAAAACTCCATTGGCTTAAGCAAACCGTAGGCCTATCGCTTCCAGACCATCATAGCCGTAGTGAATTAGAAGCTACCGCCGATTTACACATCAGCTATGCGGACATTCTCGGCACCGACGACAATAGAAGGGGCACTTTCATCAAGCCCATACGCATACCAACCAACGGCCAGTCCAGGAGCCAAAAACAGCACCCTATAGCCCAAGCACTGGAGGGTGACGTTGACGCGGAAATTGCCCGCATGGCAAGTGAGGGTGTTATCGAACCTTGCAACGACCCTAAAGGATTTAACAGTCCCGTTTTTGCCGTCCGCAAGAAAAACGGAAAGATTCGAGTGGTCGCAAATTTCAAAAGAACCCTCAACAAGGTGTTAGTCGATCTTGACCCATACCCAATACCTACCATTGACTCGACATTCAACAAGATTGGCGAAGGTAACAAGTACTTCTCAACACTCGACCTCCGCAATGGCTATTGGCAAATCGTTATTGATGAACGTGACCGCCATAAAACGGCCTTTACTTGGAAAGGACGCTGTTTCCAATATACCCGTCTGGCCTTCGGTCTAACATCCGCTGGACAAATATTCTCTCGATGCATAGCTGAGCCTCTCGACACAGTGGCCTCACGCGCGAACATATCGTCATATATCGACGATAATCTTGTCCACGCCAAAACCTTCGAGGAATATGTGACAGCGCTGGAGCAATTATTTATTGCTCTACGCAAGTTCGGATTAAAACTAAACCCAGAAAAATGCATTTTTCTTGCGTCCGAAGCTAAATTTCTCGGTCGCATCGTGAATAGCGACGGGTTCAAGGCCGACCCCGAATATGTCTGCGCCATTATCGACATGAAACCCCCCGACAACGAGAAAAGAACTACAAAGTCTCATCGGACGTCTCGTATGGATTCGGCAATTCATCGAGACACGCCTTAACGAGAGCATCAGAACCGACATGTTCTCCAATCTAATGGCCCCCATAAACGAACTAAACAAGCCCGGACGGACATTCGTCTGGACCGAAGGGGCCAACAAGGCTTTCAATAAAATTAAGAAGCGCCTCGCTTCCCCACCAATCATTTCATTCCCCGATTTCACCGGACTCTTTACCCTCACCACCGACGCCAGCGATATCGCATGTGGGGCCATTCTCATGCAAGAGAATAAACACGGCCAAAAGAAAATAATAGCAGTGGCCTCACACACCTTTAACGCGACGGAGCTCAACTGGTCAACAACTGAACGCGAGGCATATGCGATAAAAAGGGCCATCACCAAATTCGATTACTTCTTGCGTAGTTGTCCCTTCGTCGTCCTCACAGATCATCGATCTCTCACATACTTGGATCAACGTGAATTCAACAATGCGAAGATACGACGATGGCAGGAGGAAATATCGTGCTACAAATTCGTCTTGGAATATGTAGAAGGTGAATCGAATGTCTGGGCAGACATGCTCAGTCGGAGATATGGCCACAGCAAGGACAAGCTTACGGCAGACCCCACACCTGCAGGGAAGCGCTTCAAACTCCAAGGCTCCAGTCTAAACATCTACGTTCCATCCTGGTGCATGGACGAAATCAAGAGCTCCCAGCTGCTCCCTGGGACTCACACAACACGGAACATTCAGCATCATCTGCAGGCCATCGACGCATTCCTCGCGTTTCATGCCACATCGACCATCCCGGTTGAAGAGATAGCTGACCACATGGGTATTGCAGCGGAACAAGCCTCTGATGACACACTCTTAAAAATCATCAGAGCTCTTCAGTTGGCAACCCCAAGACCGGACGCTACCCTACTCGACCCCAAAGATCATCGTACCGGGCTATATAACAAGCACATGCACCAATTCTACTTGGAACCTGGTACATCTGTATTGATGATCAGGGATACTACAAACACACCAAAACTGGTAGTACCCTACAAGCTCCGGACAAAATATCTCCACCAAGCCCATGACTGTGTCAACCACTCAGGGATCTCCCGCATGCAGGAACACCTATCCAGCTACTGGTGGGAGTTCAAAAATCGCGATATCAGGGCGTATGTTCAGTCATGCCAAACCTGCGCTAAACGCAAGGGAAATTACGGCATGCGCCGAAACTGGTCCACGGGACATTGCAAGAGAGGCGGAAAACCATTCGAGGTTGTCTACATAGATTTTGTCTCAATGCCCCTCTCAAAGGGCAAGCGGTACATCCTTACTATTCTAGACAGCTTCAGCCGCCACCTCATGGCCATACCATGTGCCAGAGACCGCGCAATCGACGCAGCCCGCGGACTCTACCAGTTCTTTCTTCGTCACCGCGAGATTCCCCGCATTGTCTCCTCCGACCGAGGAACCCACTTCACTGGTGACGTCTACAAGGAATTTTGTGACCTAACCTCGATCACCCGGGAACTTCACTGCCCGTGGCGACCACAAAGCTCGGGGAACATTGAGAGGCAACACCGGACCTTAAAAAACGCCCTTTACATGATCTGCGAAGACAGAAACTGTGAATGGACGGACGTTCTCGAATCGGCAGTTTCCTCAATGAATGCCACAGCCAACACCGCCACTGGTGCATCCCCGCATTACATTATCACCGGCCGCCAACCAAACATTGGTCTACCGAAGATCCCCTGCCAAGACATCGTTAACAACAACCCAGGTGCTTACGGTATGCAGATAAACGCTTTGCTCCGACAGGTGCATCAAAGAGTCGCCTTGGCGAACAACGAGGCTGACCACAAAATGGAAGCCAAACTGAACCGCAGCATCTTCAAAGACCCGATACAAGTCGGTGACAAGGTGCTACTCCACCGACCGCAATCCGCAACAGCCCACTTGTCTCACCTGCCTTGGATAGGTGACTTTGAGGTCACCAAAACGAACGGTTTGGTAGTTCAAGTGAAAAACGAAAACTGTGAAACGCATTGGGTTCACCGTGGACACGTCCGTCGACTCGTACCGCGACCAAATGACCTGCAACACATTCATCGACCACCCCCACCTCCAGCTATATCCCCACCTCACCAAATTCCCAATCACCCGTCGACACGACCACTCCTACCTCCTTGTCCACCCCGGCAACCTACCCATCACCCGTTGTCACAACTCCCTACACTTTCGTCCGGGGAGCATCTTGTCGCAAATGACTGCAGTTCCGGAGACAATACCCAAAACCCAACGAAACGAACAACACGAGGGCAACTCCCAGCACGCTTTAAAGACTTCGTTATGTGCCAAAAAACAAAATAAATAATACACACACCAACAAACAAAACAAAAACACACACGCAAGCAAGCACTAACAACATAGCAACCTCAAATCTTGCTAAGATCTAGGGGAGCTGTTACAAGACGATATCTTGCCTTGATTTGAAAAACAAAAAGAAAGAAAAGAAGAAAAGAAAAAAAATGGAAGTTAACACTTCGAGGTCTCAACTCAAAATGAAAAGTTAGTCGCTCACGCATGGGCTCCGCGCAGAACTTCCGTTTGCGATAAATTAACAAAAAAAAAAAAAATACATCAATAAATATCCAATCGGAACGCTTCCCGCGGGGCACAAAAATTGCCGTTTCTGAGCCTACAGAAAATATATAAATAGACGGACCAAATAATTATCAGTAAGACTTGTTCCTTCACACGACCCGTGTTAAGGATTCTACGCACTGTCCGGCGCCTGTCATCCGATACATCAAACGATCGCCGCCGCTTAGAACATTGCCCTAGTTCCGAAGAAAACCATCCCTTCACCACGAGAACTTTGTAACTATCCCTTCACCACGAGACAAGTACAGTACATGAACTTTGTAACTACTACCACTGAATTCATTCTTTAACTGTGAACATATTTCTCCATTCTACTCTCTGTACTTAATCTATTTATAAAAAATGTTCTATAACATCATTACTGTGTTATTGTGAGTATCTATACGTTCTTTGTTTTGGAACCATACGCCTTTCTCGCCCACAATTCAGAATATAACAATTTCTTGAAATGTCTCTTTTATTGGGAATGCCGATAAAACTGAGTGAGTTTTTACTCTGCCAAACGGGAGTTGAATGGAAAACAGTTGAGAAAACTCTTCGAAATATTCGATTTCTGTTTGAGAAGAGCGAAAGTTTTGAAAATATCGGAGTTTTACGTTTTTAAAGTCTTTTTCTTTAATGTAGATTCAACTAATTGTAAGAAAATATCTTCAATGTTTTCTGTATCAATGTCTTTTGCTTCAAGGGAAAATGACTTTTCATCTACAAATATTTATTAAAATATTACTTAACTTATAAATAAATACTTCCTTGTTTTCATTTAACTTATTATCTTTTTTCTTTCCTTCTTTCTTTAAACTAATGCTTTTTTTCTTTCTGCTTATCTCCCCTTCCATCAGTGAATTAGCATAAAATTCTCTATCGTGGTTAATATCACGTGACTCGACTTTGGAATATTTTGTTCATATCTAACGTTGGTGCTTTACACTCTATGGGAGGCAACTTCGTTCATATCTTGTTAATATGGTTTTAATAGATATAGCCATTTGAAACACGTTTTACAGGGAAAAGAATAAATAAATGAACAAATAAATACAAGGATAAATGAAGAATAGACTAAAACTGAAGCAACGAAAAATTTGGCATTCGAAAAGTGAGTTAGTGAATATCATGTATATCTAACTTATTTTCCAAATGAATCGTCACTTAGAAATCTAAATATGTCCATCAATTTTTCTATGGATGCAAGTTTCTAATTGAGAACACTTGTTCTTATAGCAGTTATTGATTTGCTTATTGTACTTGTCATTGGAAAATAATCACCCATCTAGCTACTGACTGGGTAATTGCTGCTTAACTTTACTGATACGACAGGATAACACAAAACAACAATTTTTTTGAAAATGATGTTTTTTTTACTGTTTTCTCCTTTTTTTTACTATTTTCAATTTACCATTTTTTCGGGCCTTTCTTTACGGGTAACAGGAAATTGGGTAAGCTGCGAAACCCACTCTTTTTGGCTGGAAAACGCCGTCCAGTGCAGACGTCACACTGGCCGTTCTTCAATAACATTCTCTTTAGGTGGACAACGCCGCCCAGTGCAGACGTCTCACTGTGGCTCTAGAATAGCAGCAACAGCATGGACACACGAGGGAACCTAATCTAATTTATGGATTCCTTGCAAGGAATTCCAGTTGAATATAAATTAGATACATTCCATGCCTCGCACAGGCACAACTTTATGTCACCCCAAAATTGGCTATGTCAAAGCGATGCTTTTATTCCGCTCTCGACATGTTAGGTATCAATTCACCTCTGGTCCACTTCAATGGAGACAACACAAACTCTCTTCCCCAAAACACCAGACGCATGAAACTACACGGTGACTCTAAAGTTCAATCCTTCACACGTCCGACGACACACGCTACGATCTCAACCTTCTCATAACTCAATTTCGTCTCAATAAGCACAACCTCTCCACGAGTCTTGCAGCACCAAAAGCAAACCCAATATTCCACGCTGCAAATAAAAACCTATTCATAAAAATATATTTCGACCTTCGGCATCTTACTTCTTCATCCTTCTTTGAATATCTAACTACAATTAGCTAAAGACCTTCCAACACTAGCGAGGGAATTACACTCTTAGCGAAGAAACAACCCAATGTAAACACACATATGTTACAACCATCTTCCTCGCAAACAACAACCTTCCCTCTCGGTAATATCACTCCTACAAAAATCTACGGCTAAAATAGTAACAATAGGGATATTTAAGTTTCTTTGTTTTTTC
Organism: Sepioteuthis lessoniana; assembly: GCA_963585895.1. Classification (NCBI taxonomy): domain Eukaryota; kingdom Metazoa; phylum Mollusca; class Cephalopoda; order Myopsida; family Loliginidae; genus Sepioteuthis; species Sepioteuthis lessoniana. Next base: position 86,586,839 of record OY757929.1, read on the forward strand.
TCTCAGATTTGATCAAGGAGATATGAATGTGTGAACAATGTTGGCACTTTCTGCTATGTTTGTGGCTACTTCACGCTTATTTGTGAGAGGCATAATATAACATCGTTTGTAAAGCGGGCATTATAAAACGTTTTTTTAGACTTATTCTTGGTGACCAAAACAAGAAATGAGCTTAGTTACATTTCAGAATTCTCATGAGCTGGTTGAACCAAAGCACCACACGACTGACTGCTATTTTTGTCTGGTCAATACAGGAGGCGTTGGCATGAAAACATATTTAAAATCAGCCGTGTAAAGCCTATAAGAAAGAAAAGGCTACTTTTCACACAAGTATCAGATTCTCAAATTACAAATCCCCTCATAAAATCACTGTAATTTATGTTCACTTGGTAAAGACGAGGAAAAGTATTTACATATGTTTTCAAACCTTGTGTCTTCCAAAAAGAATATTAGGAAGAACTGTTTTCAAATACTTGTGGTGATTAGGTTCCTTTTTTTACTTTTGTACTGCCATTTATTTTTTGATGTAACTTTGTCACACACACACATTGACAGATATAAAAATATGGATGTTGAAACTAACTTTGAATATATTCATAAAAGAATACTACGAATAGTTTGAGATTTCTTTCAGTTATTATATTGAGATAATGATTATTTTGGAATACAACATTTTGAAAAGGAAATGAAATATGATTTACTGTCATTTGATCATGTAATCTGAACTTTACAAATATTATTCATTATCTGAGGAGAAAGAATATTCCATATAATTATACTGTAGCATTTTATTATCCTTATTTTCCATAAGCACCTTAGAAGAAGCCACATAATAACAAAAGCCAGTAGAAGGCAGGATTTGATAAACATATGAACAATGCCTGGAGTCACACTTGTTATTCTTACAATTTCTTTCATTAGCTCAAAAGGTTTTATTTTCTCTTTTCTCTTAAAACAATGAACACTATCACAGCCAATAAACACATGCAAAGAGAGCAGAGCCCTTGAAAAGCAGGTCAATATTCGTCTGCAACTGATCGAACAGAGATAAAAAAAAAGACGATCTAGTAGCCACATAAAAATGAGCCCTTAAGTCTTGCTGTAGAGAAAGAAGAAAAACATCTGTATCTGGAGTCTTCATAATATTGAAAGGAAAAGCAGTTGATTGGTTGATAGTTATGTTGTACGACACTTGTCAATCACCTTTTTCTTTTCTTTTCCAATCAAAATTTGTTTTCATAAATTCCTGTCATTAAAATAAGCGAATTTTTATCAACACAAAAACCCATTAAGCTATTACACATTTGTAATGTATTTCTGTATTATTGTAAAATTGAAATCAGTTTCTTTTTCCTCTGGTAAATAAATGTTCTCTGAACTTTGGGATTCTGTGGAGTTCAATCTCTTCTCGTTTTCCTTTCGTTATTGGGTTTCCATAACACGTTGGTAGAATGATACACGTCTTATTTCAGGTAAGACCAAGATTAATTATCGTCTCTTTCCTCGTGGACATGCCTTTTCTTTGGCTATTCGTTTAACGACGCTCACCATACGTCGGAGTCCGTGTTCATTGAGAGGAGAAGCTTTTTCTTTTCTCTCAGTGTTGTGTGTGCGGTATGATTTATGAATTTGGGTTTCTTTCGTATCCCAAATTATGTTCTTAGTTTTTCAACGAACCAGACGTAACTACTTATGTGTCTCACCCTTCGACGAATAAACGGCAACTACTTAGTTTCCGTCGTTTGAAAATTTACCACGCGTTGGCTTTTTGGCCGTCTCTCTCTCAGTACCAATCATGGTTGCAGGTCTGCTTCTTTGTTGACGCATACATGGTTAATAGGGAGTGGGTTTCTCCCTTTTACTAGATAGAGAGGGTTGAAGAGAGACGGCCCTTCCACTTCCACTATTCTGATAATTCTTGCCCACTAATATAGTCGGTTATGGCCAGCGAGTCGCACCTCCTTCTTCCATAACCCAGAGAATATACTAGGGTGTCATATTTCCTTGTCAGAAGAGTTGAGTAATTTCAAGTATTCCAATCTAGACGGAAGCTCTCTGAAACTGGTAGACAAATTCACCTATCTAGGAAGCAGTGTCACATCAACCGAAAAAGACATCGACATGCGGCTAACGAAGGCATGGACAGCTATGGATAGGCTATCGATCATATGGAAATCAGACCTGACCGATAAAATGAAACGCAGTTTCTTCCAGGCAGCGGTCATATCGATAATGCCGTATGGATGCACTACTTGGACGCTAACTAAACGACTGGAGAAACTAGACGGCAATTACACAAGAATCCTACGAGCAATATTAAACAAGTCCTGGCGGCAACACCCCACAAGACCCCAACTATACGGCCACCTGCCTCATATCACGAAAACTATCCAAGCTAGACGAACCAGACATGCAGGACACAGCTGGAGAAGCAAGGACGAGCTCATAAGTAATAAGAACATACATTCAGCAGCTATGTGAGGATACGGGATGTAGCACTGAGGACCCACCAGAGGTGATGAACGATAGGGAGAAGTGGCGAGAGTGGGTCAGGGATATCCGTGCTAGCAGCATGACATGATGATGATGATGTTTGTATATGGTCGTATGCCATGTTTTCCTATCCAATATAAATTATTTAGCAAGATCTATTTGACCGAGAGATAGGAAACATGTACTTCTACTTTGCATCAAAGTCGATCTGGAAGTAATGGCAATAAAAGAGTACTCCTCAGAGCTCTAGAACTGGAACCACATCATAGAGGTTAGTGTCATAACTAGAATACTTCTTTTTGGGGGTAGGGAGTAGGGATCTTACAATATTGCACAACAATAAAAAATAAAAATACCTACTGAGTTTCAGCTGCTGCACAACACTCTACTTTTCTTCTGGTATCTTTTGCCATAACCAAAATTACGTTTATTGGTATGAAAAAAAAAACTGAGTTCCTCATTTATTTTGTAGTGTATATAAATACAATGTCTTAACAATCTCTGACTTTCTGAGATGTTTGTATACCAGTTATGCTTCCTATGGTTTTATTTTCAAATGTTAATTTTCAAACAGTAAATTTGGGGCTAAATGTTTTCTCACATTCCTCTTATCATAGATCTACCTCCTCTTTCTTCCCCTCCTCTTTGAGTACACGCATGTCGGAAAGTCAGAGTTTGTCTTGCCATACAATTTGTATTATGAACAGGATAGCACCCGTCTTGTGAAAAGCATAAAATCAATAGTTTCTGAATCTGGCAAGGTGCTTGAGTAGAAGAAGTTTTTATAAATGCTAAATACCAAAGGTTTGTAGCGTAAGAAAGAATATTTTCTTTTTTTTTTTTTTAATTAGACATCTTTGAGATGGTTCAAATGTGCCAAACATGCTTTAGTCAGGCAATTTGCCGATTTTGTTTTCTATTGTTTCAGAAAATAAATATAAAGTTGAAACGATCTCTGGCTTTCTGACATGCATATGCACAAGTTATATTCCCTGTTTTTTTTTTTTTCAAATGTCAATCTTTTCATTTTTTTTAACATTATTTTATTTATTTATTTTGAAATGTGCAATCTGATTCCGAAGTGACAAAAAATTGTAGACATTTGCTATTACAATTATCGCCTTAAGAAAATTGACTCAGAGACCTGAGTTCAAATCCTAGGTAAGGCTGTTTGCATTTCAGCTTTACTCCACTTAAAAAATGACCTTGTGTAACTTTCTACTCATGGGGGAGGGGTTTGGCAAGTATAAACAACAAAGTTAATAGTGAAAAAGTTTAATTTCTTTTAGTCGGGGGCCAATCAAGTTCAGTTATAGTGCCACCTCACACTAAAAAGAAAATGTTAGATTTTTAGACAATTTTCCCACGGGTAACATTAATACAAATTGGTTTGACACATTAAATAGTCTATCAGAGCCCCACTGCTTACTAATTAGCCAAGCTAGTGTCTAACTATATCAGCGGCAGAAATTCCTAGCTAAAAACTAACAAGACAAAATTATATTTACCTGGTATCATCATCATCATCATCATGTCGCGCCGCCAGCGCGGATATCCCTGACCCTCTCTCGCCATTTCTCCCTATCATTAATCGCCTCCGGCAGGTCTTCAGGGTTACATCCTGTGTCCTCACATAGTTGCTGTAAGTAAGTTCGTGCTAGTCGTCCTACTTTTGCACATCCATATGTGGGGGTCCACAGGAGTACATCGCTTATGAGCTCGTCCTTGCTTCTCCAGCAGTGTCCCGCGTGTCTGGTTCGTCTGACTTGTATAGTTTTCGTGATGGGGGGCAAGTGTCCGTATAGTTGGAGTCTCGTGGGGTGTTGTCGCCAGGACTTGTTTAATACTGCTCTCAACATTCTTGTGTAATTTCCGTCTATTTTCCTCCCCAGCCGCTTCGTTAGCGTCCATGTGGTGCATCCATATAGCAGTATCGACACAACCGCTGCCTGGAAGAAACTGCGTTTCATTTTATCAGTTAGGTCCGACTTCCATATGATCGAGAGCCTATCGATAGCTGTCCATGCCTTCGTCAGTCGTGTGTCGATGTCTTTTTCGGTTGATGAGACGCTACTTCCTAGGTAGGTGAATTTGTCTACTTGTTTCAGAGAGGCTCCGTCTAGTGTGGCAATGTTGCCCGTTTGGTTGTAACACATATATTCAGTTTTGTGTGCATTGACATGGAGGCCAATGCCAGCTGCGGCTCGTTCCAGACTATGCAGTAGTGTCTCTGCTTGATTAGGCGTATTCGCTAGTAACGCCAAGTCATCAGCGTAGTCGGCGTCCGTGACTGTTTTTGCGGGGTACCTTTTGCTTCTTCTCTTAGTCAGCTCGAAGCCATTTTCTCTGATTTTGTCGATCGAAGTCCTAAGCACATCGTCTAGACAGATGATAAAGAGGTACGGGGCTAGTGTGTCTCCTTGTAGTACTCCTGCAACAATGTCGAAGTATTCCGTGTCTCCATCTGGTGAACGTACTTTCACTTTGGTGTTTCTGTAGAGAATCATTATCGCTGCTACTGTTTCTTTTGGTATGCCGCATGCTAGTAGGATTTGCTCCATCTTCCCTCTGTGTATGGAATCGAAGGCCTTGGTAAAGTCGACAAATAGTAATGTCGCCTGTAAGTTTTTTTGCCCGAACGCCTTCAAGGATTCTACGGATGGTCAGTATTTGTGAGGTTGTGGATCTATTTCTCCGGAAGCCATTTTGGTTTTTCCTAAGGATGTTGTCTATTTTGGGTTCTATGCGGTTTCGTAGTAGGGCATTGTAGATTTTGGCTGCTATGGATGTAAGTGTTATCCCTCGGTAGTTCTTGGCTAGTCCGAGGTCGCCTTTTTTAGGGAATGGAAGGATGCATCCCTTCGTCCATCTTTCTATCCTATTTTGACTATAGACTGCGTTGCATTGCCAGAGCAGTATATCGTCGAATTGTCTAGTCTTCCACACTTCTGGGGGGATCTCGTCTAGCCCCGCCGCTTTCCTATTTTTAATTCTTCTGAGAACTGTGTCGAGTTCTTTGGTGAAAGGACCTAGTTCAACGTCTAATTGTTTACTAATAATTCTGGTGATCGGTTCATCCGTTATTTCCGGTGAGTTTCCTAGTAGATTTTTGAAATGCTGTTCCCACAGTTTTACTCTTTCTTGTTGGCTTGCAGCTTTCAATTTTGCTTTAGCTGTGCTCTTCCTTCTACTTACTTCGTTTATTGTTTGCCAGGCTATCCTGGATTGTCTATCTTCCACCGAGTCTCTAATCTTATCGATCTGATTTTGTATGTATTCTGCCTGTTCTTTTAGATATATTCCTGTTAATTGATGTTGAGCCTTTTCTAGTTTTCGTGCATTTGTGTTTGTTGGGTTCTTTTGATAGCTTTTGGAGGCAGTCTTCACAAGTGCACGTTTTTCTCTGACCGCTGGCGTTTCCCAAGGGGCTCTATATTTAGTTCTAGGTTTTGTTGGAATACACTTTGCTGCCGCCTCAAGGTGTGCTTCTACAAAATTTTCATATTCGTCATTTGGGGTACCTTTTTCTGCCTTCTCTTGTAGTGCTTCGAATCTGTTTCTTAATTCTAATGCATATTTATCTCTAATATCTCTGTTGTTGAGTAGGGGCCAGTCATAGTGCTTGGTTGTCGCTTAACGTGTGGCGTTTTTTCGTAGGCTTAGACGTACTTTGGCCGTAACTATTCGATGATCGGAGGACACACCCTCGAAAGAGGAGTATGCCTCGCAATTCATCGCACTGTTTTTCCATTTCCCGTTTATAAGGACGTAGTCTATCTGTGCTTTACTCTTATTCGCGTATGTGTAGGTCCATAATTTCCCCTCCCTTTTTTGAAAGTTTGTATTGAGGCATGTTAATCTATTTTCTATCATGAAATCTATTAGATGTTGTCCATTCCTGTTTGATGCGTTGTGTAGGCTGTATTTGTTGTGTCTGTTTTTCCCGATTTGTGCATTCATATCTCCGCCAATGACTAGCAGGTTGTGTTTCGGAATGCTACGTACTAGGGAGGATAGATCTTCGTAGAAGGTGACTATTTCGTTTTCTTCGCTAACATTGGTAGGGCTGTAGCAGGAGATAATTGTTGCTTTGGGGTTGCCATTAAACGTTGCGGCCATCATCCTAGGCTGTATTCTCTCAATGCTGTTCAGTGTTTTTAACGCTCTTGGTCCTAGAAGCATTCCCACCCCTCCTACCGATGCATTGATAGAGTTTTTCCATGCGGATACAGTCACCAGCATCCATCCATTACCAGTTTCGTGATACTTGATATCTTCGGTGTGCGTGTATCGGTGCTCTTGTATGCAAATTATGTCTATCTTATGTTCTACGGCTGATGCAGTTAGCTCTGATAGTTGACCTATTCTATTTAGGGTTCTCACGTTAAATGTCGCTATCTGTATTGTTTGTTTGCATCTTAGTAGTTTTTGTTTGAGTTTGAGCTCTGTAGCTGATTTTTCGAACACTGAGGCCAGGGCTCCAACCTCAGCAGGACGCGCCCCTTTTTTACCCGCGCGAAGAGCGATGCGGTTTATGTATCTGGTTTGAGTACGAGTCATGGTTATCTTTCGATGGCTGTTTTTATTCTCATCTATAGAAGCCACTCTTATAGATGAGCAGCAGTAGTTCCCCGATCGAACTGACAATCCTGAGCGTTAAGCCGCAGGACTAACACGTACATCACGCTGCTTCCCATGTGTATGTGTTAGAAAAAAAAAACAAAAACAAAAAAAACAAAAGAAAAATGAAAAAACTTTTTTTAAAGTTTTTACCTTAAGTTTTAACTTAGTTAAAGTCCAAGACTGCTGTCTGTTAAAATTCAAAGACATTTTGGGGTATATTTCAGCCTATCATCCGATTCCGGCCCTGACAGGTTTTTATTTTATTGGTAGAATTCGATTTTTGACTTCGGTTGCTTTTTTTTTTTTAATTTTTAACTGAGAGTGTGCAATAAGACTTCTAAGCTTAAGAAAGTTCTATTTCTGTTTGCCCTGTACACTAACGCATTCGACCAGCGTCGTTGTACGTCATTTTATTTTATTTTATTTATTTATTTATTTTATTTTTATTTACTTATTTTTTTTTTCTTTGTGGGGGGCAATTTTGGGGTTTTCTTTAGCAAATTTAGAAGTTCGTCTTCCAAAAGTAAAGTTTTTCCTGAAAATTAAGTCGCATAAGTCTTCATTCTTCATTTAAACAACACAGAATACAGCTGAGATTTAAGACATTACTATTTTAAATGCATTTTAAATGAACAGTTTAGTAGAATAAATTTACTGACCTCTGTGAAAAAACTTCTGGAAACGGAATCACTTCCAACGTATGCATACTATTTCAACAAATGAAGGATTGAATTATTACTAATTTTTGATAGTATTGATATTAAAGGTTCCACTCCTATATCATGGTCATCTACTGGGGTGGACAGAGAGACAGAGAGAGAGAGAAAGAGAGAGGAGGAGTCAACTCTTTTATGGCTTTCGTCTTTAGCACGTGTTAGACTACATTTGAGGTGTTTTGGATATATATTTTTTTTTCTTTCTTTTCGGGGGGGGGGCAATTTTGGGGTTTTCTTTAGCAAATTTAGAAGTTCGTCTTCCAAAAGTAAAGTTTTTCCTGAAAATTAAGTCGCATAAGTCTTCATTCTTCATTTAAACAACACAGAATACAGCTGAGATTTAAGACATTACTATTGTAAATCAAATGTGCATTTTAAATGAACAGTTTAGTAGAATAAATTTACTGACCTCTGTGAAAAAACTTCTGGAAACGGGGTTATTTAAATGCAAAGCTATCCCTGCAGAAGTGATACTATTTAACCCATATTTCGGGAAATATAAGGCTTTATACTTTTCCTAAGAGTGTCAGTCGAAAAGTAAACCCAAGTGGAGTTTGAACCTGCTTACTAGAATTTTACAATCCACCACATTAGCTAATACGCCATGCTGATTCCTCCATACTTACCTGTTTTTAACATCAGGTGCATGAAATTGAAGAACAGCTTAATTCTATCAGCTGGCACCTGTCCCCTCATCTAAAAGGAGTAGGAGTAAGGTGTTAGTTTATTGCTTTGTACACAAGACACCTCTGAAGGGGAATGCCGACGGAACTAAGCAATTTTTGCTCCTACTCCACAGGTGTCTTGATTCCTGCCAGGTATCTCCCACCCTATAAACTAAATTAACCTTCTCTTATATTTTGATCGAGTGGAGAGCTAAAGCAATCATCAAAATTAAAAACAACAATATAGAGTAGACATAATAATTCAGTATCAATAATTTTTGGCGGAAAATTAAAGACCACATAAATAACTGTATATTAAGCTAATGGAGACAGTATATTGTCATAAATTTTTACCTACTAACTACTTGGATACCATAAGTGATATAGTTATCAACGTGCAAGTAATATTTTTACATAAATCAGTTTATTAAGGTTTCTAGAAACTAATTTCATTAAAAAATCTTCTTAAAATATTTGAAAAGATTAATGAAAGAAATTAATCAGTTTTGCTTTTAATACTGATAATTATCATGTTAATATCTTTCGAATAAAACTCAAATTTAACCTTCAAAAATTTCTACTTTCATTATTTTGTAAGTTTATTTTAACGGAAAAAGAGCAAAATTTTCTTAGTATCTGGTTAAACGAGAAATTATCAAACCATAATACATTTTCTCAGCTACAAGTGTCCGAATTGTGTTCCTCAAACTCAAATAATTGTGTCGCAAAATTATGATCCTCACATACAATAAATATACGAAGACAAACTTTAATGTTGTTAATATCATAGACCATTCAATCAGTAAAAAAGAACAAAAATTAAAAGCAATGATAAGCAACAACAGGAATTTGAAGATGAATAAAATTTTATAACACAAAAGAAAAGAAACCTTTGTGAGTTTATTTAATAAATGGCTGACTTCAGTCCGACAATTCAAAGAAAATGAACAGTAGTAGTATGAAAAATAAAATAAAACCAAGATATATTATGATTAAAAGTTTACAAAAATGTGGTAAGGAAAATAAAGAAAACGAAGTTAGAGGAAGACAAAAAATAGAACAGAGGTCACTTACTCTTAAACTTGAAAAATAAAAAAAATTATTAATTGATTCACTTTTTTCATAAAACTGCAATTAGTGTTTTTCTTTTTGAGGATCTGTTTATTAGCGGTGTTTCTTGTGAAGAGTCCACCTTCTTTAGAAAGGCCGGTATCGCTCAAACCGTTTTTTTTTTTTTATGATTAAGTGGCAAAATGAAAATTTAGCATTCATGACGATAACTTTTTCATAATATTTTTTTGTATTAAGAAAGAACAAGGCAAAAAAGGAGCAGAAGGAAGTGTTGATTCATTACAGTCTAATCTGTATGTCGTCTGACCTTAAATTTTCCTTTCATCATAAAATTACGTTTATTTTAAACACTTTGAAAAATATATCCATGCAAAGTTACTCTATGATTATATTAACTATACTACATTTAAAAAAAAAGCAAAAAAAAAAAAAAAAGCAAAACCAAAAAAAAGCAAAAAAAAAAAAAAAAAATGATGCTGCATTGTTCAGTCGGTGAATAACAGGACTGAATTTCACTGATTATTTTTTATAGATTCCAGTTGATGAGCCAAATCGTTGCGGTCTAGTTCTTTCAAAGCTGTTATCCAAGCCTTTCTTATTTCTTCATCTGTTTTATCAGATGCTTTTTTAGTGAGCCAGTATTGAAGACAGGCGTAAATAGCTTCTTCCAAATTATTGCGATTCTCATCAGCTTTATAGTATATTATCGAGTCTTCAAGGTCTATGCAACGAAAGAAGACCTGCCAATCTCGTCCTAATTGGTAAGTGAGTAATTCAGTTTCCTTCTGAAGATCGTGAGTAGGAGTGGTCACCGAAGAAGATTGATCAATAGATTCCGCTGTAAATTTGTTCTGTTCAAATTGAATTACAGCATCGATGAACTGTTGCTTTCCATCCATGCAAGTTTTAACCAACTTTTTCAGTTCATCAATCTTATCAATGCCTATTATTCTCCGAGATTGCAATTCACTAAACAGTTGAGCAGGATGTGTTATTCTTTCCAGTCGACTTCTTGAAATTTTTCCCTCGTATCGTAATTTCATATTTTTAAAATCATTATCGGATATATTTTCGGCAAAGTATAAAAGAAGATCTTTAAAGTTTGTAGAACGATCGTCTGCCGCCATTATTTGTCGCTTGCAACACTGAAGTGTCAAAAGTGAAACTTATTTTACTCAAGTGGACAAAGCTGTTCGTAAATTTTCGTATATAACAAAAATTTTATTTTTTCTATATTAATAAAATTCGCTCGAGTTAAAGTAAGCTTTAATTTTATGGGTCGGAGGTTTTTTATTTGTAATTACCGATTAGAATATTACTTATTTTATTACTATGAATACTTAATTATCCGAGGTTAGATCTCTGGAGTACGGTGGCCTGGGATAATTATGTGGCTCGGCTTCGAAGGGAACGGCTGGCTACTGCCTTTTTGTAGGGAGCACATCCACTATTCTATTAAAAAAGGTGATGGATAGGGTATTTTTGGTGTTGGGTTATTCTCAGAGTCAGTTCTTGATTTTTTGAGATGTCCGTTTTATTGGGAATGCCGACAAAACTGAGTGAGTTTTTAATCTGCCAAACGGGAGTTGAATGGAAAACAGTTGAGAAAACTCTTAGAAATATTTTATTTCTATTTGAGAAAACCCAAAATTTTAATAATATTGGAGTTTTACGTTTTTAAAGTCATTTTTTTATGTTGGTTCAGCTAATTGTAAGAAAATATCTTCAATGTTTTCTGTATCAATGTTTTTTACTTCAAGGGAAAATGACTTTTCATCTACAAATATTTATTAAAATATTACTTAATTTATAAATAAATACTTCCTTGTTTTCAATTAACTTATTTTCTTTTTTTCTTTCCTTCTTTCTTTAAACTAATGCTTTTTTTTCTTTCTGTTTATCTCCCCTTCCATCAGTGAAATAGCATACAATTATCTAGCGTGGTTTATATCACGTGACTCGACTTTGGAATATTTTGTTCATATCTAACGTTGGTGCTTTACACTCTATGGGAGGCAACTTCGTTCATATCTTGTTAATATGGTTTTAATAGATAGGGCCATTTGAAACACGTTTAACAGGGAAAAGAATAAATAAATGAACAAATAAATTCAAGGATAAATGAAGAATAGACTAAAACTGAAGCAGCGAAAAATTAGGCATTCGAAAAGTGAGTTAGTGAATATCATGTATATCTAATTTATTTTCCAAATGAATCGTCACTTAGAAATCTAAATATGTCCATCAATTTTTCTATGGATGCAAGTTTCTAATTGAGAACACTTGTTCTTATAGCAGTTATTGATTTGCTTATTGTACTTGTCATTGGAAAATAATCACCCATCTAGCTACTGACTGGGTAATTGCTGCTTAACTTTGCTGATACGACAGGATAACACAAAAAAACAATTTTTTTGAAAATGATGTTTTTTTTTACTGTTTTCTCCTTTTTTTACTATTTTTCATTTACCATTTTTTCCATGTGCTGATTTTGTTCTGTATGTTTTTGTTTTTATGCAATTTTAAGTATTACCTTTTATTCTTTTACGGCTAAATAGATTATTTACGCATTTATAGTTTAGTGGAAGGGAAAATTCGTATTTTGGTTTGGCACGCAATTTAATTCGACTCTTAATTTCACCCAATCAGGATGACTTATCCTATTCAGCTCGGGCCTTTCTTTACGGGTAACAGGAAATTGGGTAAGCTGCGAAACCCACTCTTTTTGGCTGGAAAACGCAGTCCAGTGCAGACGTCTCACTGTGGCTCTAGAATAGCAGCAACAGCATGGACACACGAGGGAACCTAATCTAATTTATGGATTCCTTGCAAGGAATTCCAGTTGAATATAAATTAGATACATTCCATGCCTCGCACAGGCACAACTTTATGTCACCCCAAAATTGGCTATGTCAAAGCGATGCTTTTATTCCGCTCTCGACATGTTAGGTATCAATTCACCTCTGGGCCACTTCAATGGAGACAACACAATCTCTCTTCCCCAAAACACCAGACGCATAAAACTACACGGTGACTCTAAAGTTCAATCCTTCACACGTCCGACGACACACGCTACGATCTCAACCTTCTCATAACTCAATTTCGTCTCAATAAGCACAACCTCTCCACGAGTCTTGCAGCACCAAAAGCAAACCCAATATTCCATGCTGCAAATAAAAACCTATTCATAAAAATATATTTCGACCTTCGGCATCTTACTTCTTCATCCTTCCTTTAATATCTAACAACAATTAGCTAAAGACCTTCCAACACTAGCGAGGGAATTACACTCTTAGCGAAGAAACAACTCAATGTAAACACACATATGTTACAACCATCTTCCTCGCAAACAACCTTCCCTGTCGCTAATATCACTCCTACAAAAATCTACGGCTAAAATAGTAACAATAGGTATATTTAAGTTTCTTTGTTTTTTCTCGCAGATTTGATCAAGGAGATATGAATGTGTGAACAATCTTGGCACTTTCTGCTATGTTTGTGGCTACTTCACGCTTATTTGTGAGAGGCATAATATAACATCGTTTGTAAAGCGGGCATTATAAAACGTTTTTTTAGACTTATTCTTGGTGACCAAAACAAGAAATGAGCTTAGTTACATTTCAGAATTCTCATGAGCTGGTTGAACCAAAGCACCACACGACTGACTGCTATTTTTGTCTGGTCAATACAGGAGGCGTTGGCATGAAAACATATTTAAAATCAGCCGTGTAAAGCCTATAAGAAAGAAAAGGCTACTTTTCACACAAGTATCAGATTCTCAAATTACAAATCCCCTCATAAAAACACTGTAATTTATGTTCACTTGGTAAAGACGAGGAAAAGTATTTACATATGTTTTCAAACCTTGTGTCTTCCAAAAAGAATATTAGGAAGAACTGTTTTCAAATACTTGTGGTGATTAGGTTCCTTTTTTTACTTTTGTACTGCCATTTATTTTTTGATGTAACTTTGTCACACACACACATTGACAGATATAAAAATATGGATGTTGAAACTAACTTTGAATATATTCATAAAAGAATACTACGAATAGTTTGAGATTTCTTTCAGTTATTATGTTGAGATAATGATTGTTTTGGAATACAACATTTTGAAAAGGAAATGAAATATGATTTACTGTCATTTGATCATGTAATCTGAACTTTACAAATATTATTCATTATCTGAGGAGAAAGAATATTCCATATAATTATACAGTAGCATTTCATTATCCTTACTTTTCATAAGCATCTTAGAAGAAGCCACATAATAACAAAAGCCAGTAGAAGGCAGGAGTTGATAAACATATGAACAATGCCTGGAGTCACACTTGTTATTCTTACAATTTCTTTCATTAGCTCAAAAGGTTTTATTTTCTCTTTTCTCTTAAAACAATGAACACTATCACAGCCAATAAACACATGCAAAGAGAGCAGAGCCCTTGAAAAGCAGGTCAATATTCGTCTGCAACTGATCGAACAGAGATAAAAAAAAAGACGATCTAGTCGCCACATAAAAATGAGCACTTAAGTCTTGCTGTAGAGAAAGAAGAAAAACATCTGTATCTGGAGTCTTCATAATATTGAAAGGAAAAGCAGTTGATTGGTTGATAGTTATGTTGTAAGACACTTGTCAATCCCCTTTTTTTCTTTTCTTTTCCAATCAAAATTGTTTTCATAAATTCCTGTCATTAAAATAAGCGAATTTTTATCAACACAAAAACCCATTAAGCTATTACACATTTGTAATGTATTTCTGTATTATTGTAAAATTGAAATCAGTTTCTTTTTCCTCTGGTAAATAAAAGTTCTCTGAACCTTATAGTTTCACATAGCTTTAAGTAAAAATTCTTCATACAAATAATTTGTACAGAGTGTTATGCCGCCATGTGCTCCGCGGGCTTGCAGGGTACCGTTCGTTCCCGCCAAGTCCACCAGTTAAAGCTGGGTACAGACACTGGCTGTGGTTTACCGAACGTTATTTAATATTACAGATATTAGCAACGCCCAAGCTGAAGCACATTTTAAAGCCTCTAGGTGAGTTCTAGGTGAATTATTAAAATTCAACACAGCTAACTGGCAAGCTTTCTCCCTCAAATACAAGGTCTTCGATAAATACAATACTTCCACGATAAAAATGACTCTGAACTGCTGTGTTTTGCTTAACAAGATAAATAACAATATTCTTTTATTGGATAAAAGAAACAAAGAAAAAAACAATTCAGGTAAAAGCTAGGAGCGAAAAAGTCTTTCTTCCAAATGGCGGAGGCGATAATACAGTCCGTCAGCGGTAGGCAGGTCCGCCTTCCATCGGATTTTGGGTTTTAATGGTATAGCTCGTGCTCCAAGTGTCAAGTTTATTCACGTCAATATGAATGCAGCAAGATAAAGTTGAATATTCTTAAATTGTATGTTCACTTACTTGGGATTCTGTGGAGTTTATTCTCTTCTCGTTTTCCTTTCGTTATTGGGTTTCCATAACACGTTGGTAGAAGGCTACACGTCTTATTTCAGGTAAGACCAAGATTAATTATCGTCTCTTTCCTCGTGGACATGTCTTTGCTTTGGCTATTCGTTTAACGAGGTTCACTATACGTCGGAGTTCGAGTTCATTGAAAGGAGAAGCTTTTTCTTTTCTCTCAGTGTTGTGTGTGCGGTATGATTTATGAATTTGGGTTTCTTTCATATCCCAAATTACGTTCTTTGTTTTTCAACGAACCAGAGGTATCTGCTTATGTGTCTCACCCTTCGACGAATAAACGGCAACAACTTAGTTTCCATAGTTTGAAAATTTACCACATGTTGGCTTTTTGGCCTTTTATTTCTCAGTACCAATCATGGTCACAGGTCTGCTTCTCCGCTGACACATACATGGCTCATAAGGAGTGGATTTCTCCCATGCTCACATCACCTTGTACTAGATAGAGAGGGTTGAAAAGAGACGGCCCTTCTGCTAATTCTTGCTTACTACCATAGTCGTCTATGACCAGCGAGTAACACCTCCTTCCTCCATAACCCGGAGAATATATTAGGGTGTCATATTTCCCCGTCACAAGAGTTAAATAATTTCAAGTATTCTAATCTAACATTAATAATTATTTTTTATAATTATGATAATTTGTTTTTATATCGAAGTCCGAAGCTCGAAGCAAGGCACCCTGCAAAAACCATTACCGACGCTGACTACGCCGATGACCTAGCAATACTGGCAAATACACCCAACCAAGCCGAAACACTACTGCATAGTTTTGAACGAGCCGCTGCAGGCGTTGGCCTCCATGTTAATGCACACAAAACGGAATAAATGTGCTACAATCAAACAGGCAACATTTCCATACGAGACGGAAGCTCTCTGAAACTGGTAGACAAATTCACCTACCTAGGAAGCAGTGTCACATCAAGCGAAAAATACATCTACATGCAGCTAACGAAGGCATGGACAGCTATGGATAGGCTATCGATCATATGGAAATCAGACTTGATCGATAAAATGAAACGCAGTTTTCTCCAGGCAGTGGTCGTATCGATACTGCTGTATGGATGCACTAATTGGATGCTAACTAAACGACTGGAGAAGCTAGACGGCAATTACACAAGAATGCTACGAGCAATATTGAACAAGTCCTGGCGGCAACACCCCACAAGACACCAACTATACAGACATCTGCCTCCCATCACGAAAACTATCCAAGCTAGACAAACCCGACGTGCAGGACACTGATGTAGAAGCAGGGATGAGCTCATAAGGGATGTACTCCTATGGACCCTCATATATGGCCGGGCAAAAGCAAGACGATCAGCTCGAACATACATTCAGCAGTTATGTGAGGATACGGGATTTAGCCCTGAAGACCTACCAGAGGTGATAAACGATAGGGAGAAGTGGCGAGAGTGGGTCAGGGATATCCGTGCTAGTGGCACGATGATTGTGATATTTGTATATGGTGGTATGCCATGCTTTCCTATCCAATATAAATTATTTGGCAAGATCTATTTGACCGACAGATAGGAAACATGTACTTCTACTTTGGATCAGAGTCGATCTGGAAGTAATGGCAATAAAAGAGTACTCCTCAGAGCTCTAGAACTGGAACCACATTATAGAGTTTAGTGTCATAACTAGAATACTTCTTTTTGGGGGTAGGGAGTAGGGATCTTATAATATTGCACAAAAATAAAAAATAAAAATACCTACTGAGTTTCAGCTGCTGCACAACATTTTACTTTTCTTCTGGTATCTTTTGCCATAACCAAAATTACGTTTATTGGCATGAAAAAAAAAACTGAGTTCCTCATTTATTTTGTAGTGTATATAAATACAATGTCTTAACAATCTCTGACTTTCTGAGATGTTTGTATACCAGTTATGCTTCTTTTGGTTTTATTTTCAAATGTTAATTTTCAAACAGTAAATTTGGGGCTAAATGTTTTCTCACACTCCTCTTATCATAGATCTACCTCCTCCTCCTCCTCTTTGAGTACACGCATGTCGGAAAGTCAGAGATCGTCTTGCCATACAATTTGTATTAGGAACAGGACTGCAGCCATCTTGTAAAAAGCACAAAATCAATATTTTTTAAAATATGGCAAGTTCCTTGAGCAGAGGAAGTTTTTATGAATGCTAAATACCAAAAATTTGTAGTGTAAGAAAAAATATTTTCCTTTTTTTTTTAATTAGACATCTTTGAGATGGTTCAGATGTGCCAAACTTGTTTTTATCAGGTAATTTCCCGATTTTTTTTTATTTTAGAAAATAAATATAAAGTTGAAACGATCTTTGCCTTTCTGACGCGCATATGCACAAGTTATATTCCCTAGTTTGATTTTCAAATGTCAATCTTTTTATTTTTCTTAACATTATTTTATTTATTTATTTTGAAATTTGCAATCTGATTCCGAAGTGCCAAAAAATGGAGACATTTGCTATTACGATTATCGCCTTAAGAAAATTGACTCAGAGACCTGAGTTCAAATCCTAGGTAAGGCTGTTTGCATTTCACTTTGCTTTAATGTTCAGGGAAAAGGCATGAGTCCATCTTTTCCTTATTCAGTCAGGGGTAAAAAGTAAGCGAGCTTGTCTTGAAGAAAATCTCTGACTTCGAGCCAGCATTACTCCACTTAAAAAATGACCTTGTGTCACTTTCTACACATGGGGGAGGGGTTTGGCAAGTATAAACAACAAAGTTAATAGTGAAAAAGTTTAATTTTTTTTAGTCGGGGGCCAATCAAGTTCAGTTATAGAGCCACCTCACACTAAAAAGAAAATGTTAGATTTTTAGACAATTTTCCCACGGGTAACATTAATACAAATTGGTTTGACACATTAAATAGTCTATCAGAGGCCCACTGCTTACTAATTAGCCAAGCTAGTGTCTAACTATATCAGCGGCAGAAATTCCTAGCTAAAAACTAACAAGACAAAATTGTATTTATCTGGTATGGTTGGTATATTCTATGGTAAATTAACCTTTGTGGGTTATTTAAATTCAAAGCTATCCCTGCAGAAGTGATACTATTTAACCCATATTTCGGGAAATATAAGGCTTTATACTTTTCCTAAGAGTGTCAGTCGAAAAGTAAACCCAAGTGGAGTTTGAACCTGCTTACTAGAATTTTACAATCCACCACATTAGCTAATACGCCATGCTGATTCCTCCATACTTACCTGTTTTTAACATCAGGTGCATGAAATTGAAGAACAGATTAATTCTATCAGCAGGCACCTGTCCCCTCATCTAAAAGGAGTAAGGTGTTAGTTTATTGCTTTGTATACGAGACGCCTCTGAAGGGGAATGCCGACGGAACTAAGCAATTTTTGCTCCTACTCCACAGGTGTCTTGATTCCTGCCAGGTATCTCCCACCCTATAAACTAAATTAACCTTCTTTTATATTTTGATCGAGTGGAGAGCCAAAGCAATCATTAAAATTAAAAACAACAATATAGAGAAGACATAATAATTCAGTATCAATAATTTTTTGCGGAAAATTAAAGACCACATTAATAACTGTATATTAAGCTGATGGAGACAGTATATTGTCATAAATTTTTACCTACTAACTACTTGGATACCATAAGTGATATAGTTATCAACGTGCAAGTAATATTTTTACATAAATCAGTTTATTAAGGTTTCTAGAAACTAATTTCATTAAAAAAATCTTCTTAAAATATTTGGAAAGTTTAATGAAAGAAATTAATCAGTTTTGCTTTTAATACTGATAATTATCATGTTATTATCTTTCGAATAAAACTCAAATTTAACCTTCAAAAATTTCTACTTTCATTATTTTGTAAGTTTATTTTAACGGAAACAGAGCAAAATTTTCTTAGTACCTGGTTAAACGAGAACTTATCAAACCATAATACATTTTCTCAGCTACAAGTGTCCGAATTGTGTTCCTCAAACTCAAATAATTGTGTCGCAAAATTATGATCCTCACATACAATAAATATACGAAGACAAACTTTAATGTTGTTAATATCATAGACCATTCAATCAGTAAAAAAGAACAAAAATTAAAAGCAATGATAAGCAACAACAGGAATTTGAAGATAAATAAAATTTTATCACACAAAAGAAAGAAACCTTTATGTGTTTATTTAATAAATGGCTGACTTCAGTCCGACAATTCAAAGAAAATGAACAGTAGTAGTATGAAAAATAAAATCAAACCAAGATATATTATGATTAAAAGTTTACAAAAATGTGGTAAGGAAAATAAAGAAAACGAAGTTAGAGGAAGACAAAAAATAGAACAGAGGTCACTTACTCTTAAACTTGAAAAATTAAAAAAATTATTAATTAATTGATTCATGTTTTTTATAAAACTGCAATTTGTGTCTTTCTTTTTGAGGATCTGTTTATTAGCGGTGTTTCTTGTGAAGAGTCCACCTTCTTTAGAAAGGCCGGTATCGCTCAAACCGTTTTTTTTTTCTGTGATTAAGTGGCAAAATGAAAATTTAGCATTCATGACGATAACTTTTTCATAATATTTTTTGTATAAAGAATGTACTAGGCAAAAAAGGAGCAGAAGGAAGTGTTGATTCATTACAGTCTAAACTGTATGTCGTCTGACCTTAAATTTTCCTTTCATCATAAAATTACGTTTATTTTAAACACTTTGAAAAATATATCCATGCAAAGTTACTCTATGATTATATTAACTATACTACATTTAAAAAAAAAAGCAAAAAAAAAAAAAAGCAAAAAAAAAAAAAAAAAGCAAAAAAAAAAAAAAATGATGCTGCATTGTTCAGTCGGTGAATAACAGGACTGAATTTCACTGATTATTTTTTATAGATTCCAGTTGATGAGCCAATTCGTTGCGGTTTAGACCTTCCAAAGCTGTTATCCAAGCCTTTCTTATTACTTCATCTGAAACGAATGACGGTACATCACAGAGCCAGGAGTAAAGACAGCTGGAAATAGCTTTTGTTGAATCATTGCTATTCTCATCAGCCTTTGAGCATATTTCCGATTCTGGAATGTCTATGTGACGAAAGAAGGACTTCCAATTTTCTCCTAATTCGTTAGTGAGTAATTCAGTTTCCTTCTGAAGATCTCGACTAGGCGTGGCCTCCGAGGAAGGTTGATCAACAGATTCCTCTGGCACCTCAGCATCGTGTAATTCAGTTTCATCCTTACGGTGCTGAGTAACAGTTTTACTTTTCAATTCCTTTTCAAATTGATCTATTCTATCGGCGAAATCTTGGTTATTGTCCATGCAAGTTTTAACCAACATTTTCAGTTCATCAATCTTATCAATGCCTATTATATTTCGAGATTGCAATTCCCTAAACAGGTCAATATGACGTTGCATTTCATCGAGTCGACTTCTTGAAATTTGTCTGTCATATCGGAATTTCATATTATTAAAATCCCTTTCGGATATATTTTCGGCAAAGTATAAAAGAAGATCTTTAAAGTTTGTAGAACGATCGTCTGCCGCCATTATTTGTCGCTTGCAACACGGAAGTGTCAAAAGTGAAACTTATTTTACTCAAGTGGACAAAGCTGTTCGTAAATTTTCGTATATAACAAAAATTTTATTTTTTCTATATTAATAAAATTCGCTCGAGTTAAAGTAAGCTTTAATTTTATGGGTCGGAGGTTTTTTATTTGTAATTACCGATTAGAATATTACTTATTTTATTACTATGAATACTTAATTGTCCCAGGTTAGATCTTTGGAGTACGGCGGCCTGGGATAATTATGTGGCTCTGCTTCAAAGGGAACGGCTAGCTACTGCCTTTTTGTAGGGAGCACATCTACTATTCTATTAAAAAAGGTGATGGATAGGGTATTTTTGGTGTTGGGTTATTCTCAGAGTCAGTTATTGATTTTTTGAGATGTCCGTTTTATTGGGAATGCCGACAAAACTGAGTGAGTTTTTAGTCTGCCAAACGGGAGTTGAATGGAAAACAGTTTAGAAAACTCTTCGAAATATTCGATTTCTCTTTGAAAACACCTAAAATTTTGATAATATCGGAGTTTTCCGTTTTTAAAGTCTTTTTTTTTATGTTGGTTCAGCTAATTGCAAGAAAATATCTTCAATGTTTTCTGTATCAATGTTTTCTGCTTCAAAGGAAAATGACTTTTCATCTAAAAATATTTATTAAAATATTACTTAACTTATAAATAAATACTTCCTTGTTTTCAATTAACTTTTTTTCTTTTCTTTGTAGGAGAGTGAAAGTGTTTATGGTCCCCGATAATTTTGATGATTTGCTTTGTATATTTAGAATAAGATTTAGTATTTATGCTTCCCCACAAGTTTAATGTTGAAGTTTGATATAGTTTGTTTTAGAAAAAAGGTTGAATAGACATAATATAGGCACATGGGTAAAGTAGTAAATGAAAGAAGCCAATGAATGAAAAATATGCAACAAAATGAGTAAAAGATATGAAACAAATAAATGTTGTAAAACGGCGCGGACAAAAAGAACATTTAAAACAAGGCGACGAACAAAAACAAATTTATATTCTACAACAATAAAACTTACATTGATACATAAAAAATATCAATAACTCTACTAACAAAATAATAGTGTCTGTGTGTATATGTGTGAGTGTGTGTGTGTGTGTGTGTAACACAACTAAGCTACAAAAGAATTACATGTTTAAAACGTCCTTTTGTTATCATTAAAAACTGGCAGTTTCTCTGAGACTGGAAAGCGTCTCATAGTCAATGAATATTTTGAATGTCTGCGAGGCCCATCCATGTTGTTGCTTTTCTCTCCTGTTGATTTACGCTGGAGGGAGTGTGTTGCTGCTGCGAAGACATTTGGTTAAAGAGAAAAAGGGGGTTTGAAGACGACGTATTCATAGAAAATACGCGTCTTGTAGGTGGCTCAAAAACGCAGGACTAGAATTTACGCGCGGACGTAGTTTTAAACATGTCACGTGGTTTTCCTGGCCAATGGTTTCCCGAGACTGAATATGTGAGCGTCCGCCCAAAATAATTTAGAGGAGTGTAAAGTCCTATACCTTCTTTCTTTAAACTAATGCTTTTTTTTCTTTCTGTTTATCTCCCCTTCCATCCGTACAATTCTCTATCGTGTTTAATATCACGTGACCCGACGTTGGCATATCTTGTTGCTAACTGGCGTTGGTGCTTTACAGTCAATGGAAGGCAACTTCGTTGATATCTTGTTAATACAGTTTTAACAGATCGGGCCGTTTGAAATTCGTTTGACAGGGAAAAGAATAAATAAATGAACAAATAAATACCAGGATAGATTAAGAATAGACTAAAACTGAAGCAGAGAAAAATTAGGCATTCGACGAGTGAGTTAGTGAATATCATGAATATCTAATTTACTTTCCAAATGAATCGTCACTTAGAAATCGATACAATAGTCTGCTTCAAGGGAAAATGACTTTTCATCAACAAATACTAATTAAAATATTACTTAATTTATTACTATAAATACTTTACTGTTTTCCATTAACTTTCTTTCTTTCATCGTAGCCAGGACGGCTACGATACGTATAATCCCCAGTTTAGAGATACGCACTGATTAACCCGTGAACTAAAATAGTAAAACGTCGTGCCTATGTTTCCGATGAGAACTTCTGTTCCTAACACGAACCATTTGTCGAAAGTATTATTTTGCTGACCTTTTGGAAACAATTTTATAACCACTGGATAAAATTCATTATATTTAAAAGTTCCTCTTCAAGGTGTTATGAAATATTTCATTATTGATTATATTTAATAAAGTAACTTCCTGTGTACAGAAAGACTTCACTCTCGGCCCAGCAGTGTAGCAGTGGTGGCGGACGCTATAAAAACACAGCAGTCAGTAACCAAAAATCAAATCGGCGCCGGATGAGGTATCTGTTCCACTCCTGCGCTTCAAGATCAAGGACAAATTTGAGACAGAATGGATCCCGGTCTCGGTTGGCCGATGACGTCACTGACAAGCATTGTATACCACTGGACCCATTGGCCCAGTTTAAGCTATAATTAAGCATATCTGCCATGGTCTCAGGTTCCTATCCAGCTGGGCTCATCAGGCTCACAATGCACTAAGTTAGCCGATGTCCAGCATAGACCAATCGGCTCAAGCCTCGGCACATGCCAAACCTATCTCTCCCTTAACCCCCACTCTAAAGCGGTCAAGTCCTATTTGCTGGGAGGCAGAAACAAATATCAAATCAGCAGCCAGGCTCATGCGAGTACAGAAGGGATAAATCTGTTTCCTCTCCCAGCAGCATGACGTCTGTGTCTTCACCACCGAACAAAGCTGCCGAACGTGGGATCTGTATCCTTACCACCAGCCAAATCCAACCAATCATAAATGAGGATCTAGCACAGCTAACCAACCAATCACTGCTGCTTTTCTCAGAAAGTCTTTTCATTCAAGCATCTCTTCAAAGAGCTAATTTCAGAAAGCCTTCCGAGATCAGTTTTCGTTTCCTCACTATCCCTTCCTGGCAGATACCACGAGACGACTAACGAGGAACCAACAACAACTGCAGTTCAGCTCGACCCAGTAGCCGTTCCTGCGCAACCAAGCATCATCAACTGCAGACCAGCTACAGCTTAACCCAACAGCCGTTCCTGTGCAAATAATCAACAACATCTACTGCAACCTAGTCCAGGAGTCAGCACACTGCTCGGACTAGCATCAACACTTCGAGGCCACATCGACACACATCGAATAAACCGCGACATCGATCATCCTACCTCGGCAACCAATGCGTCCACATCATTGACCGTCTCCAACAACATGTGCAACCTCACCATGCAGCTACACCTACAATCTGCACCAAGTGCAGGGACCATTCTCATCTTCTAGATGCGCTGTTGCCATAAACTAATAGACAGCCGAGTCTATGACTTTCTACAATATAGACTTTTAACACCCAACAAAACTACACCTAAGTGATACAACAACCGCAGTTATACACTCATACACCGTTCCTGTACGATTTGCTCAACAAAACCTGAAATTTAAACTTGTCCACTTGCCTCTGTCATTTTTATACTCCTCTATCAATCACAATACAACTCACATATAACTGTTCGCAGGATTGAGGCATTCATATCGGTCCTGCAACACAATAAACTAATGCATTTTTCTTTTTATATATTTCTTTTTCTTTCCATCCGTAAAATAGCCTACAGCTCTCGGTAGTGGTAAGTGTCATGTGACTTGACTCTGGTATATCAAGTTCTTGACTGGCTCTAAGTTTGTCCCAGCCTCCCACTGGAATTGACACAAGGACTTTTTATAGTGAGGGTTTAGGAACGGGGAGACCGGGTACGAGCCGAGGCTCGAGACTTGTTGGACGTCATCATGACGTCATCACCCACCTGAAGGTAGCCCAGCCGAAGTTGGGAGCCATTCGGTCATGAATCTGTTCTAAACGTTGAAAAGGAGATACCTATTCTTCGTACCGTGAGCTCGCGTGCTCGTTCCTGACTGGCCTTGGTGCTTTACAATCGATGGGAGACAACTTGGTTTATGACTGGTTAATGTGGTTTAAATAGATTGGGCCATGTGAAATACGTTAACTGATGTAAGAATAAATAGATAAATAAGTATCGGGACGGTAGCTATGTCTTTGCCGCGCCAAAGCTGTGCAGATGTCTCGGAGACGATAGCTATGGCTATTCAGGGCCACAGTTTTGCGGACGTATCGGGACGGTAGCTCAGGCTTGGCAGTGCCAAAGTTCAGCACCGTCAAACAAACAGGCCAAGAGACCGCGGCTATGATTGGCAGTATCTTAGCGCTGCGCATATATTGAAGCGGTAGCTAAGGGCTAACTCGTGCTTTTCGAGCTGCGCTACCAAACAGACGAGAGGGAATCGACTGAATGGTTAAAACCGGGAAGTCTCAGAGTCCTCTTCGTGTTTGCCTCCGGGACGTCTACTTCGACTGGTCAATAAAGACCGTCAGAGATGCTCCAACTACCAGAAGGAGACCTCTAATGGTCCTTAAAAGGACCTTTTGTACATATCAATGTGATGGGAAAGGCGAATGCAACCACTAGATGTAGGATTCAGCCTTTCGGAACCTCGCTCCGAGAGCGGCTCCTGAGAGCATCCAGGGAACTCCGTTTATTTCTGAAAAAAAAATACAAAAATATGTTTTCAGTTGGTACAAGGCCCAAGATATTTGGGGGGAAGGGAAGGGGGCGAAATCGATGGATGTAGAATAGACTAAAACTGAAGCAGAGAAAAGTTAGGCATTCGAAAAGTGAATTAGCGACTATCATGTATATTTAATTTATTTTCTAAATGAATCATCACTTTGAAATCCAGATATGTCTGTCCTACTTATACATATGATTTTAAAGTGAATAGTTTGTGGATAAGATTTTTTAGACGAGAGAGAATTCATTTGTTTGCAAATAGCAATGTTTGAAAGAGAGAGAGAGAGAGAGAGAGAGAGAGAGAGAGAGAGAGAGAGAGAGAGAGAGTGTGTGTGTGTGTGTGAGAGAGAGAGATTACTTAAAACCCATTCACAACAAGGTCTTCCAATGGGTTTTAAAACCTTGTGGGGCATGACACACAATTTCTTAATGTTTCCTTTAAATCAGACTAACAATTGCAGTTTAAGTTGTACTAAAGAACAGAAACACATATAGTGAGGCAGAGTAAGATGATGTGTTTTATGATGAGAACTGAATAAAATATGTCTGTCTACTAATTATAAAACTTTTTTTCTCCCTCACTATTATTATTATTATTATTATTATTTACAAAATTGAGTAACGTTCCGTTTTGATATTATAATTAATGTTAAAAAATAAATTGGCTGAATATTTTTTGGCATGAAGTACGAACAGGCAGATGCAGTTTAGTGTTATTATATCCAGGAAATTTAAGGTCCATAGAAATCTTGATTTTATAAAAAAAGAAAATCTATATAAAAATCGAAAGTTCAAAAAATCAAAAGATTATCGAAATTATTGGTCAGTACACATGAAAGGTTCATAGAAATCTAAGTTTCATACATATTGAAAATTCCTAGAAATTAAAGTTCCATACAAGTTCAAGATTTATAGAAACTGATGGTCCATGGAAATTTTAAGTTTATAGAAATTATCTAAGGTTGACAGACATTCAATATCAATAAAAATCAAAGGTTCTTACACACCTAATGTCTATATCAATCCAAGGTTCATAGAAATTTAAATTCCATATCAATCTAAGGCTCATATAAATTCAACCCTCTTAAAACTACATGGTCCATAGAAATTCAAGGTTTAATATGAATTCAAAATTCATAGAAATTAATGGCTTATACAAATGCAAGTTTCATAGACACTGAAGGTCCATAAAAATCTACGGATCAAGGAAATCCAATGTTCATAAATATCAAAGGTCCATAGAAATCCTAGGTTCATAGAAATTCAAGCTTCATAAAAATATATAATAGAAATATAGAAATTAATGTTTCTTACAAATCCAAGTTCTAAAGCTCATAAAAATTCATGGTCCATCTAAACGAAAGTTTGATAGAAATCCATGGTTCATAAAAATCCAAGCTTTGTAGAAATTAAAGATTCATACAATCCAAGATTTATAGAAATTAAAGGTCCATACAAATTCCAGGTTCATACAAACTGAATGTTCACTAATATCCAACATCTATACATATCCATACATGTTTTTCTGTACAGAAAACATTGTAGAATTATTATGTAATTAAAAAAAAAAGAAGTAAGAAAAACGTAGAATATATCAAGATTATATTCACAACGTGGCGAATGGTGGCAGTTATCTCAGATTAACAAGAAAAGCCAAGGGATTTGATATCGATGAAAATTCCCTGGCTAAACTAGACGTATCGGCCAGGGCTGGATCCAACTTCAGAATACAAATAATTTATACAGAATTAAATAATTTCAAGTATTCCAATCTAACATTAATAATTATTTTTAATAAATATAATAATGTGTCTGTATATGGTTGTATGCCATACTTTCCTATTCAATATAAATTATTTAGCAAGATCTATTAGACCGAGAGATAGGAAACATGTACTTCTACTTTGGATCAGAGTCGATCTGGAAGTAATGGCACTAAAAGAGTACTCCTCAGAGCTCTAGAACTGGAACCACATCATAGAGTTTAGTGTCATAACTAGAATACTTCTTTTTGTGGGTAGGGAGTAGGGATCTTATAATATTGCACAAAAATAAAAAAAAATACCTACAGAGTTTCAGCTGCTGCACAACACTGCTTTTCTTGTGGTATCTTTTGTCATTGTCAAAATTAGGTTTATTGGTATGAAAAAAAAAAAAAAAATGAAT
Organism: Sepioteuthis lessoniana; assembly: GCA_963585895.1. NCBI lineage: Eukaryota > Metazoa > Mollusca > Cephalopoda > Myopsida > Loliginidae > Sepioteuthis > Sepioteuthis lessoniana. The sequence goes on from OY757929.1 coordinate 86,614,180, forward strand.
TCCTCATTTATTTTCTGGTGTTTATAATATAAATACAATGTCTTAACAATCTCTGACTTTCTGAGATGTCTGTCCACTAGTTGTAATATAATGGCCGAGAGATTTCGTTTTATGCCTTTGGGTTTAGTTAGGGTGAGAACCTTTCAGCTCAGAACACGGGTTACTTAGGTGCAACATTAACACAGGTGTTCACGCGCATGCGCTAAGCGGAGGTTTTACTCAGCGATATCACAATAGCCCAGATGAGAAACGGGGCTAGAGAGTACGAATGACGTCACGCTCCAGAAGCGTGCATAGATGATTTTGGGGACTTTGAAAAAAGTCAGTTGAGTTGAGAACTAGACCCCGAACGGGAAGAGTCGACTTTCGCTGGCTCGCCGAGGCCAGACGAATTTTCGCGCTACGGGCGCCGCACGAGATTTGGGGTGCAGATGAAAAAGACAGCATAGAAAGATTGTGTCTCTCTTCCTTAAGTCGAAACCTTTAACTCAAAGGTAATAAAAGGTTTCGTAGCCGAACTAAGAAGTCGATACCTGCTTTTCGTGTTTCGGGATTCCTATGTTCTATGTATATATGTTATGAACATTCTATGTACGTTTCACATAAAGCCGTATCATGGGTATGGTACACACTTATCCTTCCTTTGGTTTTATTTTCAAAGAGTAAATTTGGGGCTAAATGTTTTCTCACACTCCTCTTAACATAGATCTACCTCCTTCTCCTCCTCTTTGAGTACACGCATGTCGGAAAGTCAGAGATCGTCTTGCCATACAATTTGTATTATGAATAGGATTGCACCCGTCTTGTGAAAAGCATAAAATCAATAATTTTTTAATCTGGCAAGTTCCTTGAGTAGAGGAAGTTTTTATGAATGCTAAATACCAAAAATTTGTTGTGTAAGAAAAAATATTTTCTATTTTTTTTTTATTAAGTATCTTTGAGATGGTTCAGATGTGCCAAACTTTCTTTAATCAGGTAATTTGCCGATTTTGTTTTCTGTTGTTTCAGAAAATAAATAAAATGTTGAAACGATCCCTGCCTTTCTGACATGCATATGCACAAGTTATATTCCCTAGTTTTATTTTCAAATGTCAATCTTTTTATTTTTCTTAACATTATTTTATCTGTAGAGAAGAGGATAATCTCGTATTTTGTTTTGGTGCGCAATTTAATTCAACACTGATTTTCACCCAATCAGGATGACTTATCCTATTCAGCCCGGACCTTCATTTCCGGCTAGCAAAACGGGTGAGCGGCCAAACCCAGTCTCTTCGGCGTGAGACGGCCACCAGAACAGACGTTCCTCTGGTCGTCCCTGCTTAGCGATGCTTTTTAGCTAGACAAGACACTCAGTGTGGACATATCACTGTGGCTTTAACGCTAGCAGCAGCACCATGGACACTCAACGAGGGAACAATCAAATTTATGGATTTCTTACAAGGAATCCCAATTGAATATGACTTGGATGCATTCAGCATGCCTTCCACAGGCACCACTTCATGTCACCCCAAAAATTGGCTATGTCGATCCGAGCGTAACTCCGCTCTCGACACACTAGCTACCATTTCACCTCTGGCCCACATTATTGGAGATAACGCATACTCTCCCCAAAAATACCAGACACACAAACCTGCACGGTGACTCTAAACACAATCCCTCACATCTCCGACAGCACACGCTGCTTTATCAACACCCCGCTAAGCCATTTCGTCTCCAACACTAACAAGCCTAAACTCCACGAGTCTTGCAGCACAAAGAGCAAACCATATTCAAAGCTGCAAATAAAGAACTTTCGTTGTTGTGTTGTTAAAGCAAAGTTTCGTAATTCATTTGTGTTGCCTTAAAATTATATAGTGTTAGGGAAAATAACTAATTCCCCGAAACCACTATATATCTATTTATTTTGAAAGGAGCAATCTGATTCCGAAGTGCCAAAAAATTGGAGACATTTGCTATTACGATTATCGCCTTAAGAAAATTGACTCAGAGACCTAAGTTCAAATCCTAAGTAGGGCTGTTTGCATTTCACTTTGCTTTAATGTTCAGGGAAAAGGCAAGAGTCCATCATTTCTTTTTTCAGTCAGGGGTAAAAAGTAAGCGAGCTTGTCTTGAAGAAAAACACTGACTTCAAGCCAGCTTTACTCCACTTAAAAATGACCTTGTATCATTTTCTACTCATGGGGGAGGGGTTTGGCAAGGATAAACAACAAAGTTAATTGTGAAAAAGTTGGGGGCCAATCAAGTTCAGTTATAGTGTTACCTCATACTAAAAAGAAAATCTTAGATTATTTTCTAAGCTTCACGTGTCCGAATTGTGTTCCTCAAACTCAAACAATTCATTGTGACGCAAAATTATGATTATCACATTCAATAAATATACGAATTACAGCATCGATGAACTGTAGCTTTCCACCCATGCAAGTTTTAACCAACTTTTTCAGTTCATCAATCTTATCAATGCCTATTATATTTCGAGATTGCAATTCACTAAACAGTTCAGTAGGATGTGTTATTCTTTCCAATCGATCTTTTGAAATTTGTCCCACATATCGGAATCTCATATTTCTAAAATCACTATCGGATATATTTTCGGCAAAGTATAAAAGAAGATCTTTAAAGTTTGTAGAACGATCGTCTGCCGCCATTATTTGTCGCTTGCATCACGGAAGTGTCAAAAGTGAAACCTTTTTCTTTTTACTCACGTGGACAAAGCTGTTCGTAAATTTTCGTATATAACAAAAATGTAATTTTTTCTATTTTAATAAAATTCGCTCGTGTGAAAGTAAGCTTTAATTTTATGAGTCGAAGGTTTTTTACTCGTAATTACCGATTAGAATATTACTTATTATATTATTATGAATACTTAATTGACTGAGATTAGATCTTTGGAGTACAGCGGCCTGGGATAATTGTGTAGCTCTGTTTCAAAGGGAACGGCTGGCCACTACCTTTCTGTAAGGAGCACATCCACACTACTTTATTAAAAAGGGTGATGGATAGGGTTGTGTTGGGGTTGGGTTATTCTCAGAGTCAGTTATTAATTTCTTGAAATGTCTCTTTTATTGGGAATGCCGATAAAACTGAGTGAGTTTTTACTCTGCCAAACGGGAGTTGAATGGAAAACAGTTGAGAAAACTCTTCGAAATATTCGATTTCTGTTTGAGAAGAGCAAAAGTTTTGAAAATATCGGAGTTTTACGTTTTTAAAGTCTTTTTCTTTAATGTAGATTTAGCTAATTGTAAGAAAATATCTTCAATGTTTTCTGTATCAATGTTTTTTGCTTCAAGGGAAAATGACTTTTCATCTACAAATATTTATTAAAATATTAATTTATAGATAAATACTTCCTTGTTTTCATTTAACTTATTTTTTTTTTTTTTCTTTCCTTCTTTCTTTAAACTAATGTTTTTTTTCTTTCTGTTTATCTGCCCTTCCATCAGTGAAATAGAATACAATTCACTATCGTGGTTGATATCACGTGACTCGACTTTGGAATATTTTGTTCATATCTAACGTTGGTGCTTTACAGTCTATGGGAGGCAACTTCGTTCATATCTTGTTAATATGGTTTTAATAGATAGGGCCATTTGAAACACGTTTTACAGGGAAAAGAATAAATAAATAAACATATAAATATAAGGATAAATGAAGAATAGACTAAAACTGAAGCAGCAAAAAATTAGGCATTCGAAAAGTGAGTTAGTGAATATCATGTATATCTAATTTATTTTCCAAATGAATAGTTACTTAGAAATCTAAATATGTCCATCAATTTTTCTATGGATGCAAGTTTCTAATTGAGAACACTTGTTCTTATAGCAGTTATTGATTTGCTTATTGTACCTGTTATTGGAAAATAATCACCCATCTAGCAACTGACTGGGTAATTGCTACTTAACTTTGCTGATACGACAGGATAACACAAAACAACAATTTTTTTGAAAATGATGTTTTTTTTACTGTTTTCTATTTTTTTTACCATTTTTCATTTACCATTTTTTCCATGTGCTGATTTTTTTCTGTATGTTTTAGTTTTTATGCAATTTAAGTATTACCTTTTATTCTTTTACGGCTAAATAGATTATTTACGCATTTATAGTTTAGTGGAAGGGAAAAATTCGTATTTTGGTTTGGCACGCAATTTAATTCGACTCTTAATTTCACCTAATCAGGATGACTTATCCTATTCAGCTCGGGCCTTTCTTTACGGGTAACAGGAAATTGGGTAAGCTGCAAAACCCACTCTTTTTGGCTGGAAAACGCCGTCCAGTGCAGACGTCACACTGGCCGTTCTTCAATAACATTCTCTTAAGCTGGACAACGCCGCCCAGTGCAGACGTCTCACTGGGGCTCTAGAATAGCAGCAGCAGCATGGACACACGAGGGAACCTAATCTAATTTATGGATTCCTTGCAAGGAATTCCAGTTGAATATAAATTAGATACATTCCATGCCTCGCACAGGCACAACTTTATGTCACCCCAAAATTGGCTATGTCAAAGCGCTGCTTTTATTCCGCTCTCGACATGTTAGGTATCAATTCACCTCTGGGCCACTTCAATGGAGAAAACACAAACTCTCTTCCCCAAAACACCAGAGCATGAAACTACACGGTGACTCTAAAGTTCAATCCTTCACACGTCCGACGACACACGCTACGATCTCAACCTTCTCATAACTCAATTTCGTCTCAATAAGCACAACCTCTCCACGAGTCTTGCAGCACCAAAAGCAAACCCAATATTCCATGCTGCAAATAAAAACCTATTCATGAAAATATATTTCGACCTTCGGCATCTTACTTCTTCATCCTTCTTTGAATATCTAACTACAATTACCTAAAGACCTTCCAACACTAGCGAGGGAATTACACTCTTAGCGAGGAAACAACTCAATGTAAACACACATATGTTACAATCATCTTCCTCGCAAACAACAACCTTCCCTCTCGGTAATATCACTCCTACAAAAATCTACGGCTAAAATAGTAACAATAGGGATATTTAAGTTTCTTTGTTTTTTCTCTCAGATTTGATCAAGGAGATATGAATGTGTGAACAATCTTGGCACTTTCTGCTATGTTTGTGGCTACTTCACGCTTATTTGTGAGAGGCATAATATAACATCGTTTGTAAAGCGGGCCTTATAAAACGTTTTTTTAGACTTATTCTTGGTGACCAAGACAAGAAATGAGCTTAGTTACATTTCAGAATTCTCATGAGCTGGTTGAACCAAAGCACCACACGACTGACTGCTATTTTTGTCTGGTCAATACAGGAGGCGTTGGCATGAAAACATATTTAAAATCAGCCGTGTAAAGCCTATAAGAAAGAAAAGGCTACTTTTCACACAAGTATCAGATTCTCAAATTGCAAATCCCCTCATAAAAACACTGTAATTTATGTTCACTTGGTAAAGACGAGGAAAAGTATTTACATATGTTTTCAAACCTTGTGTCTTCCAAAAAGGATATTAGGAAGAACTGTTTTCAAATACTTGTGGTGATTAGGTTCCTTTTTTTACTTTTGTACTGCCATTTATTTTTTGATGTAACTTTGTCACACACACACATTGGCAGATATAAAAATATGGATGTTGAAACTAACTTTGAATATATTCATAAAAGAATACTACGAATAGTTTGAGATTTCTTTCAGTTATTATGTTGAGATAATGATTGTTTTGGAATACAACATTTTGAAAAGGAAATGAAATATGATTTACTGTCATTTGATCATGTAATCTGAACAAAAGCCAGTAGAAGGCAGGATTTGATAAACATATGAACAATGCCTGGAGTCACACTTGTTATTCTTACAATTTCTTTCATTAGGTCAAAAGGTTTTATTTTCTCTTCTCTCTTAAAACAATGAACACTATCACAGCCAATAAACACATGCAAAGAGAGCAGAGCCCTTGAAAAGCAGGACAATATTCGTCTGCAACTGATCGAACAGAGATAAAAAAAAAAGACGATCTAGTAGCCACATAAAAATGAGCCCTTAAGTCTTGCTGTAGAGAAAGAAGAAAAACATCTGTATCTGGAGTCTTCATAATATTGAAAGGAAAAGCAGTTGATTGGTTGATAGTTATGTTGTACGACACTTGTCAATCCCCTTTTTTTCTTTTCTTTTCCAATCAAAATTATTTTCATTAATTCCTGTCATTAAAATAAGCGAATTTTTATCAACACAAAAACCCATTAAGCTATTACACATTTGTAATGTATTTCTGTATTATTGTAAAATTGAAATCAGTTTCTTTTTCCTCTGGTAAATAAAAGTTCTCTGAACCTTATAGTTTCCCGTAGTTTCAAGTAAGAATTCTTCATACAAATAATTTGTACAGAGTGTTATGCCGCCATGTGCTCCGTGGGCTTGCAGGGTACCGTTCGTTCCCGCCACGTCCACCAGTTAAAGCTGGGTACAGACACTGGCTGTGGTTTACCGAACGTTATTTAATATTACAGATATTAGCAACGCCCAAGCTGAAGCACATTTTAAAGCCTCTAGGTGAGTTCTAGGTGAATTATTAAAATTCAACACAGCTAACTGGCAAGCTTTCTCGCTCAAATACAAGGTCTTCGATAAATACAATACTTCCACGATAAAAAATGACTCTGAACTGCTGTGTTTTGCTTAACAAGATAAATAACAATATTCTTTTATTGGATAAAAGAAACAAAGAAAAAAACAATTCAGGTAAAAGCTAGGAGCGAAAAAGCCTTTCTTCCAAATGGCGGAGGCGATAATACAGTCCGTCAGCGGTAGGCAGGTCCGCCTTCCATCGGATTTTGGGTTTTAATGGTATAGCTCGTGCTCCAAGTGTCAAGTTTATTCACGTCAGTATGAATGCAGCAAGATAAAGTTGAATATTCTTAAATTGTATGTTCACTTACTTGGGATTCTGTGGAGTTTATTCTCTTCTCGTTTTCCTTTCGTTATTGGGTTTCCATAACACGTTGGTAGAAGGCTACACGTCTTATTTCAGGTAAGACCAAGATTAATTATCGTCTCTTTCCTCGTGGACATGTCTTTGCTTTGGCTATTCGTTTAACGAGGTTCACTATACGTCGGAGTTCGAGTTCATTGAAAGGAGAAGCTTTTTCTTTTCTCTCAGTGTTGTGTGTGCGGTATGATTTATGAATTTGGGTTTCTTTCATATCCCAAATTACGTTCTTTGTTTTTCAACGAACCAGAGGTATCTGCTTATGTGTCTCACCCTTCGACGAATAAACGGCAACAACTTAGTTTCCGTAGTTTGAAAATTTACCACGTGTTGGCTTTTTGGCCTTTTATTTCTCAGTACCAATCATGGTCGCAGGTCTGCTTCTCCGCTGACACATACATGGCTCATAAGGAGTGGATTTCTCCCATGCTCACATCACCTTGTACTAGATAGAGAGGGTTGAAAAGAGACGGCCCTTCTGCTAATTCTTGCTTACTACCATAGTCGTCTATGACCAGCGAGTAACACCTCCTTCCTCCATAACCCGGAGAATATATTAGGGTGTCATATTTCCCCGTCACAAGAGTTAAATAATTTCAAGTAATCCAATCTAACATTAATAATTATTTTTTATAATTATGATAATTTGTTTTTATATCGAAGTCCGAACCTCGAAGCAAGGCACCCTGCAAAAACAATTACCGACGCTGACTACGCCGATGACCTAGCGATACTGGCAAATACACCCAACCAAGCCGAAACACTACTGCATAGTTTTGAACGAGCCGCTGCAGGCGTTGGCCTCCATGTTAATGCACACAAAACGGAATAAATGTGCTACAATCAAACAGGTAACATTTCCATACGAGACGGAAGCTCTCTGAAATTGGTAGACAAATTCACCTACCTCGGAAGCAGTGTCACATCAACCGAAAAATACATCTACATGCAGCTAACGAAGGCATGGACAGCTATGGATAGGCTATCGATCATATGGAAATCAGACTTGATCGATAAAATGAAACGCAGTTTCTTCCAGGCAGTGGTCGTATCGATACTGCTGTATGGATGCACTAATTGGATGCTAACTAAACAACTGGAGAAGCTAGACGGCAATTACACAAGAATGCTACGAGCAATATTGAACAAGTCCTGGCGGCAACACCCCACAAGACACCAACTATACACCACCTGTCACCCATCACGAAAACTATCCAAGCTAGACAAACCCGACGTGCAGGACACTGATGTAGAAGCAGGGATGAGCTCATAAGGGATGTACTCCTATGGACCCTCATATATGGCCGGGCAAAAGCAAGACGATCAGCTCGAACATACATTCAGCAGTTATGTGAGGATACGGGATTTAGCTCTGAAGACCTACCAGAGGTGATGAACGATAGGGAGAAGTGGCGAGAGTGGGTCAGGTATATCCGTGCTAGTGGCACGATGATTGTGATATTTGTATATGGTGGTATGCCATGTTTTCCTATCCAATATAAATTATTTGGCAAGATCTATTTGACCGAGAGATAGGAAACATGTACTTCTACTTTGCATCAAAGTCGATCTGGAAGTAATGGCAATAAAAGAGTACTCCTCAGAGCTCTAGAACTGGAACCACATCATAGAGTTTAGTGTCATAACTAGAATACTTCTTTTTGGGGGTAGGGAGTAGGGATCTTATAATATTGCACAAAAATAAAAAATAAAAATACCTACTCAGTTTCAGCTTCTGCACAACACTCTACTTTTCTTCTGGTATCTTTTGCCATATCCAAAATTACGTTTATTGGTATGAAAAAAACCTGATTTCCTCATTTATTTTGTAGTGTATATAAATACAATGTCTTAACAATCTCTGACTTTCTGAGATGTTTGTATACCAGTTATGCTTCCTTTGGTTTTATTTTCAAATGTTAATTTTCAAACAGTAAATTTGGGGCTAAATGTTTTCTCACACTCCTCTTATCATAGATCTACCTCCTCCTCCTCCTCCTCCTCCTCCTCTTTGAGTACACGCATGTCGGAAAGTCAGAGATCGTCTTGCCATACAATTTGTATTATGAACAGGATTGCAGCCGTCTTGTAAAAAGCACAAAATCAATATTTTTTAAAATCTGGCAAGTTCCTTGAGTAGAGGAAGTTTTTATGAATGCTAAATACCAAAAATTTGTAGTGTAAGAAAAAATATTTTCCTTTTTTTTTTTAATTAGACATCTTTGAGATGGTTCAGATGTGCCAAACTTGTTTTTATCAGGTAATTTCCCGATTTTTTTTTGTTTTAGAAAATAAATATAAAGTTGAAACGATCTTTGCCTTTCTGACGCGCATATGCACAAGTTATATTCCCTAGTTTGATTTTCAAATGTCAATCATTTTATTTTTCTTAACATTATTTTATTTATTTATTTTGAAATGTGCAATCTGATTCCGAAGTGACAAAAAATTGGAGACATTTGCTATTACGATTATCGCCTTAAGAAAATTGACTCAGAGACCTGAGTTCAAATCCTAGGTAAGGCTGTTTGCATTTCACTTTGCTTTAATGTTCAGGGAAAAGGCATGAGTCCATCTTTTCCTTATTCAGTCAGGGGTAAAAAGTAAGCGAGCTTGTCTTGAAGAAAATCTCTGACTTCAAGCCAGCTTTACTCCACTTAAAAAATGACCTTGTGTCACTTTCTACACATGGGGGAGGGGTTTGGCAAGTATAAACAACAAAGTTAATAGTGAAAAAGTCTAATTTAGTAGGAGTAAGGTGTTAGTTTATTGCTTTGTACCCAAGACACCTCTGAAGGGGAATGCCGACGGAACTAAGCAATTTTTGCTCCTACTCCACAGGTGTCTTGATTCCTGCCAGGTATCTCCCACCCTATAAACTAAATTAACTTTCTCTTATATTTTGATCGAGTGGAGAGCTAAAGCAATCATCAAAATTAAAAACAACAATATAGAGTAGACATAATAATTCAGTATCAATAATTTTTGGCGGAAAATTAAAGACCACATAAATAACTGTATATTAAGCTGATGGAGACAGTATATTGTCATAAATTTTTACCTACTAACTACTTGGATACCATAAGTGATATAGTTATCAACGTGCAAGTAATATTTTTACATAAATCAGTTTATTAAGGTTTCTACAAACTAATTTCATTAAAAAAATCTTCTTAAAATATTTGGAAAGTTTAATGAAAGAAATTAATCAGTTTTGCTTTTAATACTGATAATTATCATGTTATTATCTTTCGAATAAAACTCAAATTTAACCTTCAAAAATTTCTACTTTCATTATTTTGTAAGTTTATTTTAACGGAAAAAGAGCAAAATTTTCTTAGTACCTGGTTAAACGAGAAATTATCAAATCATAATACATTTTCTCAGCAACAAGTGTCCGAATTGTGTTCCTCAAACTCAAATAATTGTGTCGCAAAATTATGATCCTCACATACAATAAATATACGAAGACAAACTTTAATGTTGTTAATATCATAGACCATTCAATCAGTAAAAAAGAACAAAAATTAAAAGCAATGATAAGCAACAACAGGAATTTGAAGATGAATAAAATTTTATAACACAAAAGAAAGAAACCTGCATGTGTTTATTTAATAAATGGCTGACTTCAGTCCGACAATTCAAAGAAAATGAACAGTAGTAGTATGAAAAATAAAATAAAACCAAGATATATTATGATTAAAAGTTTACAAAAATGTGGTAAGGAAAATAAAGAAAACGAAGTTAGAGGAAGACAAAAAATAGAACAGAGGTCACTTACTCTTAAACTTGAAAAATTAAAAAAATTATTAATTAATTGATGCATTCATGACGATAACTTTTTCATAATATTTTTTGTATAAAGAATGTACAAGGCAAAAAAGGAGCAGAAGGAAGTGTTGATTCATTACAGTCTAAACTGTATGTCGTCTGACCTTAAATTTTCCTTTCATCACAAAATTACGTTTATTTTAAACAGTTTGAAAAATATATCCATGCAAAGTTACTCTATGATTATATTAACTATACTACATTTAAACAAAAAAAACAAAAAACAAAAAAAAAAGCAAAAAAAAAATATTATGTTGCATTGTTCAGTCGGTGAATAACAGGACTGAATTTCACTGATTATTTTTTTATAGATTCCAGTTGATGAGCCAATTCGTTGCGGTTTAGACCTTCCAAAGCTGTTATCCAAGCCTTTCTTATTTCTTCATCTGAAATGAATGACGGTACATCACAGAGCCAGGAGTAAAGACAGCTGGAAATAGCTTTTTTTGAATCATTGCTATTCTCATCAGCCTTTGAGCATATTTCCGATTCTGGAATTTCTATATGACGAAAGAAGGACTTCCAATTTTCCTCTAATTCGTTAGTGAGTAATTCAGTTTCCTTCTGAAGATCCCGACTAGGCGTGGCCTCCGAGGAAGGTTGATCAACAGATTCCTCTGGCACCTCGGCATCGTGTAATTCAGTTTCATCCTTACGGTGCTGAGTAACAGTTTTACTTTTCAATTCCTTTTCAAATTGATCTATTCTATCGGCGAAATCTTGGTTATTGTCCATGCAATTTTTAACCAACATTTTCAGTTCATCAATCTTATCAATGCCTATTATATTTCGAGATTGCAATTCACTAAACAGGTCAATATGACGTTGCATTTTATCGAGTCGACTTTTTGAAATTTGTCTGTCATATCGGAATTTCATATTTCTAAAATCACTATCGGATATATTTTCGGCAAAGTATAAAAGAAGATCTTTAAAGTTTGTAGAACGATCGTCTGCCGCCATTATTTGTCGCTTGCAACACGGAAGTGTCAAAAGTGAAACTTATTTTACTCAAGTGGACAAAGCTGTTCGTAAATTTTCGTATACAACAAAAATATTATTTTTTCTATTTTAATAAAATTCGTTCGAGTTAAAGTAAGCTTTAATTTTATGGGTCGGAGGTTTTTTTTTTGTAATACCGATTAGAATATTACTTATTTTATTACTATGAATACTTAATTGTCCCAGGTTAGATCTTTGGAGTACGGCGGCCTGGGATAATTATGTGGCTCTGCTTCAAAGGGAACGGCTGGCTACTGCCTTTTTGTAGGGAGCACATCCACTATTCTATTAAAAAAGGTGATGGATAGGGTATTTTTTGTGTTGGGTTATTCTCAGAGTCAGTAATTGATTTTTTGAGATGTCCGTTTTATTGGGAATGCCGACAAAACTGAGTGAGTTTTTACTCTGCCAAACGGGAGTTGAATGGAAAACAGTTTAGAAAACTCTTCGAAATATTCGATTTCTCTTTGAAAACACCTAAAATTTTGATAATATCGGAGTTTTCCGTTTTTAAAGTCTTTTTTTTTATGTTGGTTCAGCTAATTGCAAGAAAATATCTTCAATGTTTTCTGTATCAATGTTTTCTGCTTCAAAGGAAAATGACTTTTCATCTAAAAATATTTATTAAAATATTACTTAACTTATAAATAAATACTTCCTTGTTTTCAATTAACTTTTTTTTCTTTTCTTTGTAGGAGAGTGAAAGTGTTTATGGTCCCCGATAATTTTGATGATTTGCTTTGTATATTTAGAATAAGATTTAGTATTTATGCTTCCCCACAAGTTTAATGTTGAAGTTTGATATAGTTTGTTTTAGAAAAAAGGTTGAATAGACATAATATAGGCACATGGGTAAAGTAGTAAATGAAAGAAGCCAATGAATGAAAAATATGCAACAAAATGAGTAAAAGATATGAAACAAATAAATGTTGTAAAACGGCGCGGACAAAAAGAACATTTAAAACGAGGCGACGAACAAAAACAAATTTATATTCTACAACAATAAAACTTACATTGATACATAAAAAATATTAATAACTCTACTAACAAAATAATAGTGTCTGTGTGTATATGTGTGAGTGTGTGTGTGTGTGTGTGTAACACAACTAAGCTACAAAAGAATTACATGTTTAAAACGTCCTTTTGTTATCATTAAAAACTGGCAGTTTCTCTGAGACTGGAAAGCGTCTCATAGTCAATGAATATTTTGAATGTCTGCGAGGCCCATCCATGTTGTTGCTTTTCTCTCCTGTTGATTCACGCTGGAGGGAGTGTGTTGCTGCTGCGAAGACATTTGGTTAAAGAGAAAAAGGGGGTTTGAAGACGACGTATTCATAGAAAATACGCGTCTTGTAGGTGGCTCAAAAACGCAGGACTAGAATTTACGCGCGTACGTAGTTTTAAACATGTCACGTGGTTTTCCTGGCCAATGGTTTCCCGAGACTGAATATGTGAGCGTCCGCCCAAAATAATTTATAGGAGTGTAAAGTCCTATACCTTCTTTCTTTAAACTAATGCTTTTTTTTTCTTTCTGTTTATCTCCCCTTCCATCCGTACAATTCTCTATCGTGTTTAATATCACGTGACCCGACGTTGGCATATCTTGTTGCTAACTGGCGTTGGTGCTTTACAGTCAATGGAAGGCAACTTCGTTGATATCTTGTTAATACAGTTTTAACAGATCGGGCCGTTTGAAATTCGTTTGACAGGGAAAAGAATAAATAAATGAACAAATAAATACCAGGATAGATTAAGAATAGACTAAAACTGAAGCAGAAAAAAATTAGGCATTCGAAGAGTGAGTTAGTGAATATCATGTATATCTAATTTATTTTCCAAATGAATCGTCACTTAGAAATCGATACAATAGTCTGCTTCAAGGGAAAATGACTTTTCATCAACAAATACTAATTAAAATATTACTTAATTTATTACTATAAATACTTTACTGTTTTCCATTAACTTTCTTTCTTTCATCGTAGCCAGGACGGCTACGATACGTATAATCCCCAGTTTAGAGATACGCACTGATTAACCCGTGAACTAAAATAGTAAAACGTCGTGCCTATGTTTCTGATGAGAACTTCTGTTACTAACACGAACCATTTGTCGAAAGGGCTATTTTGTTGACCTTTTGGAAACAATTTTATAACCACTGGATAAAATTCATTATATTTAAAAGTTCCTCTTCAAGGTGTTATGAAATATTTCATTATTGATTATATTTAATAAAGTAACTTCCTGTGTACAGAAAGACTTCACTCTCGGCCCAGCAGTGTAGCAGTGGTGGCGGACGCTATAAAAACACAGCAGTCAGTAACCAAAAATAAATCGGCACCGGATGAGGTATCTGTTCCACTCCTGCGCTTCAAGATCAAGGACAAATTTGAGACAGAAGGGATCCCGGCCTCGGTTGGCCGATGACTTCACTGACAAGCATTGTATATCACTGGACCCATTGGCCCAGTTTAAGCTATAATTAAGCATATCTGCCATGGTCTCCGGTTCCTATCCAGCTGGGCTCATCAGGCTCACAATGCACTCAGCCGATGTCCAGCATAGACCAATCGGCTCAAGCCTCGGCACATGCTTAACCTATCTCTCCCTTAACCCCCACTCTAAAGCGGTCAAGTTCTATCTGTTGGGAGGCAGAAACAAATATCAAATCAGCAGCCAGGCTCATGCGAGTACAGAAGGGATAAATCTGTTTCCTCTCCCAGCAGCATGAGGTCTGGGTCTTCACCACCGAACAAAGCTGCCGAACGTGGGATCTGTATCCTTACCACCAGCCAAATCAAACCAATCATAAACGAGGATCTAGCACAGCTAACCAACCAATCACTGTATCTTTTCTCAGAAAGTCTTTTCATTCAAGCATCTCTTCAAAGAGCTAATTTCAGAAAGCCTTCCGAGATCAGTTTTCGTTTCCTCACTATCCCTTCCTAGCAGATACCACGAGACGACTAACCAGGAACCAATAACAACTGCAGTTCAGCTCGACCCAGTAGCTGTTCCTGCGCAACCAAGCATCATCAACTGCAGACCAGCTACAGCTTAACCCAACAGCCGTTCCTGTGCAAATAATCAACAACATCTACTGCAACCTAGTCCAGGAGTCAGCACACTGCTCGGACTAGCATCAACACTTCGAGGCCACATCGACACACATCGAATAAACCGCGACATCGATCATCCTACCTCGGCAACCAATGCATCCACATCATAGACCGTCTCTAACAACATGTGCAACCTCACCATGCAGCTACACCTACAATCTGCACCAAGTGCAGGGACCATTTTCATCTTCTAGATGCGCTGTTGCCATAAACTAATAGACAGCTGAGTCTATGACTTTCTACAATATAGACTTTTAACACCCAACAAAAACTACACCTAAGTGATACAACAACCGCAGTTATACACTCATACACCGTTCCTGTACGATTTGCTCAACAAATTCTGAAATTTAAACTTGTCCACTTGCCTCTGTCATTTTTATACTCCTCTATCAATCTCAATACAACTCACATATAACTGTTCGCAGGATTGAGGCATTCCTATCGGTCCTGCAACACAATAAACTAATGCATTTTTCTTTTTATATATTTCTTTTTCTTTCCATCCGTAAAATAGTGTACAGCTCTCGGTAGTGGTAAGTGTCATGTGACTTGACTCTGGCATATCGAGTTCTTGACTGGCTCTAAGTTTGTCCCTGCCTCCCACTGGACTTGACACAGGGACTTTTTATAGTGAGGGTTTAGGAACGGGGAGACCGGGTACGAGCCGAGGCTCGAGACTTGTTGGACGTCATCATGACGCCATCCCCCACCTGATGGTAGCCCCGCCGAAGCTGGGAGCCATTCCGTCATGAATCTGTTCTAAACGTTGAAAAGGAGATACCTATTCTTCGTACCGTGAGCTCCCGCGCTCGTTCCTGACTGGCCTTGGTGCTTTACAATCGATGGGAGACAACTTGGTTTATGACTGGTTAATGTGGTTTAAATAGATTGGGCCATGTGAAATACGTTAACTGATGTAAGAATATATAGATAAATACGTATCGGGACGATAGCTATGTCTTTGCCGCGCCAAAGCTGTGCGGACGTATCGGAGACGATACCTATGGCTATTCAGGGCCACAGTTTTGCGGACGTATCGGGACGGTAGCTCAGGCTTGGCAGTGCCAAAGTTCAGCACTGTCAAACCAACAGGCCAAGAGACCGCGGCTATGATTGGCAGTATCTTAGCGCTGCGCATATATTGAAGCGGTAGCTAAGGGCTAACTCGTGCTTTTAGCGCTGCGCTACCAAGCAGACGAGAGGGAATCGACTGAATGGTTAAAACCGGGAAGTCTCAGAGTCCTCTTCGTGTTTGCCTCCGGGACGTCTACTTCGACTGGTCAATAAAGACCGTCAGAGATGCTCCGACTACCAGAAGGAGACCTCTAATGTTCCTTAAAAGGACCTTTTGTATATATCAATGTGATGGGAAAGGCGAATGCAACCACTAGATGTAGGATTCAGCCTTTCGGAACCTCGCTCCGAGAGCGGCTCCTGAGAGCATCCAGGGACCTCCGTTTATTTCTGAAAAAAATACAAAAATATGTTTTCAGAGGGTACAAAGCCCGAGATATTTGGAGGGAAGGGAAGGGGGCGAAATCGATGGATGAAGAATAGACTAAAACTGAAGCAGTGAAAAGTTAGGCATTCGAAAATTTAATTAGCGACTATCATGTATATTTAATTTATTTTCTAAATGAATCATCACTTTGAAATCCAGATATGTCTGTCCTATTCATACATATAATTTTAGAGAGAATAGTTTGTGGATAAGATTTTGTAGACGAGAGAGAATTCATTTGTTTGCAAATAGCAATGTTTGATAGAGAGAGAGAGAGAGAGAGAGTGTGTGTGTGTGTGTGTGTGTGTGAGAGAGAGAGATTACTTAAAACTCATAGAAATTCATGGTCCATCTAATCGAAAGTTTGATAGAAATCCATGGTTCATAAAAATCCAAGCTTTGTAGAAATTAAAGATTCATACAATCCAAGATTTATAGAAATTAAAGGTCCATACAAATTCCAGGTTCATACAAACTGAATGTTCACTAATATCCAACATCTATACATATCCATACATGTTTTTCTGTACAGAAAACATTGTAGAATTATTATGTAATTAAAAAAAAAAGAAGTAAGAAAAACGTAGAATATATCAAGATTATATTCACAACGTGGCGAATGGTGGCAGTTATCTCAGATTAACAAGAAAAGCCAAGAGATTTGATGTTGATGAAAATTCCCTGGCTAAACTAGACGTATCGGCCAGGGCTCGATCCAACATCAGAATACAAATAATTTATAAAGAATTAAATTATTTCAAGTATTCCAATCTAACATTAATAATTTTTTTTAATAAATATAATAATGTGTCTGTATATGGTTGTATGCCATACTTTCCTATTCAATATAAATTATTTAGCAAGATATATTAGACCGAGAGATAGGAAACATGTACTTCTACTTTGGATCAGAGTCGATCTGAAAGTAATGGCACTAAAAGAGTACTCCTCAGAGCTCTAGAACTGGAACCACATCATAGAGTTTAGTGTCATAACTAGAATACTTCTTTTTGGGGATAGGGAGTAGGAATCTTATAATATTGCACAAAAATAAAAAAAATACCTACAGAGTTTCAGCTGCTGCACAACACTGCATTTCTTGTGGTATCTTTTGTCATTGTCAAAATTAGGTTTATTGGTATGAAAAAAAAATGAATTCCTCATTTATTTTCTGGTGTTTATAATATAAATACAATGTTTTAACAATCTCTGACTTTCTGAGATGTCTGTACACTAGTTGTAATATAATGGCCGAGAGATTTCGTTTTATGCCTTTGGGTTTAGTTAGGCTGAGAACCTTTCAGCTTAGAACACGGGTTACTTAGGTGCAACATTAACACAGGTGTTCACGCGCATGCGCGAAGCGGAGGTGTCACTCAGCGATATCACAATAGCCCAGATGAGAAACGGGGCTAGAGAGTGCGAATGACGTCACGCTCCGGAAGCGTGCGCAGATGATTTGGGGGACTTTGAAAAAAGTCTGTTGAGTTGAGAACTAGACCCCGAACGGGAAGGGTCGACTTTCGCTGGCTCGCTGAGGCCAGACGAATTTGCGCGCTACGGGCGCCGCACAAGATGGAGGGGGGTGCAGATGAAAAAGACAGCATAGAAAGATTGTGTCTCTCTTCCTTAAGTCGAAACCTTTAACTCAAAGGTAATAAAAGGTTTCGTAGCCGAACTAAGAAGTCGTTACGTGCTTTTCGTGTTTCGGGATTTCTAAGTTTTATGTATATATGTTATGAACATTCTATGTACGTTTTACATAAAGCCGTATCATGGGTATGGTACACACTTATCCTTCCTTTGGTTTTATTTTCAAAGAGTAAATTTGGGGCTAAATGTTTTCTCAACCTCGTCTTATCATAGATCTACCTCCTCCTCCTCCTCTTTGAGTACACGCATGTCGGAAAGTCAGAGATCGTCTTGCCATACAATTTGTATTATGAACAGGATAGCACCCGTCTTGTGAAAAGCATAAAATCAATAGTTTTTGAATCTGGCAAGTTCCTTGTGTAGAGGAAGTTTTTATGAATGCTAAATACCAAAATTTTGTTGTGTAAGAAAAAATATTTTCTTTTTTTTTTTTAATTAGGTATCTTTGAGATGGTTCAGATGTGCCAAACTTTCTTTAATCAGGTAATTTGCCGATTTTGTTTTCTGTTGTTTCAGAAAATAAATAAAATGTTGAAACGATCCCTGCCTTTCTGACGCGCATATGCACAAGTTATATTCCCTAGTTTTATTTTCAAATGTCAATCTTTTTATTTTTCTTAACATTATTTTATCTGTAAAGAAGAGGATAATCTCGTATTTTGTTTTGGTGCGCAATTTAATTCAACACTGATTTTCACCCAATCAGGATGACTTATCCTATTCAGCCCGGACCTTCATTTCCGGCTAGCAAAACGGGTGAGCGGCCAAACCCAGTCACTTCGGCGTGAGACGGCCACCAGAACAGACGTTCCTCTGGTCGTCCCTGCTTAGCGATGCTTTTTAGCTAGACAAGACACTCAGTGTGGACCTATCACTGTGGCTTTAACACTAGCAGCAGCAACATGGACACTCAACGAGGGAACAATCAAATTTATGGATTTCTTACAAGGAATCCCAGTTGAATATGACTTGGATGCATTCAGCATGCCTTCCACAGGCACCACTTCATGTCACCCCAAAAATTGGCTATGTCGATCCGAGCGTAACTCTGCTATCGAAACACTAGCTACCATTTCACCTCTGGCCCACATTAATGGAGATAATGCATACTCTCCCCAAAAAAACCAGACACACAAAACTGCAGGGTGACTGTAAACACAATCCCTCACATCTCCGACAGCACACGCTGCTTTATCAACACCCCGCTAAGCCATTTCGTCTCCAACACTAACAAGCCTAAACTCCACGAGTCTTGCAGCACCAAGAGCAAACCATATTCAAAGCTGCCAATAAAGAACTTTCGTTGTTGTGTTGTTAAAGCAAAGTTTCATAATTCATTTGTGTTGCCTTAAAAAAATATAGTGTTAGGGAAAATAACTAATTCCCCGAAACCACTATATATCTATTTATTTTGAAAGGAGCAATCTGATTCCGAAGTGCCAAAAAATTGGAGATATTTGCTATTACGATTATCGCCTTAAGAAAATTGACTCAGAGACCTAAGTTCAAATCCTAAGTAGGGCTGTTTGCATTTCACTTTGCTTTAATGTTCAGGGAAAAGGCATGAGTCCATCATTTCTTTTTTCAGTCAGGGGTAAAAAGTAAGCGAGCTTGTCTTGAAGAAAAACACTGACTTCAAGCCAGCTTTACTCCACTTAAAAAATGACCTTGTATCATTTTCTACTCATGGGGGAGGGGTTTGGCAAGGATAAACAACAAAGTTAATTGTGAAAAAGTTGGGGGCCAATCAAGTTCAGTTATAGTGTTACCTCATTCTAAAAAGAAAATCTTAGATTATTTTCTAAGCTACAAGTGTCCGAATTGTGTTCCTCAAACTCAAACAATTCATTGTGACGCAAAATTATGATTCTCGCATACAATAAATATACGAATTACATCATCGATGAACTGTAGCTTTCCATCCATGCAAGTTTTAACCAACTTTTTCAGTTCATCAATCTTATCAATGCCTATTATATTTCGAGATTGCAATTCACTAAACAGTTCAGTAGGATGTGTTATTCTTTCCAATCGACCTTTTGAAATTTGTCCCACATATCGGAATTTCAATTTTCTAAAATCACTATCGGATATATTTTCGGCAAAGTATAAAAGAAGATCTTTAAAGTTTGTAGAACGATCGTCTGCCGCCATTATTTGTCGCTTACAACACGGAAGTGTCAAAAGGAAAACATTTTTCTTTTTACTCACGTGGACAAAGCTGTTCGTAAATTTTCGTATATAACAAAAATGTAATTTTTTCTATTTTAATAAAATTCGCTCGTATGAAAGTAAGTTTAATTTTATGAGTCGAAGTTTTTTCACTCGTAATTACCGATTAGAATATTAATTATTTCATTACTATGAATACTTAATTGACCGAGATTAGATCTTTGGAGTACAGCGGCCTGGGATAATTGTGTGGCTCTGTTTCAAAGGGAACGGCTGGCCACTGCCTTTCTGTAAGGAGCACATCCACACTACTTTATTAAAAAAGGTGATGGATAGGGTTGTGTTGGGGTTGGGTTATTCTCAGAGTCAGTTATTAATTTCTTGAAATGTCTCTTTTATTGGGAATGCCGATAAAACTGAGTGAGTTTTTACTCTGCCAAACGGGAGTTGAATGGAAAACAGTTGAGAAAACTCTTCGAAATATTCGATTTCTGTTTGAGAAGAGCAAAAGTTTTGAAAATATCGGAGTTTTACGTTTTTAAAGTCTTTTTCTTTAATGTAGATTCAGCTAATTGTAAGAAAATATCTTCAATGTTTTCTGTATCAATGTTTTTTGCTTCAAGGGAAAATGACTTTTCATCTACAAATATTTATTAAAATATTTATTTATAAATAAATACTTCCTTGTTTTGATTTAACTTATTTTCTTTTTTTCTTTCCTTCTTTCTTTAAACTAATGCTTTTTTTTCTTTTTGTTTATCTCCCCTTCCATCAGTGAAATAGCATACAATTCACTGTCGTGGTTGATATCACGTGACTCGACTTTGGAATATTTTGTTCATATCTAACGTTGGTGCTTTACAGTCTATGGGAGGCAACTTCGTTCATATCTTGTTAATATGGTTTTAATAGATAGGGCCATTTGAAACACGTTTTACAGGGAAAAGAATAAATAAATAAACAAATAAATACAAGGATAAATGAAGAATAGACTAAAACTGAAGCAGCGAAAAATTAGGCATTCGAAAAGTGAGTTAGTGAATATCATGTATATCTAATTTATTTTCCAAATGAATCGTCACTGAGAAATCTAAATATGTCCATCAATTTTTCTATGGATGCAAGTTTCTAATTGAGAACACTTGTTCTTATTGCAGTTATTGATTTGCTTATTGTACCTGTCATTGGAAAATAATCACCCATCTAGCAACTGACTGGGTAATTGCTGCTTAACTTTGCTGATACGACAGGATAACACAAAACAACAATTTTTTTGAAAATGATGTTTTTTTTACAGTTTTCTCCTTTTTTTTTACCATTTTTCATTTACCATTTTTTCCATGTGCTGATTTTTTTCTGTATGTTTTTGTTTTTATGCAATTTTAAGTATTACCTTTTATTCTTTTACGGCTAAATAGATTATTTACGCATTTCTAGTTTAGTGGAAGGGAAAATTCGTATTTTGGTTTGGCACGCAATTTAATTCGACTCTTAATTTCACCCAATCAGGATGACTTATCCTATTCAGCTCGGGCCTTTCTTTACGGGTAACAGGAAATTGGGTAAGCTGCGAAACCCACTCTTTTTGGCTGGAAAACGCAGTCCAGTGCAGACGTCTCACTGTGGCTCTAGAATAGCAGCAACAGCATGGACACACGAGGGAACCTAATCTAATTTATGGATTCCTTGCAAGGAATTCCAGTTGAATATAAATTAGATACATTCCATGCCTCGCACAGGCACAACTTTATGTCACCCCAAAATTGGCTATGTCAAAGCGATGCTTTTATTCCGCTCTCGACATGTTAGGTATCAATTCACCTCTGGGCCACTTCAATGGAGACAACACAAACTCTCTTCCCCAAAACACCAGACGCATGAAACTACACGGTGACTCTAAAGTTCAATCCTTCACACGTCCGACGACACACGCTGCGATCTCAACCTTCTCATAACTCAATTTCGTCTCAATAAGCACAACCTCTCCACGAGTCTTGCAGCACCAAAAGCAAACCCAATATTCCATGCTGCAAATAAAAACCTATTCATAAAAATATATTTCGACCTTCGGCATCTTACTTCTTCATCCTTCCTTTAATATCTAACTACAATTAGCTAAAGACCTTCCAACACTAGCGAGGGAATTACACTCTTAGCGAAGAAACAACTCAATGTAAACACACATATGTTACAACCATCTTCCTCGCAAACAACAACCTTCCCTCTCGGTAATATCACTCCTACAAAAATCTACGGCTAAAATAGTAACAATAGGGATATTTAAGTTTCTTTGTTTTTTCTCTCAGATTTGATCAAGGAGATATGAATGTGTGAACAATGTTGGCACTTTCTGCTATGTTTGTGGCTACTTCACGCTTATTTGTTAGAGGCATAATATAACATTGTTTGTAAAGCGGGCCTTATAAAACGTTTTTTTAGACTTATTCTTGGTGACCAAGACAAGAAATGAGCTTAGTTACATTTCAGAATTCTCATGAGCTGGTTGAACCAAAGCACCACACGACTGACTGCTATTTTTGTCTGGTCAATACAGGAGGCGTTGGCATGAAAACATATTTAAAATCAGCCGTGTAAAGCCTATAAGAAAGAAAAGGCTACTTTTCACACAAGTATCAGATTCTCAAATTGCAAATCCCCTCATAAAAACACTGTAATTTATGTTCACTTGGTAAAGACGAGGAAAAGTATTTACATATGTTTTTAAACCTTGTGTCTTCCAAAAAGGATATTAGGAAGAACTGTTTTCAAAAACTTGTGGTGATTAGGTTCCTTTTTTTACTTTTGTACTGCCATTTATTTTTTGATGTAACTTTGTCACACACACAAATTGACAGATATAAAAATATGGATGTTGAAACTAACTTTGAATATATTCATAAAAGAATACTACGAATAGTTTGAGATTTCTTTCAGTTATTATGTTGAGATAATGATTGTTTTGGAATACAACATTTTGAAAAGGAAATGAAATATGATTTACTGTCATTTGATCATGTAATCTGAACTTTACAAATATTATTCATTATCTGAGGAGAAAGAATATTCCATTACCAGCTATTACACATTCGTAATGTATTTCTGTATTATTGTAAAATTGAAATCAGTTTCTTTTTCCTCTGGTAAATAAATGTTCTCTGAACTTTGGGATTCTGTGGAGTTCAATCTCTTCTCGTTTTCCTTTCGTTATTGGGTTTCCATAACACGTTGGTAGAATGATACGCGTCTTATTTCAGGTAAGACCAAGAGTAATTATCGTCTCTTTCCTCGTGGACATGCCTTTTCTTTGGCTATTCGTTTAACGACGCTCACCATACGTCGGAGTCCGTGTTCATTGAGAGGAGAAGCTTTTTCTTTTCTCTCAGTGTTCTGTGTGTGGTATGCTTTATGAATTTGGGTTTCTTTCGTATCCCAAATTATGTTCTTAGTTTTTCAACGAACCAGAGGTAACTACTTATGTGTCTCACCCTTCGACGAATAAACGGCAACTACTTAGTTTCCGTCGTTTGAAAATTTACCACGTGTTGGCTTTTCGGCTGTCTCTCTCTCAGTACCAATCATGGTTGCAGGTCTGCTTCTTTGTTGACGCATACATGGTTAATAGGGAGTGGGTTTCTCCCTTTTACTAGATAGAGAGGGTTGAAGAGAGACGGCCCTTCCACTTCCACTATTCTGATAATTCTTGCCCACTAATATAGTCGGCTATGGCCACCGAGTCGCACCTCCTTCTTCCATAACCTAGAGAATATACTAGGGTGTCATATTTCCTTGTCAGAAGAGTTGAGTAATTTCAAGTATTCCAATCTAACATTAATAATTATTTTTGATAATAAAAAAAAAAAAAAAAATTTGTATATCGAAGGCCGAAGCTCGACGGAAGGCACCCTGCAAAAACAATTACCGACGCCGACTACGCCGATGACCTAGTGATACTGGCAAATACACCCAACCAAGCCGAAACACTACTGCATAGTTTTGAACGAGCCGCTGCAGGCATTGGCCTCCATGTTAATGCACACAAAACGGAATAAATGTGCTATAATCAAACAGGCGACATTTCCATACTAGACAGAAGCTCTCTGAAACTGGTAGACAAATTCACCTATCTACGAAGCAGTGTCACATCAACCGAAAAAGACATCGACATTCGGCTAACAAAGGCATGGACAGCTATGGATAGGCTATCGATCATATGGAAATCAGACCTGACCGATAAAATGAAACGCAGTTTCTTCCAGGCAGCGATCGTATCGATACTGCTGTATGGATGCACTACTTGGACGCTAACTAAACGACTGGAGAAGCTAGACGGCAATTACAAAAGAATCCTACGAGCAATATTAAACAAGTCCTGGCGGCAACACCCCACAAGATCCCAACTATACGGCCACCTGCCTCATATCACGAAAACTATCCAAGCTAGACGAACCAGACATGCAGGACACTGCTGTAGAAGCAAGGACGAGCTCATAAGTGATGTACTCCTATGGACCCCCACATATGGCCGGGCAAAAGCAAGACGACCAGCTCGAACATACATTCAGCAGCTATGTGAGGATACGGGATGTAGCACTGAGGACCCACCAGAGGTGATGAACGATAGGGAGAAGTGGCGAGAGTGGGTCAGGGATATCCGTGCTAGCAGCATGACATGATGATGATGATGTTTGTATATGGTCGTATGCCATGTTTTCCTATCCAATATAAATTATTTAGCAAGATCTATTTGACCGAGAGATAGGAAACATGTACTTCTACTTTGCATCAAAGTCGATCTGGAAGTAATGGCAATAAAAGAGTACTCCTCAGAGCTCTAGAACTGGAACCACATCATAGAGTTTAGTGTCATAACTAGAATACTTCTTTTTGGGGGTAGGGAGTAGGGATCTTACAATATTGCACAACAATAAAAAATGAAAAAATACCTACTGAGTTTCAGCTGCTGCACAACACTCTACTTTTCTTCTGGTATCTTTTGCCATAACCAAAATTACGTTTATTGGTATGAAAAAAAAACTGAGTTCCTCATTTATTTTGTAGTGTATATAAATACAATGTCTTAACAATCTCTGACTTTCTGAGATGTTTGTATACCAGTTATGCTTCCTTTGGTTTTATTTTCAAATGTTAATTTTCAAACAGTAAATTTGGGGCTAAATGTTTTCTCACACTCCTCTTATCATAGATCTACCTCCTCCTCCTCCTCCTCCTCTTTGAGTACACGCATGTCGGAAAGTCAGAGATCGTCTTGCCATACAATTTGTATTATGAACAGGATTGCAGCCATCTTGTAAAAAGCACAAAATCAATATTTTTTAAAATCTGGCAAGTTCCTTGAGTAGAGGAAGTTTTTATGAATGCTAAATACCAAAAATTTGTAGTGTAAGAAAAAATATTTTCCTTTTTTTTTTTTAATTAGACATCTTTGAGATGGTTCAGATGTGCCAAACTTGTTTTTATCAGGTAATTTCCCGATTTTTTTTTTGTTTTAGAAAATAAATATAAAGTTGAAACGATCTTTGCCTTTCTGACGCGCATATGCACAAGTTATATTCCCTAGTTTGATTTTCAAATGTCAATCATTTTATTTTTCTTAACATTATTTTATTTATTTATTTTGAAATGTGCAATCTGATTCCGAAGTGACAAAAAATTGGAGACATTTGCTATTACGATTATCGCCTTAAGAAAATTGACTCAGAGACCTGAGTTCAAATCCTAGGTAAGGCTGTTTGCATTTCACTTTGCTTTAATGTTCAGGGAAAAGGCATGAGTCCATCTTTTCCTTATTCAGTCAGGGGTAAAAAGTAAGCGAGCTTGTCTTGAAGAAAATCTCTGACTTCAAGCCAGCTTTACTCCACTTAAAAAATGACCTTGTGTCACTTTCTACACATGGGGGAGGGGTTTGGCAAGTATAAACAACAAAGTTAATAGTGAAAAAGTCTAATTTCTTTTAGTCGGGGGCCAATCAAGTTCAGTTATAGTGCCACCTCACACTAAAAAGAAAATGTTAGATTTTTAGACAATTTTCCCACGGGTAACATTAATACAAATTGGTTTGACACATTAAATAGTCTATAAGAGTCCCCCTGCTTACTAATTAGCCAAGCTCGTGTCTAACTATATCAGCGGCAGAAATTCCTAGCTAAAAACTAACAAGACAAAATTATATTTACCTGGTATGGTTGGTATATTCTATGGTAAATTAACCTTTGTGGGTTATTTAAATGCAAAGCTATCCCTGCAGAAGTGATACTATTTAACCCATATTTCGGGAAATATAAGGCTTTATACTTTTCCTAAGAGTGTCAGTCGAAAAGTAAACCCAAGTGGAGTTTGAACCTGCTTACTAGAATTTTACAATCCACCACATTAGCTAATACGCCATGCTGATTCCTCCATACTTACCTGTTTTTAACATCAGGTGCATGAAATTGAAGAACAGCTTAATTCTATCAGCAGGCACCTGTCCCCTCATCTAAAAGGAGTAAGGTGTTAGTTTATTGCTTTGTACCCAAGACACCTCTGAAGGGGAATGCCGACGGAACTAAGCAATTTTTGCTCCTACTCCACAGGTGTCTTGATTCCTGCCAGGTATCTCCCACCCTATAAACTAAATTAACCTTCTCTTATATTTTAATCGAGTGGAGGGCTAAAGCAATCATCAAAATTAAAAACAACAATATGGAGAAGACATAATAATTCAGTATCAATAATTTTTGGCGGAAAATTAAAGACCACATAAATAACTGTATATTAAGCTGATGGAGACAGTATATTGTCATAAATTTTTACCTACTAACTACTTGGATACCATAAGTGATATAGTTATCAACGTGCAAGTAATATTTTTACATAAATCAGTTTATTAAGGTTTCTAGTAACTAATTTCATTAAAAAAATCTTCTTAAAATATTTGGAAAGTTTAATGAAAGAAATTAATCAGTTTTGCTTTTAATACTGATAATTATCATGTTATTATCTTTCGAATAAAACTCAAATTTAACCTTCAAAAATTTCTACTTTCATTATTTTGTAAGTTTATTTTAACGGAAAAAGAGCAAAATTTTCTTAGTACCTGGTTAAACGAGAAATTATCAAACCATAATACATTTTCTCAGCTACAAGTGTCCGAATTATGTTCCTCAAACTCAAATAATTGTGTCGCAAAATTATGATCCTCACATACAATAAATATACGAAGACAAACTTTAATGTTGTTAATATCATAGACCATTCAATCAGTAAAAAAGAACAAAAATTAAAAGCAATGATAAGCAACAACAGGAATTTGAAGATGAACAAAATTTTATAACACAAAAGAAAAGAAACCTTTATGTGTTTATTTAATAAATGGCTGACTTCAGTCCGACAATTCAAAGAAAATGAACAGCAGTAGTATGAAAAATAAAATAAAACCAAGATATATTATGATTAAAAGTTTACAAAAATGTGGTAAGGAAAATAAAGAAAACGAAGTTAGAGGAAGACAAAAAATAGAACAGAGGTCACTTACTCTTAAACTTGAAAAATAAAAAAAATTATTAATTAATTGATTCATTCATGACGATAACTTTTTCCTGATATTTTTTGTATAAAGAATGTACAAGGCAAAAAAGGAGCAGAAGGAAGTGTTGATTCATTACACTCTAAACTGTATGTCGTCTGACTTTAAATTTTTCCTTTCATCACAAAATTACGTTTATTTTAAACACTTTGAAAAATATATCCATGCAAAGTTACTCTATGATTATATTACCTATACTACATTTAAAAAAAAAAAAACAAAAAAAAAGCAAAAAAAAAAAATTATGTTGCATTGTTCAGTCGGTGAATAACAGGACTGAATTTCACTGATTATTTTTTATAGATTCCAGTTGATGAGCCAATTCGTTGCGGTTTAGACCTTCCAAAGCTGTTATCCAAGCCTTTCTTATTTCTTCATCTGAAATGAATGACGGTACATCACAGAGCCAGGAGTAAAGACAGCTGGAAATAGCTTTTTTTGAATCATTGCTATTCTCATCAGCCTTTGAGCATATTTCCGATTCTGGAATTTCTATATGACGAAAGAAGGACTTCCAATTTTCCCCTAATTCGTTAGTGAGTAATTCAGTTTCCTTCTGAAGATCCCGACTCGGCGTGGCCTCCGAGGAAGGTTGATCAACAGATTCCTCTGGCACCTCGGCATCGTGTAATTCAGTTTCATCCTTACGGTGCTGAGTAACAGTTTTACTTTTCAATTCCTTTTCAAATTGATCTATTCTATTGGCGAAATCTTGGTTATTGTCCATGCAATTTTTAACCAACATTTTCAGTTCATCAATCTTATCAATGCCTATTATATTTCGAGATTCCAATTCACTAAACAGGTCAGCAGGATGTGTTATTCTTTCCAGTCGACTTTTTGAAATTTGTCTGTCATATCGGAATTTCATATTTCTAAAATCACTATCGGATATATTTTCGGCAAAGTATAAAAGAAGATCTTTAAAGTTTGTAGAACGATCGTCTGCTGCCATTATTTGTCGCTTGCAACACGGAAGTGTCAAAAGTGAAACTTATTTTACTCAAGTGGACAAAGCTGTTCGTAAATTTTCGTATACAACAAAAATATTATTTTTTCTATTTTAATAAAATTCGCTCGAGTTAAAGTAAGCTCTTATTTTATGAGTCGGAGGTTTTTTTATTTGTAATTACCGATTAGAATATTACTTATTTTATTACTATGAATACTTAATTGTCCGAGGTTAGCTCTCTGGAGTACGGCGGCCTGGGATAATTATGTGGCTCTGCTTCAAAGGGAACGGCTAGCTACTGCCTTTTTGTAGGGAGCACATCTACTATTCTATTAAAAAAGGTGATGGATAGGGTAGTGTTGGTGTTGGGTTATTCTCAGAGTCAGTTATTGATTTTTTGAGATGTCCGTTTTATTGGGAATGCCGACAAAACTGAGTGAGTTTTTACTCTGCCAAACGGGAGTTGAATGGAAAACAGTTTAGAAAACTCTTCGAAATATTCGATTTCTCTTTGAAAACACCTAAAATTTTGATAATATCGGAGTTTTCCGTTTTTAAAGTCTTTTTTTTATGTTGGTTCAGCTAATTGCAAGAAAATATCTTCAATGTTTTCTGTATCAATGTTTTCTGCTTCAAAGGAAAATGACTTTTCATCTAAAAATATTTATTAAAATATTACTTAACTTATAAATAAATACTTCCTTGTTTTCAATTAACTTTTTTTTCTTTTCTTTGTAGGAGAGTGAAAGTGTTTATGGTCCCCGATAATTTTGATGATTTGCTTTGTATATTTAGAATAAGATTTAGTATTTATGATTCCCCACAAGTTTGATGTTGAAGTTTGATATAGTTTGTTTTAGAAAAAAGGTTGAATAGACATAATATAGGCACATGGGTAAAGTAGTAAATGAAAGAAGCCAATGAATGAAAAATATGCAACAAAATGAGTAAAAGATATGAAACAAATAAATGTTGTAAAACGGCGCGGACAAAAAGAACATTTAAAACGAGGCGACGAACAAAAACAAATTTATATTCTACAACAATAAAACTTACATTGATACATAAAAAATATTACTAACTCTACTAACAAAATAATAGTGTCTGTGTGTATATGTGTGAGTGTGTGTGTGTGTAACACAACTAAGCTACAAAAGAATTACATGTTTAAAACGTCCTTTTTTTATCATTAAAAACGGGCAGTTTCTCTGAGACTGGAAAGCGTCTCATAGTCAATGAATATTTTGAATGTCTGCGAGGCCCATCCATGTTGTTGCTTTTCTCTCCTGTTGATTTACGCTGGAGGGAGTGTGTTGCTGCTGCGAAGAAATTTGGTTAAAGAGAAAAAGGGGGTTTGAAGACGACGTATTTATAGAAAATACGCGTCTTGTAGGTGGCTCAAAAACGCAGGGCTAGAATTTACGCGCGGTTGTAGTTTTAAACATGTCACGTGGTTTTCCTGGCCAATGGTTTCCCGAGACTGAATATGTGAGCGTCCGCCCAAAATAATTTAGAGGAGTGTAAAGTCCTATACCTTCTTTCTTTAAACTAATGCTTTTTTTTTCTTTCTGTTTATCTCCCCTTCCATCCGTACAATTCTCTATCGTGTTTAATATCACGTGACCCGACGTTGGCATATCTTGTTGCTAACTGGCGTTGGTGCTTTACAGTCAATGGAAGGCAACTTCGTTGATATCTTGTTAATACAGTTTTAACAGATCGGGCCGTTTGAAATTCGTTTGACAGGGAAAAGAATAAATAAATGAACAAATAAATACCAGGATAGATTAAGAATAGACTAAAACTGAAGCAGAGAAAAATTAGGCATTCGAAGAGTGAGTTAGTGAATATCATGAATATCTAATTTACTTTCCAAATGAATCGTCACTTAGAAATCGATACAATAGTCTGCTTCAAGGGAAAATGACTTTTCATCAACAAATACTAATTAAAATATTACTTAATTTATTACTATAAATACTTTACTGTTTTCCATTAACTTTCTATCTTTCATCGTAGCCAGGACGGCTACGATACGTATAATCCCCAGTTTAGAGATATGCACTGATTAACCCGTGAACTAAAATAGTAAAACGTCGTGCCTATGTTTCCGATGAGAACTTCTGTTACTAACACGAACCATTTGTCGAAAGTATTATTTTGTTGACCTTTTGGAAACAATTTTATAACCACTGGATAAAATTCATTATATTTAAAAGTTCCCCTTCAAGGTGTTATGAAATATTTCATTATTGATTATATTTAATAAAGTAACTTCCTGTGTACAGAAAGACTTCACTCTCGGCCCAGCAGTGTAGCAGTGGTGGTGGACGCTATAAAAACACAGCTGTCAGTAACCAAAAATCAAATCAGCGCCGGATGAGGTATCTGTTCCACTCCTGCGCTTCAAGATCAAGGACAAATTTGAGACAGAAGGGATCCCGGCCTCGGTTGGCCGATGACGTCACTGACAAGCATTGTATACCACTGGACCCATTGGCCCAGTTTAAGCTATAATTAAGCATATCTGCCATGGTCTCAGGTTCCTATCCAGCTGGGCTCATCAGGCTCACAATGCACTAAGTGAGCCGATGTCCAGCATAGACCAATCGGCTAAATCCTCGGCACATGCCTAACCTATCTCTCCCTTAACCCCCACTCTAAAGCGGTCAAGTCCTATCTGGTGGGAGGCAGAAACAAATATCAAATCAGCAGCCAGGCTCATGCGAGTACAGAAGGGATAAATCTGTTTCCTCTCCCAGCAGCATGAGGTCTGGGTCTTCACCACCGAACAAAGCTGCCGAACGTGGGATCTGTATCCTTACCACCAGCCAAATCCAACCAATCATAAACGAGGATCTAGCACAGCTAACCAACCAATCACTGCTGCTTTTCTCAGAAAGTCTTTTCATTCAAGCAGCTCTTCAAAGAGCTAATTTCAGAAAGCCTTCCGAGATCAGTTTTAGTTTCCTCACTATCCCTTCCTGGCAGATACCACGAGACGACTAACGAGGAACCAACAACAACTGCAGTTCAGCTCGACCCAGTAGCCGTTCCTGCGCAACCAAGCATCATCAACTGCAGACCAGCTACAGCTTAACCCAACAGCCGTTCCTGTGCAAATAATCAACAACATCTACTGCAACCTAGTCCAGGAGTCAGCACACTGCTCGAACTAGCATGAACACTTCGAGGCCACATCGACACACATCGAATAAACCGCGACATCGATCATCCTACCTCGGCAACCAATGCATCCACATCATTGACCGTCTCCAACAACATGTGCAACCTCACCATGCAGCTACACCTACAATCTGCACCAAGTGTCGGGACCATTCTCATCTTCTAGACGCGCTGTTGCCATAAACTAATAGACAGCTGAGTCTATGACTTTCTACAATATAGACTTTTAACACCCAACAAAAACTACACCTAAGTGATACAACAACCGCAGTTATACACTCATGCACCGTTCCTGTACGATTTGCTCAACAAAACCTGAAATTTAAACTTGTCCACTTGCCTCTGTCATTTTTATACTCCTCTATCAATCACAATACAACTCACATATAACTGTTCGCAGGATTGAGGCATTCATATCGGTCCTGCAACACAATAAACTAATGCATTTTTCTTTTTATATATTTCTTTTTCTTTCCATCCGTAAAATAGCGTACAGCTCTCGGTAATGGTAAGTGTCATGTGACTTGCCACTGGCATATCAAGTTCTTGACTGGCTCTAAGTTTGTCCCTGCCTCCCACTGGACTTGACACAAGGACTTTTTATAGTGAGGGTTTAGGAACGGGGAGACCGGGTACCAGCCGAGGCTCGAGACTTGTTTGACGTCATCATGACGTCATCACCCACCTGAAGGTAACCCAGCCGAAGCTGGGAGCCATTCGGTCATGAATCTGTTCTAAACGTTGAAAAGGAGATACCTATTCTTCGTACCGTGAGCTCCCGCGCTCGTTCCTGACTGGCCTTGGTGCTTTACAATCGATGGGAGACAACTTGGTTTATGACTGGTTAATGTGGTTTAAATAGATTGGGCCATGTGAAATACGTTAACTGATGTAAGAATATATAGATAAATACGTATCGGGACGGTAGCTATGGCTATTCAGGGACACAGTTTTTCGGACGTATCGGGACGGTAGCTCAGGCTTGGCAGTGCCAAAGTTCAGCACTGTCAAACCAACAGGCCAAGAGACCGCGGCTATGATTGGCAGTATCTTAGCGCTGCGCAGATATTGAAGCGGTAGCTAAGGGCTAACTCGTGCTTTTAGCGCTGCGCTACCAAGCAGACGAGAGGGAATCGACTGAATGGTTAAAACCGGGAAGTCTCAGAGTCCTCTTCGTGTTTGCCTCCGGGACGTCTACAATAAAGACCGTCAATAAAGACCGTCAGAGATGCTCCAACTACCAGAAGGAGCCCTCTAATGGTCCTTAAAAGGACCTTTTGTACATATCAATGTGATGGGAAAGGCGAATGCAACCACTAGATGTAGGATTCAGCCTTTCGGAACCTTGCTCCTAGAGCGGCTCCTGAGAGCATCCAGGGACCTCCGTTTATTTCTGAAAAAAATACAAAAATATGTTTTCAGTTGGTACAAGGCCCAAGATATTTGGGGGGAAGGGAAGGGTGTGAAATCGATGGATGAAGAATAGACTAAAACTGAAGCAGAGAAAAGTTAGGCATTCGAAAATTTAATTAGCGACTATCATGTATATTTAATTTATTTTCTAAATGAATCATCACTTTGAAATCCAGATATGTCTGTCCTATTCATACATATAATTTCAGAGAGAATAGTTTGTGGATAAGATTTTTTAAACGAGAGAGAATTCATTTGTTTGCGAATAGCAATGTTTGAAAGAGAGATAGAGAGAGAGAGAGAGAGAGAGAGAGAGAGAGAGAGAGAGAGAGAGAGAGAGAGAGAGAGTGTGTGTTTGTGTGTGTGAGAGAGATTACTTATAACCCATTCACAACAAGGTCTTCCAATGGGTTTTAAAACCTTGTGGGGCATGACACACAATTTCTTAATGTTTCCTTTAAATCAGACTAACAATGGCAGTTTAAGTTGTACTAAAGAACAGAAATACATATAGTGAGGCAGTGTAAGATGATGTGTTTTATGATGAGAACTGAATAAAATATGTCTGTCTACTAATTCTAAAACTTTTTTCTCCCTCACTATTATTATTATTATTATTATTATTATTATTTACAAAATTGAGTAACGTTCCGTTTTGATATTATAATTAATGTTAATAAATAAATTGGCTGAATATTTTTTGGCATGAAGTACGAACAGGCAGATGCAGTTTAGTGTTATTATATCCAGGAAATTTAAGGTCCATAAAAATCTTGATTTTATAAAAAAAGAAAATCTATATAAAATCGAAAGTTCAAAAAATCAAAAGATTATCGAAATTATTGGTCAGTACAC
Source organism: Sepioteuthis lessoniana (assembly GCA_963585895.1). Taxonomy (NCBI): domain Eukaryota; kingdom Metazoa; phylum Mollusca; class Cephalopoda; order Myopsida; family Loliginidae; genus Sepioteuthis; species Sepioteuthis lessoniana. Next base: position 86,648,397 of record OY757929.1, read on the forward strand.
ATGAAAGGTTCATAGAAATCTAAGTTTCATACATATTGAAAATTCCTAGAAATTAAAGTTCCATACAAGTTCAAGATTTATAGAAACTGATGGTCTATGGAAATTTTAAGTTTATAGAAATTATATAAGGTTGACAGACATCCAATATCAATAGAAATCAAAGGTTCTTACACACCTAATGTCTATATCAATCCAAGGTTCATAGAAATTTAAATTCCATATCAATCTAAGGCTCATATAAATTCAACCCTCTTAAAACTACATGGTCCATAGAAATTCAAGGTTTAATATGAATTCAAAATTCATAGAAATTAATGGCTTATACAAATCCAAGTTTCATAGACACTGAAGGTCCATAAAAATCTACGGATCAAAGAAATCCAACGTTCATAAATATCAAAGGTCCATAGAAATCCTAGGTTCATAGAAATTCAAGCTTTATAAAAATATATAATAGAAATATAGAAATTAATGTTTCTTACAAATTCAAGTTCTAAAGCTCATAAAAATTCATGGTCCATCTAAACGAAAGTTTGATAGAAATCCATGGTTCATAAAAATCCAAGCTTTGTAGAAATTAAAGATTCATACAATCCAAGATTTATAGAAATTAAAGGTCCATACAAATTCCAGGTTCATACAAACTGAATGTTCACTAATATCCAACATCTATACATATCCATACATGTTTTTCTGTACAGAAAACATTGTAGAATTATTATGTAATTAAAAAAAGAAGTAAGAAAAACGTAGAATATATCAAGATTATATTCACAACGTGGCGAATGGTGGCAGTTATCTCAGATTAACAAGAAAAGCCAAGGGATTTGATATCGATGAAAATTCCCTGGCTAAACTAGACGTATCGGCCAGGGCTGGATCCAACTTCAGAATACAAATAATTTATACAGAATTAAATAATTTCAAGTATTCCGATCTAACATTAATAATTATTTTTAATAAATATAATAATGTGTCTGTATATGGTTGTATGCCATACTTTCCTATTCAATATAAATTATTTAGCAAGATCTATTAGACCGAGAGATAGGAAACATGTACTTCTACTTTGGATCAGAGTCGATCTGGAAGTAATGGCACTAAAAGAGTACTCCTCAGAGCTCTAGAATTGGAACCACATCATAGAGTTTAGTGTCATCACTAGAATACTTCTTTTTGTGGGTAGGGAGTAGAGATCTTATAATATTGCACAAAAATAAAAAAAATACCTACAGAGTTTCAGCTGCTGCACAACACTGCTTTTCTTGTGGTATCTTTTGTCATTGTCAAAATTAGGTTTATCGGTATGAAAAGAAAATGAATTCCTCATTTATTTTGTCGTGTTTATAATATAAATACAATGTCTTACCAATCTCCGACTTTCTGAGATGTCTGTACACTAGTTGTAATATAATGGCCGAGAGATTTCGTTTTATGCCTTTGGGTTTAGTTAGGGTGAGAACCTTTCAGCTCAGAACACGGGATACTTAGGTGCAACATTAACACAGGTGTTCACGCGCATGCGCGAAGCGGAGGTTTCACTCAGCGATATCACAATAGCCCAGATGAGAAACGGGGCTAGAGAGTACGAATGACGTCACGCTCCAGAAGCGTGCGTAGATGATTTTGGGGACTTTGAAATTAGTCAGTTGAGTTGAGAACTAGACCCCGAACGGGAAGGGTCGACTTTCGCTGGCTCGCCGAGGCCAGACGAATTTTCGCGCTACGGGCGCCGCACGAGATTGGGGGTGCAGATGAAAAAGACAGCATAGAAAGATTGTGTCTCTCTTCCTTAAGTCGAAACCTTTAACTCAAAGGTAATAAAAGGTTTCGTAGCCGAACTAAGAAGTCGTTACGTGTTTTTCGTGTTTCGGGATTCCTATGTTCTATGTATATATGTTATGAACATTCTATGTACGTTTCACATAAAGCCGTATCATGGGTATGGTACACACTTATCCTTCCTTTGGTTTTATTTTCAAAGAGTAAATTTGGGGCTAAATGTTTTCTCACACTCCTCTTAACATAGATCTACCTCCTTCTCCTCCTCTTTGAGTACACGCATGTCGGAAAGTCAGAGATCGTCTTGCCATACAATTTGTATTATGAATAGGATTGCACCCGTCTTGTGAAAAGCATAAAATCAATAGATTTTTAATCTGGCAAGTTGGTTGAGTAGAGGAAGTTTTTATGAATGCTAAATACCAAAAATTTGTTGTGTAAGAAAAAATATTTTCTATTTTTTTTTTAATTAAGTATCTTTGAGATGGTTCAGATGTGCCAAACTTTCTTTAATCAGGTAATTTGCCGATTTTGTTTTCTGTTGTTTCAGAAAATAAATAAAATGTTGAAACGATCCCTGCCTTTCTGACATGCACAAGTTATATTCCCTAGTTTTATTTTCAAATGTCAATCTTTTAATTTTTCTTAACATTATTTTATCTGTAGAGAAGAGGATAATCTCGTATTTTGTTTTGGTGCGCAATTTAATTCAACACTGATTTTCACCCAATCAGGATGACTTATCCTATTCAGCCCGGACCTTCATTTCCGGCTAGCAAAACGGGCGAGCGGCCAAACCCAGTCTCTTCGGCGTGAGACGGCCACCAGAACAGACGTTCCTCTGGTCGTCCCTGCTTAGCGATGCTTTTTAGCTAGACAAGACACTCAGTGTGGACATATCACTGTGGCTTTAACACTAGCAGCAGCAACATGGACACTCAACGAGGGAACCATCAAATTTATGGATTTCTTACAAGGAATCCCAGTTGAATATGACTTGGATGCATTCAGCATGCCTTCCACAGGCACCACTTCATGTCACCCCAAAAATTGGCTATGTCGATCCGAGCGTAACTCCGCTCTCGACACACTAGCTACCATTTCACCTCTGGCCCACATTATTGGAGATAACGCATACTCTCCCCAAAAATACCAGACACACAAAACTGCACGGTGACTCTAAACACAATCCCTCACATCTCTGACAGCACACGCTGCTTTATCAACACCCCGCTAAGCCATTTCGTCTCCAACACTAACAAGCCTAAACTCCACGAGTCTTGCAGCACCAAGAGCAAACCATATTCAAAGCTGCAAATAAAGAACTTTCGTTGTTGTGTTGTTAAAGCAAAGTTTCGTAATTCATTTGTGTTGCCTTAAAATAATATAGTGTTAGGGAAAATAACTAATTCCCCGAAACAACTATATATCTATTTATTTTGAAAGGAGTAATCTGATTCCGAAGTGCCAAAAAATTAGAGACATTTGCTATTACGATTATCGCCTTAAGAAAATTGACTCAGAGACCTAAGTTCAAATCCTAAGTAGGGCTGTTTGCATTTCATTTTGCTTTAATGTTCAGGGAAAAGGCAAGAGTCCATCATTTCTTTTTTCAGTCAGGGGTAAAAAGTAAGCGAGCTTGTCTTGAAGAAAAACACTGACTTCAAGCCAGCTTTACTCCACTTAAAAATGACCTTGTATCATTTTCTACTCATGGGGGAGGGGTTTGGCAAGGATAAACAACAAAGTTAATTGTGAAAAAGTTGGGGCCAATCAAGTTCAGTTATAATGTTACCTCATACTAAAAAGAAAATCTTAGATTATTTTCTAAGCTTCAAGTGTCCGAATTGTGTTCCTCAAACTCAAACAACTCATTGTGACGCAAAATTATGATTATCACATTCAATAAATATACGAATTACAGCATCGATGAACTGTAGCTTTCCACCCATGCAAGTTTTAACCAACTTTTTCAGTTCATCAATCTTATCAATGCCTATTATATTTCGAGATTGCAATTCACTAAACAGTTCAGTAGGATGTGTTATTCTTTCCAATCGATCTTTTGAAATTTGTCCCACATATCGGAATTTCATATTTCTAAAATCACTATCGGATATATTTTCGGCAAAGTATAAAAGAAGATCTTTAAAGTTTGTAGAACGATCGTCTGCCGCCATTATTTGTCGCTTGTAACACGGAAGTGTCAAAAGTGAAACCTTTTTCTTTTTACTCACGTGGACAAAGCTGTTCGTAAATTTTCGTATACAACAAAAATGTAATTTTTTCTATTTTATTAAAATTCGCTCGTGTGAAAGTAAGCTTTAATTTTATGAGTCGAAGGTTTTTTACTCGTAATTACCGATTAGAATATTACTTATTATATTATTATGAATACTTAATTGACCGAGATTAGATCTTTGGAGTACAGCGGCCTGGGATAATTGTGTGGCTCTGTTTCAAAGGGAACGGCTGGCCACTGCCTTTCTGTAAGGAGCACATCCACACTACTTTATTAAAAAAGGTGATGGATAGGGTTGTGTTGGGGTTGGGTTATTCTCAGAGTCAGTTATTAATTTCTTGAAATGTCTCTTTTATTGGGAATGCCGATAAAACTGAGTGAGTTTTTACTCTGCCAAACGGGAGTTGAATGGTAAACAGTTGAGAAAACTCTTCGAAATATTCGATTTCTGTTTGAGAAGAGGAAAAGTTTTGAAAATATCGGAGTTTTACGTTTTTAAAGTCTTTTTCTTTAATGTAGATTCAGCTAATTGTAAGAAAATATCTTCAATGTTTTCTGTATCAATGTTTTTTCCTTCAAGGGAAAATGACTTTTCATCTACAAATATTTATTAAAATATTAATTTATAAATAAATACTTCCTTGTTTTCAATTAACTTATTTTCTTTTTTTCTTTCCTTCTTTCTTTAAACTAATGTTTTTTTTCTTTCTGTTTATCTGCCCTTCCATCAGTGAAATAGCGTACAATTCACTATCGTGGTTAATATCACGTGACTCGACTTTGGAATATTTTGTTCATATCTAACGTTGGTGCTTTACAGTCTATGGGAGGCAACTTCGTTCATATCTTGTTAATATGGTTTTAATAGATATGGCCATTTGAAACACGTTTGACGGGGAAAAGAATAAATAAATAAACAAATAAATACAAGGATATATGAAGAATAGACTAAAACTGAAGCAGCGAAAAATTAGGCATTCGAAAAGTGAGTTAGTGAATATCATGTATATCTAATTTATTTTCCAAATGAATCGTTACTTAGAAATCTAATATGTCCATCAATTTTTCTATGGATGCAAGTTTCTAATTGAGAACACTTGTTCTTATAGCAGTTATTGATTTGCTTATTGTACCTGTCATTGGAAAATAATCACCCATCTAGCAACTGACTGGGTAATTGCTACTTAACTTTGCTGATACGACAGGATAACACAAAACAACAATTTTTTTGAAAATGATGTTTTTTTTACTGTTTTCTTCTTTTTTTACTATTTTTCATTTACCATTTTTTCCATGTGCTGATTTTGTTCTGTATGTTTTTGTTTTTATGCAATTTTAAGTATTACCTTTTATTCTTTTACGGCTAAATAGATTATTTACGCATTTCTAATTTAGTGGAAGGGAAAAATTCGTATTTTGGTTTGGCACGCAATTTAATTCGACTCTTAATTTCACCTAATCAGGATGACTTATCCTATTCAGCTCGGGCCTTTCTTTACGGGTAACAGGAAATTGGGTAAGCTGCGAAACCCACACTTTTTGGCTGGAAAACGCCGTCCAGAGCAGACGTCACACTGGCCATTCTTCAATAACATTCTCTTTAGATGGTCAACGCCGCCCAGTGCAGACGTCTCACTGTGGCTCTAGAATTGCAGCAGCAGCATGGACACACGAGGGAACCTAATCTAATTTATGGATTCCTTGCAAGGAATTCCAGTTGAATATAAATTAGATACATTCCATGCCTCGCACAGGCACAACTTTATGTCACCCCAAAATTGGCTATGTCAAAGCGATGCTTTTATTCCGCTCTCGACATGTTAGGTATCAATTCACCTCTGGGCCACTTCAATGGAGACAACACAAACTCTCTTCCCCAAAACACCAGACGCATGAAACTACACGGTGACTCTAAAGTTCAATCCTTCACACGTCCGACGACACACGCTGCGATCTCAACCTTCTCATAACTCAATTTCGTCTCAATAAGCACAACCTCTCCACGAGTCTTGCAGCACCAAAAGCAAACCCAATATTCCATGCTGCAAATAAAAACCTATTCATAAAAATATATTTCGACCTTCGGCATCTTACTTCTTCATCCTTCCTTTAATATCTAACAACAATTAGCTAAAGACCTTCCAACACTAGCGAGGGAATTACACTCTTAGCGAAGAAACAACTCAATGTAAACACACATATGTTACAACCATCTTCCTCGCAAACAACAACCTTCCCTCTCGGTAATATCACTCCTACAAAAATCTACGGCTAAAATAGTAACAATAGGGATATTTAAGTTTCTTTGTTTTTTCTCTCAGATTTGATCAAGGAGATATGAATGTGTGAACAATCTTGGCACTTTCTGCTATGTTTGTGGCTACTTCACGCTTATTTGTGAGAGGCATAATATAACATCGTTTGTAAAGCGGGCCTTATAAAAAGTTTTTTAAGACTTATTCTTGGTGACCAAAACAAGAAATGAGCTTAGTTACATTTCAGAATGCTCATGAGCTGGTTGAACCAAAGCACCACACGACTGACCGCCAGTAGAAGGCAGGAGTTGATAAACATATGAACAATGCCTGGAGTCACACTTGTTATTCTTACAATTTCTTTCATTATTTCAAAAGGTTTTATTTTCTCTTTTCTCTTAAAACAATGAACACTATCACAGCCAATAAACACATGCAAAGAGAGCAGAGCCCTTGAAAAGCAGGTCAATATTCGTCTGCAACTGATCGAACAGAGATAAAAAAAAAAAAAGACGATCTAGTCGCCACATAAAAATGATCACTTAAGTCTTGCTGTAGAGAAAGAAGAAAAACATCTGTATCTGGAGTCTTCATAATATTGAAAGGAAAAGCAGTTGATTGGTTGATAGTTATGTTGTACGACACTTGTCAATCCCCTTTTTCTTTTCTTTTCCAATCAAAATTTGTTTTCATAAATTCCTGTCATTAAAATAAGCGAATTTTTATCAACACAAAAACCCATTAAGCTATTACACATTTGTAATGTATTTCTGTATTATTGTAAAATTGAAATCAGTTTCTTTTTCCTCTGGTAAATAAAAGTTCTCTGAACTTTGGGATTCTGTGGAGTTTAATCTCTTCTCGTTTTCCTTTCGTTATTGGGTTTCCATAACACGTTGGTAGAATGATAGGCGTCTTATTTCAGGTAAGACCAAGAGTAATTATCGTCTCTTTCCTCGTGGACATGCCTTTTCTTTGGCTATTCGTTTAACGACGCTCACCATACGTCGGAGTCCGTGTTCATTGAGAGGAGAAGCTTTTTCTTTTCTCTCAGTGTTCTGTGTGTGGTATGCTTTATGAATTTGGGTTTCTTTCGTATCCCAAATTATGTTCTTAGTTTTTCAACGAACCAGACGTAACTACTTATGTGTCTCACCCTTCGACGAATAAACGGCAACTACTTAGTTTCCGTCGTTTGAAAATTTACCACGTGTTGGCTTTTTGGCCGTCTCTCTCTCAGTACCATCATGGTCGCAGGTCTGCTTCTTTGTTGACGCATACATGGTTAATAGGGAGTGGGTTTCTTCCTTTTACTAGATAGAGAGGGTTGAAGAGAGACGGCCCTTCCACTTCCACTATTCTGATAATTCTTGCCCACTAATATAGTCGGTTATGGCCAGCGAGCCGCACCTCCTTCTTCCATAACTCAGAGAATATACTAGGGTGTCATATTTCCTTGTCAGAAGAGTTGAGTAATTTCAAGTATTCCAATCTAACATTAATAATTATTTTTAATAATCAAAAAAAAAAAAATTTGTATATCGAAGCCCGAAGCTCGAAGGAAGGCCCCCTGTAAAAACAATTACCGACGCCGACTACGCCGATGACCTAGCGATACTGGCAAATACACCCAACCAAGCCGAAACACTACTGCATAGTTTTGAACGAGTCGCTGCAGGCATTGGCCTCCGTGTTAATGCACACAAAACGGAATAAATCTGCTATAATCAAACAGGCGACATTTCCATACTAGACGGAAGCTCTCTGAAACTGGTAGACAAATTCACCTATCTAGGAAGCAGTGTCACATCAACCGAAAAAGACATCGACATGCGGCTAACGAAGGCATGGACAGCTATGGATAGGCTATCGATCATATGGAAATCAGACCTGACCGATAAAATGAAACGCAGTTTCTTCCAGGCAGCGGTCATATCGATAATGCCGTATGGATGCACAACTTGGACGCTAACTAAACGACTGGAGAAACTAGACGGCAATTACACAAGAATCCTACGAGCAATATTAAACAAGTCCTGGCGGCAACACCCCACAAGACCCCAACTATACGGCCACCTGCCTCATATCACGAAAACTATCCAAGCTAGACGAACCAGACATGCAGGACACAGCTGTAGAAGCAAGGACGAGCTCATAAGTAATAAGAACATACATTCAGCAGCTATGTGAGGATACGGGATGTAGCACTGAGGACCCACCAGAGGTGATGAACGATAGGGAGAAGTGGCGAGAGTGGGTCAGGGATATCCGTGCTAGCAGCATGACATGATGATGATGATGCTTGTATATGGTCGTATGCCATGTTTTCCTATCCAATATAAATTATTTAGCAAGATCTATTTGACCGAGAGATAGGAAACATGTACTTCTACTTTGCATCAAAGTCGATCTGGAAGTAATGGCGATAAAAGAGTACTCCTCAGAGCTCTAGAACTGGAACCACATCATAGAGTTTAGTGTCATAACTAGAATACTTCTTTTTGGGGGTAGGGAGTAGGGATCTTACAATATTGCACAACAATAAAAAATAAAAATACCTACTGAGTTTCAGCTGCTGCACAACACTCTACTTTTCTTCTGGTATCTTTTGCCATAACCAAAATTACGTTTATTGGTATGAAAAAAAAAACTGAGTTCCTCATTTATTTTGTAGTGTATATAAATACAATGTCTTAACAATCTCTGACTTTCTGAGATGTTTGTATACCAGTTATGCTTCCTATGGTTTTATTTTCAAATGTTAATTTTCAAACAGTAAATTTGGGGCTAAATGTTTTCTCACATTCCTCTTATCATAGATCTACCTCCTCTTTCTTCCCCTCCTCTTTGAGTACACGCATGTCGGAAAGTCAGAGTTTGTCTTGCCATACAATTTGTATTATGAACAGGATAGCACCCGTCTTGTGAAAAGCATAAAATCAATAGTTTTTGAATCTGGCAAGGTGCATGAGTAGAGGAAGTTTTTATGAATGCTAAATACCAAAAGTTTGTAGCGTAAGAAAGAATATTTTCTTTTTTTTTTTTAATTAGACATCTTTGAGATGGTTCAAATGTGCCAAACATGCTTTAGTCAGGCAATTTGCCGATTTTGTTTTCTATTGTTTCAGAAAATAAATATAAAGTTGAAACGATCTCTGGCTTTCTGACATGCATATGCACAAGTTATATTCCCTGTTTTTTTTTTTTCAAATGTCAATCTTTTCATTTTTCTTAACATTATTTTATTTATTTATTTTGAAATGTGCAATCTGATTCCGAAGTGACAAAAAATGGAGACATTTGCTATTACGATTATCGCCTTAAGAAAATTGACTCAGAGACCTGAGTTCAAATCCTAGGTAAGGCTGTTTGCATTTCAGCTTTACTCCACTTAAAAAATGACCTTGTGTCACTTTCTACTCATGGGGGAGGGGTTTGGCAAGTATAAACAACAAAGTTAATAGTGAAAAAGTCTAATTTCTTTTAGTCGGGGGCCAATCAAGTTCAGTTATAGTGCCACCTCACACTAAAAAGAAAATGTTAGATTTTTAGACAATTTTCCCACGGGTAACATTAATACAAATTGGTTTGACACATTAAATAGTCTATCAGAGCCCCACTGCTTACTAATTAGCCAAGCTAGTGTCTAACTATATCAGCGGCAGAAATTCCTAGCTAAAAACTAACAAGACAAAATTATATTTACCTGGTATCATCATCATCATCATGTCGCGCCGCCAGCGCGGATATCCCTGACCCTCTCTCGCCATTTCTCCCTATCATTAATCGCCTCCGGCAGGTCTTCAGGGTTACATCCTGTGTCCTCACATAGTTGCTGTAAGTAAGTTCGTGCTAGTCGTCCTACTTTTGCACATCCATATGTGGGGGTCCACAGGAGTACATCGCTTATGAGCTCGTCCTTGCTTCTCCAGCAGTGTCCCGCGTGTCTGGTTCGTCTGACTTGTATAGTTTTCGTGATGGGGGGCAAGTGTCCGTATAGTTGGAGTCTCGTGGGGTGTTGTCGCCAGGACTTGTTTAATACTGCTCTCAACATTCTTGTGTAATTTCCGTCTATTTTCCTCCCCAGCCGCTTCGTTAGCGTCCATGTGGTGCATCCATATAGCAGTATCGACACAACCGCTGCCTGGAAGAAACTGCGTTTCATTTTATCAGTTAGGTCCGACTTCCATATGATCGAGAGCCTATCGATAGCTGTCCATGCCTTCGTCAGTCGTGTGTCGATGTCTTTTTCGGTTGATGAGACGCTACTTCCTAGGTAGGTGAATTTGTCTCCTTGTTTCAGAGAGGCTCCGTCTAGTGTGGCAATGTTGCCCGTTTGGTTGTAACACATATATTCAGTTTTGTGTGCATTGACATGGAGGCCAATGCCAGCTGCGGCTCGTTCCAGACTATGCAGTAGTGTCTCTGCTTGATTAGGCGTATTCGCTAGTAACGCCAAGTCATCAGCGTAGTCGGCGTCCGTGATTGTTTTTGCGGGGTACCTTTTGCTTCTTCTCTTAGTCAGCTCGAAGCCATTTTCTCTGATTTTGTCGATCGAAGTCCTAAGCACATCGTCTAGACAGATGATAAAGAGGTACGGGGCTAGTGTGTCTCCTTGTAGTACTCCTGCAACAATGTCGAAGTATTCCGTGTCTCCATCTGGTGAACGTACTTTCACTTTGGTGTTTCTGTAGAGAATCATTATCGCTGCTACTGTTTCTTTTGGTATGCCGCATGCTAGTAGGATTTGCTCCATCTTCCCTCTGTGTATGGAATCGAAGGCCTTGGTAAAGTCGACAAATAGTAATGTCGCCTGTAAGTTTTTTTGCCCGAACGCCTTCAAGGATTCTACGGATGGTCAGTATTTGAGAGGTTGTGGATCTATTTCTCCGGAAGCCATTTCAGTTTTTCCTAAGGATGTTGTCTATTTTGGGTTCTATGCGGTTTCGTAGTAGGGCATTGTAGATTTTGGCTGCTATGGATGTAAGTGTTATCCCTCGGTAGTTCTTGGCTAGTCCGAGGTCGCCTTTTTTAGGGAATGGAAGGATGCATCCCTTCGTCCATCTTTCTATCCTATTTTGACTATAGACTGCGTTGCATTGCCAGAGCAGTATATCGTCGAATTGTCTAGTCTTCCACACTTCTGGGGGGATCTCGTCTAGCCCTGCTGCTTTCCTATTTTTAATTCTTCTGAGAACTGAATCGAGTTCTTCTTTGGTGAAAGGACCTAGTTCAACGTCTAATTGTTTACTAATAATTCTGGTGATCGGTTCATCCGTTATTTCCGGTGAGTTTCCTAGTAGATTTTTGAAATGCTGTTCCCACAGTTTTACTCTTTCTTGTTGGCTTGCAGCTTTCAATTTTGCTTTAGCTGTGCTATTCCTTCTACTTACTTCGTTTATTGTTTGCCAGGCTATCCTGGATTGTCTATCTTCTACCGAGTCTCTAATCTTATCGATCTGATTTTGTATGTATTCTGCCTGTTCTTTTAGATATATTCCTGTTAATTGATGTTGAGCCTTTTCTAGTTTTCGTGCATTTGTGTTTGTTGGGTTCTTTTGATAGCTTTTGGAGGCAGTCTTCACAAGTGCACGTTTTTCTCTGACCGCTGGCGTTTCCCAAGGGGCTCTATATTTAGTTCTAGGTTTTGTTGGAATACACTTTGCTGCCGCCTCAAGGTGTGCTTCTACAAAATTTTCATATTCGTCATTTGGGGTACCTTTTTCTGCCTTCTCTTGTAGTGCTTCGAATCTGTTTCTTAATTCTAATGCATATTTATCTCTAATATCTCTGTTGTTGAGTAGGGGCCAGTCATAGTGCTTGGTTGTCGCTTAACGTGTGGCGTTTTTTCGTAGGCTTAGACGTACTTTGGCCGTAACTATTCGATGATCGGAGGACACACCCTCGAAAGAGGAGTATGCCTCGCAATTCATCGCACTGTTTTTCCATTTCCCGTTTATAAGGACGTAGTCTATCTGTGCTTTACTCTTATTCGCGAATGTGTAGGTCCATAATTTCCCCTCCCTTTTTTGAAAGTTTGTATTGAGGCATGTTAATCTATTTTCTCTCATGAAATCTATTAGATGTTGTCCATTCCTGTTTGATGCGTTGTGTAGGCTGTATTTGTTGTGTCTGTTTTTCCCGATTTGTGCATTCATATCTCCGCCAATGACTAGCAGGTTGTGTTTCGGAATGCTACGTACTAGGGAGGATAGATCTTCGTAGAAGGTGACTATTTCGTTTTCTTCGCTAACATTGGTAGGGCTGTAGCAGGAGATAATTGTTGCTTTGGGGTTGCCATTAAACGTTGCGGCCATCATCCTAGGCTGTATTCTCTCAATGCTGTTCAGTGTTTTTAACGCTCTTGGTCCTAGAAGCATTCCCACCCCTCCTACCGATGCATTGATAGAGTTTTTCCATGCGGATACAGTCACCAGCATCCATCCATTACCAGTTTCGTGATACTTGATATCTTCGGTGTGCGTGTATCGGTGCTCTTGTATGCAAATTATGTCTATCTTATGTTCTACGGCTGATGCAGTTAGCTCTGATAGTTGACCTATTCTATTTAGGGTTCTCACGTTAAATGTCGCTATCTGTATTGTTTGTTTGCATCTTAGTAGTTTTTGTTTGAGTTTGAGCTCTGTAGCTGATTTTTCGAACACTGAGGCCAGGGCTCCAACCTCAGCAGGACGCGCCCCTTTTTTACCCGCGCGAAGAGCGATGCGGTTTATGTATCTGGTTTGAGTACGAGTCATGGTTATCTTTCGATGGCTGTTTTTATTCTCATCTATAGAAGCCACTCTTATAGATGAGCAGCAGTAGTTCCCCGATCGAACTGACAATCCTGAGCGTTAAGCCGCAGGACTAACACGTACATCACGCTGCTTCCCATGTGTATGTGTTAGAAAAAAAAACAAAAACAAAAAAACAAAAGAAAAATGAAAAAACTTTTTTTAAATTTTTTACCTTAAGTTTTAACTTAGTTAAAGTCCAAGACTGCTGTCTGTTAAAATTCAAAGACATTTTGGGGTATATTTCAGCCTATCATCCGATTCCGGCCCTGACAGGTTTTTATTTTATTGGTAGAATTCGATTTTTGACTTCGGTTGCTTTTTTTTTTTAATTTTTAACTGAGAGTGTGCAATAAGACTTCTAAGCTTAAGAAAGTTCTATTTCTGTTTGCCCTGTACACTAACGCATTCGACCAGCGTCGTTGTACGTCATTTTATTTTATTTTATTTATTTATTTATTTTATTTTTATTTATTTTTTTTTTCTTTGTGGGGGGCAATTTTGGGGTTTTCTTTAGCAAATTTAGAAGTTCGTCTTCCAAAAGTAAAGTTTTTCCTGAAAATTAAGTCGCATAAGTCTTCATTCTTCATTTAAACAACACAGAATACAGCTGAGATTTAAGACATTACTATTTTAAATGCATTTTAAATGAACAGTTTAGTAGAATAAATTTACTGACCTCTGTGAAAAAACTTCTGGAAACGGAATCACTTCCAACGTATGCATACTATTTCAACAAATGAAGGATTGAATTATTACTAATTTTTAATAGTATTGATATTAAAGGTTCCACTCCTATATCATAGTCATCTACTGGGGTGGACAGAGAGACAGAGAGAGAGAGAAAGAGAGAGGAGGAGTCAACTCTTTTATGGCTTTCGTCTTTAGCACGTGTTAGACTACATTTGAGGTGTTTTGGATATATATTTTTTTTTTCTTTCTTTTCGGGGGGGGGGCAATTTTGGGGTTTTCTTTAGCAAATTTAGAAGTTCGTCTTCCAAAAGTAAAGTTTTTCCTGAAAATTAAGTCGCATAAGTCTTCATTCGTCATTTAAACAACACAGAATACAGCTCCCAGCGGTTAGAGTGTTCGCCAATGGCCCGGGAGATCTGGGTTCAATCCCAGGTCGAGTCATACCAAAGACTTTAAAAATGGAACTTGATACCACCTTGCTTAACACTCAGCATTATAAGGTACGGTTCAAGGGTAAAGTGGAGCAATCCAGGGAATGGAGTAGCGCCCTCCCCTACACCTTGGTGTAGTAGCTATCGAAAAGGGAGCCTTCGGGTCACCCTCGACTATGGTCGCTAACTTTACTTACTTTACTTACTATTGTAAATCAAATGTGCATTTTAAAAGAACAGTTTAGTAGAATAAATTTACTGACCTCTGTGAAAAAACTTCTGGAAACGGGGTTATTTAAATGCAAAGCTATCCCTGCAGAAGTGATACTATTTAACCCATATTTGGGGAAATATAAGGCTTTATACTTTTCCTAAGAGTATCAGTCGAAAAGTAAACCTAAGTGGAGTTTGAACCTGCTTACTAGAATTTTACAATCCACCACATTAGCTAATACGCCATGCTGATTCCTCCATACTTACCTGTTTTTAACATCAGGTGCATGAAATTGAAGAACAGCTTAATTCTATCAGCAGGCACCTGTCCCCTCATCTAAAAGGAGTAAGGTGTTAGTTTATTGCTTTGTATACGAGACGCCTCTGAAGGGGAATGCCGACGGAACTAAGCAATTTTTGCTCCTACTCCACAGGTGTCTTGATTCCTGCCAGGTATCTCCCACCCTATAAACTAAATTAACCTTCTCTTATATTTTGATCGAGTGGAGAGCTAAAGCAATCATCAAAATTAAAAACAACAATGTAGAGAAGACATAATAATTCAGTATCAATAATTTTTTGCGGAAAATTAAAGACCACATTAATAACTGTATATTAAGCTGATGGAGACAGTATATTGTCATAAATTTTTACCTACTAACTACTTGGATACCATAAGTGATATAGTTATCAACGTGCAAGTAATATTTTTACATAAATCAGTTTATTAAGGTTTCTAGAAACTAATTTCATTAAAAAAATCTTCTTAAAATATTTGGAAAGTTTAATGAAAGAAATTAATCAGTTTTGCTTTTAATACTGATAATTATCATGTTATTATCTTTCGAATAAAACTCAAATTTAACCTTCAAAAATTTCTACTTTCATTATTTTGTAAGTTTATTTTAACGGAAAAAGCGCAAAATTTTCTTAGTACCTGGTTAAACGAGAAATTATCAAACCATAATACATTTTCTCAGCTACAAGTGTCCGAATTGTGTTCCTCAAACTCAAATAATTGTGTCGCAAAATTATGATCCTCACATACAATAAATATACGAAGACAAACTTTAATGTTGTTAATATCATAGACCATTCAATCAGTAAAAAAGAACAAAAATTAAAAGCAATGATAAGCAACAACAGGAATTTGAAGATGAATAAAATTTTATAACACAAAAGAAAAGAAACCTTTGTGTGTTTATTTAATAAATGGCTGACTTCAGTCCGACAATTCAAAGAAAATGAACAGTAGTAGTATGAAAAATAAAATAAAACCAAGATATATTATGATTAAAAGTTTACAAAAATGTGGTAAGGAAAATAAAGAAAACGAAGTTAGAGTAAGACAAAAAATAGAACAGAGGTCACTTACTCTTAAACTTGAAAAATTAAAAAAATTATTAATTAATTGATTCATTTTTTTTCATAAAACTGCAATTTGTATTTTTCTTTTTGAGGATCTGTTTATTAGCGAGTGTTTCTTGTGAAGAGTCCACCTTCTTTAGAAAGGCCGGTATCGCTCAAACCGTTTTTTTTCCTGTGATTAAGTGGCAAAATGAAAATTTAGCATTCATGACGATAACTTTTTCATAATATTTTTTGTATAAAGAATGTACAAGGCAAAAAAGGAGCAGAAGGAAGTGTTGATTCACTACAGTCTAAACTGTATGTCGTCTGACCTTAAATTTTCCTTTCATCATAAAATTACGTTTATTTTAAACACTTTGAAAAATATATCCATGCAAAGTTACTCTATGATTATATTAACTATACTACATTTTAAAAAAAAAAGCAAAAAAAAAAAAAAAAAAAAAGAAAAGAAAAAATTATGCTGCATTGTTCAGTCGGTGAATAACAGGACTGAATTTCACTGATTATCTTTTATAGATTCCAGTTGATGAGCCAAATCGTTGCGGTCTAGATCTTTCAAAGCTGTTATCCAAGCCTTTTTTATTTCTTCATCTGTTTTATCAGATGCTTTTTTAGTGAGCCAGTATTGAAGACAGGCGTAAATAGCGTCTCTTAAATTATTGCGATTCTCATCAGCTTTATAGGAAATTGTCGCTTCATCAATGTCTATGCGACGAAAGAAGAACTTCCAATTTCGTCCTAATTGGTAAGTGAGTAATTCAGTTTCCGTCTGAAGATCGTGAGTAGGAGTGGTCACTGAAGAAGATTGATCAATAGATTCCGCTGTAAATTTGTTCTGTTCAAATTGAATTACAGCATCGATGAACTGTAGCTTTCCATCCATGCAAGTTTTAACCAACTTTTTCAGTTCATCAATCTTATCAATGCCTATTATTCTCCGAGAGTGCAATTCACTAAACAGTTCAGCAGGATGTGTTATTCTTTCCAGTCGACCTTTTGAAATTTTTCCCTCGTATCGTAATTTCATATTTTTAAAATCACTATCGGATATATTTTCAGCAAAGTATAAAAGAAGATCTTTAAAGTTTGTAGAACGATCGTCTGCCGCCATTATTTGTCGCTTGCAACACGGAAGTGTCAAAAGTGAAACTTATTTTACTCAAGTGGACAAAGCTGCTCGTAAACTTTCGTATACGACAAAAATATTATTTTTTCTATTTTAATAAAATTCGCTCAAGTAGAAGTAAGGTTTAATTTTATGAGTCGGAGGTTTTTTAATTGTAATTACCGATTAGAATATTACTTATTTTATTACTATGAATACTTAATTGTCCGAGGTTAGATCTTTGGAGTACGGCGGCCTGGGATAATTATGTGGCTCTGCTTCAAAGGGAACAGCTGGCTACTGCCTTTTTGTAGGGAGCACATCCACTATTTTATTAAAAAAGGTGATGGATAGGGTAGTTTTTGTGTTGGGTTATTCTCAGAGTCAGTTATTGATTTTTTGAGATGTCCCTTATATTGGGAATGCCGACAAAACTGAGTGAGTTTTTAATCTGCCAAACGGGAGTTGAATGGAAAGCAGTTGAGAAAACTCTTAGAAATATTTTATTTCTATTTGAGAAAACCCAAAATTTTGATAATGTCGGAGTTTTACGTTTTTAAAGTCTTTTTTTTTATGTTGGTTCAGCTAATTGTAAGAAAATATCTTCAATGTTTTCTGTATCAGTGTTTTTTGCTTCAAGGGAAAATGACTTTTCATCTACAAATATTTATT
Organism: Sepioteuthis lessoniana; assembly: GCA_963585895.1. NCBI lineage: Eukaryota > Metazoa > Mollusca > Cephalopoda > Myopsida > Loliginidae > Sepioteuthis > Sepioteuthis lessoniana. The sequence goes on from OY757929.1 coordinate 86,665,958, forward strand.
AAAATATTAATTTATAAATAAATACTTCCTTGTTTTCATTTAACTTATTTTCTTTTTTTCTTTCCTTCTTTCTTTAAACTAATGCTATTTTTTCTTTCTGTTTATCTCCCCTTCCATCAGTGAAATAGCATACAATTCACTATCGTGGTTGATATCACGTGACTCGACTTTGGAATTTTTTTTTTCATATCTAACGATGGTGCTTTACACTCTATGGGAGGCAACTTCGTTCATATCTTGTTAATATGGTTTTAATAGATAGGGCCATTTGAAACAGGGAAAAGAATAAATAAATAAACAAATAAATACAAGGATAAATGAAGAATAGACTAAAACTGAAGCAGCGAAAAATTAGGCATTCGAAAAGTGAGTTAGTGAATATCATGTATATCTAATTTATTTTCCAAATGAATCGTCACTTAGAAATCTAAATATGTCCATCAATTTTTCTATGGATGCAAGTTTCTAATTGAGAACACTTGTTCTTATTGCAGTTATTGATTTGCTTATTGTACCTGTCATTGGAAAATAATCACCCATCTAGCTACTGACTTGGTAATTGCTGCTTAACTTTGCTGATACGACAGGATAACACAAAACAACAATTTTTTTGAAAATGATGTTTTTTTTACTGTTTTCTCCTTTTTTTACCATTTTTCATTTACCATTTTTTCCATGTGCTGATTTTTTTCTGTATGTTTTTGTTTTTATGCAATTTTAAGTATTACCTTTTATTCTTTTACGGCTAAATAGATTATTTACGCATTTCTAGTTTAGTGGAAGGGAAAATTCGTATTTTGGTTTGGCACGCAATTTAATTCGACTCTTAATTTCACCCAATCAGGATGACTTATCCTATTCAGCTCGGGCCTTTCTTTACGGGTAACAGGAAATTGGGTAAGCTGCGAAACCCACTCTTTTTGGCTGGAGAACGCCGTCCAGAGCAGACGTCACACTGGCCATTCTTCAATAACATTCTCTTTAGGTGGGCAACGCCGACCAGTGCAGACGTCTCACTGTGGCTCTAGAATAGCAGCAACAGCATGGACACACGAGGGAACCTAATCTAATTTATGGATTCCTTGCAAGGAATTCCAGTTGAATATAAATTAGATACATTCCATGCCTCGCACAGGCACAACTTTATGTCACCCCAAAATTGGCTATGTCAAAGCGATGCTTTTATTCCGCTCTCGACATGTTAGGTATCAATTCACCTCTGGGCCACTTCAATGGAGACAACACAAACTCTCTTCCCCAAAACACCAGACGCATGAAACTACACGGTGACTCTAAAGTTCAATCCTTCACACGTCCGACGACACACGCTGCGATCTCAACCTTCTCATAACTCAATTTCGTCTCAATAAGCACAACCTCTCCACGAGTCTTGCAGCACCAAAAGCAAACCCAATATTCCATGCTGCAAATAAAAACCTATTCATAAAAATATATTTCGACCTTCGGCATCTTACTTCTTCATCCTTCCTTTAATATCTAACAACAATTAGCTAAAGACCTTCCAACACTAGCGAGGGAATTACACTCTTAGCGAAGAAACAACTCAATGTAAACACACATATGTTACAACCATCTTCCTCGCAAACAACAACCTTCCCTCTCGGTAATATCACTCCTACAAAAATCTACGGCTAAAATAGTAACAATAGGGATATTTAAGTTTCTTTGTTTTTTCTCTCAGATTTGATCAAGGAGATAGGAATGTGTGAACAATGTTGGCACTTTCTGCTATGTTTGTGGCTACTTCACGCTTATTTGTTAGAGGCATAATATAACATTGTTTGTAAAGCGGGCCTTATAAAACGTGTTTTAAACTTATTCTTGGTGACCAAGACAAGAAATGAGCTTAGTTACATTTCAGAATTCTCATGAGCTGGTCGAACCAAAGCACCACACGACTGACTGCTATTTTTGTCTGGTCAATACAGGAGGCGTTGGCATGAAAACATATTTAAAATCAGCCGTGTAAAGCCTATAAGAAAGAAAAGGCTACTTTTCACACAAGTATCAGATTCTCAAATTGCAAATCCCCTCATAAAAACACTGTAATTTATGTTCACTTGGTAAAGACGAGGAAAAGTATTTACATATGTTTTTAAACCTTGTGTCTTCCAAAAAGGATATTAGGAAGAACTGTTTTCAAAAACTTGTGGTGATTAGGTTCCTTTTTTTACTTTTGTACTGCCATTTATTTTTTGATGTAACTTTGTCACACACACAAATTGACAGATATAAAAATATGGATGTTGAAACTAACTTTGAATATATTCATAAAAGAATACTACGAATAGTTTGAGATTTCTTTCAGTTATTATGTTGAGATAATGATTGTTTTGGAATACAACATTTTGAAAAGGAAATGAAATATGATTTACTGTCATTTGATCATGTAATCTGAACTTTACAAATATTATTCATTATCTGAGGAGAAAGAATATTCCATATAATTATACTGTAGCATTTTATTATCCTTATTTTCCATAAGCACCTTAGAAGAAGCCACATAATAACAAAAGCCAGTAGAAGGCAGGATTTGATAAACATATGAACAATGCCTGGAGTCACACTTGTTATTCTTACAATTTCTTTCATTAGCTCAAAAGGTTTTATTTTCTCTTTTCTCTTAAAACAATGAACACTATCACAGCCAATAAACACATGCAAAGAGAGCAGAGCCCTTGAAAAGCAGGACAATATTCGTCTGCAACTGATCGAACAGAGATAAAAAAAAAGACGATCTAGTCGCCACATAAAAATGAGCCCTTAAGTCTTGCTGTAGAGAAAGAAGAAAAACATCTGTATCTGGAGTCTTCATAATATTGAAAGGAAAAGCAGTTGATTGGTTGATAGTTATGTTGTACGACACTTGTCAATCCCCTTTTTTTCTTTTCTTTTCCAATCAAAATTATTTTCATTAATTCCTGTCATTAAAATAAGAGAATTTTTATCAACACATTACAAAAACCCATTAAGCTATTACACATTCGTAATGTATTTCTGTATTATTGTAAAATTGAAATCAGTTTCTTTTTCCTCTGGTAAATAAAAGTTCTCTGAACCTTATAGTTTCACGTAGTTTCAAGTAAGAATTCTTCATACAAATAATTTGTACAGAGTGTTATGCCGCCATGTGCTCCGCGGGCTTGCAGGGTACCGTTCGTTCCCGCCACGTCCACCAGTTAAAGCTGGGTACAGACACTGGCTGTGGTTTACCGAACGTTATTTAATATTACAGATATTAGCAACGCCCAAGCTGAAGCACATTTTAAAGCCTCTAGGTGAGTTCTAGGTGAATTATTAAAATTCAACTCAGCTAACTGGCAAGCTTTCTCGCTCAAATACAAGGTCTTCGATAAATACAATACTTCCACGATAAAAAATGACTCTGAACTGCTGTGTTTTGCTTAACAAGATAAATAACAATATTCTTTTATTGGATAAAAGAAACAAAGAAAAAAACAATTCAGGTAAAAGCTAGGAGCGAAAAAGTCTTTCTTCCAAATGGCGGAGGCGATAATACAGTCCGTCAGCGGTAGGCAGGTCCGCCTTCCATCGGATTTTGGGTTTTAATGGTATAGCTCGTGCTCCAAGTGTCAAGTTTATTCACGTCAATATGAATGCAGCAAGATAAAGTTGAATATTCTTAAATTGTATGTTCACTTACTTGGGATTCTGTGGAGTTTATTCTCTTCTCGTTTTCCTTTCGTTATTGGGTTTCCATAACACGTTGGTAGAAGGCTACACGTCTTATTTCAGGTAAGACCAAGATTAATTATCGTCTCTTTCCTCGTGGACATGTCTTTGCTTTGGCTATTCGTTTAACGAGGTTCACTATACGTCGGAGTTCGAGTTCAATGAAAGCTTTTTCTTTTCTCTCAGTGTTGTGTGTGCGGTATGATTTATGAATTTGGGTTTCTTTCATATCCCAAATTACGTTCTTTGTTTTTCAACGAACCAGAGGTATCTGCTTATGTGTCTCACCCTTCGGCAAATAAACGGCAACAACTTAGTTTCCGTAGTTTGAAAATTTACCACGTGTTGGCTTTTTGGCCTTTTATTTCTCAGTACCAATGATGGTCACAGGTCTGCTTCTCCGCTGACACATACATGGCTCATAAGGAGTGGATTTCTCCCATGCTCACATCACCTTGTACTAGATAGAGAGGGTTGAAAAGAGACAGCCCTTCTGCTAATTCTTGCTTACTACCATAGTCGTCTATGACCAGCGAGTAACACCTCCTTCCTCCATAACCCGGAGAATATATTAGGGTGTCATATTTCCCCGTCACAAGAGTTAAATAATTTCAAGTATTCCAATCTAACATTAATAATTATTTTTTATAATTATGATAATTTGTTTTTATATCGAAGTCCGAAGCTCGAAGGAAGGCACCCTGCAAAAACAATTACCGACGCTGACTACGCCGATGACCTAGCGATACTGGCAAATACACCCAACCAAGCCGAAACACTACTGCATAGTTTTGAACGAGCCGCTGCAGGCGTTGGCCTCCATGTTAATGCACACAAAACGGAATAAATGTGCTACAATCAAACAGGTAACATTTCCATACGAGACGGAAGCTCTCTGAAATTGGTAGACAAATTCACCTACCTAGGAAGCAGTGTCACATCAACCGAAAAATACATCTACATGCAGCTAACGAAGGCATGGACAGCTATTGATAGGCTATCAATCATATGGAAATCAGACTTGATCGATAAAATGAAACGCAGTTTCTTCCAGGCAGTGGTCGTATCGATACTGCTGTATGGATGCACTAATTGGATGCTAACTAAACAACTGGAGAAGCTAGACGGTAATTACACAAGAATGCTACGAGCAATATTGAACAAGTCCTGGCGGCAACACCCCACAAGACACCAACTATACAGACACCTGTCACCCATCACGAAAACTATCCAAGCTAGACAAACCCGACGTGCAGGACACTGATGTAGAAGCAGGGATGAGCTCATAAGGGATGTACTCCTATGGACCCTCATATATGGCCGGGCAAAAGCAAGACGATCAGCTCGAACATACATTCAGCAGTTATGTGAGGATACGGGATTTAGCCCTGAAGACCTACCAGAGGTGATGAACGATAGGGAGAAGTGGCGAGAGTGGGTCAGGTATATCCGTGCTAGTGGCACGATGATTGTGATATTTGTATATGGTGGTATGCCATGCTTTCCTATCCAATATAAATTATTTGGCAAGATCTATTTGACCGAGAGATAGGAAACATGTACTTCTACTTTGGATCAGAGTCGATCTGGAAGTAATGGCAATAAAAGAGTACTCCTCAGAGCTCTAGAACTGGAACCACATCATAGAGTTTAGTGTCATCACTAGAATACTTCTTTTTGGGGGTAGGGAGTAGGGATCTTATAATATTGCACAAAAATAAAAAATAAAAATACCTACTGAGTTTCAGCTGCTGCACAACTCTCTACTTTTCTTCTGGTATCTTTTGCCATAACCAAAATTACGTTTATTGGTATGAAAAAAAAAAAAACTGATTTCCTTATTTATTTTGTTGTGTATATAAATACAATGTCTTAACAATCTCTGACTTTCTGAGATGTTTGTATACCAGTTATGCTTCCTTTGGTTTTATTTTCAAATGTTAATTTTCAAACAGTAAATTTGGGGCTAAATGTTTTCTCACACTCCTCTTATCATAGATCTACCTCCTCCTCCTCCTCTTTGAGTACACGCATGTCGGAAAGTCAGAGATCGTCTTGCCATACAATTTGTATTATGAACAGGATTGCAGCCGTCTTGTAAAAAGCACAAAATCAATATTTTTTAAAATCTGGCAAGTTCCTTGAGTAGAGGAAGTTTTTATGAATGCTAAATACCAAAAATTTGTAGTGTAAGAAAAAATATTTTCCTTTTTTTTTTTAATTAGACATCTTTGAGATGGTTCAGATGTGCCAAACTTGTTTTTATCAGGTAATTTCCCGATTTTTTTTTTGTTTTAGAAAATAAATATAAAGTTGAAACGATCTTTGCCTTTCTGACGCGCATATGCACAAGTTATATTCCCTAGTTTGATTTTCAAATGTCAATCATTTTATTTTTCTTAACATTATTTTATTTATTTATTTTGAAATGTGCAATCTGATTCCGAAGTGACAAAAAATTGGAGACATTTGCTATTACGATTATCGCCTTAAGAAAATTGACTCAGAGACCTGAGTTCAAATCCTAGGTAAGGCTGTTTGCATTTCACTTTGCTTTAATGTTCAGGGAAAAGGCATAAGTCCATCTTTTCCTTATTCAGTCAGGGGTAAAAAGTAAGCGAGCTTGTCTTGAAGAAAATCTCTGACTTCAAGCCAGCTTTACTCCACTTAAAAAATGACCTTGTGTCACTTTCTACACATGGGGGAGGGGTTTGGCAAGTATAAACAACAAAGTTAATAGTGAAAAAGTCTAATTTCTTTTAGTCGGGGGCCAATCAAGTTCAGTTATAGTGCCACCTCACACTAAAAAGAAAATGTTAGATTTTTAGACAATTTTCCCACGGGTAACATTAATACAAATTGGTTTGACACATTAAATAGTCTATCAGAGCCCCACTGCTTACTAATTAGCCAAGCTAGTGTCTAACTATATCAGCGGCAGAAATTCCTAGCTAAAAACTAACAAGACAAAATTGTATTTACCTGGTATGGTTGGTATATTCTATGGTAAATTAACCTTTGTGGGTTATTTAAATGCAAAGCTATCCCTGCAGAAGTGATACTATTTAACCCATATTTCGGGAAATATAAGGCTTTATACTTTTTCTAAGAGTGTCAGTCGAAAAGTAAACCCAAGTGGAGTTTGAACCTGCTTACTAGAATTTTACAATCCACCACATTAACTAATACGCCATGCTGATTCCTCCATACTTACCTGTTTTTAACATTAGGTGCATGAAATTGAAGAACAGCTTAATTCTATCAGCAGGCACCTGTCCCCTCATCTAAAAGGAGTAAGGTGTTAGTTTATTGCTTTGTACCCAAGACACCTCTGAAGGGGAATGCCGACGGAACTAAGCAATTTTTGCTCCTACTCCACAGGTGTCTTGATTCCTGCCAGGTATCTCCCACCCTATAAACTAAATTAACCTTCTCTTATATTTTGATCGAGTGGAGAGCCAAAGCAATCATTAAAATTAAAAACAACAATATGGAGAAGACATAATAATTCAATATCAATAATTTTTGGCGGAAAATTAAAGACCACATTAATAACTGTATATTAAGCTGATGGAGACAGTATATTGTCATAAATTTTTACCTACTAACTACTTGGATACCATAAGTGATATAGTTATCAACGTGCAAGTAATATTTTTACATAAATCAGTTTATTAAGGTTTCTAGAAACTAATTTCATTAAAAAAATCTTCTTAAAATATTTGGAAAGTTTAATGAAAGAAATTAATCAGTTTTGCTTTTAATACTGATAATTATCATGTTATTATCTTTCGAATAAAACTCAAATTTACCCTTCAAAAATTTCTACTTTCATTATTTTGTAAGTTTATTTTAACGGAAAAAGCGCAAAATTTTCTTAGTACCTGGTTAAACGAGAAATTATCAAACCATAATACATTTTCTCAGCTACAAGTGTCCGAATTGTGTTCCTCAAACTCAAATAATTGTGTCGCAAAATTATGATCCTCACATACAATAAATATACGAAGACAAACTTTAATGTTGTTAATATCATAGACCATTCAATCAGTAAAAAAGAACAAAAATTAAAAGCAATGATAAGCAACAACAGGAATTTGAAGATGAATAAAATTTTATAACACAAAAGAAAGAAACCTTCATGTGTTTATTTAATAAATGGCTGACTTCAGTCCGACAATTCAAAGAAAATGAACAGTAGTAGTATGAAAAATAAAATAAAACCAAGATATATTATGATTAAAAGTTTACAAAAATGTGGTAAGGAAAATAAAGAAAACGAAGTTAGAGGAAGACAAAAAATAGAACAGAGGTCACTTACTCTTAAACTTGAAAAATAAAAAAAATTATTAATTAATTGATTCATTCATGACGATAACTTTTTAATGATATTTTTTGTATAAAGAATGTACAAGGCAAAAAAGGAGCAGAAGGAAGTGTTGATTCATTACACTCTAAACTGTATGTCGTCTGACCTTAAATTTTCCTTTCATCACAAAATTACGTTTATTTTAAACACTTTGAAAAATATATCCATGCAAAGTTACTCTATGATTATATTACCTATACTACATTTAAAAACAAAAAACAAAAAAAAAGCAAAAAAAAAAAAAAAATTACGCTGCATTGTTCAGTCGGTGAATAACAGGACTGAATTTCACTGATTATTTTTTATAGATTCAAGTTGATGAGCCAATTCGTTGCGGTTTAGACCTTCCAAAGCTGTTATCCAAGCCTTTCTTATTACTTCATCTGAAACGAATGACGGTACATCACAGAGCCAGGAGTAAAGACAGCTGGAAATAGCTTTTTTTGAATCATTGCTATTCTCATCAGCCTTTGAGCATATTTCCGATTCTGGAATGTCTATGTGACGAAAGAAGGACTTCCAATTTTCTCCTAATTCGTTAGTGAGTAATTCAGTTTCCTTCTGAAGATCTCGACTAGGCGTGGCCTCCGAAGAAGGTTGATCAACAGATTCCTCTGGCACCTCGGGATCGTGTAATTCAGTTTCATCCTTACGGTGCTGAGTAACAGTTTTACTTTTCAATTCCTTTTCAAATTGATCTATTCTATCGGCGAAATCTTGGTTATTGTCCATGCAATTTTCAACCAACATTTTCAGTTCATCAATCTTATCAATGCCTATTATACTCCGAGATTGCAATTCACTAAACAGTTGAGTAGGATGTGTTATTCTTTCCAGTCGATATCTTGAAATTTTTCCCTCGTATCGGAATTTCATATTAATAAAATCACTACCGGATATATTTTCGGCAAAGTATAAAAGAAGATCTTTAAAGTTTGTAGAACGATCGTCTGCCGCCATTATTTGTTGCTTGCAACACGGAAGTGTCAAAAGTGAAACTTATTTTACTCAAGTGGACAAAGCTGTTCGTAAATTTTCGTATACAACAAAAATATTATTTTTTCTATTTTAATAAAATTCGCTCGAGTTAAAGTAAGCTTTAATTTCATGGGTCGGAGGTTTTTTATTTGTAATTACCGATTAGAATATTACTTATTTTATTACTATGAATACTTAATTGTCCGAGGTTAGATCTTTGGAGTACGGTGGCCTGGGATAATTATGTGGCTCTGCTTCAAAGGGAACGGCTGGCTACTGCCTTTTTGTAGGGAGCACATCTACTATTCTATTAAAAAAGGTGATGGATAGGGTATTTTTGGTGTTGGGTTATTCTCAGAGTCAGTTATTGATTTTTTGAGATGTCCGTTTTATTGGGAATGCCGACAAAACTGAGTGAGTTTTTACTCTGCCAAACGGGAGTTGAATGGAAAACAGTTGAGAAAACTCTTCGAAATATTCGATTTCTCTTTGAAAACACCTAAAATTTTGATAATATCGGAGTTTTCCGTTTTTAAAGTCTTTTTTTTATGTTGGTTCCGCTAATTGCAAGAAAATATCTTCAATGTTTTCTGTATCAATGTTTTCTGCTTCAAAGGAAAATGACTTTTCATCTAAAAATATTTATTAAAATATTACTTAACTTATAAATAAATACTTCCTTGTTTTCAATTAACTTTTTTTTCTTTTCTTTGTAGGAGAGTGAAAGTGTTTATGGTCCCCGATAATTTTGATGATTTGCTTTGTATATTTAGAATAAGATTTAGTATTTATGATTCCCCACAAGTTTGATGTTGAAGTTTGATATAGTTTGTTTTAGAAAAAAGGTTGAATAGACATAATATAGGCACATGGGTAAAGTAGTAAATGAAAGAAGCCAATGAATGAAAAATATGCAACAAAATGAGTAAAAGATATGAAACAAATAAATGTTGTAAAACGGCGCAGACAAAAAGAACATTTAAAACAAGGCGACGAACAAAAACAAATTTATATTCTACAACAATAAAACTTACATTGATACATAAAAAATATTAATAACTCTACTAATAAAATAATAGTGTGTGTATATGTGTGAGTTTGTGTGTGTGTGTGTGTGTAACACAACTAAGCTACAAAAGAATTACATGTTTAAAACGTCCTTTTTTATCATTAAAAACTGGCAGTTTCTCTGAGACTGGAAAGCGTCTCATAGTCAATGAATATTTTGAATGTCTGCGAGGCCCATCCATGTTGTTGCTTTTCTCTCCTGTTGATTCACGCTGGAGGGAGTGTGTTGCTGCTGCGAAGAAATTTGGTTAAAGAGAAAAAGGGGGTTTGAAGACGACGTATTTATAGAAAATACGCGTCTTGTAGGTGGCTCAAAAACGCAGGACTAGAATTTACGCGCGGACGTAGTTTTAAACATGTCACGTGGTTTTCCTGGCCAATGGTTTCCTGAGACTGAATATGTGAGCGTCCGCCCAAAATAATTTATAGGAGTGTAAAGTCCTATACCTTCTTTCTTTAAACTAATGCTTTTTTTTTCTTTCTGTTTATCTCCCCTTCCATCCGTACAATTCTCTATCGTGTTTAATATCACGTGACCCGACGTTGGCATATCTTGTTGCTAACTGGCGTTGGTGCTTTACAGTCAATGGAAGGCAACTTCGTTGATATCTTGTTAATACATTTATAATACATTTATAATTTATAATTATAATTTCATCAACAAATACTATTTAAAATATTACTTAATTTATTACTATAAATACTTTACTGTTTTCCATTAACTTTCTATCTTTCATCGTAGCCAGGACGGCTACGATACGTATAATCCCCAGTTTAGAGAAACGCACTGATTAACCCGTGAACTAAAATAGTAAAACGTCGTACCTATGTTTCCGATGAGAACTTCTGTTACTAACACGAACCATTTGTCGAAAGTATTATTTTGTTGACCTTTTGGAAACAATTTTATAACCACTGGATGAAATTCATTATATTTAAAAGTTCCTCTTCAAGGTGTTATGAAATATTTCATTATTGATTATATTTAATAAAGTAACTTCCTGTGTACAGAAAGACTTCACTCTCGGCCCAGCAGTGTAGCAGTGGTGGCGGACGCTATAAAAACACAGCAGTCAGTAACCAAAAATCAAATCGGCGCCGGATGAGGTATCTGTTCCACTCCTGCGCTTCAAGACCAAGGACAAATTTGAGACAGAATGGATCCCGGTCTCGGTTGGCCGATGACGTCACTGACAAGCATTGTATACCACTGGACCCATTGGCCCAGTTTAAGCTATTGTAGAGAAGAGGAAAATCTCGTATTTTGTTTTGGCGCGGTATTTAATTCAACACTGAATTTCACCCAATCAGGATGACATATCCTATTCAGCCCGGACCTTCATTTCCGGCTAGCAAAACGGGTGAGCGGCCAAACACATTCTCTTCGGCTTGAGACGGCGACCAGAACGGACGTGTCTCTTGTCGCCCCCTGCTTAGCGATGCTTTTTAGCTAAACAAGCCACCCAGTGTGGATATATTACTGTGGCTTTAACCCTAGCAGCAGCAACATGGACACTCAGCGAGGGAACCTTCTAATTTATGGATTCTTTGCGTCTAATATATTTTAGACCCAGTTGAATATGAATTAGATACGTTCAGCATGCCTTCCACAAGCACCACAAAAATTTACTATGTCGATCCGAGCGCCACTTCGCTCTCGACACACCTAGCTCTCATTTCACCTCTGGTCACATTAATGGAGATAACGCCTACTCTCCACAAATACCAGACACACAAAACTACACGGTGGCCTTGAATACTTCTCTCACACGTCCAACGACACGCTGCCATTTCCAACATCCCGCTAAGCTATCGCGTCTCCAAAACCAACAAGCCTAAATACCACGAGTCTTGCAGCACCAAGAACAAACCATACCCAAAGCTGCAAATAAAAACTTTCGTTATGAGTGTGTTATAAAGAAAAGTCTCGTAATTCACATGTGTGCCCTAAAAATCATTTGCGTTAACCTTTCCACATCGCTACAAATTGGTGAACCCGACGTGATTGGCACATTCTGAATTGCAAGACAAATAAAAACTTTCGTTATTATATGGTGTTACTAAAGCAAAGTCTCGTAATTCATTTGTGTGCCCCGAAAAACAATAGTGTTATCCTCACAACGCTATAAATTGGTGACCCGAATGGCACTTTTTGAATTGCGAGACAAATAAAAAATATTCATAACAACACCTTTCGACCTACTTCATCTTCACCCAACCTTTATATGCCTTACCACACTCGGAGAGGAAACGACACAACGTAAACTCACATACGTTACAACCTTTTCCTCGCTGAACCAAACAAACTTTTCCTCACTTACCAACAACCTTCTGATAACAAACACAGCCTTACGAACATGCATCATTTCACCACGAAAAAAAAACAAAAAAACCGACGAAACATTGAAAAAAAAAATTTTTTTTTCAAATATCCCGCCGAACTATCTTCAAGGACAATCCAAAATGGACATAAATACCAAACAATGTGGAATTTTTTTCAACAAAACTTTATCAAGACTTTTTCACTTCCCAACTCGCAAAATAGGTAACTTTAACTTTCACTCACCCTACTCCTATTTTGTTGTCTACAGCAAGGTGGGTTACCTCTCCCACTACCTCACTAAACCTGCAGCGACTGCTAGAAATTTCAGAGGACCCCAAAAAACTCACTCTACTCCTCTGAAATATACTGCTACTTCTGTATGCCAATTTCTCGGCTCACGAACTTTTTTCTCAGTGACATTTTGTTTTTTAAAAAAAAAAACGTACCACGAGGTACACACAAAAAAAGAACTAAACAGGACACTTTCCCTTTTTTTTATTAATTTACTTTTGTTCATTTTTCTTTATATATGTATGTATTATATTTCATTGTTTGTATTTGCTCTTTCGTGTTGTGACACTCGTGGCTCTTTTCTTTCATTTCCCTTCTCTTACAATTTTGTGTATCGAATATCAGGTATTCCATACCTGAAATTCTGGGGCCAACCTATGTAGAGAAGAGGAAAATCTCATATTTTGTTTTGGCGCGCTATTTAATTCAACACTGAATTTCACCCAATCAGGATGACATATCCTATTCAGCCCGGACCTTCATTTCCGGCTAGCAAAACGGGTGAGCGGCCAAACACACTGTCTTCGGCTTGAGACGGCGACCAGAACAGACGTGTTTCTGGTCGCCCCCTGCTTTGCGATGCTTTTTAGCTAAACAAGCCACCCAGTGTGGACATATCACTGTGGCTTTAACCTTAGCAGCAGCAACATGGACACTCAGCGAGGGAACCTTCTAATTTATGGATTCCTTGCGTCTAATATATTTTAGACCAAGGAATCGCAGTTGAATATGAATTAGATACGTTCAGGATGCCTTCCACAAGCACCACAAAAATTTACTATGTCGATCCGAGCGCCACTTCGCTCTCGACACACCGAGCTCTCATTTTACCTCTGGTCACATTAATGGAGATAACGCCTACTCTCCACGAATACCAGACACACAAAACTACACGGTGACCTTGAATACTTCCCTCACACGTCCAACGACACGCTGCCATTTCCAACATCCCGCTAAGCTATCGCGTCTCCAAAACCAACAAGCCTAAATACCACGAGTCTTGCAGCACCAAGAACAAACCTCCTCAAAGCTGCAAATAAAGAACTTTCGTTGTTGTGTTACTAAAGAATAGTTTCGCAATTCATTTGTTGCCTTAAAAAATATAGCGTTAAACAATAACCTTTTCACGCCACGCTATACTATAATTAAGCATACCTGCCTGGTCTCAGGTTCATATTCAGCTGGGCTCATCAGGCTCACAATGCACTAAGTGAGCCGATGTCCAGCATAGACTAATCGGCTCAAGCCTCGGCACATGCCTAACCTATCTCTCCCTTAACCCCCACTCTAAAGTGGTCAAGTCCTATCTGGTGGGAGGCAGAAACAAATATCAAATCAGCAGCCAGGCTCATGCGAGTACAGAAGGGATAAATCTGTTTCCTCTCCCAGCAGCATGAGGTCTGGGTCTTCACCACCGAACAAAGCTGCCGAACGTGGGATCTGTATCTTTACCAACAGCCAAATCCAACCAATCATAAACGAGGATCTAGCACAGCTAACCAACCAATCACTGCTGCTTTTCTCAGAAAGTCTTTTCATTCAAGCAGCTCTTCAAAGAGCTAATTTCAGAAAGCCTTCCGAGATCAGTTTTAGTTTCCTCACTATCCCTTCCTGGCAGATACCACGAGACGACTAACCAGGAACCAATAACAACTACAGTTCAGCTCGACCCAGTAGCCGTTCCTGCGCAACCAAGCATCATCAACTGCAGACCAGCTACAGCTTAACCCAACAGCCGTTCCTGTGCAAATAATCAACATCTACTGCAACCTAGTCCAGGAGTCAGCACACTGCTCGGACTAGCATCAACACTTCAAGGCCACATCAACACACATCGAATAAACCGCGACATCGATCATCCTACCTCGGCAACCAATGCGTCCACATCATTGACCGTCTCCAACAACATGTGCAACCTCACCATGCAGCTACACCTACAATCTGCACCAAGTGCAGGGACCATTCTCATCTTCTAGACGCGCTGTTGCCATAAACTAATAGACAACTGAGTCTATGACTGTCTACAATATAGACTTTTAACACCCAACAAAAACTACACCTAAGTGATACAACAACCGCAGTTATACACTCATACACCGTTCCTGTACGATTTGCTCAACAAAACCTGAAATTTAAACTTGTCCACTTGCCTCTGTCATTTTTATACTCCTCTATCAATCACAATACAACTCACATATAACTGTTCGCAGGATTGAGGCATTCATATCGGTCCTGCAACACAATAAACTAATGTATTTTTCTTTTTATATATTTCTTTTTCTTTCCATCCATAAAATAGCATACAGCTCTCGGTAGTGGTAAATGTCATGTGACTTGACTCTGGCATATCGAGTTCTTGACTGGCTCTAAGTTTGTCCCTGCCTCCCACTGGAATTGACACAAGGACTTTTTATAGTGAGGGTTTAGGAACGGGGAGACCGGGTACGAGCCGAGGCTCGAGACTTGTTGGACGTCATCATGACGTCATCACCCACCTGAAGGTAGCCCAGCCGAAGCTGGGAGCCATTCCGTCATGAATCTGTTCTAAACGTTGAAAAGGAGATACCTATTCTTCGTACCGTGAGCTCGCGTGCTCGTTCATGACTGGCCTTGGTGCTTTACAATCGATGGGAGACAACTTGGTTTATGACTGGTTAATGTGGTTTCAATAGATTGGGCCATGTGAAATATGTTAACTGATGTAAGAATAAATAGATAAATACGTATCGGGACGGTAGCTATGTCTTTGCCGCGCCAAAGCTGTGCGGACGTATCGGAGACGATAGCTATGGCTATTCAGGGCCACAGTTTTGCGGACGTATCGGGACGGGAGCCCAGGCTTGGCAGTGCCAAAGTTCAGCACTGTCAAACAAACAGGCCAAGAGACCGCGGCTATGATTGGCAGTATCTTAGCGCTGCGCGGATATTGAAGCAGTAGCTAAGGGCTAACTCGTGCTTTTAGCACTGCGCTACCAAGCAGACGAGAGGGAATCGACTGAATGGTTAAAACCGGGAAGTCTCAGAGTCCTCTTCGTGTTTGCCTCCGGGACGTCTACTTCGACTGGTCAATAAAGACCGTCAGAGATGCTCCGACTACCAGAAGGAGACCTCTAATGGTCCTTAAAAGGACCTTTTGTACATATCAATGTGATGGGAAAGGCGAATGCAACCACTAGATGTAGGATTCAGCCTTTCGGAACCTCGCTCTGAGAGCGGATCCTGAGAGCATCCAGGGACCTCCGTTTATTTCTGAAAAAAATACAAAAATATGTTTTCAGTTGGTACAAGGCCCAAGATATTTGGGGGGAAGGGAAGGGGGCGAAATCGATGGATGAAGAATAGACTAAAACTGAAGCAGAGAAAAGTTAGGCATTCGAAAATTTAATTAGCGACTATCATGTATATTTAATTTATTTTCTAAATGAATCATCACTTTGAAATCCAGATATGTCTGTCCTATTCATACATATAATTTTAGAGTGAATAGTTTGTGGATAAGATTTTTTAGACGAGAGAGAATTCATTCGTTTGCAAATAGCAATGTTTGAAAGAGAGAGAGATAGAGATAGAGAGAGAGAGAGAGAGAGAGAGAGAGAGTGTGTGTGTGAGAGAGAGATTACTTAAAACCCATTCACAACAAGATCTTCCAATGGGTTTTAAAACCTTGTGGGGCATGACACACAATTTCTTAATGTTTCCTTTAAATCAGACTAACAATTGCAGTTTAAGTTGTACTAAAGAACAGAAACGCATATTGTGAGGCAGAGTAAGATGATGTGTTTTATGATGAGAACTGAATAAAATATGTCTGTCTACTAATTATAAAACTTTTTTTCTCCCTCACTATTATTATTATTATTATTTACAAAATTGAGTAACGTTCCGTTTTGATATTATAATTAATGTTAATAAATAGATTGGCTGAATATTTTTTGGCATGAAGTACGAATAGGCAGATGCAGTGTTATTATATCCAGGAAATTTAAGGTCCATAAAAATCTTGATTTTATAAAAAAAGAAAATCTATATAAAAATCGAAAGTTCAAAAAATCAAAAGATTATCGAAATTATTGGTCAGTACACATGAAAGGTTCATAGAAATCTAAGTTTCATACATATTGAAAATTCCTAGAAATTAAAGTTCCATACAAGTTCAAGATTTATAGAAACTGATGGTCTATGGAAATTTTAAGTTTATAGAAATTATCTAAGGTTGACAGACATCCAATATCAATAGAAATCAAAGGTTCTTACACACCTAATGTCTATATCAATCCAAGGTTCATAGAAATTTAAATTCCATATCAATCTAAGGCTCATAGAAATTCAACCCTCTTAAAACTACATGGTCCATAGAAATTCAAGGTTTAATATGAATTCAAAATTCATAGAAATTAATGGCTTATACAAATCCAAGTTTCATAGACACTGAAGGTCCATAAAAATCTACGGATCAAAGAAATCCAACGTTCATAAATATCAAAGGTCCATAGAAATCCTAGGTTCATAGAAATTCAAGCTTCATAAAAATATATAATAGAAATATAGAAATTAATGTTTCTTACAAATCCAAGTTCTAAAGCTCATAGAAATTCATGGTCCATCTAAACGAAAGTTTGATAGAAATCCATGGTTCATAAAAATCCAAGCTTTGTAGAAATTAAAGATTCATACAATCCAAGATTTATAGAAATTAAAGGTCCATACAAATTCCAGGTTCATACAAACTGAATGTTCACTAATATCCAACATCTATACATATCCATACATGTTTTTCTGCACAGAAAACATTGTAGAATTATTATGTAATTAAAAAAAAAAGAAGTAAGAAAAACGTAGAATATATCAAGATTATATTCACAACGTGGCGAATGGTGGCAGTTATCTCAGATTAACAAGAAAAGCCAAGGGATTTGATATCGATGAAAATTCCCTGGCTAAACTAGACGTATCGGCCAGGGCTGGATCCAACATCAGAATACAAATAATTTATACAGAATTAAATAATTTCAAGTATTCCAATCTAACATTAATGATTATTTTTAATAAATATAATAAGGTGTCTGTATATGGTTTTATGCCATACTTTCCTATTCAATATAATTTATTTAGCAAGATCTATTAGACCGAGAGATAGGAAACAAGTACTTCTACTTTGGATCAGAGTCGATCTGGAAGTAATGGCACTAAAAAAGTACTCCTCAGAGCTCTAGAACTGGAACCACATCATAGAGTTTAGTGTCATAACTAGAATACTTCTTTTTGTGGGTAGGGAGTAGGGATCTTATAATATTGCACAAAAATAAAAAAAATACCTACAGAGTTTCAGCTGCTGCACAACACTGCTTTTCTTGTGGTATCTTTTGTCATTGTCAAAATTAGGTTTATTGGTATGAAAAAAAAAATGAATTCCTCATTTATTTTGTCGTGTTTATAATATAAATACAATGTCTTAACAATCTCCGACTTTCTGAGATGTCTGTACACTAGTTGTAATATAATGACCGAGAGATTTCGTTTTATGCCTTTGGGTTTAGTTAGGGTGAGAACCTTTCAGCTCAGAACACGGGATACTTAGGTGCAACATTAACACAGGTGTTCACTCGCATGCGCGAAGCGGAGGTTTCACTCAGCGATATCACAATAGCCCAGATGAGAAACGGGGCTAGAGAGTACGAATGACGTCACGCTCCAGAAGCGTGCGTAGATGATTTTGGGGACTTTGAAAAAAGTCAGTTGAGTTGAGAACTAGACCCCGAACGGGAAGAGTCGACTTTCGCTGGCTCGCCGAGGCCAGACGAATTTTCGCGCTACGGGCGCCGCACGAGATTGGGGGTGCAGATGAAAAAGACAGCATAGAAAGATTGTGTCTCTCTTCCTTAAGTCGAAACCTTTAACTCAAAGGTAATAAAAGGTTTCGTAGCCGAACTAAGAAGTCGATACCTGCTTTTCGTGTTTCGGGATTCCTATGTTCTATGTATATATGTTATGAACATTCTATGTACGTTTCACATAAAGCCGTATCATGGGTATGGTACACACTTATCCTTCCTTTGGTTTTATTTTCAAAGAGTAAATTTGGGGCTAAATGTTTTCTCACACTCCTCTTAACATAGATCTACCTCCTCCTCCTCCTCTTTGAGTACACGCATGTCGGAAAGTCAGAGATCGTCTTGCCATACAATTTGTATTATGAATAGGATTGCACCCGTCTTGTGAAAAGCATAAAATCAATAGTTTTTTAATCTGGCAAGTTGCTTGAGTAGAGAAAGTTTTTATGAATGCTAAATACCAAAAATTTGTTGTGTAAGAAAAAATATTTTCTATTTTTTTTTTATTAAGTATCTTTGAGATGGTTCAGATGTGCCAAACTTTCTTTAATCAGGTAATTTGCCGATTTTGTTTTCTGTTGTTTCAGAAAATAAATAAAATGTTGAAACGATCCCTGCCTTTCTGACATGCACATGCACAAGTTATATTCCCTAGTTTTATTTTCAAATGTCAATCTTTTAATTTTTCTTAACATTATTTTATCTGTAGAGAAGAGGATAATCTCGTATTTTGTTTTGGTCCGCAATTTAATTCAACACTGATTTTCACCCAATCAGGATGACTTATCCTATTCAGCCCGGACCTTCATTTCCGGCTAGCAAAACGGGTGAGCGGCCAAACCCAGTCTCTTCGGCGTGAGACGGCCACCAGAACAGACGTTCCTCTGGTCGTCCCTGCTTAGCGATGCTTTTTAGCTAGACAAGACACTCAGTGTGGACATATCACTGTGGCTTTAATACTAGCAGCAGCAACATGGACACTCAACGAGGGAACCATCAAATTTATGGATTTCTGACAAGGAATCCCAGTTGAATATGACTTGGATGCATTCAGCATGCCTTCCACAGGCACCACTTCATGTCACCCCAAAAATTGGCTATGTCGAACCGAGCGTAACTCCGCTCTCGACACACTAGCTACCATTTCACCTCTGGCCCACATTATTGGAGATAACGCATACTCTCCCCAAAAATACCAGACACACAAACCTGCACGGTGACTCTAAACACAATCCCTCACATCTCCGACAGCACACGCTGCTTTATCAACACCCCGCTAAGCCATTTCGTCTCCAACACTAACAAGCCTAAACTCCACGAGTCTTGCAGCACCAAGAGCAAACCATATTCAAAGCTGCAAATAAAGAACTTTCGTTGTTGTGTTGTTAAAGCAAAGTTTCGTAATTCATTTGTGTTGCCTTAAAATAATATAGTGTTAGGGAAAATAACTAATTCCCCGAAACCACTATATATCTATTTATTTTGAAAGGAGTAATCTGATTCCGAAGTGCCAAAAAATTGGAGACATTTGCTATTACGATTATCGCCTTAAGAAAATTGACTCAGAGACCTAAGTTCAAATCCTAAGTAGGGCTGTTTGCATTTCATTTTGCTTTAATGTTCAGGGAAAAGGCAAGAGTCCATCATTTCTTTTTTCAGTCAGGGGTAAAAAGTAAGCGAGCTTGTCTTGAAGAAAAACACTGACTTCAAGCCAGCTTTACTCCACTTAAAAATGACCTTGTATCATTTTCTACTCATGGGGGAGGGGTTTGGCAAGGATAAACAACAAAGTTAATTGTGAAAAAGTTGGGGCCAATCAAGTTCAGTTATAGTGTTACCTCATACTAAAAAGAAAATCTTAGATTATTTTCTAAGCTTCAAGTGTCCGAATTGTGTTCCTCAAACTCAAACAATTCATTGTGACGCAAAATTATGATTATCACATTCAATAAATATACGAATTACAGCATCGATGAACTGTAGCTTTCCACCCATGCAAGTTTTAACCAACTTTTTCAGTTCATCAATCTTATCAATGCCTATTATATTTCGAGATTGCAATTCACTAAACAGTTCAGTAGGATGTGTTATTCTTTCCAATCGACCTTTTGAAATTTGTCCCACATATCGGAATTTCATATTTCTAAAATCACTATCGGATATATTTTCGGCAAAGTATAAAAGAAGATCTTTAAAGTTTGTAGAACGATCGTCTGCCGCCATTATTTGTCGCTTGCAACACGGAAGTGTCAAAAGTGAAACCTTTTTCTTTTTACTCACGTGGACAAAGCTGTTCGTAAATTTTCGTATATAACAAAAATGTAATTTTTTCTATTTTAATAAAATTCGCTCGTGTGAAAGTAAGCTTTAATTTTATGAGTCGAAGGTTTTTTACTCGTAATTACCGATTAGAATATTACTTATTATATTATTATGAATACTTAATTGACCGAGATTAGATCTTTGGAGTACAGCGGCCTGGGATAATTGTGTGGCTCTGTTTCAAAGGGAACGGCTGGCCACTGCCTTTCTGTAAGGAGCACATCCACACTACTTTATTAAAAAAGGTGATGGATAGGGTTGTGTTGGGGTTGGGTTATTCTCAGAGTCAGTTATTAATTTCTTGAAATGTCTCTTTTATTGGGAATGCCGATAAAACTGAGTGAGTTTTTACTCTGCCAAACGGGAGTTGAATGGTAAACAGTTGAGAAAACTCTTCGAAATATTCGATTTCTGTTTGAGAAGAGCAAAAGTTTTGAAAATATCGGAGGTTTACGTTTTTAAAGTCTTTTTCTTTAATGTAGATTCAGCTAATTGTAAGAAAATATCTTCAATGTTTTCTGTATCAATGTTTTTTCCTTCAAGGGAAAATGACTTTTCATCTACAAATATTTATTAAAATATTAATTTATAAATAAATACTTCCTTGTTTTCAATTAACTTATTTTCTTTTTTTCTTTCCTTCTTTCTTTAAACTAATGTTTTTTTTCTTTCTGTTTATCTGCCCTTCCATCAGTGAAATAGCGTACAATTCACTATCGTGGTTGATATCACGTGACTCGACTTTGGAATATTTTGTTCATATCTAACGTTGGTGCTTTACACTCTATGGGAGGCAACTTCGTTCATATCTTGTTAATATGGTTTTAATAGATAGGGCCATTTGAAACACGTTTGACAGGGAAAAGAATAAATAAATAAACAAATAAATACAAGGATAAATGAAGAATAGACTAAAACTGAAGCAGCGAAAAATTAGGCATTCGAAAAGTGAGTTAGTGAATATCATGTATATCTAATTTATTTTCCAAATGAATCGTTACTTAGAAATCTAAATATGTCCATCAATTTTTCTATGGATGCAAGTTTCTAATTGAGTACACTTGTTCTTATAGCAGTTATTGATTTGCTTATTGTACCTGTTATTGGAAAATAATCACCCATCTAGCTACTGACAGGGTTATAGCGTGGGGTGAAGTGGTAATTGTTTAACGCTATATTTTTTAAAGCACACAAATGAATTGCGAAACTATTCTTTAGTAACACACAACAACGAAAGTTTTTATTTGCAGCTTTGAGGAGGTTTGTTCTTGGTGCTGCAAGACTCGTGGTGTTTAGGCTTGCTGGATGTTTGAGACGAAATGGCTTAGCGGGATGCTGGAAATGGCAGCGTGTCGTTGGACGTGTGAGGGAAGTATTCAAAGTCACAGTGTAGTTTTGTGTCGAGAGCGGAGTGGCGCTTGGTTCGACATAGTAAATTTTTGTGGTGCTTGTGGAAGGCATGCTGAACGTATCTAATTCATATTCAACTGGGATTCCTTGGTCTAGAATATATTAGACGCAAAGAATCCATAAATTAGAAGGTTCCCTCGTTGAATGTCCATGTTGCTGCTGCTAAGGTTAAAGCCACAGTGATATGTCCACACTGGGTGGCTTTTTTAGCTAAAAAGCATCGCTAAACAGGGGCGACCAGAGACCGTCTGTTCTGGTCGCCGTCTCAAGCCGAAGAGAGTGGTTTTGGCCGCTCACCCGTTTTGCTAGCCGGAAAAGATGGTCCGGGCTGAATGGGATAAGTCATCCTGATTGGGTGAAATTCAGTGTTGAATTAAATAGCGCGCCAAAACAAAATATGAGATTTTCCTCTTCTCTACATAGGTTGGCCCCAGAATTTCAGGTATGGAGTACCTGATATTCGATACACAAAATTGTAAGAGAAGGGAAAAGAAAGAAAAGAGCCACGAGTGTCACAACATGAAAGAGCAAATACAAACAATGAAATATAATACATACATATAAAGAAAAACGAACAAAAGCAAATTAATAAAAAAAAGGGAAAGTGTCCTGTTTAGTTCTTTTTTTGTGTGTACCTCGTGGTACGTTTTTCTTTTTTAAAAACAAAATGTCACCGAGAAATTGGCATACAGAATTAGCTGTATATTTCAGAGGAGTAGTGTGAGTTTTTTTGGGTCCTCTGGAATTTCTAGCAGTCGCTGTAGGTTAAGTGAGGTAGTGGGAGAGGTAACCCACGTTGCTGAAGAAAACAAAATAGGAGTAGGGTGAGTGAAAGTTAAAGTTACCTATTTTGCGAGTTAGGAAGTGAAAAAGTGTTGATAAAGTTTTGTTGAAAAAAAAAAAAATTCCACGTTTGGTATCTTACTTCCATTTTGGATAGTCCTTGAAGATAGTTCGGCTGGAACATTTGAAAATTTTTCTGGATGTTTCGCTGTCTTTTTCTTTCGTGGGGTTGATTAATGTTCGTACGGCTGTGTTTGTTATCAGAAGGTTAATTTTAGTGATGTTTGAAGTTTTTGTTGTTGGTAAGCGAGGAAAAGTTTGTTTGGTCCAGCGAGGAAAAGGATGTAACGTATGTGTGTTCACGTTGTGTCGTTTCCTCTCCGAATGTGGTAAGGTAGGTTGGTTGAAGATGAAGTAGGTCGAAAGGTGATGTTATGAATAGTTTTTATTTGTCTTGCAATTCAGAATGTGCCAATCACGTCGGGGTCACCATTTTATAGCGTGGGGTGAAGTGGTTATTGTTTAACGCTATATTTTTTCAAGCACACAAATGAATTACGAAACTATTCTTTAGTAACACACAACAACGAAAGTTTTTATTTGCAGCTTTGAGGAGGTTTGTTCTTGGTGCTGCAAGACTCGTGGTGTTTAGGCTTGCTGGATGTTTGAGACGAAATGGCTTAGTGGGATGCTGGAAATGGCAGCGTGTCGTTGGACGTGTGAGGGAAGTATTCAAAGTCACAGTGTAGTTTTGTGTCGAGAGCGGAGTGGCGCTCGGATCGACATAGTAAATTTTTGTGGTGCTTGTGGAAGGCATGCTGAACGTATCTAATTCATATTCAACTGGGATTCCTTGGTCTAAAATATATTAGACGCAAAGAATCCATAAATTAGAAGGTTCCCTCGTTGAATGTCCATGTTGCTGCTGCCAAGGTTAAAGCCACAGTGATATGTCCACACTGGGTGGCTTTTTTAGCTAAAAAGCATCGCTAAGCAGGGGCGACCAGAGACCGTCTGTTCTGGTCGCCGTCTCAAGCCGAAGAGAGTGGTTTTGGCCGCTCACCCGTTTTGCTAGCCGGAAATGAAGGTCCGGGCTGAATGGGATAAGTCATCCTGATTGGGTGAAATTCAGTGTTGAATTAAATAGCGCGCCAAAACCAAATATGAGATTTTCCTCTTCTCTACAGGGTAATTGCTGCTTAACCTTGCTGATACGACAGGATAACACAAGACAACAATTTATTTTGAAAATGTATTTCTGTATTATTGTAAAATTGAAATCAGTTTCTTTTTCCTCTGGTAAATAAAAGTTCTCTGAACCTTATAGTTTCCCGTAGTTTCAAGTAAGAATTCTTCATACAAATAATTTGTACAGAGTGTTATGCAGCCATGTGCTCCGCGGGCTTGCAGGGTACCGTTCGTTCCCGCCACGTCCACCAGTTAAAGCTGGGTACAGAGACTGGCTGTGGTTTACCGAACGTTATTTAATATTACAGATATTAGCAACGCCCAAGCTGAAGCACATTTTAAAGCCTCCAGGTGAGTTCTAGGTGAATTATTAAAATTCAACACAGCTAACTGGCAAGCTTTCTCGCTCAAATACAAGGTCTTCGATAAATACAATACTTCCACGATAAAAAATGACTCTGAACTGCCGTGTTTTGCTTAACAAGATAAATAACAATATTCTTTTATTGGATAAAAGAAACAAAGAAAAAAACAATTCAGGTAAAAGCTAGGAGCGAAAAAGTCTTTCTTCCAAATGGCGGAGGCGATAATACAGTCCGTCAGCGGTAGGCAGGTCCGCCTTCCATCGGATTTTGGGTTTTAATGGTATAGCTCGTGCTCCAAGTGTCAAGTTTATTCACGTCAGTATGAATGCAGCAAGATAAAGTTGAATATTCTTAAATTGTATGTTCACTTACTTGGGATTCTGTGGAGTTTATTCTCTTCTCGTTTTCCTTTCGTTATTGGGTTTCCATAACACGTTGGTAGAAGGCTACACGTCTTATTTCAGGTAAGACCAAGATTAATTATCGTCTCTTTCCTCGTGGACATGTCTTTGCTTTGGCTATTCGTTTAACGAGGTTCACTATACGTCGGAGTTCGAGTTCAATGAAAGGAGAAGCTTTTTCTTTTCTCTCAGTGTTGTGTGTGCGGTATGATTTATGAATTTGGGTTTCTTTCATATCCCAAATTACGTTCTTTGTTTTTCAACGAACCAGAGGTATCTGCTTATGTGTCTCACCCTTCGACGAATAAACGGCAACAACTTAGTTTCCGTAGTTTGAAAATTTACCACGTGTTGGCTTTTTGGCCTTTTATTTCTCAGTACCAATCATGGTCACAGGTCTGCTTCTCCGCTGACACATACATGGCTCATAAGGAGTGGATTTCTCCCATGCTCACATCACCTTGTACTAGATAGAGAGGGTTGAAAAGAGACGGCCCTTCTGCTAATTCTTGCTTACTACCATAGTCGTCTATGATCAGCGAGTAACACCTCCTTCCTCCATAACCTGGAAAATATATTAGGGTGTCATATTTCCCCGTCACAAGAGTTAAATAATTTCAAGTATTCCAATCTAACATTAATAATTATTTTTTATAATTATGATAATTTGTTTTTATATCGAAGTCCGAAGCTCGAAGCAAGGCACCCTGCAAAAACAATTACCGACGCTGACTACGCCGATGACCTAGCGATACTGGCAAATACACCCAACCAAGCCGAAACACTACTGCATAGTTTTGAACGAGCCGCTGCAGGCGTTGGCCTCCATGTTAATGCACACAAAACGGAATAAATGTGCTACAATCAAACAGGTAACATTTCCATACGAGACGGAAGCTCTCTGAAACTGGTAGACAAATTCACCTACCTAGGAAGCAGTGTCACATCAACCGAAAAATACATCTACATGCAGCTAACGAAGGCATGGACAGCTATGGATAGGCTATCGATCATATGGAAATCAGACTTGATCGATAAAATGAAACGCAGTTTCTTCCAGGCAGTGGTCGTATCGATACTGCTGTATGGATGCACTAATTGGATGCTAACTAAACAACTGGAGAAGCTAGACGGCAATTACACAAGAATGCTACGAGCAATATTGAACAAGTCCTGGCGGCAAAACCCCACAAGACACCAACTATACAGACACCTGCCTCCCATCACGAAAACTATCCAAGCTAGACAAACCCGACGTGCAGGACACTGCTGTAGAAGCAGGGACGAGCTCATAAGGGATGTACTCCTATGGACCCTCATATATGGCCGGGCAAAAGCAAGACGATCAGCTCGAACATACATTCAGCAGTTATGTGAGGATACGGGATTTAGCCCTGAAGACCTACCAGAGGTGATGAACGATAGGGAGAAGTGGCGAGAGTGGGTTAGGGATATCCGTGCTAGCAGCATGACATGATGATGATGATGTTTGTATATGGTCGTATGCCATGCTTTCCTATCCAATATAAATTATTTGGCAAGATCTATTTGACCGAGAGATAGGAAACATGTACTTCTACTTTGGATCAGAGTCGATCCGGAAGTAATGGCAATAAAAGAGTACTCCTCAGAGCTCTAGAACTGGAACCACATCATAGAGTTTAGTGTCATCACTAGAATACTTCTTTTGGGGGGTAAGGAGTAGGGATCTTATAATATTGCACAAAAATAAAAAATAAAAATACCTACTGAGTTTCACTAGTTTCACTAGTTAAACTAGTAGACAAATTCACGTACCTAGGAAGCAGCGTCGAATCAACCGAAAAGGACATCGAAACGAGGTTAACGAAAGCATGGACAGCTATCAATAGGCTATCGACTATATGGAAATCAGAACTAACCGATAAAATGAAACGCAGTTTCTTCCAGGCAGCGGTCACATCGATACTGCTATATGGATGCACTACATGGACGCTAACAAAACGGCTCGAGAAGAAACTAGATGGCAATTACACAAGAATGCTGCGTGCAATCCTCAACAAGTCCTGGCAGAGGCACCCCACGAGACACCAACTGTACGGCCACCTGCCCCCTATCACGAAATCTATTCAAGTTAGGCGAACCAGACATGCTGGACATTGCTGGAGAAGCAGAGATGAACTCATAAGAGATGTACTCTTATGGATCCCCACACACGGCCGCGCAAAAGCAGGACGACCAGCACGAACGTACATTCAGCAGCTATGTGAGGATACAGGATGTTGTCCTGAAGACCTACCTAGGGCGATGAACGATAGGGAGGAGTGGCGAGAGAGGGTCAGGGATATCCGTGCTGCCAGCACGATATGATGATGATGATGATGATGACTGAGTTTCAGCTGCTGCACAACACTATACTTTTCTTCTGGTATCTTTTGCCATAACCAAAATTACGTTTATTGGCATGAAAAAAAAACTGAGTTCCTCATTTATTTTGTAGTGTATATAAATACAATGTCTTAACAATCTCTGACTTTCTGAGATGTTTGTATACCAGTTATGCTTCCTTTGGTTTTATTTTCAAATGTTAATTTTCAAACAGTAAATTTGGGGCTAAATGTTTTCTCACACTCCTCTTATCATAGATCTACCCCCTCCTCCTCCTCCTCTTTGAGTACACGCATGTCGGAAAGTCAGAGATCGTCTTGCCATACAATTTGTATTATGAACAGGATTGCAGCCGTCTTGTAAAAAGCACAAAATCAATATTTTTTAAAATCTTCCTTGAGTAGAGGAAGTTTTTATGAATGGTAAATACCAAAAATTTGTAGTGTAAGAAAAAATATTTTCCTTTTTTTTTTTTAATTAGACATCTTTGAGATGGTTCAGATGTGCCAAACTTGTTTTTATCAGGTAATTTCCCGATTTTTTTTTGTTTTAGAAAATAAATATAAAGTTGAAACGATCTTTGCCTTTCTGACGCGCATATGCACAAGTTATATTCCCTAGTTTGATTTTCAAATGTCAATCTTTTTATTTTTCTTAACATTATTTTATTTATTTATTTTGAAATGTGCAATCTGATTCCGAAGTGCTAAAAAATTGGAGACATTTGCTATTACGATTATCGCCTTAAGAAAATTGACTCAGAGACCTGAGTTCAAATCCTAGGTAAGGCTGTTTGCATTTCACTTTGCTTTAATGTTCAGGGAAAAGGCATGAGTCCATCTTTTCCTTATTCAGTCAGGGGTAAAAAGTAAGCGAGCTTGTCTTGAAGAAAATCTCTGACTTCAAGCCAGCTTTACTCCACTTAAAAAATGACCTTGTGTCACTTTCTACACATGGGGGAGGGGTTTGGCAAGTATAAACAACAAAGTTAATAGTGAAAAAGTCTAATTTCTTTTAGTCGGGGGCCAATCAAGTTCAGTTATAGTGCCACCTCACACTAAAAAGAAAATGTTAGATTTTTAGACAATTTTCCCACGGGTAACATTAATACAAATTGGTTTGACACATTAAATAGTCTATAAGAGTCCCCCTGCTTACTAATTAGCCAAGCTCGTGTCTAACTATATCAGCGGCAGAAATTCCTAGCTAAAAACTAACAAGACAAAATTATATTTACCTGGTATGGTTGGTATATTCTATGGTAAATTAACCTTTGTGGGTTATTTAAATGCAAAGCTATCCCTGCAGAAGTGATACTATTTAACCCATATTTCGGGAAATATAAGGCTTTATACTTTTCCTCAGAGTGTCAGTCGAAAAGTAAACCCAAGTGGAGTTTGAACCTGCTTACTAGAATTTTACAATCCACCACATTAGCTAATACGCCATGCTGATTCCTCCATACTTACCTGTTTTTAACATCAGGTGCATGAAATTGAAGAACAGCTTAATTCTATCAGCTGGCACCTGTCCCCTCATCTAAAAGGAGTAGGAGTAAGGTGTTAGTTTATTGCTTTCTATACGAGACGCCTCTGGAGGGGAATGCCGACGGAACTAAGCAATTTTTGCTCCTACTCCACAGGTGTCTTGATTCCTGCCAGGTATCTCCCACCCTATAAACTAAATTAACCTTCTCTTATATTTTGATCGAGTGGAGAGCCAAAGCAATCATTAAAATTAAACACAACAATATAGAGAAGACATAATAATTCAGTATCTATAATTTTTGGCGGAAAATTAAAGACCACATTAATAACTGTATATTAAGCTGATGGAGACAGTATATTGTCATAAATTTTTACCTACTAACTACTTGGATACCATAAGTGATATAGTTATCAACGTGCAAGTAATATTTTTACATAAATCAGTTTATTAAGGTTTCTAGAAACTAATTTCATTAAAAAAATCTTCTTAAAATATTTGGAAAGTTTAATGAAAGAAATTAATCAGTTTTGCTTTTAATACTGATAATTATCATGTTATTATCTTTCGAATAAAACTCAAATTTAACCTTCAAAAATTTCTACTTTCATTATTTTGTAAGTTTATTTTAACGGAAAAAGAGCAAAATTTTCTTAGTACCTGGTTAAACGAGAAATTATCAAACCATAATACATTTTCTCAGCTACAAGTGTCCGAATTGTGTTCCTCAAACTCAAATAATTGTGTCGCAAAATTATGATCCTCACATACAATAAATATACGAAGACAAACTTTAATGTTGTTAATATCATAGACCATTCAATCAGTAAAAAAGAACAAAAATTAAAAGCAATGATAAGCAACAACAGGAATTTGAAGATGAATAAAATTTTATAACACAAAAGAAAAGAAACCTTCATGTGTTTATTTAATAAATGGCTGACTTCAGTCCGACAATTCAAAGAAAATGAAAAGTAGTATGAAAAATAAAATAAAACCAAGATATATTATGATTAAAAGTTTACAAAAATGTGGTAAGGAAAATAAAGAAAACGAAGTTAGAGTAAGACAAAAAATAGAACAGAGGTCACTTACTCTTAAACTTGAAAAATAAAAAAAATTATTAATTAATTGATTCATTTTTTTCATAAAACTGCAATTAGTGTTTTTCTTTTTGAGGATCTGTTTATTAGCGGTGTTTCTTGTGAAGAGTCCACCTTCTTTAGAAAGGCCGGTATCGCCCAAACCGTTTTTTTTTCTGTGATTAAGTGGCAAAATGAAAATTTAGCATTCATGACGATAACTTTTTCATAATATTTTTTTGTATTAAGAAAGTACAAAGCAAAAAAGGAGCAGAAGGAAGTGTTGATTCATTACAGTCTAAACTGTATGTCGTCTGACATTAAATTTTCCTTTCATCATAAAATTACGTTTACTTTAAACACTTTGAAAAAAAATATCCATGCAAAGTTACTCTATGATTGTATTAACTATACTACATTTAAAAAAACAAAAAAACAAAACAAAAAAAAACAAAAAAAACAAAAAACAAAAAAAAAAAAAAAAAAATGATGCTGCATTGTTCAGTCGGTGAATAACAGGACTGAATTTCACTGATTATTTTTTATAGATTCCAGTTGATGAGCCAAATCGTTGCGGTTTAGACGTTCCAAAGCTGTTATCCAAGCCTTTCTTATTTCTTCATCTGTTTTATCAGATGCCTTTTTAGTGAGCCAGTATTGAAGACAGGCGTAAATAGCTTCTCTTAAATTATTGCGATTCTCATCAGCTTTATAGTATATTATCGAGTCTTCAAGGTCTATGAAACGAAAGAAGAACTTCCAATTTCGTCCTAATTGGTAAGTGAGTAATTCAGTTTCCTTCTGAAGATCGTGAGTAGGAGTGGTCACTGAAGAAGATTGATCAATAGATTCCGCTGTAAATTTGTTCTGTTCAAATTGAATTACAGCATCGATGAACTGTTGCCTATTATCCAGGCAAGTCTTAACCAACTTTTTCAGTTCATCAATCTTATCAATGCCTATTATTCTCCGAGATTGCAATTCACTAAACAGTTCAGCAGGATGTGTTATTCTTTCCAGTCGACTTCTTGAAATTAGTCTGTCGTATCGGAATTTCATATTTCTAAAATCACTATCGGATATATTTTCGGCAAAGTATAAAAGAAGATCTTTAAAGTTTGTAGAACGATCGTCTGCCGCCATTATTTGTCGCTTGCAACACGGAAGTGTCAAAAGTGAAACTTATTTTACTCAAGTGGACAAAGCTGTTCGTAAACTTTCGTATACAACAAAAATATTATTTTTTCTATTTTAATAAAATTCGCTCAAGTAGAAGTAAGCTTTAATTTTATGAGTCGGAGGTTTTTTTATTTGTAATTACCGATTAGAATATTACTTATTTTATTACTATGAATACTTAATTGTCCAAGGTTAGATCTTTGGAGTACGGCGGCCTGGGATAATTATGTGGCTCTGCTTCAAAGGGAACGGCTGGCTACTGCCTTTTTGTAGGGAGCACATCCACTATTCTATTAAAAAAGGTGATGGATAGGGTATTTTTGGTGTTGGGTTATTCTCAGAGTCAGTTATTGATTTTTTGAGATGTCCGTTTTATTGGGAATGCCGACAAAACTGAGTGAGTTTTAACTCTGTCAAACGAGAGTTGAATGGAAAGCAGTTGAGAAAACTCTTAGAAATATTTTATTTCTATTTGAGAAAACCCAAAATTTTGATAATATCGGAGTTTTACGTTTTTAAAGTCTTTTTTTATGTTGCTTCAGCTAATTGTAAGAAAATATCTTCAATGTTTTCTGTATCAATGTTTTTTGCTTCAAAGGAAAATGACTTTTCATCTACTAATATTTATTAAAATATTACTTAATTTATAAATAAATACTTCCTTGTTTTCATTTAAGTTATTTTCTTTTTTTCTTTCCTTCTTTCTTTAAACTAATGCTTTTTTTTCTTACTGTTTATCTGCCCTTCCATCAGTGAAATAGCGTACAATTCTCTCGCGTGGTTAAAATCACGTGACTCGACTTTGGAATATTTTGTTCATATCTAACGTTGGTGCTTTACACTCTATGGGAGGCAACTTCGTTCATATCTTGTTAATATGGTTTTAATAGATAGGGCCATTTGAAACACGTTTAACAGGGAAAAGAATAAATAAATAAACAAATAAATACAAGGATAAATGAAGAATAGACTAAAACTGAAGCAGCGAAAAATTAGGGATTCGAAAAGTGAGTTAGTGAATATCATGTATATCTAACTTATTTTCTAAATGAATCGTCACTTAGAAATCTAAATATGTCCATCAATTTTTCTATGGATGCAAGTTTCTAATTGAGAACACTTGTTCTTATAGCAGTTATTGATTTGCTTATTGTACCTATTATTGGAAAATAATCACCCATCTAGCTACTGACAGGGTAATTGCTGCTTAACCTTGCTGATATGACAGGATAACACAAGACAACAATTTATTTTGAAAATAATTTTTTTTCCTGTTTTCTTTTTTTTTTTTTTTTTTTTTTTACCATTTTTCATTTACTGATTTTGTTCTGTATGTTTTTGTTTTTATGCAATTTGAGGTATTACCTTTTATTGTTTTATGACTAAATAGATTATTTAAGCATTTATAGTATCGATAGGGATATCTAAGTTTCTTTGTTCTTTCTCTCAGATTTGATCAAGGAGATAGGAATGTGTGAACAATGTTGGCACTTTCTGCTATGTTTGTGGCTACTTCACCTTTATTTGTTAGAGGCAGAATATAACATCGTTTGTAAAGCGGGCCTTATAAAACGTTTTTTAAACTTATTCTTGGTGACCAAGACAAGAAATGAGCTTAGTTACATTTCAGAATTCTCATGAGCTGGTCGAACCAAAGCACCACACGACTGACTGCTATTTTTGTCTGGTCAATACAGGAGGCGTTGGCATGAAAACATATTTAAAATCAGCCGTGTAAAGCCTATAAGAAAGAAAAGGCTACTTTTCACACAAGTATCAGATTCTCAAATTACAAATCCCCTCATAAAAACACTGTAATTTATGTTCACTTGGTAAAGACGAGGAAAAGTATTTACATATGTTTTCAAACCTTGTGTCTTCCAAAAAGGATATTAAGAAGAACTGTTTTCAAATACTTGTGGTGATTAGGTTCCTTTTCTTACTTTTGTACTGCCATTTATTTTTTGATGTAACTTTGTCACACACACACATTGACAGATTTAAAAATTAGGATGTTTAAACTAACTTTGAATATATTCATAAAAGAATACTACGAATAGTTTGAGATTTCTTACAGTTATTATGTTGAGATAATGATTATTTTGGAAGACAACATTTTGAAAAGGAAATGAAATATGATTTACTGTTGTCTGATACTGCAAGTTGAACTTTACAAATATTATTCATCTTCTTAGGAGAAAGTATATTCCATATAATTATACTGTAGCATTTCATTATCCTTATTTTCCATAAGCATCTTAGAAGAGGCCACATATTAACAAAAGCCAGTAGAAAGCAGGATTTGATGAACATATGAACAACGCCTGGAGTCACACTTCTTATTCTTACAATTGCACTTTATAAGGTTGATCAATGTTAATGGAAGTTTTGGAAAGCTGTTCTATTCAACAACTAATCTCTGATCTTTACATTTAAAGCCATGATTTGTTGGAGAGGGAGGATTAATTCTGACGCAAAGACATTGTTGTCAAATAGTAGCCCGGTAATTTGCCATTGTTGCATGAAACCATCAAGTATTTTGGCAAAGTGCTAATGTACTATCAAATTTTCCAATTGTTTGAAAGATGTTAAAACAAGCAACATTGATATAAGAAAGATTTCTCTGTTCAAATATACAGCACACAGTTTTTTCAAATCACTGGACTAATCTTTGGTCAGATTCCAGTGTCAGTCTAAGCGTCTGAAAGTGTGCACAAAATCCTCTGTTTCTTTCATTAGCTCAAAAGGTTTTATTCTCTCCTTTCTCTCAAAAGAATGAACACTATCACAGCCAGTAAATGCATGCAAAGAGAACAGAGCCCTTGAAAAGCAGGTCAATATTCGTCTGCAACTGATCGAACAGAGATAAAATTAGACGATCTAGTCGCCACACACACGTGAGCACTTAATTCCTGCTGTGGAGAAAGAAGAAAAATATCTGAATCTGGAGTCTTCATAATATTGAAAGGAAAAGCAGTTGATTGGTTGATAGTTATGTTGTACGACACTTGTCAATCCCCTTTTTTTCTTTTCTTTTCCAATCAAAATTTGTTTTCATAAATTCCTGTCATTAAAATAAGCGAATTTTTATCAACACATTACAAAAACCCATTAAGCTATTACACATTCGTAATGTATTTCTGTATTATTGTAAAATTGAAATCAGTTTCTTTTTCCTCTGGTAAATAAAAGTTCTCTGAACCTTATAGTTTCCCGTAGTTTCAAGTAAGAATTCTTCATACAAATAATTTGTACAGAGTGTTATGCCGCCATGTGCTCCGCGGGCTTGCAGGGTACCGTTCGTTCCCGCCACGTCCACCAGTTAAAGCTGGGTACAGACACTAGCTGTGGTTTACCGAACGTTATTTAATATTACAGATATTAGCAACGCCCAAGCTGAAGCACATTTTAAAGCCTCTAGGTGAGTTCTAGGTGAATTATTAAAATTCAACACAGCTAACTGGCAAGCTTTCTCGCTCAAATACAAGGTCTTCGATAAATACAATACTTCCACGATAAAAAATGACTCTGAACTGCTGTGTTTTGCTTAACAAGATAAATAACAATATTCTTTTATTGGATAAAAGAAACAAAGAAAAAAACAATTCAGGTAAAAGCTAGGAGCGAAAAAGTCTTTCTTCCAAATGGCGGAGGCGATAATACAGTCCGTCAGCGGTAGGCAGGTCCGCCTTCCATCGGATTTTGGGTTTTAATGGTATAGCTCGTGCTCCAAGTGTCAAGTTTATTCACGTCAGTATGAATGCAGCAAGATAAAGTTGAATATTCTTAAATTGTATGTTTACTTACTTGGGATTCTGTGGAGTTTATTCTCTTCTCGTTTTCCTTTCGTTATTGGGTTTCCATAACACGTTGGTAGAAGGCTACACGTCTTATTTCAGGTAAGACCAAGATTAATTATCGTCTCTTTCCTCGTGGACATGTCTTTGCTTTGGCTATTCGTTTAACGAGGTTCACTATACGTCGGAGTTCGAGTTCAATGAAAGGAGAAGCTTTTTCTTTTCTCTCAGTGTTGTGTGTGCGGTATGATTTATGAATTTGGGTTTCTTTCATATCCCAAATTACGTTCTTTGTTTTTCAACGAACCAGAGGTATCTGCTTATGTGTCTCACCCTTCGACGAATAAACGGCAACAACTTAGTTTCCGTAGTTTGAAAATTTACCACGTGTTGGCTTTTTGGCCTTTTATTTCTCAGTACCAATCATGGTCACAGGTCTGCTTCTCCGCTGACACATACATGGCTCATAAGGAGTGGATTTCTCCCATGCTCACATCACCTTGTACTAGATAGAGAGGGTTGAAAAGAGACGGCCCTTCTGCTAATTCTTGCTTACTACCATAGTCGTCTATGACCAGCGAGTAACACCTCCTTTCTCCATAACCCGGAGAATATATTAGGGTGTCATATTTCCCCGTCACAAGAGTTAAATAATTTCAAGTATTCCAATCTAACATTAATAATTATTTTTTATAATTATGATAATTTGTTTTTATATCGAAGTCCGAAGCTCGAACCAAGCCGAAACACTACTGCATAGTTTTGAACGAGCCGCTGCAGGCGTTGGCCTCCATGTTAATGCACACAAAACGGAATAAATGTGCTACAATCAAACAGGTAACATTTCCATACGAGACGGAAGCTCTCTGAAATTGGTAGACAAATTCACCTACCTAGGAAGCAGTGTCACATCAACCGAAAAATACATCTACATGCAGCTAACGAAGGCATGGACAGCTATGGATAGGCTATCGATCATATGGAAATCAGACTTGATCGATAAAATGAAACGCAGTTTCTTCCAGGCAGTGGTCGTATCGATACTGCTGTATGGATGCACTAATTGGATGCTAACTAAACAACTGGAGAAGCTAGACGGCAATTACACAAGAATGCTACGAGCAATATTGAACAAGTCCTGGCGGCAACACCCCACAAGACACCAACTATACAGACACCTGTCACCCATCACGAAAACTATCCAAGCTAGACAAACCCGACGTACAGGACACTGATGTAGAAGCAGGGACGAGCTCATAAGGGATGTACTCCTATGGACCCTCATATATGGCCGGGCAAAAACAAAACGATCAGCTCGAACATACATTCGGCAGTTATGAGAGGATACGGGATTTAGCTCTGAAGACCTACCAGAGGTGATGAACGATAGGGAGAAGTGGCGAGAGTGGGTCAGGGATATCCGTGCTAGTGGCACGATGATTGTGATATTTGTATATGGTGGTATGCCATGCTTTCCTATCCAATATAAATTATTTGGCAAGATCTATTTGACCGAGAGATAGGAAACATGTACTTCTACTTTGCATCAAAGTCGATCTGGAAGTAATGGCAATAAAAGAGTACTCCTCAGAGCTCTAGAACTGGAACCACATCATAGAGTTTAGTGTCATCACTAGAATACTTCTTTTTGGGGGTAGGGAGTAGGGATCTTATAATATTGCACAAAAATAAAATAAAAATACCTACTGAGTTTCAGCTGCTGCACAACACTCTACTTTTCTTCTGGTATCTTTTGCCATAACCAAAATTACGTTTATTGGTATGAAAAAAAAAAACTGAGTTCCTCATTTATTTTGTAGTGTATATAAATACAATGTCTTAACAATCTCTGACTTTCTGAGATGTTTGTATACCAGTTATGCTTCCTTTGGTTTTATTTTCAAATGTTAATTTTCAGACAGTAAATTTGGGGCTAAATGTTTTCTCACACTCCTCTTATCATAGATCTACCTCCTCCTCCTCCTCTTTGAGTACACGCATGTCGGAAAGTCAGAGATCGTCTTGCCATACAATTTGTATTATGAACAGGATTGCAGCCGTCTTGTAAAAAGCACAAAATCAATATTTTTTAAAATCTGGCAAGTTCCTTGAGTAGAGGAAGTTTTTATGAATGCTAAATACCAAAAATTTGTAGTGTAAGAAAAAATATTTTCCTTTTTTTTTTTAATTAGACATCTTTGAGATGGTTCAGATGTGCCAAACTTGTTTTTATCGGGTAATTTCCCGATTTTTTTTTGTTTTAGAAAATAAATATAAAGTTGAAACGATCTTTGCCTTTCTGACGCGCATATGCACAAGTTATATTCCCTTGTTTGATTTTCAAATGTCAAGCATTTTATTTTTCTTAACATTATTTTATTTATTTATTTTGAAATGTGCAATCTGATTCCGAAGTGCTAAAAAATTGGAGACATTTGCTATTACGATTATCGCCTTAAGAAAATTGACTCAGAGACCTGAGTTCAAATCCTAGGTAAGGCTGTTTGCATTTCACTTTGCTTTAATGTTCAGGGAAAAGGCATGAGTCCATCTTTTCCTTATTCAGTCAGGGGTAAAAAGTAAGCGAGCTTGTCTTGAAGAAAAACTCTGACTTCAAGCCAGCTTTACTCCACTTAAAAAATGACCTTGTGTCACTTTCTACTCATGGGGGAGGGGTTTGGCAAGTATAAACAACAAAGTTAATAGTGAAAAAGTCTAATTTCTTTTAGTCGGGGGCCAATCAAGTTCAGTTATAGTGCCACCTCACACTAAAAAGAAAATGTTAGATTTTTAGACAATTTTCCCACGGGTAACATTAATACAAATTGGTTTGACACATTAAATAGTCTATCAGAGCCCCACTGCTTACTAATTAGCCAAGCTAGTGTCTAACTATATCAGCGGCAGAAATTCCTAGCTAAAAACTAACAAGACAAAATTATATTTACCTGGTATGGTTGGTATATTCTATGGTAAATTAACCTTTGTGGGTTATTTAAATGCAAAGCTATCCCTGCAGAAGTGATACTATTTAACCCATATTTCGGGAAATATAAGGCTTTATACTTTTCCTAAGAGTGTCAGTCGAAAAGTAAACCCAAGTGGAGTTTGAACCTGCTTACTAGAATTTTACAATCCACCACATTAGCTAATACGCCATGCTGATTCCTCCATACTTACCTGTTTTTAACATCAGGTGCATGAAATTGAAGAACAGCTTAATTCTATCAGCTGGCACCTGTCCCCTCATCTAAAAGGAGTAGGAGTAAGGTGTTAGTTTATTGCTTTGTACCCAAGACACCTCTGAAGGGGAATGCCGACGGAACTAAGCAATTTTTGCTCCTACTCCACAGGTGTCTTGATTCCTGCCAGGTATCTCCCACCCTATAAACTAAATTAACCTTCTCTTATATTTTGATCGAGTGGAGAGCTAAAGCAATCATCAAAATTAAAAACAACAATATGGAGAAGACATAATAATTCAGTATCAGTAATTTTTTGCGGAAAGTTAAAGACCACATTAATAAGTGTATATTAAGCTGATGGAGACAGTATATTGTCATAAATTTTTACCTACTAACTACTTGGATACCATAAGTGATATAGTTATCAACGTGCAAGTAATATTTTTACATAAATCAGTTTATTAAGGTTTCTAGAAACTAATTTCATTAAAAAAATCTTCTTAAAATATTTGGAAAGTTTAATGAAAGAAATTAATCAGTTTTGCTTTTAATACTGATAATTATCATGTTATTATCTTTCGAATAAAACTCAAATTTAACCTTCAAAAATTTCTACTTTCATTATTTTGTAAGTTTATTTTAACGGAAAAAGAGCAAAATTTTCTTAGTACCTGGTTAAACGAGAAATTATCAAACCATAATACATTTTCTCAGCTACAAGTGTCCGAATTGTGTTCCTCAAACTCAAATAATTGTGTCGCAAAATTATGATCCTCACATACAATAAATATACGAAGACAAACTTTAATGTTGTTAATATCATAGACCATTCAATCAGTAAAAAAGAACAAAAATTAAAAGCAATGATAAGCAACAACAGGAATTTGAAGATGAATAAAATTTTATAACACAAAAGAAAGAAACCTGCATGTATTTATTTAATAAATGGCTGACTTCAGTCCGTCAATTCAAAGAAAATTAACAGTAGTAGTATGAAAAATAAAATAAAACCAAGATATATTATGATTAAAAGTTTACAAAAATGTGGTAAGGAAAATAAAGAAAACGAAGTTAGAGTAAGACAAAAAATAGAACAGAGGTCACTTACTCTTAAACTTGAAAAAAAAAAAAAAAAATTATTAATTAATTGATTCATTTTTTTCATAAAACTGCAATTTGTATTTTTCTTTTTGAGGATCTGTTTATTAGCGGTGTTTCTTGTGAAGAGTCCACCTTCTTTAGAAAGGCCGGTATCGCTCAAACCGTTTTTTTTTCTGTGATTAAGTGGCAAAATGAAAATTTAGCATTCATGACGATAACTTTTTCATAATATTTTTTTTGTATAAAGAATGTACAAGGCAAAAAAAGGAGCAGAAGGAAGTGTTGATTCATTACAGTCTAAACTGTATGTCGTCTGACCTTAAATTTTCCTTTCGTCATAAAATTACGTTTATTTTAGACACTTTGAAAAATATATCCATGAAAAGTTACTCTATGATTGTATTAACTATACTACATTTTTTTTAATTAAAAAAGAAAAAAAATGATGCTGCA
Source organism: Sepioteuthis lessoniana (assembly GCA_963585895.1). Classification (NCBI taxonomy): domain Eukaryota; kingdom Metazoa; phylum Mollusca; class Cephalopoda; order Myopsida; family Loliginidae; genus Sepioteuthis; species Sepioteuthis lessoniana. The sequence continues at coordinate 86,705,650 of OY757929.1, forward strand.
TTGTTCAGTCGGTGAATAACAGGACTGAATTTTACTGATTATTTTTTATGGATTGCAGTTGATGAGCCAAATCGTTGCGGTCTAGATCTTTCAAAGCTGTTATCCAAGCCTTTCTTATTTCTTCATCTGTTTTATCAGATGCTTTTTCAGTGAGCCAGTATTTAAGACAGGCGGAAATAGCTTCTCTTATATTATTGCGATTCTCATCAGCTTTATAGTATATTATCGAGTCTTCAAGGTCTATGTGACGAAAGAAGGTCTTCCAGTCTTTTCCTAATTGTTTAGTGAGTAATTCAGTTTCCTTCTGAAGATCCCGACTAGGCGTGGCCTCCGAAGAAGGTTGATCAACAGATTCCTCTGGCACCTCAGCATCGTGTAATTCAGTTTCATCCTTACGGTGCTGAGTAACAGTTTTACTTTTCAATTCCTGTTCAAACTGATCTATTCTATTGGAGAAATCTTGGTTATTGTCCATGCAAGTTTTAACCAACTTTTTCAGTTCATCAATCTTATCAATGCCTATTATATTTCGAGATAGCAATTCACTAAACAGTTTACATGGATATGTTATTCTTTCCAGTCGATTTCTTGAAATTTCTCCCTCGTATCGGAATTTTATATTTTTAAAATCACTATTGGACATATTTTCGGCAAAGTATAAAAGAAGATCTTGAAATTTTGTAGGACGATCGTCTGCCGCCATTATTTGTCGCTTGCAACACGGAAGTGTCAAAAGTGAAACTTATTTTACTCAGGTGGACAAAGCTGTTCGTAAATTTTCGTATGCAACAAAAATGTTATTTTTTCAATTTTAATAAAATTTGCTCGAGTTAAAGTAAGTTTTAATTTTATGAGTCGAAGGTTTTTCATTAGTAATTACCGATCAGAATATTACTTATTATATTACTATGAATACTTAATTGTCCCAGGTTAGATCTCTGGAGTATATAGGACTTTACACTCCTATAAATTATTTTGGGCGGTATGCCACTTGTTCCCACAAAGATGGCGGACGCTCAATATTCAGTCTCGGGAAACCATTGGCCAGGAGGACTGTTGCGGTGCCTATAAGTATGTCGACCCCGCAAATGAATTACGTGAATGAGAACAGCCAAAGCAATATGAAGGAACAAAGGCGAGATAACAATTATAACAAGTGACAATTTATTTTGTCGTATTTACAAGCGTGTATGTAAATGTCCGTGGCGGTTGTATGTGGTCTTCAGCTAGATGGGTGATGTTGGTAGCTGGTATGATCGCGTTGTGGATGTTCGCAGCTGGGCGTTCGACGAGGGTCGCTGGCGTAGGTCGAGTCGTAGAGGTACAGCTGGATGTTGGATGCTGGTAAGCTGAGGTCAGTCGAGTCGTTGAGTTCAGCTAGATGTTGGATGCTGGTAAGCTGAGGTCGGTCGAGTCGTCAAGTACAGCTAGATGTTTGATGCTGGTAAGCTGAGGTCGGTTGAGTCGTTGAGTTCAGCTAGATGTTTGATGCTGGTAAGCTGAGGTCGGTCGAGTCGTTGAGTTCAGCTGGACAGTCGTCGCGGGCAGCTGAGGTCGGTCGAGTCGTTGGGTACAGCTGGACAGTCGTCGCGGGCAGCTGAGGTCGGTCGAGTCGTTGAGTACAGCTAGATGTTTGATGCTGGTAAGCTGAGGTCGGTTGAGTCGTTGAGTTCAGCTGGACAGTCGTCGCAGGCAGCTGAGGTCGGTCGAGTCGGGTATTGCAGTGGTAGAACAGTCCGTAACAGCGAGTCGTTACGTGGACTGCGTTGTACCTTGCAAGAGCGTCGAGGTCGGTAGATCGACATCCCCGGTTATGACAGTACGTTGGGTTAACCGGGGGTGTGTTGATCTGGTTTCTGGCTCGTACAGCGGGTCGTACGTGAGCCAGTTGTTGCAGTGGTAGGACAGTCCGTAACAGCGAGTCGTTACGTGGACTGCGTGGTACCTTGCAAGAGTGTCGAGGTCGAGGAAAAGTTAGGGCATTGCCGAGCCCCTTAGCCGTGCGGACGTATCGGACGGGAGCGAAAGCTTTGCCGTGTCAAAGCCGTGCGGACGATGGCTATGGCTAGGTTCGCGCCAAAGCCGTGCGGACGAGCGGACAAGAGCGAAGGCTTTGTCGTGTCAAAGCCGTGCGGACGAGCGGACAAGAGCGAAGGCTTTGTCGTGTCAAAGCCGTGCGGACGAGCGGACAGGCCAGGAGGCCGGGGCTAAGATGGGCGTTATCTTAGCGCTGCGCAGATAGCGAAGCAGTAGCTAAAGGCTGGACCGTGCCATTAGCGCTGCGCAGCTTATCGGACAATCGGAACCGAGCGAGGGTTAAGACCGGTTGGTCTTAGAATCCGTCTTCGTGTTTGCCGCCTGGCCGTCTATTTCGACTGGTCATTACTGACCGCCAGAGATGCTCTGACCCGCAGACAGATACCTCTTATGGTCCTAAAAAGGACCTTTGTGCATACCTATGTAGGTGGAAGAAAGGCAGGTCTACCACGAGAAGTGGGACCAACGCCGGAAGTTAAGGTGAATGCAACCGCACAGAATGCAGGATTCCTCCTTAATGAGCTTCGCCAAGAGCGCGCCATTTATTTGTCGCTGCCTCCCACCAGACACGACTTGACACAAGGTCAAAAGCCCGAAGGCCGATTAAAGTGGGGATAAAGGGGAGGGGAGGTCGAGCCTTGCTTGTCTGTGCTGCTCATCGGCTCCCTTAGTGCAATGTGAGCCTGATGAGGCAAGCAGTTTCACGAACCCAAATGTGGGTCCGGGCACGTATGCTAGTTTGCGGCTTAAACTAGACGCATGGTCTAGTGCCGTACAAGGGGGACAAAGGAGACAAAAATGCAGCTCGCCCACCCGAAGGTAGCCTAGTCGAAACTAGGTGCCTAATTAAAGGCCCCAAGTCTGCCATTGTTCCTTTTGCAGAGCCACGCTCCGGACCGAAGTCCAGAACAGGCTCCGGGGCTTCGCAAAAAGCTAAAAGCCGAGTATTTGTCGCTGCCGCCCACCAGACACGACTTGACACAAGGTCAAAAGCCCGAAGGCCAATTAAAGTGGGGATAAAGGGGAGAGGAGGTCGGTAACGAGCCGAGACTCGAACCCTGCTTGTCTGTGCTGCTCATCGGCTCACTTAGTGCAATGTGAGCCTGATGAGGCAAGCAGTTTCACGAACCCAAATGTGGGTCCGGGCACGTATGCCAGTTAACGGCTTAAACAAGACGCATGGTCTAGTGCCGTACAAGGGGGACAAAGGAGACAAAAATGCAGCTCGCCCATCCGAAGGTAGCCTAGTCGAAACTAGGTGCCTAATTAAAGGCCCCAAGTCTGCCATTGTTCCTTTTCCAGGGCCACGCTCCGGACCGAAGTCCAGAACAGGCCCCGGGGCTCCGCAAAAAGCTAAAAGCCGGGTGCGCGCCATATATTTGTCGCTGCCTCCCACCAGACACGACTTGACACAAGGTCAAAAGCCCGAAGGCCAATTAAAGTGGGGATAAAGGGGAGGGGAATGTCGGGAAGGAGCCGAGACTCGAACCCTGCTTGTCAGTGCTGCTCATCGGCTCACTTAGTGCAATGTGAGCCTGATGAGGCAAGCAGTTTCACGAACCCAATTGTGGGTCCGGGCACGTATGCCAGTTTACGGCTTAAACTAGACGCTTGGTCTAGTGCCGTCCAAAGGGGACAAAAGTGCAGCTCGCACACCCGAAGGTTGCCCAGCCGAAGCTGGGGGCCTATTCGGCCCCGAGTCTGCTCTTGGTTTCGAGCACCCATCCGGCACGAATGCCAGACGGCCCAGCTAAAAAGCCGGGAGCGCGCCATATATATTTGTCGCTGCCTCCCACCAGACACGACTTGACACAAGGTCAAAAGCCCGAAGGCCGATTAAAGTGGGGATAAAGGGGAGGGGTAGGTCGGGAAGGAGCCGAGACTCGAACCCTGCTTGTCTGTGCTGCTCATCGGCTCACTTAGTGCAATGTGAGCCTGATGAGGCAAGCAGTTTCACGAACCCAAATGTGGGTCCGGGCACGTATGCCAGTTTACGGCTTAAACTAGACGCTTGGTCTAGTGCCGTACAAAGGGGACAAAAGTGCAGCTCGCCCACCCGAAGGTTGCCCAGCCGAAGCTGGGGGCCTATTCGGCCCCGAGTCTGCTCTTGGTTTCGAGCACCCATCCGGCACGAATGCCAGACGGCCCAGGAGTGTAGCCATAAAGTATTTTTCTAACCTGCTATAGGCTGGCGACGACTATTAGTTCCAGGCTTATCTAGTTATTTTTGGCCGAAGTGCTTCGTAAAAGTTATTAATTTTAATTCATCCTTTTCTTTTAGCTATAGCGAGATGTCAAGGTCGTTAGAAAGAAAAAGGGCTTAGTCAGTTCCGGTCGTACCCGGATATAATTGTCCTAAAGCGGGCGTGTAACTTGATATGTTTATGTTTATCGGCAGGTCGCGGCAGGACCACGTGATATGCTTAAAAATACGTCCGCGCGGAAATTCAAGTTCTGCGTCTTTGAGCCACTTACAAGACGCGTATTTTCTATGAATACGTCGTCTTCAAGCACCCTCTTTCTCTTTTACGAAATTTCTTCGCAGCGGCAACACACTCCCTCCAGCGTGAATCACTAGGAGGGCGAAGCAACATCATGCATGGGCCTCGCAGACATTCATATACAATGACTATGACACGCTTTCCAGTCTCTGAGAAACTTCCCGTTTCTAATCATAAAAAAGGACATGTAATTCTTTTATAGCTTAGTTGTGTTACACACACACACACACACACTCACACATATACACACACACACACACTATTATTTTGTTAGTAGAGTTAGTAATATTTTTTATGTATCAAGTAAGTTTTATTGTTGAAGAATATAAATTTGTTTTGTTCGTTCGCCTTGTTTTATATGTTCATTTTGTCCCCGCCGCTTTTACAACATTTATTTGTTTCATATCTTCACTCATTTATTTCATTGGCTTCTTTCATTTACTACTTTTTCCATTTGCTTATATTATGTTTATAATATGCCTATTATACCTTTTTTCTAAACACTCTAAATACAAAACTCAACATTAAAATAGTAGGGAAACATTCACACTCACTCCTCTTACAAGTACGGCGGCCTGGGATAATTATGTGACTCTGTTTCAAAAGGATCGTCTGGCCACGGCCTTTCTGTAAGGAACACATCAATACTACTTTATTAAAAAAGGTGATGGATAGAGTAGTGTTGGTGTTGGGTGATTCTCAGAGTCAGTTATTGATTTTTTGAGATGTCCGTTTTATTGGGAATGCCGACAAAACTGAGTGAGTTTTAACTCTGTCAAACGGGAGTTGAATGGAAAGCAGTTGAGAAAACTCTTAGAAATATTTTATTTCTATTTGAGAAAACCCAAAATTTTGATAATATCGGAGTTTTACGTTTTTAAAGTCTTTTTCTTTAATGTAGATTCAGCTAATTGTAAGAAAATATCTTCAATGTTTTCTGTATCAATGTCTTTTGCTTCAAGGGAAAATGACTTTTCATCAATAAATATTTATTAAAATATTACTTTATTTATTACTATAAATACTTCATTGTTTTCTATTGACTTATTTTCTTTCTTTCCTTCCTTCTTTCTTTCTTTCTTTCTTTCTTTGTTTCTTTCAATTAATGCTTATTTTTCTTTCTGTTTATCTCCCCTTCCATCAGTAAAACAGCGTACAATTCTCTCTGGTGGTTAAAATCACGTGACCCGACGTTGGCATATCTTGTTGCTAACTGGCGTTGGTGCTTTACAGTCAATGGAAGGCAACTTCGTTAATATTTTGTTAATACATTTATAATTGATTGGGCCATTTGAAATACGTTGACAGGGAAAAGAATAAATAAATGAACAAATAAATACAAGGATAAATGATGAATAGACTAAAACTGAAGCAGCGAAAAATTAGGCATTCGAAAAGTGAGTTAGTGAATATCATGTATATCTAATTTATTTCCCAAATGAATCGTCACTTAGAAATATAAATATGTCCATCAATTTTTCTATGGATGCAAGTTTCTAATTGAGAACACTTGTTCTTATAGCAGTTATTGATTTGCTTATTGTACCTGTCATTGGAAAATAATCACCAATCTAGCTATTGATTGGGTAATTGCTGCTTAACTTTGCTGATACGACAGGATAACACAAAACAACAATTTTTTTGAAAATGATGTTTTTTTTACTGTTTTCTTTCTTTTTTTTTACCATTTTTCTTTTACTGATTTTGTTCTGTATGTTCTTGTTTTCATGCAATTTGAGGTATTACCTTTTATCCTTTTATGGCTAAATAGATTATTTACGCATTTATAGTATCGATAGGGATATCTAAGTTTCTTCTCTCAGATTTGATCAAGGAGATATGAATGTGTGAACAATGTTGGCACTTTCTGCTATGTTTGTGGCTACTTCACGCTTATTTGTTAGAGGCAGAATATAACATCGTTTGTAAAGCGGGACTTATAAAACGTTTTTTAGACTTATTCTTGGTGACCATGACAAGAAATGGACCCCACACAGTGTGCGTTATAACTGTGAAGAAATGCTGTATGACTGGCAGAAAGGGAAATATGAGGGCTTACTTACATTTCGGAATTCTCATGAGCTGATGAAACCAAAGCACCACACAACTGACTGCTATTTTTGTCTGGTCAATACAGGAGGCGTTGGCATGAAAAACATATTTAAAATCAGCCGTGTAAAGCCGATAAGAAAGAAAAGGGTACTTTTCACACAAGTATCAGATTCTCAAATTACAAATCCCCTCATAAAAACACTGTAATTTATGTTCACTTGGTAAAGAAGAGGAAAAGTATTTACATATGTTTTCAAACCTTGTGTCTTCCAAAAAGGATATTAGGAAGAACTGTTTTCAAATACTTGTGGTGATTAGGTTCCTTTTCTTACTTTTGTACTGCCATTTATTTTTTGATGTAACTTTGTCACACACACACATTGACAGATATAAAAATATGGATGTTGAAACTCACTTTGAATATATTCATAAAAGAATACTACGAATAGTTTGAGATTTCTTACAGTTATTATGTTGAGATAATGATTATTTTGGAATACAACATTTTGAAAAGGAAATGAAATATGATTTACTGTTGTCTGATACTGCAAGTTGAACTTTACAAATATTATTCATCTTCTTAGGAGAAAGTATATTCCATATAATTATACTGTAGCATTTCATTATCCTTATTTTCCATAAGCATCTTAGAAGAGGCCACATATTAACAAAAGCCAGTAGAAAGCAGGATTTGATGAACATATGAACAACGCCTGGAGTCACACTTCTTATTCTTACAATTGCACTTTATAAGGTTGATCAATGTTAATGGAAGTTTTGGAAAGCTGTTCTATTCAACAACTAATCTCTGATCTTTACATTTAAAGCCATGATTTGTTGGAGAGGGAGGATTAATTCTGACGCGAAGACATTGTTCTTAAATAGTAGCCCGGTAATTTGCCATTGTTGCATGAAACCATCAAGTATTTTGGCAAAGTGCTAATGTACTATCAAATTTTCAATTGTTTGAAAGATGTTAAAACAAGCAACATTGATATAAGAAAGATTTCTCTGTTGAAATATACAGCACACAGTTTTTTCAAATCACTGGACTAATCTTTGGTCAGATTCCAGTGTCAGTCTAAGCGTCTGAAAGTGTGCACAAAATCCTCTGTTTCTTCCATTAACTCAAAAGGTTTTATTTTCTCCTTTCTCTCAAAACAATGAACACTATCACAGCCAGTAAATGCATGCAAAGAGAGCAGAGCCCTTGAAAATGCAAGTCAACATTCGACTGCAACTGATCGAATAGAGAAAAAATAAAGACGATCTAATCACCACATAAAAATGAGCACTTAATTTATGCTGTGGAGAAAGAAGAAAAACATCTGAATCTGGAGTCTTCATAATATTGAAAGGAAAAGCAGTTGATTGGTTGACAGTTATGTTGTACGACACTTGTCAATCACCTTTTTTTCTTTTCCAATCAAAATTTGTTTTCATAAATTCCTGTCATTAAAATAAGCTAATTTTACAAATATTATTCATCATCCGCTTTCCAATGACACTGAGTAAGGAAACACAAGTATGGAATTCACCAAGCCTGATAAATGTTTTTTACATATACATGTCATGATGCCAATGTACTTGGCATAAAATGTAAGGTCAATTGTCAGAACAATGCATTTAGTTTCAAATTCATCAGCAATAGTGAGACCTTTTAAAAAAATGCAGCATTCACATTGCTTAGCTGATTTGGGTTATTATTGACCATAGACAGATAAGCAATATTGCTTCTTGCTGGTATTTGTTCCTGTAAAAAAAGAATATTAAAACATATCCAGCTTAGAATTGGAGAAATTACCACTGCTCCTCAGCTTTTTCTTGCTGGGTTCTAGCTCTTCATCACTGGCAGTGAATATTAAATGCCTTTCTACGATGCTGGGTTTCTCAAACCTCTCCAACCTGTAAGACAACAACATAGATAGCACTGACAATGTTGTTTTCCTTGATCAAATCAATGCTACAACAGCGTAAAATATATTTTAGGTGTAAAATTCCTAAATTTCCTGAGTAAGGCCTTTGATCAAACAGATGATCATAATCACCAAGAAAAATTTAAATATCATTTATTTCTACATGGAAGTATTTTAAAATAAATGCAGAACTCTTTGCTAAGAGAGTTTATTAAATATACATACAGTTATAGAAATATACTGACACAATACACGAGTAAGTGAAAGACAAAGATAGACAGGTAGATTGACTGTATATTTATCTAATAGAAAAGTTTTTACCTCGTGTTGTCTGTCAATCAATTATAGAACTTGGTGTGAATTCCAAATCTTTGGTCGTTTGATTCACCAATGTTTTGAAAAGTTGAAAAACGTTTAAACATCTTAGCAACATTACTTTGTTGAGAGGCAAAGGTCGCAATTTTTTTAAAACGTCATTTCAGAAAAAGAAGCAATCTTTTATTTGTTGATTGAAAAGTCGCATAAAAATTTTGTTTATTTATTTTTTAAATTTAAGGGAAATAACTCTGATTGCTCTGATGGCATTGTTTACTAAGTTATTAACTCCCTTACTTAATTTTTAACGCTACAACTATCGATAAAAAAGTAAGTAGGTGACCGTAGTCGAGGGTGACCAGAAGGCTCCCTTTTCAATAGCTACTACACCGAGGTGTAGGGAAGGGCGCAACTCCTTTCCCTGGATTGCTCCACTTTACCCTTTATCCGTACCTTATATTGCTGAGTGTTAAGTAAAGAGGTATGAAGTATCATTTTTAAAGTCTTTGGTATGACGCGACCTAGGATTGAACCCAGGTCTCCCGGACCATTGGCGAACACTCTACCCACTAGGCCAATTATTACAGATTTTAAAATAATGCGTCGCTTTCACTTGGAGACAAATTGAGATTTAGACTCTACTACATTCATACTCTTGAAAACAAGTCAAATTTTTCATATAAATTTTATGTCCACGAAACTAAACGAAAATCATCTCTGGTCTATTGCTTACTACTTTGCACTCTAATGAGCTACCAGTTTCAGTTTTTCTGAGTAGTTTCCATGTGAAGAAGTGATTATCAAATGAATGCAAGAGACTGACGATGTAACCCAAGAAATACTGATAGATTCTGACGATTTTTCGTATGCTACATCAAAGTCATCAACTTCTCAGCAGTTTAGCCAGCTAGAGCTGAATGACTTTGAGCATGATTTGAGGCTTTCCAAAAATGCGGCAGAAATTTTAGCTTTTCGGTTACAAGAAAAAGCTCTTCTGAACAAAACCATAAACGTTTCATACTTCCGAAATCTCGAAAAGGTTTTTGTAGAATTTTTAAAGAGGACAACAATTTTGTTTTTTTGTTGTCATAATATCTCGGATCTTCTCAAGAAATTTGGAATTCCATTGTATAATTGTTATATGCTCATCTACCGCATCATAACGACACAATAAAAAAGACGCAGGAGAACTTCTTTAACAAAATATGTACCTCTCACTTTATTGCAAGGGTTCGAAAAGGGTTACTCAAGGTTTGCGTGTCAGAGGGAGCTGGAGACCGAACAGAAACTGCAATATTTTGACCCTTATTCTTATGGCCGACACGTTGTGTCTTTCTTGTTCTCCTGATGCTCAACTGGAGGTCCTGGGGTCCACTCTGCTGGGTGCTGGCTTCCTTTACTGCATCTTATCAGCATCTTCTCTGGACCCCAACTCATCAGGGCTCCAAGCCCCTTCGGCCTGGTGTGGCTTTCCCTACCACATCTCGACTCCAACTGGCTCTCGAACTCTGTCTTGACTGAGTTATATAATAGTTCAACGCCCACTCGATCTTTGAAATCGCATGTTTGATCGTCATCAAGTGGAAATAACTGTCATGCAGTTCAGAGGTCACTCTCTTCTGGTGCGTCAGTCTATGAGTGTACCATGGGATTTTTTTTTTAGCTTGTCCCATTTTGTTAGCCAATTTCCGCCCACGCGATTTCCTCTCCTAACTACCATTGGAATGTGTCACTTCCTTCCGGTGCATCACCTTGAATGGTATTTTGGGCCCGGTCGAAGGTCAAAATATAACATTATCCCAAATGATTGGAAATTGTTCCTAGATAATTCTAAACTCTGCTCTACTACACAATAACAATGTCTATGCAGCTGTTCCAGGAGGTCATTCTATGGGTTTACGAGAGGGAGCATTGATGACATTAAAACTGTGATAAACCTTCTAAAAATTCCTCTTTGGTCAACAAAGATGATTTACAAAGTATCGAAAAAGAGTTATGTACACACACAATGTAGTAGCTGAGGAAATAGAAAACCTCCTGGAACCTCTGTAGAAATTGTAAAAGCCAAATTCAATACATGTTAGACCTTGCATTATTCGTCCGCCATGGTCATGGTCATCCCCTCTTCAGATGCTTCTTAAAAAGCAAATAATGACTGGTGACCGTGTGGAGATTACAGAACACTGAATGCTGCGAATATACAGGGTAGGTGTCCTATCCCACATGTCCACGATTTTCCTTCTTCCTTATCCTAAGAATCAATATTTTCTCGACTCGACTTTAAGTGTACCATCAAATTGTCATCACTATAGAAGACAAAGACAGTTATCTGCACCCCGTTAGGACTCTTCGAATTCAATATTCTTTTGTTTGGCCATTGAAATTTTTCATAGTCCTTTCAAAGGTTCATAGACGAAGTCTTTCGTGGACTTCCTTTCGTCTTTGCGTACATTGAGGACATAATCATAGAAGGCTGCTCACCCAAGGAATATCAACAATACATTCAAGAGAGAGAGAGAGAGAGAGAGAGAGAGAGAGAGAGAGAGAGAGAGAGATTACTTAGGTTCCATTTAGAACAAGATCTACCAATGGGTTTTAGAACCTTGTGGGGCATGACACACAATTTCTAAATGTTTCGTTTTAATCAGACTAGAAATGGCTGTCTGAGCTGTACGAAAGAACGGGAAAATATTAAATGAATTAGAGTATGAAGATGTGTTTTATGATGAGAACTGTATAAAATATGTCTGTCTACTAATAATGAAATATACAGGCAAACTTTTTGTACATAATGACTTGGTGTTTATTTTATACCCGATTCTCAAAAAAATACTTGGACACCCAAAATGAATTTATTCTTAATAAAATACTGATTATCATGATTTAATTAAATTAATCATCATTCATTAAAATAACTATTATCATGATTTGGTTAATTATCATTAAATCAATTACAATTAACTAATTTCATTTAATTAATTTGGCCAGCCAACTCCTTGGCACTTAAATGAAAGTGTCATAACAGGTGTATCACTCCGGGTCAGAATATACCTTGGGGTACTGGTAATAAAGCCGTATTATACATTTCCTAAATCTCCGGAGCTGGAACCTCTCCAACAGACACAGCTTAGCTTCATTCTATTGGGTATGGCCGATGATTGTAAACAATTTGTATTTTAATGCAGTCTCATTTTTCCTTCATATTTTTCTCGCTTCGTTCCATAAACACAAGTGCAACAGCTTTTAAGTATTTTATCCCATCCTCACATAATTAATCTCAGTTTAGATATGTTAAAAGGTAATCGTCAGAGTTTTGCCATTTATAAGTTATGTTGTATAGCCACATAATACATATACAACTCTACACGGAAACATAATCAACAATAATGACGAACGAACACACTTCTTTAGAAATATATACCTCTTTTACTTTATTCTCGAAAGGGTTGCAAAAGGGTTGATATTGGTTATGTGTGAGAGGTGAGTTGGAGATGGAACAGACTGCAACATATTGATCCCAAGTTCCTCTGACTATAGCAGCACTTCTTCCTCATTCTGCTGGGCTGCTCAACCGGGGTTCTGAGGGCCCAAGCTCTCTGTCTGACGCTGCCTCAAACTGCAACTCGAACTCCAACTAACTCAAGCCGTCTGTGGCACCTGGTTATTCAATTGTTTGACATTCACCTGCTTCCTGAGGGCGTCTGCACCGAATTCAACCATGTCCACAGGTCAAAGTGATACTCCGATATCTTCGACCGGATGCACCTGTTTCTTGATTGATAGCTGGGTCGAGGGTCAATATGTTACAGTAATTAGAACCAATTCGAGTATTCCAGTGTTGACCTGTGTTAATGTTACACCGGTGAAACGATAATAGAACCTTCGCTTAACGTATCAAAGATTGGATGTCGACCTTCAGAGACGTTTTTCTTTTTCTATTTATTAAATCTTTGGTCAAATTCTCACTACCTAATCAGACAACTGACCACCATCGCTCATGGTCAATACGTTTATCCTTATCCTTACCATCATTGACTAAACATGACATTTCGCACTGTATCTAATATTAGTTGAAAAGGCTGGACAATATTTTTCGGACACTTCAGTTTTTCAAGTTTTTGACTTTATCGAATGTCATCACTGCTGTAGTAATCTTACATTAAGCAATAAAAAATAAAAATAAAAGAAAATATTTGACGTTTTGAACCACCATTTTGGTGGAGCTTAGAATACGCTGACTGTATCCCCTCCCTGCAGAGGGGTGATCTCCCCACCCCAAAAAGTGTGTTCTGAGTAGGACAACAAACTGCATTTGATGATGAGGCTCCAGTTGTGGATATCACGAGGATGTGCAGTACCCGTTAATTGTCATTACTACCAGTTCCACTCTGACTCGGAGTGGTAGTACTTGTTTGGGTCCCATTCATGGGTTAAAAAGATCTGAGAATTTTTTTTTTATATTATTGCGGACTTTTTGTCCTCATCTTGGTAGTTTTTTGTGCTGTTTCTTCTTTCACTACGTTTCGGCCAAATTTCTCCTCTGGCCTTCTTCAGGTGATTTTACCGTGACCAGAGAAGGCCAGAGGTGAAATTTGGCCGAAACATAGTGAAAGAAGAAACAACACAAAAACTACCAAGATGAGGACAAAAAGTCCGCAATAATATAAAAAAAAAAGAAAAATTAATTCTCAGATTAAGAAGCCTCATCTCAAAATGATTCCAATTAAAGACAATCAAAAAAATCTGTTTGTAAATTATTTGTATTAGATCAGAATACTTGATATTATATAATTATGTGCAAAAAAGCCTCTTAAAATACTACGCAAGGATATAAATATAAGCGTACAATGTATGCAACTCCCTAACCTTTTGGCATAAAGTACCCCATATGGGTTAACTCGCCGTAAAATCAATCGATTAAATCTAAATGTGGTCTTCTTGATTTTTTTCCTTTGTTTTTTTATATGGTATATAAACTTTCGGTGGTTATTTATTGCCAAAGCCGTCCTTGTAGAAGAATAGCAGTGATACGAGGATCATTAAATAAGTTTCCAGACTTTTATTGATAGTAGACATATGAAACTCTAGTCCCCTTCGAAGTAATCTCCTCCGGCTGCAATGCACTTGTTGTACCGTTCAAACAACTTCTGGAAGGCCCTCTTGCAAGTCCTCTTGTGTGAGAATGTCAATGACCTTCGTCACAGCCTCTTTCATCTCCTCAATTGTCTCATAACGACAGCCTCTGAGCTCAGGGAATAACCAAAAGTCACAGGGAACAAGGTCTGGACTATAGGCACGGTGAGGAATTTTCTTGATACCCATCTTGCTTAAATAGTCTGTGACAAGGATGGAGTTGTAAGACTGGTGCATTGTCCCGGTGGAAATACCACTGACCTGATTTGAAGAGTGCTGGCCTCTTCCCAAGGAATCTCTTCCTGAAATCCCTTAAAACCTCAACATAGTAACCCTAACCCTAACCCTTTGGCCAATCCACTCAGGTGTATTGACTTCCTTACTCCTCCCAAACCTCTCATCATCCCTCACAGACTCCTTGGCTTCCTTGAATCTCTTATGCCACTCAACAACTGATGCTCGATTCATGCAAGATGCTCCAAAAGCAATCTGAAGCATTCCATACGTTTCTGTGGCATTTTTTCCAAGTTTAAAATCTAAATTTTATTACATATTGTTCTTCTAAAGTGTCCTCACGTCCATATTGCATTTTTGAAATTCACCCGCTGTGACAATCAGGCTTTAGCAGGCTGTATTCCAATTGTTGCTGTAGCTGTTCATTTCAAGCTGAAATCATAAAAATTGGTCAGTAATCTCATAAGATGTATAGCAATAACTGTGAATTTTCAAGAGTCTATGACAATTTTAAATGCCAGTACAAAAAAAAAAGTCTGGAAACTTATTGAAGGCACCACGTAGATATTAAACACATCGGAGGGTTTATACATTGCCAAGGGTATTTGTCCGAAAGTTAACGTAATTGCGCTACTGGCATTTAAACTCCCTAATTTTGAGGCTGTTTTCTAGCACTTTAAGCCTGAAGGGACTCCCTTAGGCTTCTTGAGGGTCATTTTTGAGGGTTATTTCTATATGACATTTATTCTTTTACTGTTTCATAGACAGGGTTTGATTTGGTTTGGTTTAATTTTTTGTTTAACGCCAGATCAACTCGTAAAGGAGTATTTAATACCAAAGGTTGATCAATTTCTAATTGTTAGATTACAATCAGAACGACATTTTCAATGTTCCATAATATTTTTGAAATTTCACTTTTTTTTATTGATCTATACCGATTATTGATCTCTAATTATTGATCCAAAGTGGTTATTTATTTACTAAAATCTAATTACGATATGAAATTTTCTCTCTACTATCAATAATTTGCACACAGTTGAATGGTATCAAGTATTCCTATCAAACATTAATAATTCTATTTAATAATAAACATTTGTTTGCACATAGTTATATGGTTTAAAATATTACAATCCAATTCAAATATTTTTTTTTTTTACTTGACCGATGCATGAGTCCCTATAAGGTACTACAACTTTGGGTCAGAGTGGACCTGGGAGTAATGGCAACGAAGAGATGACTTCATATTCAGCAAAGAGCCGGAACTGGAGCCTCACCACTGGATGTGGTTTATTATCTTGCTCTGGCGATCTATATTAGAAGCTAAGTCATAAGGAAAAGAATGGACAAAACTGGAGGCCGAGTTCAGTAGCATTGAATTCTCATTTCAGTTTGTGTTTGAGCTAGTTAGTCCTGTGTTGCTGGCTTAAGAAATTCAACGAAACATTTCCATACAACTGGAATATCATTTTCCCTGTTTAATTAAAGTAAGTAAGTATAAGATCTATTTATTTTATTTTGAATTGTTATTCTATTTATTATGTTGGTTGTAAAGACAATCTTTTGGGTTTGTAATTCACTCTGCAAAAATGTTAAGTTGGAATCTTGTTGTTGTATACTCTGCTGTGTCTTTATAAACAACGAGGAACATGTAGATATAAAAAATATATCTCTCATTTTATTTTTGAAAGGGGCCCACAGTTTGTTGTTAGTTTGAGAGATAGATGGAGAGACATATACTCAGAGAGGGGACTCCTTCTTGTCTTATATCTTCTTTTGGGAGCGAGGGGGTGCCAATGCTTGCACCCACTTGCAAGCCATATCGTCAGAGACATCTGAGATGCCTCTGATTGGCTGCCTATCCCTGGATTGATTCCCGATTCTCTGGACTCTGTCTAAATCTGATCCCGTGGTTCGCATATCATGTGGCCTCCTTCCGGTTACACACCTGTTCGACCGGCCTGTCCGGATGCACTGCCATCCCCCTGTTTACTAATCACAACGTGACAGCTTGTCAAAGCACACGGGGTCACTTGGAATGAACCAAAAATCTATGTCATATGTTATATTACATCGGTATTCTTGTTACTTGAATTTTAAACTTCGACATTGTTGCAGGAGTACTACAAGGAGACACACTAGCCCCATACCTCTTTATCATCTGTCTAGACTATGTGCTTAGGACTTCGATCGACAAAATCAGAGAAAATGGCTTCGAGCTGACTAAGAGAAGAAGCAGAAGGTACCCCGCAAAAACAATCACGGACGCCGACTACGCTGATGACTTGGCGTTACTAGCGAATACGCCTAATCTAGCAGAGACACTACTGCATAGTCTGGAACGAGCCGCAGCTGGCATTGGCCTCCATGTCAATGCAAACAAAACTGAATATATGTGTTACAACCAAACGGGCAACATTGCCACACTAGACGGAGCCTCTCTGAAACTAGTAGACAAATTCACCTACCTAGGAAGTAGCGTCTCATCAACCGAAAAAGACATCGACACACGACTGACGAAGGCATGGACAGCTATCGATAGGCTCTCGATCATATGGAAGTCGGATCTAACTGATAAAATGAAACGCAGTTTCTTCCAGGCAGCGGTTGTGTCGATACTGCTATATGGATGCACCACATGGACGCTAACGAAGCGGCTGGAGAGGAAACTAGACGGAAATTACACAAGAATGTTGAGAGCATTATTAAACAAGTCCAGGCGACAACACCCCACGAGACTCCAACTATACGGACACTTGCCCCCCATCACGAAAACTATACAAGTCAGACGAACCAGACACGCGGGACACTGCTGGAGAAGCAAGAACGAGCTCATAAGCGATGTACTCCTGTGGACCCCCACATATGGATGTGCAAAAGTAGGACAACCAGCACGAACTTACATACAGCAACTATGTGAGGACACAGGATGTAACCCTGAAGACCTGCCGGAGGCGATGAACGATAGGGAGAAATGGCGAGAGAGGGTCAGGGATATCCGCGCTGGCGGCGCGACATGATGATGATGATGATTTGGTATTTTAAAATCAAAGTTTATTAAAGATTTCTCCCTTTATGTTTGATTAACATTTTTCAGATAAAGGTTATTAAGGTTGCCCCTCCCCAAGCAACACCAAACACACTTCACTTCTTCCATGAGGTTATATTTATCCAACCTTCCATGACGCTGGATTTTACTCAAGGTGATTTTATTGTGGGGAGCCATGCACGAATCAAGACATACGCAGCCGACACAAAAATGCATGATCCCGTCGGCTTTACCCCAATTGACATGCTTCAGGCGCCAATCAATGAACTCAGATATGTCAATATGAGGTATTCCATGGTACTAAAAACTTATGGAGAGCAGATGAATTTTTTTTATTTCCTTTAAAAAAATATAAAAGAGGTATTGACTTTCAAAGAAATTCAAAAGTCAATTTAAAAGGTCAGTGAGGGACTAAAAAAACCTTCATATTGTCAAAACAAAAAGTAGGCTTGGGGTTTTGTCAGCGCATTTTTCCCTTTTAAATCATGACGTCCAAAACTAATTCTTGCCCAACCATTCGGGTTATAAGGTTAAATTATTGGATAGATTAATCAGATCATTGTTATAAGAGATACTCCCTGACAAAATTGAACTGGGACATTTTATGTCCAAAAGTATTTCAACAAAATACATACTGCAATTAACTTATAGTAGAATAAAACATTTTCCTTTATCCATTTCTAAGTCAGCTAGCTTTTTTTCAAAAATCATATTTTGAATATAGTAGAATGAATCTATTTCCAATATCCGCTTTTATGTCCAGTAACATTTTGGCAGAATGCATATTGCAGTTACCTTAGAGTAGAATGAATCAATTTCCAATATCCACTTGTATGTCCACAAGTATTTTAGCAGAATGCTATTAGAGTTATATTATAGTAGAAAGAATCTTTTTCCCGTATCCACTTCAATGTCAGCTAGATTTGCATCAAAATGAATATTGCAGTTACCTTAGAGTAGAATGAATCTATTTCCCATATTCACTTTTATATCCACTTGCATTTTGGCAAAATGAATATTGCAGTTACCCTAGAGTAGAATGAATCTATTTCCCATATCCACTTTTATATCCACTAGCATTTTTGCAAAATGAATATTGCAGTTACCTTAAAGTAGAATGAATCTATTTCCCATATTCACTTTTATATCCACTAGCATTTTGGCAAAATGAATATTGCAGTTACCTTAGAGTAGAATGAATCTATTTCCCATATTCACTTTTATATCCACTAGCATTTTGGCAAAATGAATATTGCAGTTACCTTAAAGTAGAATGAATCTATTTCCCATATTCACTTTTATATCCACTAGCATTTTGGCAAAATGAATATTGCAGTTACCTTAGAGTAGAATGAATCTATTTCCCATATTCACTTTTATATCCACTAGCATTTTGGCAAAAAGAATATTGCAGTTACCTTAGAGTAGAATGAATCTATTTCCCATATCCACTTTTATATCCACTAGCATTTTGGCAAAATGAATATTGCAGTTACCTTAGAGTAGAATGAATCTATTTCCCATATTCACTTTTATATCCACTAGCATTTTGGCAAAATGAATATTGCAGTTACCTTAGAGTAGAATGAATCTATTTCCCATATTCACTTTTATATCCACTAGCATTTTGGCAAATTGAATATTGCAGTTACCTTAGAGTAGAATGAATCTATTTCCCATATTCACTTTTATATCCACTAGCATTTTGGCAAAATGAATATTGCAGTTACCTTAGAGTAGAATGAATCTATTTCCCATATCCACTTTTATATCCACTAGCATTTTGGCAAAATGAATATTGCAGTTACCTTAAAGTAGAATGAATCTATTTCCCATATTCACTTTTATATCCACTAGCATTTTGGGAAAATGAATATTGCAGTTACCTTAGGGTAGAATGAATCTATTTCCCATATTCACTTTTAAATCCACTAGCATTTTGGCAAAATGAATATTGCAGTTACCTTAGAGTAGAATGAATCTATTTCCCATATCCACTTTTATGTTCAGGAGTATTTTGGCAAAATGAATATTGCAGTTACCTCAGAGTAGAAAGAATCTATTTCCCATATTCACTTTTATATCCGCTAGCATTTTTGCAAAATAAATATTGCAGTTACCTTAGAGTAGAATGAATCTATTTCCCATATTCACTTTTAAATCCACTAGCATTTTGGCAAAATGAATATTGCAGTTACCTTAAAGTAGAATGAATCTATTTCCCATATTCACTTTTATATCCACTAGCATTTTGGCAAAATGAATATTGCAGTTACCTTAGAGTAGAATGAATCTATTTTCTATATCCACTTTTATATCCACTAGCATTTTTGCAAAAAGAATATTGCAGTTACCTTAGAGTAGAAAGGATCTATTTCCCATATTCACTTTTATATCCACTAGGATTTTGGCAAAATGAATATTGCAATTACCTTAGAGTAGAATGAATTTATTTCCCATATTCACTTTTATGTTCAGGAGCATTTTTGCAAAAAGAATATTGCAGTTACCTTAGAGTAGAATGAATCAATTTCCAATATCCACTTGTATGTCCACAAGTATTTTAGCAGAATGCTATTAGAGTTATATTATAGTAGAAAGAATCTTTTTCCCGTATCCACTTCAGTGTCAGCAAGATTTGCATCAAAATGAATATTGCAGTTACCTTAGAGTAGAATGAATTTATTTCCCATATCCACTTTTATATCCACTAGCATTTTTGCAAAATGAATATTGCAGTTACCTTTGAGTAGAATTAATCTATTTCCCATATACACTTTTATGTCAACTAGGATTTTGGCAAAATGAATATTGCAGTTACCTTAAAGTAGAATGAATCTATTTCCCATATCCACTTTTATATCCACTAGCATTTTGGCAAAATGAATATTGCAGTTACCTTAGAGTAGAATTAATCTATTTCCCATATTCACTTTTATATCCACTAGCATTTTGGCAAAATGAATATTGCAGTTACCTTAGAGTAGAATGAATCTATTTCCCATATTCACTTTTATATCCACTAGCATTTTGGCAAAATGAATATTGCAGTTACCTTAGAGTAGGATGAATCTATTTCCCATATCCACTTTTATGTTCAGGAGTATTTTGGCAAAATGAATATTGCAGTTACCTCAGAGTAAAAAGAATCTATTTCCCATATTCACTTTTATATCCACTAGCATTTTCGCAAAATGAATATTGCAGTTACCTTAGAGTAGAATGAATCTATTTTCTATATCCACTTTTATATCCACTAGCATTTTGGCAAAATGATTATTGCAGTTACCTCAGAGTAGAAGGAATCTTTTTCCCATATCCACTTTTATATCCACTAGCATTTTGGCAAAATGAATATTGCAGTTACCTTAGAGTAGAATGAATCTATTTCCCATATCCACTTTTATGTTCAGGAGTATTTTGGCAAAATGAATATTGCAGTTACCTTAGAGTAGAATGAATCTATTTCCCATATCCACTTTTATGTTCAGGAGTATTTTGGCAAAATGAATATTGCAGTTATATCAGAGTAGAAAGAATCTATTTCCCATATTCACTTTTATATCCGCTAGCATTTTTGCAAAATGAATATTGCAGTTACCTTAGAGTAGAATGAATCTATTTCCCATATCCACTTTTATATCGACTAGGGATTTTCAAAATGAATATTGCAGTTACCTTAGAGTAGAATGAATCTATTTCCCATATCCACTTTTATATCCACTAGCATTTTGGCAAAACAAATATTGCAGTTACCTCAGAGTAGAATGAATCTATTTCCCATATTCACTTTTATATCCACTAGCATTTTGGCAAAATAAATATTGCTGTTACCTTAGAGTAGAATGAATCTATTTCCCATATCCACTTTTATATCCACTAGCATTTTGGCAAAATAAATATTGCAGTTACCTCAGAGTAGAATGAATCTATTTCCCATATTCACTTTTATATCCACTAGCATTTTGGCAAAATAAATATTGCTGTTACCTTAGAGTAGAATGAATCTATTTCCCATATCCACTTTTATGTTCAGGAGTATTTTGGCAAAATGAATATTGCAGTTACCTTAGAGTAGAATGAATCTATTTCCCATATCCACTTTTATGTTCAGGAGTATTTTGGCAAAATGAATATTGCAGTTATATCAGAGTAGAAAGAATCTATTTCCCATATTCACTTTTATATCCGCTAGCATTTTTGCAAAATGAATATTGCAGTTACCTTAGAGTAGAATGAATCTATTTCCCATATCCACTTTTATATCGACTAGGGATTTTCAAAATGAATATTGCAGTTACCTTAGAGTAGAATGAATCTATTTCCCATATCCACTTTTATATCCACTAGCATTTTGGCAAAACAAATATTGCAGTTACCTCAGAGTAGAATGAATCTATTTCCCATATTCACTTTTATATCCACTAGCATTTTGGCAAAATAAATATTGCTGTTACCTTAGAGTAGAATGAATCTATTTCCCATATCCACTTTTATATCCACTAGCATTTTGGCAAAATAAATATTGCAGTTACCTCAGAGTAGAATGAATCTATTTCCCATATTCACTTTTATATCCACTAGCATTTTGGCAAAATAAATATTGCTGTTACCTTAGAGTAGAATGAATCTATTTCCCATATTCACTTTTATATCCACTAGCATTTTGGCAAAATAAATATTGCAGTTATCTTAGAGTAGAATGAATCTATTTCCCATATTCACTTTTATATCCACTAGCATTTTGGCAAAATGAATATTGAAGTTACCTTAGAGTAGAATGAATCTATTTCCTATATCCACTTTTATGTTCAGGAGTATTTTGGGAAAATGAATATTGCAGTTACCTTAGAGTAGAATGAATCTATTTTCCATATTCACTTTTATATCCACTAGCATTTTTGCAAAATGAATATTGCAGTTACCTTAGAGTAGAATGAATCTATTTCCCATATCCACTTTTATATCGACTAGGGATTTTCAAAATGAATATTGCAGTTACCTTAGAGTAGAATGAATCTATTTCCCATATCCACTTTTATATCCACTAGCATTTTGGCAAAACAAATATTGCAGTTACCTCAGAGTAGAATGAATCTATTTCCCATATTCACTTTTATATCCACCAGCATTTTTGCAAAATGAATATTGCAGTTACCTTAGAGTAGAATGAATCTATTTCCCATATCCACTTTTATATCCGCTAGCATTTTTGCAAAATGATTAATGCAGTTACCTCAGAGTAGAATGAATCTATTTCCCATATCCACTTTTATATCCACTAGCATTTTGGCAAAACAAATATTGCAGTTACCTCAGAGTAGAATGAATCTATTTCCCATATCGACTTTTATGTTCAGGAGTATTTTGGCAAAATGAATATTGCAGTTACCTTAGAGTAGAATGAATCTATTCCCATATTCACTTTTATATCCGCTAGCATTTTTGCAAAAAAAATATTGCAGTTACCTTAGAGTAGATTAAATCTATTTCCTATATGCACTTTTATAACCACTAGCATTTTTGCAAAATGAATATTGCAATTACCTTAGAGTAGAAGGAATCTATTTCCCATATTCACTTTTATATCCACTAGCATTTTGGCAAAATGAATATTGCAGTTACCTTAGAGTAGATTGAATCTATTTCCTATATTCACTTTTATATCCACTAGCATTTTGGCTACATGAATATTGCAATTACCTTAGAGTAGAATGAATTTATTTCCCATATTCACTTTTAATTTCAGGAGCATTTTTGCAAAAAGAATATTGCAATTACCTTAGAGTAGAATGGGTCTATTTCCCATATCCACTTTTATGTTCAGGTGCATTTTGGCAATGTGAATATTGCATTTACCAGAGAGTAGAATGAATCTATTTCCCATATCCACTTTTATATCCACTAGCATTTTTGCAAAATGAATATTGCAGTTACCTTAGAGTAGAATGAGTTTATTTCCCATATTCACTTTTATGTTCAGGAGCGTTTTTTCAAAAAGAATATTGCAGTTACCTAAGAGTAGAATGAATCTATTTCCCATATCCACTTTTATATCCACTAGCATTTTTACAAAATGATTATTGCAGTTACCTCAGAGTAGAATGAATCTATTTCCCATATCCACTTTTATATCCACTAGCATTTTGGCAAAATGAATATTGCAGTTACCTTAGAGTAGAATGAATCTATTTCCCATATCCACTTTTATATCCACTAGCATTTTGGCAAAATGAATATTGCAGTTACCTTAGAGTAGAATGAATCTATTTCCCATATTCACTTTTATGTTCAGAAGCATTTTTGCAAAATGAATATTGCAGTTACCTTAGAGTAGAATGTATCTATTTCTTATATCCACTTTCATATCTAATAACATTTTTGCAAAATTAATATTGCAGTTACCTTAGAGTAGAATGAATCTATTTCCCATATCCACTTTTATGTTCAGGAGCATTTTCGCAAAATGAATATTGCAGTTACCTTAGAGTAGAATGAATCTATTTCCCATATCCACTTTTACATCCACTAGCATTTTTGCAAAATGAATATTGCAGTTACCTTAGAGTAGAATTAATCTATTTCCCATATCCACTTTTATATCCACTAGCATTTTGGCAAAATGAATATTGCAGTTACCTTAGAGTAGAATGAAACTATTTCCCATATTAACTTTTATGTTCAGGAGCATTTTTGCAAAATGAATATTGCAGTTATCTTAGAGTAGAATGAATGTATTTCTCATATTCACTTTTATGTGAAGGAGCATTTTCGCAAAATGAATATTGCAGTCACCTTAGAGTACAATGAATCTATTTCCCATATTCACTTTTATATCCACTAGCAGTTTTGCAAAATGAATATTGCAGTTACCTTAGAGTAGAATTAATCTATTTCCCATATCCACTTTTATATCCACTAGCATTTTGGCAAAATGAATATTGCAGTTACCTTAGAGTAGAATGAAACTATTTCCCATATTCACTTTTATGTTCAGGAGCATTTTTGCAAAATGAATATTGCAGTTATCTTAGAGTAGAATGACTGTATTTCTCATATTCACTTTTATGTGAAGGAGCATTTTCGCAAAATGAATATTGCAGTCACCTTAGAGTACAATGAATCTATTTCCCATATTCACTTTTATATCCACTAGCAGTTTTGCAAAATGAATATTGCAGTTACCTTAGAGTAGAATTAATCTATTTCCCATATCCACTTTTATATCCACTAGCATTTTGGCAAAATGAATATTGCAGTTACCTTAGAGTAGAATGAAACTATTTCCCATATTCACTTTTATGTTCAGGAGCATTTTTGCAAAATGAATATTGCAGTTATCTTAGAGTAGAATGAATGTATTTCTCATATTCACCTTTATGTGAAGGAGCATTTTCGCAAAATGAATATTGCAGTCACCTTAGAGTACAATGAATCTATTTCCCATATTCACTTTTATATCCACTAGCAGTTTTGCAAAATGAATATTGCAGTTACCTTAGAGCAGAATGAATTTCATTTCTATATCCACTTTTATGTTCAGGAGAATTTTGGCAAAATGAATATTGCAGTTACCTTAGAGTAGAATGAATCTATTTCTCATATTCACTTTTATATCCATAAGCGTTTAGGCAAAATGAATATTGCAGTTACCTTAGTGTAGAATGAATCTATTTCCCATATCCACTTTTATATCCACTAGCATTTTGGCAAAATGAATATTGCAGTTACCTTAGAGTAGAATGAATCTATTTTCCATATTCACTTTTATATCCACTAGCATTTTTGCAAAATGAATATTGCAGTTACCTTAGAGTAGAATGAATCTATTTCCCATATCCACTTTTATATCCACTAGCATTTTGGCAAAATGAATAACGCAGTTACCTTAGAGTAGAATGAATCTATTTCCCATATTCACTTTTATATCCACTAGCATTTTTGCAAAATGAATAACGCAGTTATCTTAGAGTAGAATTAATCTATTTCCCATATCCACTTTTATATCCACTAGCATTTTGGCAAAATGAATATTGCAGTTACCTTAGAGTAGAATGAATCTATTTTCCATATTCACTTTTATATCCACTAGCATTTTTGCAAAATGAATAACGCAGTTACCTTAGAGTAGAATTAATCTATTTCCCATATCAAATTTTATATCCACTAGCATTTTTGCAAAATGAATATTGCAGTTACCTTAGAGTAGAATGAATCTATTTTCCATATCCACTTTTATATCCACTAGCATTTTTGCAAAATGAATAACGCAGTTACCTTAGAGTAGAATTAATCTATTTCCCATATCAAATTTTATATCGACTAGCATTTTTGCAAAATGAATATTGCAGTTACCTTAGAGTAGAATGAATCTATTTCCCATATCCACTTTTATATCCACTAGCATTTTATCAAAATGAATATTGCAGTTACCTTAGAGTAGAATGAATTTATTTCCCATATTCACTTTTATATCCACTAGCATTTTGGCAATATGAATATTGCAGTTACCTTAGAGTAGGGTGAAACTATTTCCCATTTTCACTTTTATATCCACTAGCATTTTGGCAAAATGAATATTGCAGTTACCTTCGAGTAGAATTAATCTATTTTCCATATTCACTTTTATATCCACTAGCATTTTTCGCAAAATGAATATTGCAGTTACCTTCGAGTAGAATGAATTTATTTCCCATATTCACTTTTATATCCACAAGCATTTTTGCAAAATGAATATTGCAGTTACCTTCGAGTAGAATGAATCTATTTCCCATATTCACTTTTATATCCACTAGCATTTTGGCAAAATGAATATTGAAGTTACCTTAGAGTAGAATGAATCTATTTCCTATATCCACTTTTATGTTCAGGAGTATTTTGGGAAAATGAATATTGCAGTTACCTTCGAGTAGAATGAATTTATTTCCCATATTCACTTTTATATCCACTAGCATTTTTTCAAAATGTATATTGCAGTTACCTTAGAGTAGAATGAATCTATTTTCCATATTCACTTTTATATCCACTAGCATTTTGGCAAAATGAATATTGCAGTTACCTTCGAGTAGAATGAATCTATATCCCATATTCACTTTTATATCCACTAGCATTTTTGCAAAATGTATATTGCAGTTACCTTGGAGTAGAATGAATCTATTTCCCATATTCACTTTTATATCCACTAGCATTTTGGCAAAATGAATATTGCAGTTACCTTAGAGTCGAATGAATCTATTTCCCATATTCACTTTTATATCCACTAGCATTTTGGCAAAATGAATATTGCAGTTACCTTAGAGTAGAATGAATCTATTTCCCATATTCACTTTTATATCCACTAGCATTTTTGCAAAATGAATATTGCAGTTACCTTAGAGTAGAATGAATCTATTTCCCATATTCACTTTTATATCCGCTAGCATTTTGGCAAAATAAATATTGCAGTTACCTTAGAGTAGAATGAATCTATTTCCCATATCCACTTTTATATCCACTAGCATTTTTTCAAAATGTATATTGCAGTCACCTTAGAGTAGAATGAATCTATTTCCCATATCCACTTTTATATCCACTATCATTTTGGCAAAATGAATATTGCCGTTACCTTAGAGTAGAATGAATCTATTTTCCATATTCACTTTTATATCCACTAGCATTTTGGCAAAATGAATATTGCAGTTACCTTCGAGTAGAATGAATTCATTTCCCATATTCACTTTTATATCCACTAGCATTTTGGTAAAATGAATATTGCTGTTACCTTTGAGTAGAATTAATCTATTTCCCATATCCAAGGCCAAAACTATTTTATTCTAATTTCCTGGTACGTCTTCTGCCTCTTGAGTCTTTTTGTTTTTTAACTCCCTAATCTTCCTAACGTCGTTTTGCTCACGTACCATATTGAAGTCAGTTAGCGTAGCCATCTCAAACTTGTCTGCTCGGGACCCTCTCAGAGGTTTGAACGTGTTCGAATTTTTTGCACTAACTTCGTAGGTTCTGTCATCAATATCTACCTCCCTATCCTGGCTGGTACCTAACGTGCCTTTAGAAGGTGATAAATGATCTGCGCACACGTTCCTCGTGCCCTTCAAATATTGGATCTTACAATTGTACCCAGCTATACTCAAGGCCCATAACTAAATTTTCCTATTTTGCATGGGTGAGTTTGATAAATACTCGAGTGGTTTGTGATCAGAATAAATAACAAATTCAGCGCCATGTAAGTAATGATTTAGCTTTTGTAGCGCATAATGTATGGCATAGGTCTCCTTTTCGATCGTAGACCACCTCGTTTGGGTATCGCTCAACTTATGGGACAAGAAGTGCTAGTTGACGTAGCTCTTTTCCCTTGTCCTCACAATACGATGTCTGAGTTAGACATGCGCCTATCGCATAGTCTGACGCATCCGTGTCGAGATTATACCCACGGGTAAGGTCTTGATATGTCAAAGTTACCTTATCTGCCAACATTCCTTTCAACTTATCAAAACCTATCTGGCATTCCTCATTTCACTCGAACCTAGCGTACTTTCTAGTTAGGTGTATTAGTGGTACGGCTATACTCGATAAATCGGGGATAAATCTTCAATAATATGAACACATCCCGATGAAAGCACGAACCTCCCTAACTGTACTTGGGCTTGATACGGCCTGTATGGCTTTAACTTTCTCTGGGTCAGGCTGTATGCCGTCTCTCCTAATTCTAAACACTAAGTATTGGGTTTCTTCCTTTAAAAAATCGTATTTCGACGGCTTTGATTTAAGGTTATGCCTCTTTAAGCTGTCAAACACTTTTTGGATGTGTTTGAGATGATTTTTGGCTGTATCCGAAAAAAACAAAATATCGTCTAAGTATGCTAGAGCATAATCTTCCTGGCCCTACAGTACTATGGACATTAGCTCTGAGAAGACAGAGGGCGCATTTGCGACCCCAAATGGCATAACGTTAAAATGAAAAAGCCCCCGATGGGAAACAAATGCGGCTTTTTCCTTATCCTTATCGTCTAATTCTACCGGCCAGTACCCTGATTTTAAATCCAATTTAGAAAAGTATTTTGCCGTACCCAGTGATGCTAAAATGTCATCAATAACTGGTAGTGGGTAGGCATTACTTTTCGTCCCTTTATTAAGGTCCCTAAAATCCACACAGAATTTCTTACTCCCGTCTTTCTTTTCTACTAGCACTATGGGGAAACCCCATGGACTCCTCGATTTTTCTATGATCCCAGCCTCTAGCATCTCATCAATTCCTTGGTCCACCATAGCTATCTGTTCAAGAGGTGTGCGATACGGGGCTTTCTTTATGGGGGGGGGGTGACCCCCGTATCGATGCTCATCTTAACAGTATCTGTTACCCCCAGATACTTATCAGCGTTGGTGAATAGATCTCTGTTTTTTCGAAGCAGGGGCCTGAGATCCCTTCCGAATTCCTTCGGAATCGTTACCTCCTCCAATTCCTTATCAGAGATCCTATAATTATATCTGTTTGCTAACTCTATGCTGCAAACTATGTCTGCTTCACGCAGCCTTCCTACTGGACATCCCCTCTTCAGCCTTATAGTTTGGTTAGTACCATTCATGATAATAATCGGGACTCTCCGTGATTCGTTTGTTGTGACCACAGAACTCGCCACAGATACGCCGGCTAGCCGGCTAGCTGGGTGAAAAATCCCGAGCTTATCTCCTCAATTTTGTACAGTCTACCCGCTGCTCTGATCCTAATTCGACCAAAGCATGTGTAAGTATGTTGGGGCTTCAATACCAAGGTACTTTGTAACCGAACTAGCGAGGGAATGTGCTTGTCCTCCTCTAACGCTACGTATTCACCTTTGAATCTCAGGGAATTTCATCATCATCATGATGACGTGCGGCCAGCACGGATATCCCTGACCCTCTCTCTCTCCACGTCTCCCAATCATTCATCGCCTTCGGCAGGTCTTCAGGGTTACATCCCGTATCATCACATAGCTGCTGTATGAATGTTTGGGCTGGTCGTCCTGCTTTTGATTGGCCATATGCGGGAGTCCACAGGAGCACATCACTTACGATCTTGTCTTTGATTCTCCAGCAGTGTCCGGCATGTCTAATTCGTCTAGCTTGTATAGTTTTCGTGATAGGTGGTAGGTGGCATTTAAATCATAATAAATACGGACTTGGTTCTTCTTCAACCAATCCCGTCCTAAAATGACATTCCTATTTAAATTTTCTACAACAAAAATCGTGCTGAGATCTTTGTTCCCCTACTTTAAACTCCAGCGAAGTCTCTCCTTTGAACCTTAAGCGAGATCCATTCGCTGTCTGGAGGTTGATGTTCTTTCTAAATAAGTCGGGCCTCGGTTTTATCGACTTAAAAACCCTGCTATGCACTATTGAATCTTCGGCCCCGGTGTCAATTAATGCCCTCAAGAATCTCGACCCTATCCTAATACTAATAGTGTTAGGTGAGCCTTGAGACCCTAATACGTATATCGGGGCAGTGTTCTTCGTCCGTTTTCGCGGCTCACTGCGGCCGGACGTTGACCGTTTCCCCGATGTCTATACGTACAATTTCTGGCTATATGGTTTCTATCCCCACATACCCAGCAAGGGCCAGGCACGGGTGTCCGCCGTTTTTCGTCTGGCGGTGGTGGCGGGCGCCAATTTTGGGGTCTCGGAGGCGGTTGTTTATATTTACGCCTCCGGGCGTGACAAACTTCCATGGGTTGCGGGTTCATTTCTATCCTAGCTCTTAACTTATTTTCTCCCCTAACTAAACTATAGGCCATATCCAATGTAGCGGGGTCAGCCCTGATCACCACTAGCTTAATTTCTGGGTCCCTTAGTCCTTCCACAAAGAAGTCCTTAACCTATTTCCGAACCAGGGGTCCAGTCGCTGACCACTCTCGTTGGCCTTTTCTGCTAGATTTAATATCCGCTCGAAGTACACTTTCAGCCTTTCTTGCGGATATTGCTGAACCCTATCCAGCTCCACTAGATATTGATGGGGATTTCTCTCCAACCCATAATGCTCACGCAGTCTGTGTTTCAGATCTTCCGACGCAAGCTGAGCATTATTAGTTATTAGGCGCTGGATCAGGGATCCAACGGATCCCTTTGTGGTCAGGAGGGCAGCTCGGCACTTCTCCTGCTCGGTTGGATTTGCGACCAAGAAAAATCTATCTAGATCTCTCGTCAAGGCATCGAACCTGTGTGCATCATTCTTGCCCAAGGCGCGTATATTGCTCAGACAAGAGCTCGCCTGGACCGAAGAGGTTACGCCAGACAGCGCCTTCGCAAACTCCCCCGCAAATCCTCTCACCATTTCCACTAAAAACCGTTCCTGGTTCATCCTAAATAATTTATGTCTAGACTAACTACTAAATTCTAATTTTATACTAACTACCCAGCCTGCACAAAATGACTGACACAGAGACAAATGAAAAGAAACTATTGTCGAAACTGAAGAAGATTAAAGGCGAAAAAAATGATTCTGTCAACTTACAGAATTTTTAGGGTCCTTTTCCTTTTTTTCTTCTTTCCTCGTTTCTCTTCTTCTCCGGGCTTTCCTTTGGTTTGTGCCTGAGTCTCTGTTTTCTGCGAATAAAGTTCTTTACGTTACTTGTGGCAACCCGTTCGTATTGGATTTTTTTTCTTTCTCTTGGTGTTCCTCTTATGTCGTAAGAGGCCTGGTCAAAATAAAAAAAAGGTACCACAAAGTCTTTGTAACACAGGACCAACGTGTTGTGCTGTAAAGAAAGAAGTCCGCAGAAAAAGAAATACTCAATCTCGAAGGTAAGGGAAAAAAATATAGCAGTCGTTTATTATTCAGCTATGATCGCTGCAACTCGAAAAGTTCATTTTAGTTACGTTCTTCTTCTCCCTTCCTCTTGGTGGTGACGGCGGTGTGGGTGAGAGCTGGCTGTTTGACACACGCCTGTCATAGCAGACTGGGTAGGACGGGTCGGGGCCTCGGAACCTTTGACTCGCCTGTTTTGAAAGCTGCCTTCAACTCTGCCAAAATCTCGTTACTTGTTTTCTTATATAGAGATTTTGGAGAACAAATCGAAGATCCCCGAATGTTCGATGTCACCAGTGAAACACGTGATAATTCATCTGTGATTATTTTGAAATCATCTCTAACTTTGCAGTTCATTCTGCCCGCACGCGCTAGTCTCGTGACACCTTCACTGATTGACAACAGCGCCCGTCCGAAATATTACAAGCAAACCGTTACTTCTTTTAGGTGACGAAAGAATGTGCAGTCTGAAGATGGGAGAGTCCTCTTGAAGGAATATACCGGTGGCCTAGCCCAGAATCAAGAAGCCAGTCTATCCTTCTATTTACGCATAGCTGGAGGGAAATGAGATTGATTCGTGTTTTTCTGAAGGGCATTAGTGTGAAATAAAACAAACAATTACTTCCAGGATTTGAACCCGTGTCACTGATTTCCCATTTTTTATCACCTTAACCATTATATTATCCCCACCTGAATCAAAAAAATAAATGTAGCAAATTGTTTTGAAAATATAAATAATTTGTCCATATTAAAAAGAAGTGGCTTTTACTTTTTTTAGTCAATTAACGTATTAATCTGTTATCTATGTATAAAAAGAAAGGAATTGATACATTTGAAGCGGAAGGAGACTTTTCGTTAATTCGTATGTGCATATCAATGAACGGAAAAATATCTAACGCAAAAACGGTGGAACCAAAAGTATAACGTGTCTGTCGCTGTTTAAATGAAATTCTATTATGAATGCTGTATGTTCGAAAAACCGTCTTTAAACGCCGCGTCAATTTAGTTATATTTGGACACAAATTGACAGTTCTTCTCAAGGGAATTTTGCTTTTGATCCTATTTTTACTACTTTGAGATTTTCACACCAGTATTAGCTGAGGGTTTTTGACGGAAGTTTAAGTGTGACAGTAAGTCTCCTCAAGTCTCCAGAATTTTCTTAGTATTCTGGCCGATCTCAGCATTGCTGTATTTTGGATGGTCTCGATTTGTCCTCCGATTTCCTCTTCTTCAAACCCCCTTTCCAAGCCTTTGGGGATCGTTCCAAGTGCACCAACTACTTTTATGTTCCATGTGTTTTTTAGTTCTCAGTTAAGGTCTACGTACTTTTTTTGTTTTCTTTGATTTTTACTCTATGGTCCTCCAGGACAGCAAAATCCACTAGACAGCAGGTTCTCTTTTTTGTTCATCCTCACTAGGTCTGGTATTCTGGCTGGAATTAAGTGATCTGTTTGTATCTCAAAATCCCAGAGAATTCTATTGGCTTCATTCTCTCGGAGGGATTCTGGTTTGTGGATATACCATTTAGCAGTATGCTTAAATTTCAATTCCTTTCACAGTTCCTACTTGATTGCTTTTCCCACCCAGTCGTGTCTAGTATGGAACTCTTTTGTGCTAGTTTGCCGCGTTTGTTTATTATGTGATGAATGGTTTCATTTCTATCACCACATAACCTGTACTTGTTATTTTGTTGCGTCTTATCCATTGTTACTTTAACATAGTCCTTACTACGCTGTTTTGTGCTGCTATTAGGAGAGATTCAATTTCTCCTTTAAGGTTTCTCTTTCTTAGTCATGTCTTAGAGTCTTGTCGTCGGTTTGTCGCTTGAAATAACCATACAGTTATTTTTTCGCCATCTCTGTTTCATCGTTATTGTTGGTGTTTATGTTATCTGTGATTAGTCTTTCTTTGCTCTTTCTTAAGTAGTCTGCGAGTCCTCGTATTGATACAATCATGCTAATTTTGGTACTGGTGCGTCCTCTTCTTCCTTCTTTTCTTGACATATATAGTGTGTCTATGACATCTGTCGGGTTTTAGGCTTTGTATATCGTCATCAGTTTTTTTTTGTCCTCTGGTCTATTTGTTGAAATTCTTCCATCGTCCATTTCAAGAATGATTCCGAGTATCTTACAAGGGGGACAACCCAGATATTTTCCCCTTTGATATGATTTCTGCTGTAGAGCTTGGCTTCCAGGTGTTTTCTCGCTCGTTTGAGATTTTTCTTTCATTTCTGCTTGTTTAAAAGTGTCCGCTTCCAATATTCCCAAGTACTTGTAAGTTTCCTTTTCTCTGATCGTTCTAATTCTTTCTTGATTTTGTAGTTCCACTTGTGGACCAAGGAGGGAAGAGGACTGGGCCCCGAGTGGAACTTTATGGAGGTTGCATTTTGCTGGTGAAAAAGTTGGAGACGCGATCATTCATTTTTATGATACAGTGTTTCAAAGAAGAAATCTAATATATAATTTTCTAATTCAATTTTTTTTTCATATTCATCCCTTTTTGTATGGAAGATCCCAAATACATGACATGCCGCCTTGTTGGTGATCTTAGCTTTAAATAAGCTCGGGCGACTGTCTGAGATCCCAGTACTTTGATATGGCCCCGCTGTGAGCGACCTCTTACTGAGACTACAAGACCGCACTGGAACATTCCAAGAGACATCCCGCAGTATTGAATATTTTATATAACCAATATATACACTTCGTCCCCATGTTTTTGTATTGTGATAATCGACCTAAATAATTTTTGGATCGTATTCAAATTATTTTTAATAAAAATAAAATATCCGAAGATATTTTTTTTCAATGATTTCAAAATCAATTGTGAACATGTCAAAATTTTATTGAAATTTTTGATATTTTATTCGCTAATAAATTAATTTTATAATGAATAGGTTCTTTGATTTAATAAAAACCTTGAGAAAATATTTTTATGACTTACTTGGTGGGTTTCAATGTTTGGTCATTTGAATAAAAAAAATTCCAATCGCTAAATTTTACATCTCCCGAAAGATCAAAAGCGAGAAAACCACATGTAAAAAAGAATTAAATCAACGTGAACACTTTGAAAAAGTTATTTGAAAATTTAAATTTTGTTTTTAAAAGCCTAAAAAAAAATTATACAGTGTTTTTTTTTTTTTGTGGAGTTTTAAAAACAATGTTTTTTCTTTGGATTGGTCACAAAACAAATTTACTTTGATTCACTTAAGATTTTACAGTGAATTTTGAAAGCCTTTTAACCCCTCTGCCTAAGATGAAATATTTGTAATTGAATAAAAATTTATTTAATCTATCTAAAAATGTAAGATTAAAACTTCCTAAGCATATTTTCCGAGATTTTTATATATCTAAAATAATTCACAAACGACTTTTCATTCAGACTAAAGTTGCTCGAAGAAATACAGAAAAATTGTCTTATTTGAAGTCTTCAGATTTTTATGATTATGTTATGGAGAAATAAAATGAGTCTTTTTTAAAGTTGCACTCCTTCCCAAACAAGAAGTCTTTTGGGCAGAGAAGTAAAATAAAAATAAAATGAAATATCGCATTTTTTCAAATGATTTTGTTAGATTATAATTTTTATTTTTCTCTTATTGTCTATGAAGTTTGAAAATATTTGCATTATTATTAATATGTTTAATTAATAATTTGATTAATTGAAATTTCCGTTATATTTTTTCATATCACGCAATATAGATTAGATTTAAGATCAAAATCATTGAATCAAAATAAGGATTATTGTTGATTTTGATTTTAAATGATAACACAGATGAGTTTTGTGACGGCAAATTGACTAAAATCCCAAAACGGGACTTTATTTTCGCACGTGTGAAGACGGGGCAGGTTGGCACTTGATCCCCTACAGAATAAGTCCTGTTCAGAGTTCTTCTCTCAGGCAGATAAGAACTAGCATATTACGTGAGGGAATAATTTAGGACCAGACTGACCGCCGCTGGCAAGGGGTTCCAAATTTCACACTATCACACACCCACCAGGCAGCTTTCTTCCTTCCCCGAGATAATGGAAGAATACGAGCCTATAGGTTTTAGTCGTAATAATATTAATATTGTTGTAGTCGGCAACTCCGGTTTCCCGTATGATACTTTAGGAATTAATAGGACAGTTCTAAGCCAGATAACATAAAGCGAATAGAAGCTGAAAGGAAAGCATGGAATAACAACATAGACCACATGGTAAAATGAAAATACATAGGTTCTTTACTACGGTTATATATATATACGTTCAAAGTGTCAAAACATATAATTGGATTGTCCATGAATATGAATGTCTTTTCTTGGCTTTTATCCTTTTTCAAATTGAGAGAGAGAGAGTGGTAAACGAAATTTGGGTGTAAAGGAAAAATGTCCCAAAGTTACTTATCTTATTTTCGACGGGGTTCCACTGGAGAATTTTTCTTCTTTCACGGGCTAATAGACTTTGTTCTGTTTTTAGTACCGGCTTGAAGGATTTTGGAGTCCCTCGTGTCTCAGTTAATCTTTTGTCTTTAGCCCGGAGTAAAATGGCTATGGTCCGTCTGCCACGAGCCTTGCTCAAAAACTGACTTTTTACTATTTACTTCTGCTGAGGGGAAGGGAACCCCACTTCCGTTTGGGGTCCCCGCCAATCATTTGGCTTCTCTCTCTTTCCCCTTCCGATGTCCGGCGACCTGAGTTCACTAAGTGTGAACATCTGGTCTATCTCCTCTGTGACCCACATTCTCTCCTAACGGTCACTTTTTGACTGCTAGATAGTGCTAATAGCAACACGGGAGAATAGTATCATTCTTACCTCTTCGTCTCCGTGAGCTATCACGTGACAGTTTTAAGAAATATTTGGATTTTATTGCCCTAACGATGTATTTTATACGTGTGTGGTGCCAATCTTAAAACAGACCACCAAATACACTCATAGCGTCGACACACAGCATTGGACTGGCCTGTTATTTTATACGTGTGTGGTGCCAATCTTAAAACAGACCACCAAATACACTCATAGCGTCGACACACAGCATTGGACTGGCCTGTTATTTTATACGTGTGTGGTGCCAATCTTAAAACAGACCACCAAATACACTCATAGCGTCGACACACAGCATTGGACTGGCCTGTTATTTTATACGTGTGTGGTGCCAATCTTAAAACAGACCACCAAATACACTCATAGCGTCGACACACAGCATTGGACTGGCCTGTTATTTTATACGTGTGTGGTGCCAATCTTAAAACAGACCACCAAATACACTCATAGCGTCGACACACAGCATTGGACTGGCCTGTTATTTTATACGTGTGTGGTGCCAATCTTAAAACAGACCACCAAATACACTCATAGCGTCGACACACAGCATTGGACTGGCCTGTTATCCTCGATAAGAGACTGTCGACTCAAAAAAGTTTAATTCTTTTTGTTTTAATAACGACCTACTTGCTTTTCAACATATAAAAAAGTCTAAACGATTTATTAATAAAAACAAAAGAAAACAATAGTTTATTTATTTGGTTGTCATCAATCCCAAAAATTTCAGCTTATTTTTTAAGGAACGCTCTCTTCAAAGTAGCAGCAGGAGTCAACATCGAACGCTCTTTTGATGTATTTTTTTCGGGAAAATCTGAAAAACAAAAAACCCCAAAAAACGTTTGATTTGTTTTCAATTCATTGTTAAAAAGTTTTCAAATTCTATTATCAAAAAAAGTTCACTGATTTATATTAATTAAAAATACCCAAATTAAATTATTGTAAAAGAAAATTATTAAAGAATTTAGATGAAAACAAATTTATTTTCCTTAAAAGAAAGCTGAAAAATTCGGGTATCTTGAAGATAACCAATTATTTTTTTTTAGATTATAAAACGTGGATATAAAACATTGGATCAGTTGAAGAATCCCCCCACGCAGACTGACTAACTGTAGAATCTCTTCCCAGACTTATCAACTGTAGATCTTTGAAACTTGTTAAAAATGAATGTTATTTTTTTTCTTTTCAATTGATTCTTTCGTAGGAAAAGATTGGAGATTGTTTTTTAATGAAGGAAAACATTTGTAGTAAAGTAGAACCAGAAATATACACGATTTAAAGTTTGTTGACATTCCAAAAGTTTTTACAAAACTTGCAATTTTTAAAGCTCAAAAACTGTATAAATATCACACTTAAAATCATTATTTTAGAACTATACCAGGGTTCAATCCTAGGTCGTCATACCAAAGACTCAAAAAACGGTACTTGACACCTTGCTTAACACTCAGCATTATAAGGTACGTATCAAGGGTAAACTGAACCAATCTAGGAAAGGAGTAGTGCTTTCCCTTACTCCTCGGTGGTGTAGCTATTGAAAAGGGAGCCTTGGGTTCATCCTCGACTACGTTCGCCAACTTTACGTTTTTTTACATTAAATTAAAAAAATTTTTTAAAGAGATTTTTGGACTAAGCATTTTCAGAAAAATCAAATGCAGCGCATATTATAAGATTAACTTTTCATATTAGTATTACAAACTATGAATCTTAAGTTTGTAATATAAAATGGTATTTCAAGATTATTCAGATGTAAAATTATCAAATATGACGCTTTAAAGTATTCGTTAACGATTTTTAAGATATTTAAAATATTCATTTAGAATCAACTGGAGAATCTCCATTCCTACTCAATGACAAAATGCAATAAAAAGGGATAAGAAAAATGTATGAGAAAAAAGGATAGAAAATCTAAAAAATTGAATTTATGAAAAGATTTAAACAATCATTCGCTATATTGGATAATTATTCACGTCTATTTTAAAGCAACCCTCCCTTTCGCCATTATAACATGCGAATTGGTCACATATGTGTTTAGTTAAGTTTGGGATAGTTAAAAAATGATCAACCTTTTCTTACACTCCCACTGTCAGTCTTGTGTCAAATTGTATCTGCCGTTGAGTATGCTCTTTTACAAATTGTTTCTTTTATTTTAACTTTTCATTGATGAGAGTGAGTAAACGGAAAAACTGAATGGGGCAGCTTACCACAAGTTGAAAGCTACAAGAGAACGTGAGGAAATAAAATGTGCCGCATCTTTACATGTTTTCCTACAGAAGAGATATGGAGCTAAAGCAAAATGTAAAGATGGGGATGCTGAATATACATCAGAACTTGGAGGGGAGGAACATAGAGAAAATGCGAAAGTTAAAGAGGAGTTTCCAGCTGGAATTAACGTTGTTAAAGAAATTAAAGGTGACAATGATGATGTGCCAAAGGAAGAGCGCTCTAGTGCATGTGCTAAGGACAGTTATGAATATGAAGAAGAAACTGATGAAGTTACAGGAAAAAAGAAATAGAACAGGGTAACACAGATATTGCTGAATACAAAGACATTGCATTTTAGGCACGAAGTTGCTCTGGGCACTTGCTCGTTGATCTTGTAATATTGGGACCTAAAAAGTTCCAAAACCAAGACGAACCGTTTGCTCCGACTGTAAGACCAGGGAAAATTAGTTTGAGAGTATTGTTAGAACACAGGTTTTACAAAATCATGGAGAATGGAGAGACTATTTTGTGATCATAGCTGCTGTACTCAAAGACGAACTCTCTTTATTGTTTCTGCCGTCGCCTCTTCCAAAAGAAAGACTAATGCAAATCCAGAAATGTAGGATTTCAAAAGTTCTGGAAGCTTATTTCAAGAATACCTGAACATAAAAATTCATCTGAACACCAAAGAGTTTTCAAGAAATGGAAGATGTTGGAAATGACCCTTAATTCAGGTAAAACCCTTGACAGTGAATTGCCAAAACAAACTATAAAAGAAAGACATTTGGAGACAGGTTTTAACACAATTTCTTGATGTCATAATGTTTCTGACGAAACAGAACCTACCTTTGAGAGGTCATCGAGAAGATGTATATAGTTCCGGTAAAGGTAATTTTATAGAACTTGTTTAACTAACGAGCAAGTATGATCCTGTTCTTGGAAAGCATTTCTTGGGAGAAGTAAATGATAACCGTCGGTACTTGTCACTGAAAATCCAAAATGAATTCATTCATATCTTGGGAAACTACGGGAAGGAAAATATATTGGATCAAATTCGAAAAGTCAATTATTTTATCATCATACTAGATAGTACGTCGAAACAAACTTTCACGAATAAGTTCGACTCTCACTGGGTGCTCCATTCATTCGGCCTTGTGCCATATTTAAGCAAAAAGCTTTGTAAATTACTACTAGATTGCACGCCGGAGTTTTATTTGTCGATATGTCATTGTTGAAGACAGAGTGGAGATGCGGGTTATTTCTTGGTTTTATCGCTGAAGAAGATGATTTGTGGGGTGGGGGCGATTGGAAGAGAAACTCGGTTTCAAAAAATGTTGTGGGAAAGGATTTGACAATGCAGGAAGTAAGGCTAGAATTTATGGTGGTGTTCAACGTCTTCTACGAAACCTGAATGGGAAAGCCAAATTTGAGCCATGTTCTAATCATAGTCTGAATTTATGCTGTGTTCATGTCTCAGCTGTGAATGCAAGAGCCATTACATTTTTCGGAGTGAATGAGAGACTCTATACATTTTTCTCCTTTTCTAATCACCGGAGAGAAGTTTTATCTTTGCATGTGAATGTCATGATGAAGCGTTTGGAGTGTACGTTACAATGGTATTCGTACAATGTAAACGATTTCAAGGAGTGATTCAGGTACTCGATTCATTTACCTTAGGTTCTGATATTCTTCAAACTAGAAGGGATGCATAAATCATTTTGCTTTCAATTGAAAACTTTTCCTTTATCTCACATTGGTTTTACTGGGAAGAAATTCTTTGACAAATAAATCTCGTCGATAAGAAACTTCAAGAACCTAGTATAGATTTGACTGTGTGTTTAACTCACATGGATGCAACGACATTTTTTAAAAACCGAAACAGAGACAGGTTGGTGACTGTAAAGTAAATGGAAATTCCAGTTGAAAAATGGATTAGAAGAAAAAGAAATCTACCTGAGGAAAAAGGAAGATGATGTATGTCAAACACTTGTGAAGGAAGTAAAGAGAAATCTTTACGAATGTCATAATCGACTTGTAAATGAACTGGACACACGATTTAACTCCATGTCTCATCAACAAACTGTCTTCGCTAGATTAGCACCGTAAGCAATCCTTGAAGATACTGAAGGCGAGTTGGAACGAAGATTTAAAGTTCTAGGTTGCGCATACGGTAATGACTTAGACGTATCTAGACTGCCTTTGGAAGTTCTACGACTTTGGGATTATTTAGCGGCAGCTTCCAAAGTGGAATGTGACATGGCCATGATGACCAAATCATCGGCTATCGAATGACTGAGATGGATTTATGATGGCAAGTTCAAGAAACAGTGCCAAATATTCTAATTTCTCTACGACTGTTTTTGAAACTCACAGTTTCTGTTGCTGCTGAAGAGAGAAGTTTCTCAAAATTGAACTCATTAAAAGGTAGATAAATTGTACCTTCAAAAAGGAACACAATTTCATCGTGGAGAGTGTGTTGGTCCAAGTGAAGATGAACTTTATAAAAGAATAATGGTATTTATTATCACTGGTCTTAAATATACAGTTACCATTAAAGTCTGCCCTGAAGTAACAGTAAATGGTGAGTGGCTTTCTCAAGAGATTCTGAAATATATTTTTCAAGTTATAAATAGTGGATTTTTTTATGAGGGCTGTTGTTGCAGACACTTATTCAGCCAATGTGAATGCATTTAACATTTAACTAGATAAGTTTGAGGGGGACAAAAAGTACTACATATCTATTACCAATTGATCCCGCCCAATATTTCTGTTTTTTGACTCTGTACATATATTAAAAATATTCGGAATAGTTTGCTGAGCAGAAAGATGTTTGTATTTCCTAGTTTTACATTTGAAATATCAAATATTCGTATTTCTTCCGGGAGTGGATATATAGTTTGGTCTGACATACTCAAAATATATGACAAAGATCACATGCTAGATGCTAAATAACCTTAGGCCTCAAAGCTAACATTCAAAGCACTGCACCCTAGAGACAATAAACAAAATGGTTATTTAACTATTGCCATTTTTCATGAGACAACTATTGCAGATTAATTGAACAGACGAGTCAAACTTCTTTAAATTTATATTATACTGGTGGACAATAGCAAATTCAAGAAAAAAAAAAAACGCATGTAATTTTTTGAACAATGCAGTAAATTTACATCAGGGGAAAATTAATTTTTAAAAAACATTATCTGTTTGGGTTGAGACTTGGGCACAGATTTTAGATTTTTTCCCACAAAGCAAACTTCCAAAGCTTTTCTTATAACTTTGAGAGCACAGGTTATGTTTATGCAAGAACTTTTAGAGGAAGGATATGAGTATATTTTCACCGGTAGATTACAAAGTAATCCACTTGAACGTAGATTTTTCCAGTATCGACAGATTGTAGGTTTTTGGTGAGCCACCGTGAAGTATTGAATACTGAAAGAAAACTGACCTGTCGGTCTCTTTTAAAAGAAAACATCAACTTTTGGGAGGGAGACCTCAAGCCAGTTCAAAAGAATTATAACTCAATACTTCTTGACATTTTGGCCCAGCATGAATCGGAAATATATGAACTCTCTTTATCAATTGGCAGAAAAAAAATGTGAAATGCACAATTTCAGGTTATATCACAAACAATTAGGGGTGTCCTCGTGGTGTAATGGTTAAAGCGATGGACTCCAGTTGCGCTATTACTTTTACTTTCAGGCAAATACCCTTGGGAAAGGTATGAACACCCTTATCCTCCCAGCTATGGTTTAAATAGTACCAATACTGTTCTTCTAGGAGAATAGCTTTGGTATTAAATAACCTACAAAAGTTAATATGCCATTAAACAAAGAAACCAAACCAAACAAAAAATTAATTAAACGCTTTCAATATGAAATGTTTTCCCTGGTAGGAAATGATTGCAATGATGCTACAGAGAAGCAGTGTTTTGACTTACTTTCTCGAGAATGACTTACGATTCCATCTATTCAAATTTGTTTCCGCTTGTTTTGCTATACTTGATTATGCAGATAAATTTATTGAAAGACATAATCAATCAACTATAAGAGAGTTTGCTGAAAGAATTTTGGAAACTTATTCTTGAAAATATTTTTTTACTTGCAAATAAGACATTGAAAAGGGACTTGAATTTGCAGCAAAAATTTTTGTGAATATATTTTACAACAAACAAAAACTTGCATTGGATGAAGTGGGAAAACAAACTGTAAAATGTTTTTTTAAAAAGGCAAAAGTCCAAAGAAAATTGATTTATAGAGAAATTGTTGGTAATGTTTTTTTTTTACTAATATTTGTTTTGTATTGCAGCAAAATTTTTTAATAATTATTTTTGTTTGTTTGTTTACAATCTTTTATTATTACATTTCTGAAGAAAAAACAGTTTGTGGCTATGAATAAAACAGACAGTATAGACTATTGAAAATCATAAAAGCAAGGGAACTCACAGCCGTTTATAATTCATAGATTATTAAAAGACAAAGTGGAAATATTCATTTTAATGTTGAAAGGAATAAAAAAAAGTCAGATAAATTCTACCAACATGATAATATTATTTTCTTTGTTCAATTTTTAAAGTTAATTTTCTTTTTAGGTTAAAAATCATATTCGTTCATGAAGGGGTTAATTTATTTTTGTTTACATTACTTCAGGATGTTAATTTTCCCTCTTGAAATGACGTGAGGGGCTGTATTTATTAGGTAGCTTTGGGTCAGCCTTTAATAGATCACCATTCATCAAATGACATGCAGGGCTATATTCACTAGGTGGCCTGGGACTGTATTCTCTAGGTGACCTTGGTTCATAATGTAAATGACTACCATTCAGCAAAAGACATGCGCAGCTGAATTTACTTGGTGGCATTGGGTCAAACTTTAAATGATCACCATTCAACAAATAACATGCGGGGCTGTATTTTCTAGGTTGTCTTGGGTCAAAACTTAAATGATCATTCACTGTATCTGATCCACCAGCAGCTGTCTCACATACATGTGGCATAAAACGCGAGAAAATATCTCCTGCCGTGATGCTGTCTTAAATCATTCACTGTATCTGATCCTCCAAGAGCTATCTCACACACATGTGGCATAAAACGCGAGAAAATATCTGCTGCAGTGAAGATTGGCTTAGGTCATTCACTGTATCTGATCCTCCAGCAGCTATCTCACACATGTGTAGCATAAAACGCGAGAAAGTATCTCTTGAAGTGAAGCTGGCTTAGGTCATACACTGTATCTGATCCCCCAGCAAGTATCTGGCACACATGTGGCAAAAAACGAGAGATAGAATCTCTTGCAGTGAAACTGGATCAGGTCATTAACTGTATTTGATCCTCCAGTAGCTACCTCGAACACATGTGGCATAAAGCGCGAGAAAGTATCTCCTGCAGAGAAGCTGACTTAGGTCATTCACTGTAACTGATCCTCCAGCAGCTATCTGGCACACATGTGGCATAAAACAAGAGAAAGTATCTCTTGCAGTGAAGCTGGGTCAGGTCGTTAACTCTATCGGATCCACCAGCAGTTATCTCGCACATACGTGGAATAAAACGCAGGAAAGTATCTCCTGCAGTGAAGCTGGCCTAGGTCATTCACTGTATCTGCTTCTCCAGCAGCTATCTGGCACACATATGACATAAAACGCAAGAAAGCAACTCTTGAAGTGAAAGTGGCTTAGGTCATTCACTGTATCTGATCCTCCAGCAGCTATCTCACAAACATGTGGCATAAAACGCGAGAAAGCATTTCTTGAAGTGATGTTGGCCTAGGTCATTCACTGTATCTAATATTCCAGCAGCTATCTCACACACATTTGGCATAAAATCAAGAAAGTATCTCCTGCAGTGAAGCTGGCCTAGGTCATTCACTATATCGGATCCTCCAGCTGCTATCTTAGACCAGACTTGCCGCTGGATCTGAGAGGAGATGACGACTGATTGACTGATTGATTTTTATGGCATGTCTCCAACAAGGGTTATTTTATGCCAAGGGGTTACGGAATCTCGTTCTCTGTACGTCCACATTTAATATTGTGTAATTGTTTCTTAAGACGTTTTTTCCACAGTGTTCTATCGAATATGAATTTTCTTAAATAGACCTACTCGCCTCACAGATGGGACCCTAACAGATACTATCACTCTGGGAGTAATAGTAGTAAAAGAATACTCCAAACTACCCAGATCTCTACAACTGTAGCCTCACCATCAGATGCAATTTAATGTCACAGCTATGACCCTCCCATTTTTTAGGGGTCTTACGCCTCCACAGAGGATTCGGCCAGTGTATTTTAA
This sequence comes from Sepioteuthis lessoniana, assembly GCA_963585895.1. NCBI lineage: Eukaryota > Metazoa > Mollusca > Cephalopoda > Myopsida > Loliginidae > Sepioteuthis > Sepioteuthis lessoniana. The sequence goes on from OY757929.1 coordinate 86,749,936, forward strand.
GCCTCGCCGACTGTTCCCCTGCAGACCCGATTCAGTTCACCTGCTGACTCGTGCAGTAAATGCATTCATATGTTGGTAGACGCGGGTGGATCTTAGGTCTTTTCTCTGAGCGTGACGTAAGTCAAATCTTGAGAACGAAGGTAAGTAGATATTTACAACGGTATTAATATATAATGTTTAACAGGCTTACTGCATACTGAAGTATGCGAAAAATAAATAAATAAAAAAAAGAAATAAGGACAAAAATGGGAAAAGAATAAGACACTATAAATGTTATCCATATTTACCAACCCCTCCGCTCGGGCAGGATATGACACAAGGTTAATTTTTAAGCGGAGTTTAACAGGTTTGAATTCAGAGTTTTCCTTCTCCTAGACTAGTTGCCTCGCCAAGGCTGAAGAAATTAGTCTACCCTACTATTTATCCATAGCTGGAGGGAGAATAATTGGATTCATAACTTTCCCAAGGATATTAGTGCTATGTGAAATGCCATAAATGTTATCAAATGCCGATTGTTTGTCATGAATAAACAAAGAGTATGAATCAGGTTACTATCACGCGCTGATGCTCACGTTGGTCTAAACATGATGTCAGTGATTATGCGGAAAAGAATAAAAGATGTCGTTTCGCTGATCTTATCATGTTCCACACAAAAATTCTCGCTGTTTTTTTTCAGATTTTTCGGAAGCGCACTCGAAGCAAATTGATAATTTCTTTTGAAAATTCCAGGTTCATTTCGGTGCAGTTAATTTCAGGAATGAGAAACGAACATTTTGATATGATAAACCGAATTTGGTTCTCGTGTTTAAAGGGATTTAGACTAATAGGAAAATAATTGCAAAAATAAACTCCTTATACAAGATGTGATAGAAATACTTCCTTCCTTCATTTCAAACTGTCACTTATAAAGTACAAGTAAGTAGTAATAGGACTTACACTCCAATAATTTAAAATGGGCGGTATGTTCCCGAAACAAAGATGGCGGACGCACGTAAACAATCAGTCTCGGGAAACCATTGGCCAGGAGAACCATGTGGTCAGAGCCTTAAAACTACGTCCTCATTTTAATTTCGTCCTGCGTTTTTGGAGCCTACTCCAGGACACGTATTTTCTATAAATACTTCGTCTTCAAACTCTCTCTCTCTTTTTCACATTTTCATTTACAGGGCCAACACACTCTCTCCAGTGTGACTTCCAGAGAGAATACAATCACTCTCTCATTTCAACTAACAACCGTCAACCGCCACAAAAATGTATATGTCACACAACCATTCTCTTAATTCTTACACCTTTTCGGTGAGTTTTTTCTTAACTTCAAAAACAACTGAAACAAACAGTAGAAATACGTAGTCAACATGTATAGGACACTTTTGTTATCTAGTCCTTTTTGTAGTTTTAGTTGTGTTAGTTACACACACACACACACACAGGATTATTTCACGAACAGTAATAAAACCATAGTAATGTTTTAAATGTTTTCATTGTCTGTATTGTCAAGATATAGATTTGTTTTGTTTATGTCGCCTTGTTTTGAATGTTCCTTTTGTCCGCGCCGTTTCATATCGTTTACACATCTTTACTAGTTGCCTCTGTATGCCTTTTTCCAAGTATAAGCAAAAATAACACACCACCAGTCATATACCAAAACCAACCTAGATTTTGGGGGACCAAACATATCTACCAAATAACATGCCTCCCTACAAGCTACATCTAGCTAAGGTCTTACCATTTTTTTTTGTTTTAGATACGATCATAACTTGAACCGGTGAACACTGTGTATTTGCTGTCGAAACGTTTTTTTTAAGAGTGGTGAATCTATAATTGTAATATAGATTTCATTTTACGTCGGAATGATGCTGTTTCGGATAGAAAATCAATCCTACTACGGAAAATTAAATCCCATTTCGGAACAAGGAGTTGATGTGCCATAAACCAAATCAAACCTTTACAAATGAATCAGACTTCACCTTTAAATAACCCAGAAGTTGAAATGTTGTTAAACAAATAAACCAAACCAAAACCGACATTGAAAAAAACAAAAAAAACAAAACAAACGACGATTAGATATCGTAAAGTAATTTAGCAATATTCAAATCAAGTTGTACGAGCATTAGTCGAATGACAAGGCCTGCGATTCCAAACCAATCAGAATGCAGCTTGAACTTGATTACAAAACTTTTTATTAATTACTTATCGTGTATATATTTGCGTGCTGTTTCTAAGTTTGGATTTGGGTACAGGATTGGGCCAGATTATATAGAAGGCCAGCCAGACTATCAAGCTGTTAGTTTCTTCCTTAACGGTACCAAGACAAAGGTCAGTACAGCTTGGCACCACCAGTGATGTCATAGAGGTTGTCAGAATCAGGATGGATTCATAGTTGTCCTTCTCTAAGATTGGTTGCTCACTAAAGCTAATCGTTCTGCAGGCGATACTTAGAATATGTTGATTGCATCCTTTGCAGAGGTTTAAGGTCCCGTCCTCCAAAAAGGGAATGTCTTGAGTATGATATTAACTTGCACCCAGTGATGAGGCTCCTGTTCTGGATAAATGAGGAATATAGAGTATTCCTTCATTTCCATTACTCCCAGGTCAACTCATATCCGGAGTAGTAGTACCCGTTAAATTCCATTTGTTGTTCACATATATCTGAAAATTATTATGAATATGATTTCAAATAACTATTTTTATTTATTGATAGTCATTTGTTTGCACACAGTTGTTATATGGTTTCAAGTATCTAATAATGATGATGATGATGATCATCATCATGTCGTGCTGGTAGCACGGATATCCCTGACCCTCTCTCGCCACTTTTCCCTATCGTTCATCGCCTCAGGCAGGTCTTCAGGACAACATCCTGTATCCTCACATAGTTGCTGAATGTATGTTCGTGCTGGTCGTCTTGCTTTTGCACGGCCATGTGTGGGGGTCCATAAGAGTACATCACTTATGAGTTCGTCCCTGCTTCTCCAGCAGTGTCCTGCATGTCTGGTTCGTCTAACTTGAATAGTTTTCGTGATAGGAGGCAGGTGGCCGTACAGTTGGTGTCTTGTGGGGTGTTGCCGCCAGGACTTGTTCAATATTGCTCGCAGCATTCTTGTGTAATTGCCGTCTAGCTTCTTCTCCAGCCGTTTTGTTAGCGTCCATGTAGTGCAGCCATATAGCAGTATCGATGTGACCGCTGCCTGGAAGAAACTGCGTTTCATTTTATCGGTTAGGTCTGATTTCCATATATAAAACTTACTAAACAATTACAGCTTCAAGTAACTATCCTAAATACAAATGACTTACTGTTATATGATCTCAAGAAATTTCTATCGAATACGAATCATTTCTAAACAGATCTCTTTGACCATTTGATGGGACCCTAACTGGTGCTATCTCTCCAGGTCAAAGTGGACCTGAGTGTAATATCATATTTACCCAACCCCTCTGCTCGGGCAGGATATGACACAAGGTCAATTTTTAAGCGGAGTTTAACAGGTTTGAATTCAGAGTTTTCCTTCTCCTAGACTAGTTGCTTCACTGCCTAGGCTGAAGAACCTAATCTGTCCTATTATTTACCCATAGCTGGAGGGAGAATAATTGGATTCATACCTTTCCCAAGGGTATTAGTGCTATGTGAAATGCAATCACTCTCGTCCAAGATTTGAACTCGTATCGTCGTGTCCAATTCCTACGACGATAACCATTACACCACGGGCACCTCCAAAACCATTACACCACAGGCACCTCCTGAGTGTAATAACGATAAAAAGGCACTCGACACCCCCAGAACTCTAGAAGTGAAACCTCAGCATCACATGCAGGCTAGTGTTCTAGCCAGGACATCTAAAATTTATTAGTATTGGATAGGAATGCTTGAAAACGTGTAGCTGTAAGCAAAGAAATCATTATTAAATTGATATTATATTGCTGTGCAATTGAATAATTATTATCGAATAGGAATCCTGGATATCCATATAACTGTGCAAACAAATGATTATTATCAAATAGGAATCCTGGATATCCATATAACTGTCCAAACAAATGATTATTATCAAATACGAATCCTGGATATCCATATAACTGTGCAAACAAATGATTATTATCAAATAGGAATGCTGGATATCCATATAACTGTGCAAACAAATGATTATTATTAAAAAGGAATCCTGGATATCCATATAACTGTGCAAACAAATGATTATTATCAAATAGGAATCCTGGATATCCATATAACTGTGCAAACAAATGATTATTATCAAATAGGAATGCTGGATATCCATATAACTGTGCAGACAAATGATTATTATTAAGAAGGAATCCTTGATATCCATATAACAGTGCAAACAAATGATTTTTATCAAATAGGAATCCCTGATATCCATATAACTGTGCAAACAAATAATTGTTATTATCAAGGAGGTGCGATTAAATAATTGATTGCGATGAAACGTTGAAATGATGATCATGATTATAATCAAGATCATCATTTCAACGTTTCATCGCAATCAATTATTTAATCGCACCTCCTTGACGGGGGTGTCCTCGTGGTGTAATGGTTAAAGCGATGGACTGCGGAATCGTAGTACACGAGTTCGTACTCCAGTCGCGCTATTACGTTCACTTTCGGGCAAATACCCTTGGGAAAGGTATGAACCCCCTTATTCTCCCTCCAACTATGGGTAAATAGTAGGACGGACTGGGTTCTTCGGCCTTGGTGAGGCAACTAGTCTGTGAGAGGGAAAACTCTGAATTCAAAACCTGTTAAACTCCGCTTAAAAACTGACCTTGTGTCATATCCTGCCCGAGCGGAGGGGTTGGTAAAAAAAGGGAGGTGCCCGTGGTGTAGTCGTTATCGTCGTAGGAATTGGACACGGCGACACGAGTTCAAATCCTGGACGAGACTGATTGCATTTCACATAGCACTAATACCCTTGGGAAAGGTATGAATCCAATTATTCTCCCTCCAGCTATGGGTAAATAGTAGGACAGACTAGGTTCTTCAGCCTTGGTTAGGCAACTAGTCTAGGAGAAGGAAAACTCTGAATTCAAACCTGTTAAACTCCACTTAAAAACTGACCTTGTGTCATATCCTGCCCGAGCGGAGGGGTTGGTAAATAGTATCATGATTATAATCAAGATTAGAAATGAATAAAATTTCGGCATTAAATAACCCACAACGTATTGATATGCCTAAATAAACTAATCGAAATGAAACAAAAAGAGATTAATTATTCGATGCTTTAATACGCTTTTTATTTATGAATTAAAAAAAGTTTTTCGATATTTTTGCAGTCATCTTCAAGATTCTTTTTGTAAAGAAATGTTTAATTGCATATTGTTTTCGTTTCTTTGTTTAATGACATATCAACCTTTCTAGGTTATTTAATACCAAAGCCATCCTAGTAGAAGAAACAGTAGTAGTACTATTCAACCCATAGTCGGAGGATTAGGTGGGGTTCATGCCTTTCCAAATGGAATTAATCTGAAAATGAACACAATAGCGGGACTAGAGTTCGAAATCGCTTTCTCCGATGTTGCAGTCCAGAACGTTAGCCACTACGTCAAGAGGACTTTAAAAAAATTCTTTTTTATATCTCTGTAAGTTTAAATGTGATAATGGTAAGGGATACGAATTTTAACAGACATCCCTCGGCATTCTTTTTCCTTTTAAAACGTTCTGGCAAGAGTGTTAGACAAAAGCATAATTTGGTAAAATACCTTTAAAAAAATCTGCATAGATAAAACCTAACGTCTCTTCCCTTTAGCTCTCTCTCTTCCGGAATTCTTCCAAGTTGTAGCCGGGTCAGTACTATTACATGGCTGCACCACCTGGACTTAAATGAAATGCCTGGAGAGAAAGCTAAATGGGAATGACACTAAGAAGCAGAGTGTAAAATTTTGTTTTAGAAAACTGCCAATAATTTCTTATTTTTGTGTTTTATCATTTTTGTATTTTCTTAATAATGCAAAAAAATTTTTCTGTATTTTTTTCTTATGATTGTTTGGTTGGTTGGTTGGTTGGGTTTTATGGCATATCAACCTTTGTAGGTTATTTAACGCCGAATCCATTTTTATGTAAATAATCAGTTCTATTTAAAACAATTCAGTTTAGCATGAGTACACAGTTTAATTGTCAAAAACATTTCTATTTCAAACTATTCAGTTTATTCAAACAGTTATATATAACAATTCAGTTTAGTGTAAGTACAGTTTCAATGTCAAAAAACAGTTCTATTTAAAATAATTCAGTTTAGCATAAGCACGCAGTTTAAATGTAAGTACAGTTTAATTGGCAAAAACATTTCTATTTCAACCAATTCAGTTTAGCATAAGTATGCCGTTAGTTATATTTAACCCATAGATAGGGCCATATCAAGAGCTACCACTTCGAGCCAGAGTGAACCCGGGAGCGATGGCAATGAAGGGGTACTCCGCATTTCCCAAAGCTCCAGCATTGCTGGAACCTCACCATCAGATTGTTTAGTGTCATTTGCAGGACACTGGTTGTGGGGGGGGGGTCTTACTCCTCTACAGAGAAGCAGTCGGTGTATTCTACAGCCCCAGCCGACTGTGAAAATGATTTGTTTGTAGTTTCTTAATTATTGCTTCAACTGTTAATCAATTTTATTTTCGGATGTACGCTGTAGTTAATGAAATTATTTTTGAAACGTTTTTCATTTGGAGAAATTTGGTGAAGATATCTTTTTAATGTTCCGAATTTTCTTTGAAAAAATTCTGCGTAGGAAAATAACAATATTTTTTAAAAATAAGTCCCCAGAGAATTTTAATTATTAAAATGATTTTGAAAAGTGAATCTCCTTACAGAAAATTTACCCTTAATCGTAAAACATTTTTTAAAAGTTCTTTCAAAATTTTTAGGTCTTTATCACGAGAAAAAAATCTTTGTAGAAATATTTTATTCAAATCTGTTCTCCTTCATTCTATTTGTTTTTTTAAATTTTCCTACCCCACCTCCCCACCGCAAAAAAAATTTGCAAAATCTATACTGTTATGATGTTATTCCCTTCACCCGGACAACGCTAAGTAGCCCCTCAGTTAGGTTAATAAATCTGACAACGAGAAAATTCGTATTTTTTTCTTTCTTCAGCACAAAACTGGTGATGTTTTTCTCTAAACTCTCATCTAAAAGAAAACCAGGCCAGGTACTTTGCCATCGTTTGTATATATCTGATGTAAAATCTAGGATACCAACAGGAAATAAACTATATTTGTCAAAGAAAAAGAAAAAAAAAACATCATTCAAAAATACTCGAATTCTGATCTTGTTCAAAAAACTAGACTCGAAAATAACAAGCACGCATGCGTGAATCAGATTCTAAAAATAAAAGTATTCTATTTCTACAAATCAGCGCCTCGATTCTTCCCAATAAGATCTTTTTATTTCTATAGTGTCCATTGTGTAGCAGCATTTCTAGTTTTTAATGTCAGACAGAAAAGGCGAAGGAAAAAAAGAAAAAAAAAAAGTAAAGAAAAAAGGACGAAGTGTGAACAAATCCAAGTCCAATATCATCTGATCGTGACAACCGGTGAACCACTGATTTGAGGGGAAAAATAGTGACATTATTGTGTTTTCTGTTTACTTCAACATTTAAAAAAAGAAATATTAAGAATCGGTGCTTTTCCCCCAAGAAATGACACAGAAAGTAATAAAACATACATTCTACAATTCTACACGTATCAAAGGTTGGTTGGTGGTGTAATGTTTAGCAAGCTCGACTAGCAAATCTATACGAGTGATTTCGTGTCTCATTGAGTGCCCCTTTCATATGGTCTTGCGCCACATCTAAGCAAAAAGCTTTGTAAATTACTACTGAATGGGTTATTTGATGCCAAATCCTCTTTATATATATTAAATATATGATTTATAAACATTTGTTGATAATTTTTTAAATAAGCCTAAGCTCATTCAATTGAATACAGTTAAATGGTTTGGTTTGGTTTTATGGCATATCAACCACTGTAGGTTATTTAATGCCAAATCCTTTTTTTACATGTATATTAAATATATTTACTAACAGATTTTGTAGATAACATTTTAAAATTTTCCTGAACTCATCTTTTTTTTTACGCTCAGTCAAAAGGTTTCACTTATTTATATTTAATATGAAAAATTCTGTTTACTATTATTTATTTGTTTGCACACAGTTAAATGTTGTCCAGTATTGCTATGTATCACCAACAATTCAATTAACGGACAAATACTCTTGGAAAAGGTATGATGCCCCTTATCCTCCCAGCTATGGGTTAAATAGTACAACTACTGTTCTTCTAGAAGGAGGTCTTTGGCATTAAATAACCCACGAAAGTTGATAAGTCATTAAACAAAAAAAAAAAAAAAAAAAAAGAAAAAAAAAGCAATTGAATTAAACATCATTCATTTGTTTGCATACAGTTAAATGATTAAACAATTCTATTTCAAGATGCTGCCGGTATATTCTGCACCCCTAACCGACAGGGCCTACCAAAGTTTGGTGCTATTTTTTAATTTTTTAAAGATTCATTAATTAGTTTTACTGTTTTTGCTGTTAATTATAGCCTATTGAAAATGCAAGAAGCAGAAACCATAGCAAGACTCTTAAATCAGTTCACATTCCTCGGTAGCAATATCTCATCTACTGAAAGTGATGTCAATATGCTCATTAGAAAAGCATGGACTGCTATTGACAAATTATCGATCATATGGAAATCTGATCTATCCAATAGAATAAAATGGGAGTTCTTCCAAGCTATAGCCGTGTCAGTACTACTGTACGGTTGCACCTCTTCGATTCTAACGAATCGCTTGAAGCAATATGGAGCAATGCAGTGACTTTCTATAAATATGAACTTTTACTAACAAGTCCTGTTGTTTTTTTATAGTTGAAATTCTAAAAATTATTTACATACATTTTGAATGGTCAAAGGAAAGTTGTGCAACCCAACATTGAAGAAAGCCAAGATTCAAAATCGTTTTTATTATTCTGGCTTCATAAAATATTTCTTTCGACAAATTCGATTTTATTTGAAACCAATGGTATAAAAGCAAAATAAAATGTTGGAGAGAACGCAGATTTCGTGTCTTATCTGTTATTACTTTATTTACTGCCAAATAACAAAATAAGTGAATATCCAATAAGTGTGCTGGTTCTAAAATTTTTGTCAAAGGTAACTTACATTGCCTTTTCCTTTTTTTTTCCGGAAGTTACGTCAGTCGTTACTTATCAGTCATTGGTATTATCACGTGTACATATATACGAGGATCATTAAATAAGTTTCCAGACTTTTTACGTATGGGCACTTTTATTGATAGTACACATATGAATCTCTAGTCCCCTTCGAAGTAATCTCCTCCGGCGGCAATGCACTTGTTGTACCGTTCAAACAACTTCTGGAAGGCCCCATGGAAGTTCTCTTGTGTGAGCGTCTTAATGACCTTCGTCACAGCCTCTTTCATCTCCTCAGTTGTCTCATAACGACAGCCTCTGTGCTTAGGGAATATGCAAAAGTCACTGGGAGCAAGGTCTGGACTATAGGGAGGGTGAGGAACTGTCTTGATATCCATCTTGGTTAAATAGTCAGTGACATGGATGGAGTTGTGGACTGGTGTATTGTCTTGGTGGAAATGCCACTGACCCGATTTGGAGAGAGCTGGCCTCTTCCGACGGAATCCCTTCCTGAACTCCCTTAAAACCTCAACATAGTAACCCTAACCCGTTGGCCAATCAACTCTGGTGTATTGACTTCCTTACTCCTCACATACCTCTCATCATTCCTCACAGACTCCCTGGCTTCCTTGAATCTCTTATGCCATTCAAAAACTCATGCTCGACTCATGCAAGATGGTCGAAAAGCAGTCTGAAGCATTCCATACGTTTTTGTGGCATTTTCCCCCATTTTAAAACAGATTTTTATTGCATATCGTTCTTCTAAAGTGTCCTCAAGTCCAGATTCCATTTTTGAAATTCACCAACTGTGACAATCAGGTTTTAGTAGGATGTATTCCAATTGCTACTGTAGCTGTTCATTTAAAGCTGAAGTCATAAAAATTGGTCAGTCATCTCATAAGATGTATAGCAATAATAAAGTGAATTTTCAAGAGTCAACGACAATTTCAAATGCCAGAACAAAAAAGTCTGGAAACTTATTGAATTCACCACGTACTTTCCTGAAAAGAAAAGACTTATTCCGATGAAATAATTTGAAGCGAAATAAACGCACTTGGACATTTTGTTTGGCTGAAATGTGAACGGCGAAATATATATATATATATATATATCTGCAATCTTTCGTTGTTCAGTTTTCAGTTTATCTATCTATATATATATATATAATCCGAGGAAAAAATCCAAGGGGTAAGAGTATCCAACTTGAGAGCTCAATACAAAAAAAAAAAAACCCAAAAAAAACCTCACGTGCAGAGCCAAAATATTTTTTTTACGTATAATAAAAAGAAAACTTCAATTCTTTGGTGTCATTATAAATTTATTTCATGTTTATGATGACCCTCTGCTGATGTTGAATGAAGATAGCATTGATATCAATGCTATCTTCATTCAACATCTGAAGAGGGTCAACATAGACCTGAAATAAATTTATAATGACACCAAAGAATTGAAGTTTTTCTTTATATATATATATATATATATATGGGTTGGAAAAAGTGATGGAAACACATTAAATCTTAGTATCATAATTTTGAAACTCCTATAAAACCATCAAATATTTGTTATTTTTTGTTATTTTTTCATTTATTATTAATTTTTCACGCTTATTCAACTAAAATTGTTGTTTTTTTTACAGATATCATCAAAATAAATTGATAAAACTTCATTAAAATGGCAGATTTAAAATTCTTAAAAAAAAATCAAATTGTTGTGTTGTATATTGACCTTCGACCCGGCCAAACATGCCATTCCAAAGTGATGCACCGGAAGGAAGGGACACATTCCGATGGCAGTTAAGAGAAGAAATCGCGTAGGCAGGATTGACTGAGAATATGGGACAAATTAAAATCCCATGGTACACTCATAGACTGATGCACCAGAAGAGAGTGACCTGTGAACTGCATGACAGTTATTTCCGCTTGATGACGATCAAACATGCCATTCCAAAGATTGAGTGGGCGATTGAGCTATTATATAACTCGTTGAGGACAGGAAGTCAGGGAGTAGGAGATCAGATGTGTTGTAGAGAGATGTGGTAGAGAAAGCCACCACCGAGCAGAAGGGGTCCTCGGGACCCCCAGTGATTTTGGAGACCAGACCAGTTGGTGAGAAGATGCTGGAATGAGAACATGTCCCAGAGAGGCTGGGCCCCCAGACCCTCGGTTGAGCAGCCCAGGAGAACGAGAACGACACACGGCGATGTCCGGAGGGGCTAGCGAGGTCAATATGTTGCAGTCTTTGTTCGGTCTCCAACTCCCTCACACACACACAACCCTTTCAAATAAAGTGAGAGGTATATTTTTTTTAAAGAAGTCTTCGCTCGTCTTTATTCATTGCGTCAATATGTATTCTGCATATATAAATGTATATATGCATATTTATCACATGAATATGCAACAGTTGGTGCTCGTATGACAGGCGCTAGTGTAACAAAAACCGCTGAATTATTTGGTGTAGCAAGGAGTACTGTCTCAAAAATAATGACAGTATTTTAGAAAGAAAGAAAAACCTCCCCACCGAAGCAAATCTCTGGAAGAAAACGAAAACTATCTGATAGGGACCGTAGGACTCTTACGCGGATTGTTAGGAAGGAACTCAAAAATACAGCTCCAAAAATTATACCAGAGTTTAATGATCATCTTGAGAACCCAGTTCCTTCAAAAAGTGTAAAAAGGGAGCTGCATAAAGCCGGACTTCACGGAAGGGCTGCAATCAGAAAACCATATTACAATGTACACGGCGACATGAGTTCAAATCCTGGACGAGAATGATTGCATTTCACATAGCACTAATACCCTTGGGAAAGTTATGAATCCAATTATGCACCCTCCAGCTATGGGTAAATAGTAGGACAGACTGGGTTCTTCAGCCTTGTTGAGGCAACTAGTCTAGGAGAAGGAAAACTCTGAATTCAAACCTGTTAACTCCGCTTAAAAATTGACCTTGTGTCATATCCTACCCGAGCGGAGGGGTTGGTAAATAGGATATTACAATAGATTTAATTGAAATATCTTGGTTTTTTCATTATTTTGTTTAACCTTGAAAATGCAAACAGGATTAGGCATTAAATGACCCACACTGGTTGATATGCCCTAAAACATAACCAAGCTAAACCAGATATGTTCGGTGAAGACAATATCGAACTGAAATGTACTCACTCAGAATCTAATTAATTTGCTATATTTGTTTTCACTGTAATTAAGTCATATACATATATTTAAAAAAAATAAAATCCCACTTGAAAGAAGCAATTTAGAAGGCGTGGTCTATGGAAATTAATTAGCTGTTCGATTTGCTAATTGTAATAATGTGACACAAGTCAGCTGACATTCGACGATTTGAAGAGAATTACTACAACATTGTTAACTCTGTCAAGGAGGAGATCATTAGACAAAATTCTGTTTTTATAGATGAATGTCTGAAATGTTTTTAAACAAGACGGTACCATCTCCTCATAAAATAGCGAGCCTCTGAAAGTAGTAGACAAGTTCGCATACCTCGATAGCAATATCTTATCTACTGAAATCAAAGTCAATCTACACATAGGAAAGGTATCGGCTACTATTGACAGGTTAATGACCATATGAAGACCTGATCTCTCTGATTAGATAAGACAGGAATTCTTTCAACCAGTAGCCGTGTCAGTACTATTCTATGGCTGCATCATCTGGAATTTAGCGAAACGCATGATGAAAAAGCTAGATGGGGACTATACAAGATTGCTGTGTGCTGTTTTGATTAATTATTGGAAGCTCGCTCAAGAAAAGAGCAGCTGCACGGCCACTTATTTCCCATCTCACAAAACATCCATGAAGACATACTGGAACTGATGGAGACGCAAAGACGTTCTTCTGTGGACTCTTATACATTGACACACTATTGTAGGCGATCATCAAAACTTACATACATCAGTTTTCTACCACATCGTAAGCTTCGTAAATTACAATATATATCAGCTTTCTGTGGACACTGGATGCCGTCGAAAGAACTTACCGAGAACAAAGGTCGATTGAAATGGTATGTGTGTGTATGTGTGAGAGAGAGAGAGAGAGAGAGAGAGAGAGAGAGAGGGGGTGAGGGAAAATGTGCGTGTGTGTGTTTGAATGAGTGTGTGTGTGTGTGTGTGTGTGTGTGAGAGAGAGAGAGAGAGAGAGATGGTGAGGGAAAATATGCGTGTGTGTGTTTGAGTGAGCTAGTGAGTGTGTGTATGTGTTTGAGTGAGTGAGTGTGTGTGTGTGTATATGTGTGTGTGTGAGAGAGAGAGGGGTGGTGAGGGAAAATGTGCGTGTGTGTGTTTGATTGATTGAGTGTGTGTGTGTGTGTGTGTGTGTGAGTGAGAGAGAGAGAGAGAGAGAGAGGGAGAGAGAGAGGGTGAGGGAAAATGTGCGTGTGTGTGTTTGAGTGAGTGAGTGAGTGTGTGTGTGTGTGTGTGTGTGTGTGTGTGTGAGAGAGAGAGAGAGAGAGAGAGAGAGAGAGAGAGAGAGAGCTCCTGTGCAATTAACATGTCTCGATGATGATATCGGTAGCATTTTTCAGTTTCTTCACATATATCTATCAATCTATCTATCAATCTATCTCCAGATGAGTTCTCTAAGAAGTTCATTAACATAGTCATCTGGAGGTTGCAGGTTCAATCCTGACAACTGATAAAAATTAAAAGGAATACTTATTCTATCTTTAAACTTGTACCCGGGAATTGTTAACGGAATTAGAACAATCTACACTCGAAGATTAAATAAAGGGTTCGATTTAAAGTGCCGTATAGGCTCCCTAGTTCGACAAAAAACACCCGAAGAAAGCCGAAGAGCGCATCGGCTGAAATGATTAGAATATAACAATAAGGATGAAGACAATAGTGCGCATACTCAAATGATAAAATTATTAATCTTCAGCTCAGACATTTAAACAAATAATTATCGCTTCTAGTAACTATTCTTAATATAAATTATTTACAGTTATATAGCATCAAGTATTCTTATCAAATATGAATTATTTTTAAAACCGATCTATTTGACCCATAGATGGGACCCTAACAGTTACTATCACTCAGAGTGGACATGGAAGTAATGGCATAATTCCCAGATTTACAGAACTGGAGCCTCACCATCAGATCCAGTTTAGTATCATAACCAGTTGCCCCTTTTGGTGGTGTAACATCTCTGCAGTTGAAATAACGTATCTCTAAGCTTTGCTAACAGAGCGGTTTGCCGATTGAAAGATGTGTTATCTTTCTGAAAAAGTATTGAAAAGTGGACTCATCTTAGGGAAGTGGTGGTTTCAAATCCTGACTGTACACACTTATTGACTTTATATCTTGTTGATATTGTTTTCACTCAGTTACAGGACCACGTTTTACTTAATACATTGAATCGAGTCAAAGTTAATTTGCACTCGTAGACGTTAAGATTGATTTTGTATCGGTTGCAGCAGACATTGATACCATGATCATGTGTGCTTGGGTTGTGGAAATTATTTTTGCAACATATGAATTATTCATAGTTTTATTACGCATGCATCGACTAGTAAAAAAAAAAAAGAAATTAAGATTATGCTGTTTCCAGTCCAAGTTAAAAGCGTTGTCAGAATTACTTAAAGCCGAACTTTTAAAACCCTTTTCCAATGCAGAGAAAAAGAAATGGTTTAAAAAAAGCACAAAGCTGGGGGTCCATTTTCCAAAATAATTTCTTGTTCCCCAATGATATCTGCATTGGAACAAAAAAAATCTAAAATATTTAGGTTTTACCCTCATAAATATTTTCATCTGAACAAGTAGCTATAAAAAAATTATTTGTTGCCGAACAAATTTAAATCAGTTTAAATAAGATTGATTGATTTTAACGACTATTCAACTCGTCAAGGGTTAGTTTATGCCTTGAGATTAGGGAATCCCGTTCATTGTATGTTCATATTTAAATTTTTTGTGTTGTTGTTCCCTAAGAGTTGTTTTCTTTTTGCTCACGGTCCTGTCAAATACGAGTAATTCCTATGAAATACTTATAATTCAATTTAACACCAATCATTTGTTTGCACATAGTTAAATAGTTTCAGTAATAAAAGTAAAGTATAGTTGTCTACCGTAGACGAGGGTGACCCGAATGCTCCCTTTCCAATTGTTATTACACCGAGGTGATGGGGAGGACGCCACTCCTTTCTATGGATTGTTCCATACATTATAATGCTGAGTGTTCAGCAAGGAGGCATCAATTACCATTTTTTGAGTCTTTGGTATGACTCGAACTGGGTTTGAACCCAGGTCTCCCTGGCCATTGGCGAATACTTTACTCACAATTATAGAACATAATCAATATTTATATTTAACCTTTAGACGAGACCCTAAAAAGTACTACTATTCCAGGTCAAAGGGGACCAAGGAGTTATGGCAGGGAAGAGGTACTGTACTCTCCCCAGAGCTCTAGAACTAGAACCTCACCATCAAATGCGGTTTTCTTGTCATTCTCATGATATCCCTTTTTGTGGGGTGGGTCTTACTCATTTGCAGGGGATACAATCAGTGCATTCTAAGCCCCGTCGACAGGGCTAAACAAATTTTTGGTATTTCTATAATAGGGAAAATCAATTAGACTAAAAATGACTTCAGTTTTCCCTGGCCCGGGAGAACTGGGTTCAATCCCAGGTCGTGTCATAACAAAGACTCAAAAATGGTACTTGATGCTACCTTGCTTAATACTCAGCTTTATAAGGTAAGAATCAAGGGTAAAATGGAGGAATCCAGGGGAAGGAGTAGCACCGTCCCTTACACCTTGGTGTAGTAGGTTTCGAAAAAGAAGCCTTCGGGTCAACCTCGACTACAGTCGCTAACTTTACTATTTATTATTATGTAATATTCATATATGATTATGATAATAATTTAGGTTTTCTCACATATAACCAAATTTAATTTCTTTTCATCCCCAAATAAATCAATTGAATAAAATTACAAAAAATAATTTACCAGTATTCAATAAAATTTATATGAGTAAAAATGAACGTTATTTACAAATCTGTACCTAAAAATTGTTAAAATGTCTCATAAGACAAAACTTAGTAAACAATCTTAGTCTCAAGATGTGTGGGCAAAAATGAACGTTATTTAAAAATCTGTACCTAAAAATTGTTAAAATGTCTCATAAGACAAAACTTAGTAAACAATCTTAGTCTCAAGATGTGTGGGCAAAAATGAACGTTATTTAAAAATCTGTACCTAAAAATTGTTAAAATGTCTCATAAGACAAAACTTAGTAAACAATCTTAGTCTCAAGATGTGTGGGCAAAAATGAACGTTATTTAAAAATCTGTACCTAAAAATTGTTAAAATGTCTCATAAGACAAAACTTAGTAAACAATCTTAGTCTCAAGATGTGTGGGCTAAAATGAACGTTATTTAAAAATCTGTACCTAAAAATTGTTAAAATGTCTCATTTTTTTCCTGATGCCCAGTAAACAGACTAAGTTATCTTTCGCGAAAGGCAAGCATTTGTCAGATAAATGCAGTCTGTATGTACTGCAAAACTGTATTGTAACAAGAAACGAAGAAGTGAAAGAGAAAAGAAATTTCGCGGAGAATGAAATCAGGATGGAAGTTATTTATCATCATGAAAGGCGCGCTCAAGAACATACACGCCAACTTCTTCAATAGCACCATTTTACTTACGATGAAGAAAGAACAGAGATTAGTTACGATTCAGGGGGTTATAGAAAGATCTATGTAGGTAATATTGTTGTGTGAGCACACTCGAAACGTGTTAATTTGAGAGCAGAGTGAAGGACGTGATCGCTGAGTACCGAAAGTAGGGTTTCTGTTGAATTGGATAAGTCGCAAGGTTAAAAAAACAACAGGTGGATCCGTGTAGTTGTCTAGTTGTATCCGGAAATCACCACCCGGGAGATCTCCATGACGATGGGTAGATGAAATTATCGAGCGATTCGGGTCAATATGGAGAAGAAGGGTGAAATCAAGAACGAAATGGAAATGCTTTGAAGCCAGCAATTTGGAAAACATTAGGAAAACCTAGCCAATAAGTGAATAAAGGTATTTTAAAAGAAAAATATATCCAAGATCATCATCATTATTATCATCATCTAGACGTATTGAAAACACGGATTCCTTTGACTCCTTCTCGCCATCCGCCCCTTTTCGCGATTGCACATGGTATGTCCTCTCAATGGCACCTAAAGTCCCCAGAGAGCTGATGTATGTAATTCTTTGCGGGTCGATGTACACTGGTGTGTCCCTGAGAGTTCATAGAAGAACGTCGCTTATGACTTCGTTCTTGCTTCTCCAGCAGGGCCCACTTGTTCTCATCTAGATATTTTTTCAAAGGGTTCGTTTGAGTCCAAATGGTGTAGCCATACAGTAGTTATGACACGGCTATAGTTAGGAAAAATCCCGTTGTATCTTATTAGAGGGATCAGATTTTCATATGATCTTTCGCCTGTCCATTGAAGTCCATGCCTTTACCAATGAGAGGGCTAACATCGCTTTCATTAGATGAGATATTGCTATCGAGGTATACGAACAGGTCTACTAATTTCTGTATTCAAGAAAAACAGGGAACTTTAAAAAGGACATAAGCTATATTCAGATTTACCGGCAGAATGTGAGGCGTTCTTAGCAAGATTAAAGAGAAATAATAAAATATATTTTTCATAAAAGTAGAAAACATTAGTGAAAAATGTTTTCTTTCGTTAAAAAGGATGAATAATTATGAAAATGAACCAAATCAGTGAGCGAATGTCGGCATTTGCAGCTTTTTGACAGCATCACGGTGTTTATGAAAGTCTGTATAACTATACAAGCTAGACGAACCAGACATGCCGGACACTGCTGGAGAAGCAAAGACGAGATCGTAAGTGATGTGCTCCTGTGGACCCCCACATATGGCAAATCAAAAGCAGGACGACCAGCTCGAACATTCATACAGCAGCTATGTGATGATAAGGGATGTAACCCCGAAGACCTGCCGGAGGTGATGAATGATAGGGAGACGTGGAGAGAGAGGGGGTCTGGGATATCCGTGCTAGCCGCACGTCATGATGATGATGATGATAATGCATATACCCTATTTACCGTGTCGTCTATCTAACTATGACTATTGCCTAATTAATATTTGTAGTATCTTTTTTTACGACTTTCCATTAGCAGATTTATGGCTCCAAGGCACGAACACTTCAGATCAGGGTTAACACATTTACGTCCCTTATATATATGGAAACGCTCGTGGAGTAATTGCTACCTTCCAAAACAATGGACATGGTGAATCGAGTTTAAATCCTTCACAAGGCTGTTTGCATTTCAAATAGTGCTAATACACCAGGAAAATGTATGTATCCAGCTGTTCCCTCACCAGCTGTGGGTAAATAATAGGGCAGACCTAGTTCTTTAACCTTGGTATAGCAACCGGTCAAGAAAAACTGAATTCTAACCTGTTAACTCCTTTTAATGGCATATCAACTTTCATAGATTATTTAGGGCCAAAGCCATCATTGTTGAAGAATAGTAATGATACTATTTAACTCATATCTGGGGCTATAAGAGGGTTCATGCCTTTCCCAAAGGTAGTTTTCTGAAAGTGAACGTAAGAGCACGACTGGAGTTCGAACACGCTTACTTAGAGGCTGCAATTCAGCACTTAAGCAATCACGCCACTGGGACTCCTTCTAAAGGTGCTAAAAAGCAATGACCGTGGGTGTGGGTCGATCTCGTCGAGAATAAGAGTAAAAGAAAATTATTTCTACCAGTTTATTATTTCGACAGCCACATTCTCTTCTATCTATTCCGTATTCACTTCCGATAAACTCGAGTTCCAAAAATCAGTGACAGGTACACAAGAGCAAGCAGTTCCTTTATTTGCTTGAAAACGGCGGAAAGATGGGATAGTTTATTTCCAAGCACGTTTCAGAGCAATTCATAACACTAGAATACGTTCGATGTGGTTGCAAGGAATGTAGTTGCAAGGTCTGCAACAAATTCAATGAAGTTTAAATTCTGAAAGTGTGAGAAACAACGGAGAATCTGACAATCAGCCAAATGCTCCTGGAACCGTTTCTGTTTGAGGAAACTGCGATAAAACCGATACTTTTCATTAGATATTATCGACATTTGACAGTAAAAATAATTCATTTAGAAAATAAAGTCTTAATCTCATTATTTTCCAGGCATACTATCTGCGAATATGTTTTTGATCAAAAAGAATATCTCTGAAGTACCATAACCAACAAACACCCCTGAACAGAACACCAGGAAAAATGTGAACCCCCTTATTTGTTTGACTATGGGTTAAATAGTACCCCTTCTGTTCTGTAAGGATGGATATGGCATTTAATAACCCACGAAAATTGATATGCCATAAATAAAAATACAAAACATACTAGCACAATTGGGATTATTTTCTGTTCCAAGAATCAAAAGTCAGTGGTTGCCGTTTGAGAAATGTTGAGAACATGTAACTGGCCGTGACAAGCCAACTGAAATCAAACTTTCTTCACTGTTTACAAGTGTGGAAATATCGACTTCGCCCGTCGGTGTGCGATTTTCCTAAAGAACTAACTTGAAGGAAATAAAATTTATTTGTAATTAAGTTAATGTGTTAAAAAGTTGATAGCAAGGTAATCTTATTATACAAATTTGTACAATAAGAAAAAGTTTTTCTTATTCAAATTTTCCCCTAGGTTTTTGTATTTTGTATTTTTAAACATCCATCGTTGATTTAACATCACTAATATCATCCCTCATAGCCCAGATGATAATTCAGGAGAACCGAAACGCTATAGTGTCGACTTCTCAATAAATCTCTCCTTCCACTTGGATTACCTTGTTATCAATTTTTCTACATATTGTCCGATTACAATCCTCTATTTACTTTCAATTACGTGGTGCCTTCAATAAATTTGCAGACATTTTTTGTATAGGCATTTAAAATTGTCGTACACTCTTAAAAATTCGCTATGTCATTGCTGAACATCTTATAAGATGACTGACAGATGATTTCAGCTTTAAATGGACAGCTATCGCAGGAATTGGAATACACCCTACTAAAGCCTGATTGTCACAGCTGGTGAATTTCAAAAATGCCATATGGACGTAAGGACACTTTAGAATAACGATATGCAATAAAATTCTGTTTTAAACTTGGAAAAAATGATGCCACAGAAACGTATGGAATACTTCAGACTGCTTTTGGAGCATCTTGCATGAATCGAGCATCAGTTTTTGAGTGGCATAAGAGATTCAAGGAAGCCAGGGAGTCTGTGAGAGATGAGGTGTGGGAGGAGTAAGGAAGTCAATACACTAGAGTTGATCGGCCAAAGGTTTAGGGTTACTATGTTGAGGTTTTAAGGGAGTTCAGGAAGAGATTCCAAGGGAAGAGGCCAGCACTCTTCAAATTGGCTCAGTGGCATTTCCACCTGGACAATGCACTAGTCCAGAACTCCATCACAGACTATTTAACCAAGGTGGGCATCAAGGCAGTTCATCACGTTCCCTATTGTCCAGACCTTGCTCCCTGTGACTTTTGGTTATTCCCTAAGCTCACAGGCTGTCGTTATGAGACAATTGAGGAAATGAAAAAGGCTGTGAAGAAGGTCATTGAGACGTTCACACAAGAGGACTTTGATGGGACCTTCCAGAAGTTGTTGCAACAGTACGGTAAGTGCATTGCAGCCGGAGGAGATTACTTCGAAAGTTGACGAGAGTTTCATGTGTGTACTATCAATAAAAGTGCCCATACGAAAAAAGTCCGGAAACCTATTTAATGATCCTCGTGAGTTAATATTGGCTTTTATACAGTCTGTAACAAGAAATGGTTTCCTTGTTTAGCAGTATTCAGCTTTCATGTTTTTTAATGCCATCTCCATTTTCTGTAGAAAGACAGCAATGATGCTGTATAACCCATAACTCGGTGTATGAACCCCCATTTATCTACCGTAAATAGTATTCGTAATAATCCGAAAGGGAATATAATACAGCGACTTGAGTTCGAACTCGCTTACCGCGAGGTCGCAGTCCAGCCATGATGCCACAAGGATTTCCCAATAAGGACAGATCAAACTTTCATATGTAAAATTATATATATATATATATTCAGTGTTTAAAAATGTTTACATTTCTATGGGAGTTCCTTTATGACATAATTTTAAAGTCTCTACCAGTTCACCATTTGCGTCAATACATTAATGGTGGTCTCTAATATTAGTTCTACTTTTCTTAAAAAGACATTCCCATAGAAATAATAACATTTTTTAATCGCCTGTTAGAGATTCCCAAAATGTTTTAGCAGGGATGGTGAACGTGTGGAGACTGTTTGAAATTTTATCATAAAGGGACTCCTGAAAGGGCGCTAGTTTTTTAGGTTTGGTTTGGTTGGGTTTTATGGCATATCAACCATTGTAGGTTATTTAAGACCAAATCCTCTTTATACATATATACTAAATATATATGATTTGGTTTGGTTGGGTTTTATGACATATCAACCATTGTAGGTTATTTAATGCCAAATCCTCTTTATACATATATACTAAATATATATGATTTGGTTTGGTTGGGTTTTATGACATATCAACCATTGTAGGTTATTTAATGCCAAATCCTCTTTATACATATATACTAAATATATATGATTTGGTTTGGTTGGGTTTTATGACATATCAACCATTGTAGGTTATTTAAGGCCAAATCCTCTTTATACATATATACTAAATATATATGATTTGGTTTGGTTGGGTTTTATGACATATCAACCATTGTAGGTTATTTAAGGCCAAATCCTCTTTATACATATATACTAAATATATATGATTTGGTTTGGTTGGGTTTTATGACATATCAACCATTGTAGGTTATTTAAGGCCAAATCCTCTTTATACATATATACTAAATATATATGATTTGGTTTGGTTGGGTTTTATGACATATCAACCATTGTAGGTTATTTAAGGCCAAATCCTCTTTATACATATATACTAAATATATATGATTTGGTTTGGTTGGGTTTTATGACATATCAACCATTGTAGGTTATTTAAGGCCAAATCCTCTTTATACATATATACTAAATATATATGATTTGGTTTGGTTGGGTTTTATGACATATCAACCATTGTAGGTTATTTAAGGCCAAATCCTCTTTATACATATATACTAAATATATATGATTTGGTTTGGTTGGGTTTTATGACATATCAACCATTGTAGGTTATTTAAGGCCAAATCCTCTTTATACATATATACTAAATATATATGATTTGGTTTGGTTGGGTTTTATGACATATCAACCATTGTAGGTTATTTAAGGCCAAATCCTCTTTATACATATATACTAAATATATATGATTTGGTTTGGTTGGGTTTTATGACATATCAACCATTGTAGGTTATTTAAGGCCAAATCCTCTTTATACATATATACTAAATATATATGATTTGGTTTGGTTGGGTTTTATGACATATCAACCATTGTAGGTTATTTAAGGCCAAATCCTCTTTATACATATATACTAAATATATATGATTTGGTTTGGTTGGGTTTTATGACATATCAACCATTGTAGGTTATTTAAGGCCAAATCCTCTTTATACATATATACTAAATATATATGATTTGGTTTGGTTGGGTTTTATGACATATCAACCATTGTAGGTTATTTAATGCCAAATCCTCTTTATACATATATACTAAATATATATGATTTGGTTTGGTTGGGTTTTATGACATATCAACCATTGTAGGTTATTTAAGGCCAAATCCTCTTTATACATATATACTAAATATATATGATTTGGTTTGGTTGGGCTTTATGACATATCAACCATTGTAGGTTATTTAAGGCCAAATCCTCTTTATACATATATACTAAATATATATGATTTGGTTTGGTTGGGTTTTATGACATATCAACCATTGTAGGTTATTTAATACCAAATCCTCTTTATACATATATACTAAATATATATGATTTGGTTTGGTTGGGTTTTATGACATATCAACCATTGTAGGTTATTTAATGCCAAATCCTCTTTATACATATATACTAAATATATATGATTTGGTTTGGTTGGGTTTTATGACATATCAACCATTGTAGGTTATTTAATGCCAAATCCTCTTTATACATATATACTAAATATATATGATTTGGTTTGGTTGGGTTTTATGACATATCAACCATTGTAGGTTATTTAATGCCAAATCCTCTTTATACATATATACTAAATATATATGATTTGGTTTGGTTGGGTTTTATGACATATCAACCATTGTAGGTTATTTAATGCCAAATCCTCTTTATACATATATACTAAATATATATGATTTGGTTTGGTTGGGCTTTATGACATATCAACCATTGTAGGTTATTTAATGCCAAATCCTCTTTATACATATATACTAAATATATATGATTTGGTTTGGTTGGGTTTTATGACATATCAACCATTGTAGGTTATTTAATGCCAAATCCTCTTTATACATATATACTAAATATATATGATTTGGTTTGGTTGGGCTTTATGACATATCAACCATTGTAGGTTATTTAAGGCCAAGTACTTTTCATACATATTAAATATTTATAGATAACATTTTTAAGCGTATTCAATCTCATTTTTCTTACAGTTAAATAGTTTCACTTATTTTTATGTTATACAAATAATTCTATTTTCTATTTATCATTTGTTTGCACACAGTTAAAAGTTTTCAAGCATTGCAATATTTCACTGATAATTCAATAAAACATCAGTCATTTATTTATACGCTGTTAAATGATTAAACAGTTCTATTTCAAACAATTCAATTTAAGTACATAGTATTTGTTTACACAAAGTTAAATATAAAAACAGTTCTATTTCAAACAATTCAGTTTTGCATAAATACACAGTTTAAATGTTAAACAGTTCTATTTGACCCATAGATAGGACCCTGGACAAGAGTGAACCTGGAAGCGATGGTATTACTGAAGCCTCACCATTAGACTGTTCTTGTGTCATATCCAGGACACTCATTGGGGGAGTCTTACCCTTCTGCAGAGGTGCAGTCGGTGTAGTCCGTAGCCCAAGCCGACTGGGCCGGTTAATCTTCTTTTTAAATAAATAAAAAATCCAACCAGTATCACACCGGCCATTTTCTTCTCTGCTAACACTCATCCATTATCCGGCAATAACATTAAACGAAGGACTCAAAGCAATCAACAAAAGTTGTTAATGTAACAAAAATGTTTTAGCTTGGAGCTGATCCAGACGACATGAAAATCTCTTTAATTTTCTATTAGATCATAAAACAAATACTAAAGAACACAATAGATTTTCATTGACGACAGACACGTGACCTATTTAAACTTATAGAAAATTTTGATATTCTAACACCATCAATAGTACATTCAATACTGCGAATGTAGCATCATGGTTAGAGCAATGATCTTGATACAAAAGTCTCCCTGTCTTAAACGAGATTAGAATACACTTACTGTATCCCCCTGCGTAACGGTAAGACCACCCCAAAAGAAAAGGGTATAAACTAGGCATGACACTAAACTGTATCTGAAGGGGTGACTTGACTTCATTCCTACAACTCGTATTTCCCCTCGGAGTGATAAGACTTGTTAGGGTCAAATCGGTCAATGGTTATCGCCGGAGGAAATGGACACGGCGACACGAGTTCAAATCCTGGACGAGACTGATTGCATTTCACATAGCGCTAATACCCTTGGGAAAGGTATAAATCCAATCAGTCTCCCTGGGTATGGGTAAATAGGACAGACTAGGTTCTTCAGCCTTGGTGAGGCAACTAGTCTAGGAGAAGGAAAACTCTGAATTCAAACCTGTTAAACCGCGCTTAAAAAATTGACCTTGTTTCATATCCTACCCGAGCGGTGGGGTTGGGTAAATATGGTTGGGGTCAAAGAGATGTTTAAAAATGATTTGTATTCGATATGAATATTTGATTCCAAATCATAATAAATTATTCGTATTAAGAATGACTTTTAGAAAATAAGATTGTCTTATCAGGATCATTATCAGTTATTTGAAACCATATAACTGTGTGTGAACAAAACCTTATTATTAAATATCATTGGGGGGTGTCTTCGTGGTGTAATGGTTAAAGCGATGGACTGCGGAATCGTAGTAAGCGAGTTCGTACACCAGTCACGCTATTACGTTCACTTTCGGGCAAATACCTTTGGGAAAGCAATGAACCCCCTTATCCCCCCAGCTATTTAGTACCACTACTGTTCTTCTTGGAGAATGGCTTTGGCATTAAATAACCTACAAAGATTGATATGCCATTAAACAAAGAAACCCAAACTTAAATATCATTATTAATATTCGATAGGAATACTTGAAACAATACACATATGTGCAAATTAATTGTATTAGAATAACCAGCTCGTTGGCCTAGAGGGTAGAGTGTTCGCATACTGGTCTAGGAGATCTGGGTTCAATCCCAGGTCGCGTCATACCAAAGACTTTAAAAATGGTACCTCATACCTCAGCAATATAAGGTATGCATCGAGGGTAAAGTGGAGCAATCCAGGGAAAGGAGTCGTGCCCTCCCCTTCACCTCGTTGTTGTAGCTATTGAAAAGGGAGCCTTGCGGTCGCCAACTTACATATTTTTATTTGATAGGAATACTTGATATCATATAAAAGTAGAAAGAAATTCTCAAGAAACAAGTACACAGAAATATAAATGTACAATCTCTACCCATAAAATAACCCTAGACGGTTTGACATACCACAAAAATCAGTCAATAAATAGATACAAAATGTTCAATGTTGAAAAGCGATTATTCTGTATAGGGTGTCAACAAAAACAGTTTCGAAAATCTATTTAAAAACTATTCAAGATATAAATATTCTAGATATTTTCTCTTTCGTAGAGAAAAAACATTTATTATTATTGAATTACTCACAGCGTAACTGTTCGGTCTTTGTAAATGTTTAACAAGCGTCGATAATTGTCAACGGGTGCATTTTTTTTCCCTGCATGATGGAATTCAAGGACATACCTCTTATCGCTTGTAAGACGCCATTTTGAAAGACAATCGCTCTGCTACTATCTGAAAAAGAAAAAAAAAAAACCAAGGAAAAAATGCATTATTAGCGGGGGCATTTAACATCTACTGCCATAATATTAACATCCACTACTGACATTGTTAGCCAGCATTCGTTTGAAGATAATATCTTATAAACACAGCACAGAGGCATTTGCTTATCGCTGTCAAAATTTCATATGCAATGATAGTGACTGTAAAAAAATGTGTTTTTGATTTTTTCTAGGCTGAAAATTATTGTGCGCTTTATATCGTCTTTCATTCACCAAGAAAATAAACACGGGCCTTTACTTGCAGTGAGCTATATATATATATATATATATATAAGTTTTTATGTATATTTAATAGTATAGAAGCTTGTTTCCGAGCACTGGTTTCATGCCGTCTTATAAACAATAATCATCCGGCAGAGAAAGAAAGATATTGGAAAAATTGAAAAAAAAAAAAAAAAAAAAGAAAAATACAGTCAAAAGAACGTTAGGATTGTGTACAACTCTTTATGTGTGTTTGTGTGTTTGTGTAGATTATATTTGCGTATTGTTTTGTGTGGTCGAATAAGTGATATTTAATATGTGTGTGTATGAAGATACGTGCGCTGCGAAGTAAATTTGTGGTTGTCTATTGGATAGATGAGGCGCAATGTGTAGTCAAAGTTGCGACAGTTTGACCAGGTTAAATTTTTTTTATTCGCGCGTGTGTGTGTGTGTCTGTGTGTGTGTGTGGTGATGATTTTGATTAAGAAACAAATTATCCCCATCATTGCATTATGAAGAAAATAAAGTCTTGATTTGTAAGCATAATAGACGAAGGAGTATGGTGGATCATAATGCAACAAATATCGTAGTGATGAGACATGTAATATTGTAATATACTATCGAGTATTATGCAATATTAATATTTTATGCTCGAATATGTTTTGTGTTAGATTATAATTATAATTTGTATAATCAGTATACATTATTGTAATCCATGGTTGTATGTATGTAAGGAATATAGTGAATATATTGATGTTATGGGATGCACATTTTTTCTAGTCTTAAAATAAGCAATAAAAACATACTTAAGAACATTCTAGAAATTTAGGATCAAAACTGCATTAGCATTTAGGTTACATTTTTATATTTTTCAACCAATCAGCTAAAAACAGAGAATAGAACATTCTACAAAAATAGGGTCGGAAGTGAACTAACAGAAAATATTTAGGCTCGAAAATAAAATAGTAAAATACAAATCTGATTGGTCAATAAATGTCTACCCGCTAAAATCTTAGGACGATTCTTTGATTCACCTGTAGGATATAAATAACACAGAATTAGGGAGCCATACACACAAACTTACACGAAGACTAAGACAACACCACAAGCCACTAAGCCAGTAATGCTGTAGCCGATACTGTGTCCGACAAATTCATTTCCTTCCTCAACTAAAGTTCATGACCTATATTCAGATGGCCGCGAATTACATTCAAAAGAAAAACCCGACAAACTTTCTTTCATCAACGCGACACGCTTTCGCCACAATCATAAAAGAAGACATGTAAAGTTTTGTAAAGATGGTAAAGTTTTGTGTTGTATTTGTGGTGGAAATAATTTAGAGAGCAATACCCGTAAATTACGGACGCACACCTACTGAAATAACCAAAATAACATACAACCCCCACAATGTTAAGACGTTGCAATAATTGTTTGTATTAGCAATGTCGTTTTTTGGGGGTGAAGTGGGGGTTATATGTGCGTTTGAGTATGCATTGTGATGATTTTAACTAAGGAGTAAATAATCCCCATTGTATAATTAAGAAAATGATTTTTTGATTTGACGTGTAAGCATGATAGATCTGGGACGTAAGGGTAATAGGTGGGGAGTTGTGTCAGATTACAATAATAATTTTCATTACTATATTGTGTTAATGTTATATTACGTTTATGTTATTGTAATATATGATGGTATGTGCGTAAGCGATGTTAAATATATTGTGTGGAGACGTATTTCAAACACTCGTAAAAACATGGCTAACATAATGTCAACAGGTTGTGGGGGTGCATGGAGATGGATATAAAGATTTAATGGAGGAAGATGGTACTTACGGTGCGTCGGGTGTGTTGTGGGGTTATTTGTGGGGGATCTTTAGTAGTGGAAGTAGAATAGGTAAGGTGGATGGGTTATGTGTATGGCTCGAAATGGGAGAATAGATGTTTGTTCTCATGTCTGTATTTGGATAGAATTTCTGATTTTTTATCTAACTGGGTGTTTTTTGATGGGTGAGTGATAATTGCTAGTTTCTCGTGGAGGCAAAGAAGGTATTTTTATGTCTTGCTGTCGGCGGGTGCAAGTTCTAGTATTTCCTAGGTGATGGTGGGTGAGATGTTCATGTCTTATAAGGTCCAGATGTTTGCAGATAAAGATGTGTTGCTTCAGTCATTTCTTTTGGTGAAGGAAAGTTTGTGTTTATATATTCCTTGTTTTATGGTACCCTCCGTTGCACCAATGTACAGCTTGACTGAGTTGTTGGTTTTTACTGTGGCTCTGTACACTACTATTTTTTTAAGAAAAAGAGAATGATACACCCATCAAAATACACACTTCTAGAACCACCCACCCTCAATCATCAAACAATTACAAAAATCAATTAGCCGCAGACTATCCGATAATACTTCCAACATTAACATTTTCAACAAAAACAAACACACATACGACAACGCACTAAAAACAGAGGTTATAAACAAACACTAAAATACACACCTCTAAAAGCAAACCAAAACACAGAAATAGAAATATAACTGGGTTCAACCCGCCTTACAACAAATACGTAACATCAAATATCGATTGGGCTTTCCTAAATCTAATAAGCAAGCACTTCCCCAATCATAGCCCCCTTGCTAAAATTTTCGACATAAACAATATAAAAGTCAGCTACAGTTGTACAAGTAACATATCTCAAATCATAAAAGGCCACAAAAAAAAAAATATTGAAACCATTCACATCAACATACATCGAACAACAAATACAACTGGTGGGATAAAGAAACATGACCCTTTCACTAAGAAACTGCCAAACGAAAAAGATTAGACAAATACACACATTAAGAGTTATACATAATCTTAACGTTCTTTTGACTGTTTTTTTCGATTTTTTCAATTTTTCCAATATTTTTCTCTCTCTGCCTGATGATTGTCGTTTTTAAGACGGCATGAAACCTGTGTTCGGAAACAAGATTCTATGCTATCAAATATATATAAAAACAAATATACAAGGCTCATTAAATAAGTTTCCAGACTTTTTTCGTATGGGCACTTTTATTGATAGTACACACAAAAAACTCTAGTCTCCTTCGAAGTAATCTCCTCCGGCTGCAATGCACTTGTTGTACCGTTCAAAAAACTTCTGGAAGGCCTCATTGAAGTCCTCTTATGTGAGCGTGTCAATGACCTTCGTCACAGCCTCTTTCATCTCCTCAATTATCTCATAACGACAGCCTCTGAGCTTAGGGAATAACCAAAAGTCACAGGGAGCAAGGTCTGGACTATAGGGAGGCCGAGGAACTGTTTTGATGCCCATCTTGGTCAAATAGACTGTGACAAGGATGGAGTTGTGGACTGGTGCATTGTCCTGGAGGAAATGCCACTGACACGATTTGAAGAGTGCTGGCCTCTTCCGACGGAATCTCTTCCTGAACTCCCTTAAAACCTCAACATAGTATTCGTTGTTGACTCTCTGTACAGTGGGAACCTGTAAATTATGCCAGTGCTGTCAAAAAAAGGGATCATCAAATGTTTGTGGGTGGATTTGCTGTCTGGCCTTTGCTGTCGACTATCTCCCTGATGTAATGGCAACGTCTTTCTTTCTGATCTTCTCTGAGCACCCTTGGGACAAACTTCGCGCAAATCTTCCGCATCTTCAGTTCCTCGCGAATAATTGTGTGTACAGTTCCCACACTAACATAAAACTGTGCCCTTATTGTCTCTATAGACACACGACGGTCCTTATCCATGAAATTCTTTATTTGGCCAATCAACTCTGGTATTCTGACTCCCTTACTCCTCCCACACCTCTCATTATCCCTCACAGACTTCCTACCTTCCTTGAATCTCTTATGCCACTCAAAAACTGATTCTCGATTTATGCAAGATGCTCCAAAAGCAGTCTGAAGCATTCCATACGTTTCGGTGGCCTTTTTTCCAAGTTTAAAACAGATTTTTATAGCATATCGTTTTTCTAAAGTGTCCTCACGTCCAGATTGCATTTTTGAAATTCACCAGCTGTGACAATCAGGCTTTAGTAGGGTGTATTCCAATTCCTTCTGTAGCTGTTGATTTGAACCTGAAATCATAAAAATTGGTCAGTCATCTCATAAGATGTATAGCAATAACATAGTGAATTTTCAAGAGTCCACGACAATTTTAAATGCCTGTACAAAAAAGTCTGGAAACTTATTGCAGGTACCTCGTACATTTACTTATTACATAATAGCTCTATCACCGATATTGAGCCCTCTCCAAATTATACCGCACTTGGTCTGCCACAAACCCACCAAGTGAGATAGTGACAACTAACATTATATATATATATATATATATATATATATATATATATGCAATATTTTGAAAAAATAAAGCAAAGTATATTCACTTATGACTGAGTTTTACGAAACCAGTCTTCTGGTGAGCTTGTATAGACACCTCTGAAGTTTGTTTACACACCTCTTATGCCTTTATAGACACTTCTGAAACTGGTATACACATTCATGAAACTTGTATACACACTCCTGAAGCTTGTATACATATTTCTTGAAGTCTATTCTGAATTTTTGTTGTTGAAATACACAAATTCTACTCTGCATTCTTGTGCATAGACCATTGCATTTTACTGATTTCAATCGTTTTAAAGGTAAATTTTAATTTTCATTATATATATATATATATATATATATATATATATATATATGCGTGTGTGTGTGTGTGTTAGCATAGCGTAGACACAGAGTTAACATCGCTTGGTGATAATTGTTCTGATGTTTACGCTTAACTTAGAAATGTACGTTCTATCACTGAGGATTTATGAATATAGCATACTAATATATAATTTATCAAAAAAAGATAAAGATATTCTCACTCAGGTTTACAGAGAAATCCATGACATTTTTTTATCATCACTTTTGGTAACACAAAATAAAAGTGATAAAAACTATAGCTGTTGTGAAGGTATTTTATTTGTTTGAATTAACCAAAGTGAGTTATGCTATTGACTTGTAACCAGCATTTTCGGTTTGTTTGTTTTTTTGTTTGTCTAAGGACATATCAACCTTCATGTGTTATTTAAAGTCAAAGCTATCCTTATAGAAGAATAGTAGTTGTACTATTTAACCCCTCATAGCTCTTAACGAGATTAGGGGATTCAATATCTAATCCAAAGGATTTTAATCCGAAAGTGAACATGATAGCGCAACTGGAGATTAGAATCACTTCGCGTCTGCAGTTAAGCACGTTAACCATTACGCCACGGGGGCCCCTTCCTTGGAATCTTCAAACGCATTTTGGGAAATCACATTCGCGACAAATATATTGCATTTCAATGTAAAATATCGTTTCAGAAATGTTTCTCAGTGAACGCAAAATGCAAACATGAATCTCGAAGCGATTCCAACACAATAAAATCAGTTTGGCAGACATTAAATTAAGCAGAACAAAGAGACAATCAAGTGACAACTTAATCAAGAGAACTTTACAATACAATAAAAGAGAGGGGTGTCCTCGTGGTGTAATGGTTAAAGCGATGGACTGTGGAATCGTCGTACGCGAGTTCGTACTCCAGTCGCACTATTACGTTCACTTTCGGGCAAATACCCTTGGGAAAGGTATGAACCTCCTTATCCTCCCAGCTATGGGTTAAATAGTACCACTACTGTTCTTCTAGGAGAATGACTTTGGCATTAAATAACCTACGAAGGTTGATAAAAAAAAAAAAACCCAACGAAAGACTGAACGGAATTCTTTTTAACTTTTAGTTCCAACTACACAACCGACTGCATTGAAATTATATATATATATATATATATATACCCTTGGGAAAGGCATGAATCCACTTATTTTGGATAGAACTCAATCTATCTATCTATCTATCTATCTATCTATCTATCTATGTCTTTCAGTCTGGTTCAATCTATCTATCTATCTGTCAATGAAAATTGTTGACAATTTCTGTAATAAAATATAAGATTGCAAAACACTTCTGTAGCTAAAAGTAAAATTGCGTAAATATATGTAAGAGACGTGCTAATTTCTGTCAGACTGTTTTGTATTCATTTTTTTACAGAGTTTCTGCGATGTAGAATTCGGTAATAAATAATACTTAATGATATCCATCTTGACTGTCTAATATTCCACTTGAAATAATAAATTCCAGCTACTTTTGTTTTGGAAGAAAATTAACTTTTGTAAAAAAAAAACTATTGTGGGTGTATTTATCAATTTATATGCGATACTATATATATATATATATATATATATATATATATATATATATATATGTGCGTGTGTATGTGTGTTATTTGGAAGAGCAATAATATTATCAAGTGGAAAAGGCCTGAATGATTAATATGCTGAGTCATATGACTTGTAGTTTTTTTGTTTTTTTTAAAACTCTCTTTGTTCACTTTCTTGATCTTTCATCTATTTTTTCTTTCTCTCTTTCTTTCGTCGTCTTTTTCTTTTTCTTCTTCTCCCTCTTCACCTTTCTTCCCTTTTCCTCCTTTTTTCCTTTTTCTATTTACTTTTCTCTTAGTTTTTTTTTCACTTTTTCATTGCCTTTTTTCTTTCTGTTACATTTCTCTCTCTCTCTCTCTCTCTCTCTCTCTCTCTCTCCGTTTAGGTTTCTTTCTATTCTCTTTCTCTTTTTATCTCTCTTTCTTCACTTTCTCTCTGTATTGTATACACAATCAAAAGAAAAACAGAGAAACGCTTAGAGGCAATCGGGTTATTTGATCGCATGAAACACTAAACTCTGAAGTCACATTTAAGACATGAATGCTTTCATGTTGAAATTTGAAGGCGTCGTTCAAATTTGTTGACGTCATTCGCCCTTCTATACTTTTTACATGTATCTTGTTTTCAGGATGACTTCCTTTTTAAGAGTGTGATGACTTAATAATAATAATAATAATAATAATAAATCCCGAACAGAAACCAGACCCAGTGTTAATTAACAAGAAGAAAAGAACTTGTCATCAAGTGGATTTTACCGTTCTGGCGGATCATAAAGTTAAAATTAAAGAAAGCGTAGAATTTGTGGAACGTTAAGCCGGCAGTGATTCCAGTTGTAGTAGGAGCATTTGGAGCGGTCTTGGAAAGGCCTGTAAAAGAGACTGGTTGAACTGAAGATTAGAGAAAGAATCGAGACAAGAGCATTGTTAAAGTCGGCTAAGATACTTAGAATAGTCCTGGAGACTTGTTGTTACTGAGACTTTAGTGAAAAACACCAGATAAATGTTGCATAGCGAGAATGATTAGGCAATAACATCATCATCATCATCATCATGTTGTGCCGCTAGCACGGATATCCCTGACCCTCTCTCGCCACTTTTCCCTATCGTTCATTGCCTCTGGCAGGTCTTCAGGGCCACATCCCATATCCTCACAGAGCTGCTGTATGTATGTTTTAGCTGGTCGTCCTGATTTTGCTCGGCCATATGTGGGGGTCCATAGGAGTACATCACTTATGAGCTCGTCTCTGCTTCTCCAGCAGCGTTCTGCATGTCTGGTTGGTCTAGCTTGGATAGTTTTCATGATGGGAGGCAGGTGGCCGTATAGTTGGTGCTTTGTGGGGTGTTGCCGCCAGGACATATTCAATATTGCTCGCAACATTCTTGTGTAATTGCCGTCTAGCTTCTTCTCCAGCCGTTTTGTAAGCGTCCAAGTGGTGCATCCATACAGCAGTATCGATACGACCGCTGCCCGGAAGAAACTGCGTTTCATTTTATCGGTCAGGTCTGATTTCCATATGATCGATAGCTTATCGATAGCTGTCCATGCCTTCGTTAGCCGCATGTCGATGTCTTTTTCGGTTGATGAGACACTGCTTCTTAGGTAGGTGAATTTGTCTACCAGTTTCAGAGAGGTTCCGTCTAGTGTGGAAATGTCGCCTGCTTGATTAAAGCACATATATTCAGTTTTGTGTGCATTGACATGGAAAAAGGCAATAATACTTGTTTATAATGATATAAACTCTTTTATTCGAAACGTTGTGACGGTTGTGTGTTTGGGAGAGAGAGACAGAGAGCCGGAGGATTGCTATGACTGACACCACATCTTTTTAACCCACGAAATTAATATTTTCAGTGCCTTGCTTCTTTCACGGAAGGTTTGATACTGAGCCGACTTCTGAATACGGAGGGCCATCTGCACTCCTCTGGGTGACGTGTCTACTCGGTGACTGCTCTTCTCGATTGACCGCCTGACTGCAGGGTTGAGAAACTTGTGTCATTATATAATTTCCGAACGCCCATGCATAATACCTTCCGGCGCGATTCACATGATTAATTTCCATTCATTTTCCCTTGTTTACCTTAAGACACAGCTGCAACATCCTGTTTTGAAATCCACAACTAACATGCTGTCAAAGGTTAATATGTAACAAAAAACTTGTCTTATAAATGAAAGAACGACACACTTTTCTTTTTGTGAGACCGGTCCATGGAAATTTTACAGTGAAATAAACTCGAGTGGTTTTTCGAGACTCAAATTGTTCATTGTTTCTTTCCTGGTCGACTATTTCCCCGTAACAGAGAGAAAAAGAGGATAGGTAGATACATATCTTTCCCCGAAGACATTCTCAACAAGTGAAATGCAAACAGCCTCGTCAGGGATTTTGAACGCGAGTCGCCGATTCCATTTGCGACGAAAATAACTGTTACGTAAAGTGTGCCTCCTGCTTCGACACAAGTTGTATTTAGAGTAAGGATTTAAATGCAGAGACGTGTGGATAGTTCCAGATATCGTCAATGGCATCTTTTATTTTGGGGTGCTTAAGACATCAAAAATTGACTGGGGCTCTAAGTAGATTGAAACCTGAGTGGGCACAGCCACTAAGAATTGGATTGTGGTTCCAAATTGATAAATGATCTTTAGTTAAGGGAATCAGATTGGAGCTAAGCAGTTTTTTCGGACGGTGATAATAGCTTGAAGACAGCTTTAAAGACTGTAAAACCTTTCTATAGACATTGATAACACTTAAATAGATGTTAACGAATTGAATTATTTCCGTTTTAAAAGAATCTAAGTTTAATTCACTCAAAGTACAAAGGCTTTTAGAAGATTTAAAGAACAACGTCTTGTCAAGTCTGAAATATATTGAACGAGA
Organism: Sepioteuthis lessoniana; assembly: GCA_963585895.1. Taxonomy (NCBI): domain Eukaryota; kingdom Metazoa; phylum Mollusca; class Cephalopoda; order Myopsida; family Loliginidae; genus Sepioteuthis; species Sepioteuthis lessoniana. The sequence goes on from OY757929.1 coordinate 86,785,485, forward strand.
TGCATTATTGCTAATCATGTCAGAAAAACAAAAACTCAATAAGTCTGTCGTCAATTATTCATTTGACATAGAAAGTAATAACGTGAATCGACATGAAGATGTCAAATGATTTATCTCCTTTAAGTTAATTATGTGACTGTTAAAACCTTAGAAAGTAAATCAATTGCAAAGACTATCTATCTATCTATCTATCTATCTGTTTTTTCCTTCAAATATCTGTTTCCTTGTTGGGTTTGGTGAACGTCTTATTCTGGCCTCCGTCGTTGTTGTTTGATACCAAATAAACGCCAGGTATTAAATACAGATTTTCGTGGTTGACAGGTGCTACACACTTCAAAGGTTGGGGCAAAAAGTTTTCCATTCTACTTATTTTTATCTATTGTATTTCGGTGTTCGGAAGGAGGTGTTAACAGCACAGAAAATGGAATCAACAAAGTTCAACGTTGCTTGAGAAATAAATTGTGGTTTTCTATTAATAAAGAATGATCACTAAGGTGATAAACTGACCGTCATCAAGCAATGTTGACTCTCTGTCTATGTACTCTATCTATCTATCTATCAATCTATCTATCTATCTATCTATCTCAGACTTTTCATCTCTCTATCTATCGTGTGTGTGCGTATATATATATATATATACGCACACATTCTATCTATCTATTGTGTGTGTGAGTGTGTGCGTGTGTGTGTGCGTGTGCGTATATATGCATATATATGTGTGTATATATATATTTATATATTTATACGCACAGATTCTATAGATAGATTGATAGATAGATAGATATAATTTGTGCGCATAAAAGAAGGGGGAATGAGATCTGCAAACTGACTAATTCCAGTAACGAACTTGGACCATCCACGAATATACAATGCTTTTGCAGACGCAGTTTTGCAAGCATCAAGGGAATGGGAATCCACCACACAAAAATAAGATGCCTCAGTTGACAATAACGTAAATCTCAATCAGAGATAAATAAATCGATGGAAAGGAACCAGAGTCAGGAGAAATATCACAGTACTCAGGGTCACTTTGTTTATCAACCCACCGCACTCAGAGTGAAAGAGAGTGCAATTTGCATTAATTAGCCTCAAGCAAATGACGATAGATGGAAGGCCCTCGATGAAGGGATGTCCTTCATTCTCCGAAACAGCTTGAAAAATCTATCCGAGGGAAATTGCATTTTTTCAACAAAATTATACATTAACTCTAAAATTATACTTGATTACTTTGGAGCTGCAGACGTCCAAAAAGGAAATACCATAGGAACAGTCAATAGAAGACAGAGAGAGAAAGGCCGGCTTGGAGTAGAGCAAAGACTCCTTAAGAAGCGACTTAGAGAAATGCCAGATGACCGGGAGTCAGTAAAGAAAAATTGTCCGAAGTAAAGGAAAGGATCCTTGTCTTTGCAAAAGCAGAAAACGCAACAAAGTGGTGACAAGTGAAACGAAAGTCAAAATTCACCACGAAATTGTTTTAGGGGAATAAAAATAGGGTCCTCAATACACCGAAAGAGGAGTCAGAAGCGCACCTTCGAAAAAAATATACCGACCCACTTGCCGACATTCCTCTGGGCCGTCTTAGTGAACCAAATCTTCCACATCCCCCTGAAGAAAAAATTGACAATTCACCTTTAAATCTAGGTGAAATAAAAGACTTTATCAGAAAAGCTAGAGCTAAGAGCTCACTGGGGATTAATGGAATCTCATATAATCTCAACAAAATATGCCCTAAAATATTAGCAATCGTTTGGAAGCTTTTATGCGAAACCCATAGAAAGAAATTTATTGCAGAGAGTTGGGGTTAGCAGATGGAATCCACAAACCAAGAAGAGACCCCAGAAAACTAGATCAGTTTCGACCAATTTCCTTACTCAACGTAGAAGGTAAGATCTTTTTCGGTGTCATTGCGAAGAGGATAACGAGATTCGTAATAAACAAGGGGTATATCAATACATCAATACAAAAGGCTGGAATTCCCGGCTTTTCAGATTGTATTGAACATGCCATTAAATATAACGGCCAAAAATAATAAATTAGCTGAACGTCATCTGGTTAGATCAAGAAAACGCATATGGCTCAGTAAGACACCAACTACTTGAGAAAGCAATGGAGTTCTTTTGGATTCCAGAGGACATTAAAAACCTCATATCAGCGTACTTTAAATGTACCTATGTAAGGTTTTCTAATTATAAATATTCAACTAATTGGCAAAAGTTGGATATTCGCATTATGATGGGATGTGTTATCTCTTCACCACTTTTGGTTTTGGTAATGGAGATGATATTGCGTAGTGCTGAAGTCAACACCAATCAAATAACCTGTTTATCTATGAAGGCTTTTATGGATGATTTAACTCTAGTCACAAAATCCACACGGGACAACTGGTGACCCGCCTACAGGTACTCTTCAAATGGGCTGCGATGAAAATAAAACTTTTAAAATACCTCAGTTTATCAGAAATTAAAGGAAACTGCAGAGAGATAAGGTTCTCCATTGATAGGGATGAAATCCCCACAATCCACGAAAAAAGCGTTAAAAGTCTCGGTCGCTGCTACTCCCTACCACTTCCTGATCCATATTGTTGGCAGGATATAAGCAAACTGCTGAAAGATAGATTACGCTCCATTGATAAATGTGACCTCCTTAATAAAGATAAAGTTTGGTGTATTTATTTTAGATTATTTCCTAAATCATCATGGCCAATGCAAGTATATGAGGTATCAATTACGAAAGTTGAAACAACGGAGCGGTTAATCAGTAAATATACGAAAAAATGGTTGGGGGTATCTACAGTGCATCACAAAAGTGAGTACACCACTCACATTTCTGCAGATATCTAAGTATATCTCTTCATGGGACAATACTGACAAAATGACACTTTGACACAATGAAAAGTAGTTTGTATGCACCTTATATAACAGATTTAATTTATTTTTCCCTCAAAATAACTCAAAATATAACCATTAAAAGCTAAACCGGCTGAGAACAGGTTGATTTGGTTTCTTTGTTTAATGGCATATCAACTCTTTTTAGGTTATTTAATGCCAAAGCCATCTCCTAGAAGAACAGTAGTGGTACTATTTAACTCATAGCTGGGAGGATAAGGGGGTTCATACCTTTCCCAAGGGTATTTGCCCGAAAGTGAACGTAATAGCGCGACTGGAGTACGAAATCGCGTACTACGATTCCGCAGTCCATCGCTTTAACCATTACACCACGAGGAGGACAGCCTAGAGAAGGTTGAGATTGAGATATACAGATATGATCACAATAAGACAGACAGACAGACAGATAGAGAGATTGATAGATAGAAAAACGAAATGGCTTTTTATTGATTTATATAGTTACTCTTACGTCAAAGTCACTTACAAACTCAACCATGGAACATTCGTGATTTTAAATTCGACTCTTGGTTTTTATCAAAGAGAGAGAGAGAGAGAGAGAGAGAGAGAGAGAGAGAGAGAGAGAGAGAGAGAGAGAGAGTAAATGTGATTAGAATTTAAAAAGATGACATTTAGCAGCTGTTAATGAAATAAGTAAATAGTAAATTGATTCTCTCTTTCTTTCTCTCTTTCTTTCTCTCTTTCTTTCTCTCTTTCTTTCTGTCTTTTTTCGCTTTTCTCATTCTTTTTTTTTCCTTTCTTTTTCTGCTTTTCTCTTTCTTTCTTTCTTTCTTTCTTTGGCTTTTATGATTCTTTCTTTCTTTTTTTCTTTCTTCGCTTTTCTGATTCTTTCTTTCTTTTATTTTTTCTTTCTTTTTTCCTTTCTTTCTTTCTTTCTTTCTTTCTTTCTTTCTTTCTTCGCTTTTCTGATTCTTTCTTTCTTTCTTTCTTTCTTTCTTTCTTTCTTTCTTTCTTTGCTTCATCTTTCTTTCTTTCTTTCTTTCTTTTTTCTTTCTTTCTTTCTTTCTTTCTTTCTTTCTTCGCTTTTTTGATTCTTTCTTTCTTTCTTTCTTTCTTTCTTTCTTTCTTTCTTTCTTTGCTTCACCTTTCTTTCTTTCTTTGCTTTTCTAATTCTTTCTTTCTTTCTTTCTTTCTTTTTCTGATTCTTTCTCTCTTTCTTCATATTTCTGATTCTTTCTTTCTTTCTTTGAATTGTTTTATATTTACGTTCTGCTTCTGAGAACGATAATTCTATAAATGAGATTTTATTCAACTGACAAATGCACATGAAACTCTTCGATTTTATAAGGAGATAAAAAAATTGTTATAGACGAAGTATTTTATGTTTTTTCTTTCTTAAATTACTGCCGGACGTACCTGACATTGGATGGGGGAAAAATTGAAGACAAAACAATTCAGAAATGTATTTTTTAGGGAACTTTTATCTTAGATTATTTGATGCTGACTGAATGTCCTGAAGAGGGGTACCTCCCCTCAAAAGGGTGTCCTAGGTATGATACTAGATTACGTCTGATGGTGAGGCTCCAGTTCTGGAGATCTAGGAAGAATGGGGTACATCTTCGTAGTCATTGCTCCAAAATTCACTCTAACCTGGAGTGGTAGTATCTGTTAAAGTCCTATCTATGCATAAAAAGACCTGTTTAAGAATTATTCGTATTAGATTGGACCGGTTGTATAAAGAAAATCTCTGAAGAAAAAACTACACGAAAAAATCTAAATATGAACATACAAAGAATGTGTTTCCCTAACTTCTAAGCATAAAATAACCTTAGACAATTTGAAAGGCCGTTATAATCAAACTGCACATTTTATGCGTATGAGATTTACAAGTGATCTGAAAACACCTAGTTGTGTGTGAGCAATGCCATGGTGTTATATCCAACTGAAACACTATTTAGCAAACAAGATGTCGGAAAAGAAACCAGTGCTGCATCACGGGAAGACGTTGTCTAGTTATTTTATCGGGATCGGTTAGAGAAGAGGATATATGTATTTCCCAAGCGAGAACAGAAACAGTCTTGACCAGGGCTTGAGCTTGTCTGGGCAAATTCATTTTCTGTGACGCTAACTACTACATCATCAAAATTTCTATCAGCGAGACTCACTGAAGACATAAGTACACAATAAGAATTTTAAGATTTTATATCCTGGTCGGTTTTTGAAAACCGTCTCGTACATTATGCTTATTGTTCTTCCACCTTTTGCAAACATCGTGAATCGTTTTTTATTACTTATTCATGAATGATTCAATAAATAGGAGAAAACGATGGAGCTCATTGCGTTTCTCATTAGTTTAAGAAACGTTTTTGTATTGCATATCAAAGTCTCTGTTTAATTCAATTATATTGTTTCTAGCATTTCAAGCAATTATGTCATTGCGAGTATTGAATCACCTGTTCGTTACAATAACCACCAGAACCATAGTAGTATATGTTAAGGTTTAATCTATGGATCAAGTACATCTGTCTAAATTATGAGATAAGAATATTGAAATCATATAATTGTGTATAGATTATTTATATTAAGAAAGATTTGAAGCTATAATTTTTTACTGATGATTATTATTAATTACTACAAACTAAATAATTGCTTGAAGTGTAAAAAACGATAAGAATGCTTAAAAAGATTGAATCTATATAATTGCTGGAAATAAAAGAAACCCTGTGAATTGCTTGAAATGCTAGAAACTACGTGGATGATTAAAAAACTTGGAAGCATATAATTTCTTTAAATGCTAGAAAGCATATGAATTTCTTGAAATGCTAGAAAGCATATGGATGTTTAAAAGACTGTATAATTTCTTGAAATGCTAGAAAGCATATGGATGCTTAAAAGACCGTATAAATGCTTGAAATGCTAGAAAGCATATGGATGTTTAAAAGACCGTATAATTTTTTGAAGTGCAAGAAAGCATATAGATGCTTAAAAGACCGTATAATTGCTTGAAATGCTAGAAAGTATATGGATATTTAAAAGACCGAATATTTTCTTGAAATGCTTGAAAGCAAATGAATTTCTTGAAATGCTAGAAAGCATATGGATGTTAAAAAGACCGTATAATTGCTTGAAATGCTAGAAAGCATATGGATGTTTAAAAGACCGTATAATTGTTTGAAATGCTAAAAAGCATATGGATGCTTGAAAGACCGTATAAATGCTTGAAATTCTCGAAAGCATATGGATGCTTAAAAGACCATATAATTGCTTGAAATGCTAGAAAGTATATGGAAGCTCAAAAGACCGTATAATTGCTTGAAATGCTAGAAAGAATATGGATGCTGAAAAGACCGTATTATTGCTTGAAATTCTCGAAAGCATATGGATGCTTAAAAGACCGTATAATTGCTTGAAATGATAGAGACCACATAAGTGTTTAAAAAGTACGTAAAGCCTTGTAATTGTATATAGCTTATTCGTGATTGGGATACTTCAAACGCTATAATCGTTTGCAAATTATTTATAATAAGAAATTTTATTTGAAACTCGAATTTTTTTTAAGTGATTATAATCATTAGTTACTTGAAACCATCTAATCGTTTGCCAAAAAGGCTGACTTTGACTTTAAATAACCCAAACAAAGTTAGCAGTGTCGTAAAACCAACCAACCAACCAACCAATTCATATATTCCCTACTTTTCACTCATTCTTTCTACTTATTTATCACATTTTATAGCTAATCCATATTTATCTATGTAATCTGTATAATGGCCAACTTGGCCCTTTTTTTAGGGTTAAGTAACGAATGATTTAATACTGTATTTGACGGCTTATAAAACGCATCTTTTTTTCTAAAGAAAGACCCAGAAAAGTACCTTACTTTTTATAAGGTCAAGGGTCAGGATTGGGTTCCTGGCTAGTAAAGACTCAATGCTGCAGTGGCCCTAAAATTAACGGCAAATATAAACAAAATGATAATCGCTTTCAAAACTAACAATGGCAACTCTTTTCTAAGATAATTTGGTAGTACTTATCGGTACTTTAGATAAAATAACAACAACCAGGATGAAAATGGAGTGACCCCACTTGAGGGTAAGTCAAAAAACTAAGTCAGGCTGAAAAGTTCATATGATTACGTCATATTTCTTGTTGATGACTTTTTGACCAATGCTTTCCAAGCATCGCAACACCAATGGAAGAAATCTGTGGACCACAAGGAGGAATTATATTAAAAAATAAGCTTCCTTTGGTGACATTCCATGAGAGTATCTTGGTCAGCCGATGAACTTTTCAGCCGACACCTATAAACAAGAGGTATTACTTTCACAACGTTCCATGTACTACAAATACTCGGACCTTATCGAGAAAATAACCTCTATTTTCAAGTCGTCTGGTTATCAAACGACACGGAAATTCTATCGGGAAATCAACTGTTGAGATAGCGACACTGTAGCATTGTCCAGTTCATAAAAATTCGTTTGTTTGCTTAAAGGTCGCAAATTCTCGTTGACATTTTGAGGCTGGACGTGTGAAACGTTGCCCACTTAATCGATTTATTGATACTTTGATTAAATGTGCCGTGAATTCCCACGGCATTAAGGCACACACACACACACACACACACACACACACACACATACACACAGAGAATGGTATTTAGGATACGCTGATTATACACCCTGCAGAAGGTGTAATAGCCCCAACTCCCACAAAACAAAGGTGCTACCCTGGGTACAATAAATAGAATATAGGCTCTAGTTCTGGAATTTTAGGGAATGAGGAGTTCCCATTCATTGCAGGTCCACTCTGTTACGGTGTGTTAGGAGCTGTTAGGTTTATATCTATGGATCAAATAAATCTGTATGAAAATGATCAGTATAAGAAATATTTCAAACGGCGAATAAATTATTCATATTAAATATAATTATTTGAAGTTATAATTCAACTGAGACGACAGGGCATAGAATACAACGACTCCATATCTGCAGAGTGGTAGACTATCTGATGGTGAGGCTCCAATTCCGGAGTGTGGATTTCCTCTTCAATGCCATTACTCTCAGGTTCACTCTGACCTGAAAAGCGGTAGTACTTATGAGGGTTCCATCTCTTAGTTAAATAGATATCTACATTTCTATTTGCTTTCGGTCGTATACAACCCCATCCAAAAACCCTTTAGAAACAACTCCACCAAAATGTAGATATAAATGTGCAACGTATTCGGTTCCGTAAACTTTTGGCATGAAATATCCCCAGACGGATTGACCGGCCGTTAAAATCAATCAATCAATTATCATGGGACCAGATTTCAAAACTAAGAATATTCTTATCCTGAAAATGTTAACACAACATGTGAACAAACAAAACGTTTTAATTCTTACGACAATAAAAGTCCTATAATCCTGTAACCCTATTCGTAACATAAGTCAAATATACATACATGGCGTTAACCAGACCAATACGAGCAACGCTAATTATTTCTACTGGAGATCAAATATTACATAATCTTATCGTCAAGATCGTTCTATGTAAGCAGATGATATTTCAGCATTAGCAACTTTAAAATTTATATTACTTACGAAAATATTCGCCCTCTGCTGGGCGCAAGTATTTAAGTTTTAATGTAATAAAACATTGCCGTAAATTGCAGCATACACGTCAATTTTTTAAGCCTGAAAAAACCTCTTCAAAACTAAGGGTCGACTTATACGGCAGGGATAAAAACCAAACTTTTATCACAGAGGGATCAGCGAGTGGAACAACTGTCCTAACAATTGATATGCACCACTTAGCGTAACTGCCACAATGTGTTCACCAAACACGAGTTTGGTGAACACTTTTAACAAATTAACTCAGAAATTAATATAAAATAATAAAATTATAATACAAATTAAGATGCCCGTGGTGTAATGGTTATCGTTGATGGAAATGGACACGGCGGCACGAGTTCAAATCCTGGACGAGACTGATTGCATTTCACATAGCACTAATACCTTTGGGAAAGATACGAATCCAATTATTCTCCCTCCAGCTATGGGCAAATAGTAGGACAGACAAGGTTCTTCAGCATCTAGTCTAGGAGAAGGAAAACTCTGAATTCAAACCTGTTAAACTCCACTTAAAAATTGACCTTGTGTCATATCCTGCCCAAGCGGAAGGGTTGGTAAATATATATAATACAAATTGAATATTAACGCAGTATCACGTGCTGTTTTCAACTGCTGATTGTAAACATAAGCTACTAAGCATCTTTTGGGGAGTCCCCTTGGCGTAATGTAAGAAAGTTCGAACTCCAATCATGCAATTACATTCACTTTTAGACGAATGCCCACGGGAAAAGCATGAAACCCCTTATCCTTTCAATTTTAGGTTAAATAGTACCACTACTGTTCTAGAAGGACGGCTTTGGCATTAAATAGGAACAAACCCCAAATCTTTTTACTCTCTACCTTCCAAATTATATATCATCATCATCATCTCGTGCTGGTAGCACGGATATCCCTGACCCTCTCTCGCCACTCCTCCCTATCATTCATCGCCCTAGGGAGGTCTTCAGGACAACACCCTGTATCCTCACATAGCTGCTGAATGTACGTTCTAGCTGGTCGCCCTGCTTTTGCGCGGCCATGTGTGGGGATCCATAAGAGTACATCTCTTATGAGTTCATTTCTGCTTCTCCAGCAGTGTCCTGCATGTCTGGTTCGTCTAACTTGATACGTTTGTTAAATTTCGGTGAATTTTGATGGTTGGTTCGTTGGTTGGGTTTTATTGCAGATCAACCCATGTATTCTATTTATTGCCAAATCCTGCTTATACCTATAACAAATATATATAATTTGTTAATCAATTTTTAAACGCGCTAATGTTACATATTGACCCTTGACAGAGCTGTCAATGAGAGACGCACCTGTGTAGATAAGCGGGAGAAGATCATGTGATCTAATCGTAAGTAAGTGGGCGTTATATGCAGATGCCCGCGGCAGTTGAGTCAGTTGGGTCAGTAGAGGGCAGAGTGAAGGCCAGTTTGCAGTCAGTGAGAGCGCCCCGTTGAGGGCTGCTGCCTCCAGTTGGGCGGCATCCAGTTAAGAAAGTTGGAGACAGTGAAGGCCAGAGTAAAAGCCTGCTTGCAGAGAGCGCGCCCACTGGGACCTATGGCCCATACCAGGCCTCCGGTTGAGCAACTCTGGCCAAGAAGCAGAAGAAGTGCCAAGTGGGTCTTGAAGATAACACCGCGGGCTATGGTCAAGAGAAGTTATGGGTCAATATGGCAATCTGTCTTGTCTCCCCTGTGTTGTATTTTGACCTTCGACCCGGGCAATATGCCATTCCAAAGTTATGCACCGGAAGGCCAGTAACCGAAAGAAATCGAGTAGGCGGCATTTGGCTGATGAAATGGGACAAGAAAAAAAAATCCCATGGTACACTCATAGACTGATGCATCGGAAGAGAGTGACCTGTTAAATGCATGACAGTTATTTCCGCTTGATGACGATTAAACATGCCATTCCAAGGATTGAGTGGACGTTGAACTATTATATAACTCAGTCAAGACAAGAAGTTAGACAGTTGGAGTTATAGACGAGATATGGTAGGGAAAGCCACACCAGGCCGAGGGGGCCTTCGGGGCCCCCGATTGAGTTGGGGTCCAGAGACGTTGCTGATAAGATGCAGAAAAGAAAGCCATCATCCAGCAGAGAGCTGTGCCCCTGTGCCTCCGGTTGAGCAGCCCTGGTGGACGAGAAAGACACAACGCTGACGGCCATAAGAGTGGGGGGGGTCAATATATTGCATTTCTGTTCCGTCTCCAACTCTCTCTCACAGTAAAACCCTGAGTAACCCTTTTCGAACCCTTACAATAAAGTGAGAGGTACATATTTTGTTAAAGAAGACTTCGCTCGTCATTATTCATTGCGTCAGTATGTATATAACACCCTGTCCGTCTTTGTCACAAACCACAGAAGCTTCAAGTCCTTTTGAAAGAATAAAAAGACGTATATATTCTTAGAAAGAAGTGCTGTCCTTTATTACTTCAACCGTTTGAGATCCTTTATTTGCACACAAAGAGTTTCATGTATTGCTATGAATCTCCACTCGTCCGCCAACTTCCAAGTCCTCCAGTCCTTTTAGTAATCCTTTAGTTACTGTTCCAAATGTACCTATTACAATTATTAATATTATTATTATTATTATTAATTCACCTGCCACACAGTTAAAAAGGGGTCCTCCTGACATGACAAAAGGATAATGTAACATGACAACTGGTATCCCCGGCTTTTTAGCTGGGCCGTCTGGCATTCGTGCCGGATGGGCGCTCGAAACCAAGAGCAGACTCGGGGCCGAATAGGCCCCCAGCTTCGGCTGGGCAACCTTCGGGTGGGCGAGCTGCACTTTTGTCCCTTTTGTACGGCACTAGACCATGCGTCTAGTTTAAGCCGTTTACTGGCATACGTGCCCGGACCCACATTTGGGTTCGTGAAACCGCTTGCCTCATCAGGCTCACATTGCACTAAGTGAGCCGATGAGCAGCACTGACAAGCAGGGTTCGAGTCTCGGCTCCTTCCCGACCTTCCCCTCCCCTTTATCCCCACTTTAATTGGCCTTCGGGCTTTTGACCTTGTGTCAAGTCGTGTCTGGTGGGAGGCAGCGACAAATACTACAACTGGTATGAATGACGTCAGCAAATTTGCACGACATCTTCAAAAATCAACATGAAAGCATTCATATTCTAAGTTTGTATCTAGTGTTACTTGAGATTTAAAAAATCCTGTTGTATCAAAGCGCCTGTCTTTTGTTTGTGTATGCAACACACACACACACACACACACACACACACACACACACACACACACGAGGTGAATGAGAGAGAGAGAGAAAGAGAGAGAGAGAGAGAGACGAAGGACCATATTGGTGATATGACTAATATATCAAACAATCGAGTCCTTTTCACTTGTAGCATAGGTATTATCAACCAGTTTTCAAATGGTTGCTATTTCAATTAACATATATACACACACACAAACGTGTGCACAAACACATCTTCACACACACCTCTACATACGTACCTACATACATTCATGATGGTTGCAGCATCTCCACTGATGATTGCCGTCTCAAGTTTCAGAGTTTGAGACATCTGTACATCATTGGATTTAAGTGATGCAAGCTTGTACCACATTTACACCACTCTCTAGGTTTTATAAACTATGATCCAGTAACAAGGAGACGCAAGATGACTGGTAGTTATTTCAGCTGCAGGTTTTAATATCGGAGTTTTCCTTCTCCAATACGAGTTACCTTCACTACAGTTAAGGAGCCCCGTCTGCCCCATCGAGGAGAGACTATCCCGTGCCAGATTCCAACCTGGTATTTTCTCGTTCTTGCAGTATGGTAACCCTCCAGAATATCAGAGGGGAGCTTACAGGTACTACACCTTGCCCAAGGGTGACCTGGAACTATGCAAGGCAGGGGCGTTCAATTCCCTGAGGTATTCTATATACCCGCATACCCGAACATACATACATACATACGGTGTCTCTCATTAATAAGTACGCACTTAGCAATTTTTGTACCAAACAAAGAGACTATTACTGAATTCTACACTATTGAAATTCTGTAACTGAGATTATTAATATGTATTTATTTACTCTATCTCTCCGTCGTGGGCAGGATGTGACATAAGGTCAATTTTTAAGCGAACTCCTGCTGGTTTAAATTAAGAATTTCCCTTCACCTAGACCGGTCACAGCATGTCCTGATCTTCGACTGGTGTATTCTTCTCGGCCTGTCACTGAGGTCTCGAATGAACCCTGTGCATCCCCTGCAGAAGGAAAATACACCCTCTATAAAAAGAAATAGTATCCTGGGTATAACACTAAATTGCACCCGGTGATGAAGCTCCAGTTCTGGATTGGATAGTGGGGAGTCTCTCTTTTGTTGCCATTACTTCCCAGGTTCACTTTGACCTGGAGCGATTAGAGTCTCAACGATTGGATAAAATAGATCTGTTTGACATAATGAAGTGTTTTCTTGCCTTTTAAATGATTGTGGAAAAAAAAAAATTTTTTTTGAATTGTATATCATTGGAAACCATAAACTGACATTGTCGAAAAATAACCTAAGAAGGGTTGATGTAATATAATGGCCTAGGGATTTCGTTTTATGCCTTTGGGTTTAGTTAGGCTGAGAACCTTTCGGCTCAGTGCATGGGTTACTTAGGTGCAACATGAACGCAGGTGTTCACGCGCGTGCGCGGCGGACGTGTCATTCAGAGATGTCAAAATTAAAATCCCAGATAGGGGGATGTGAATGACGTCATGCACCGGAAGCAAACGCGGAGGATTTTGGTAGATTTGAAAAAAAGTCAGTTGAGTTGAGAACTAGACACCGAACGAGGAGGGTTGACTTTCGGGGCTCGCAGAGGCCAGACGAATTTGCGCGCTACGAGCGCTGCACGAGATGAAGTTGGGGGGGGGCAGATGGAAAAGCCAGAATCGAAAGAATGTATATCTCTCTCCTTATGTCGAAGAACCTTTAAACTCAAAGGTAATAAAAAGTTTCGTACCTGAACTAAGAAGTCGTAAGTGTTTTTCGTGTTTCTGGATTCCTATGTTCTATGTATATATGTTATGAACATTCTATGTACGATTCACTTATCCGTATCTGGCCATGGTACATTGACATGTCGTAAAAGCAAGTGATCACTGTACTGTCCGGCTCATATGATTTGTCGGCGAGACTTAGAATACGCTTACTATACCCCCTACAGAGAGGTAAATCCCCCCCTTAAAGAGGTGTCCTGGGTATGATGCTAAACTACATCTGATTGAGAAGCCTCAGTTCTGGAGCACTAGGGAACGTGGAATACCCCTTCATTGCTCGGTCCACTCTGACCAAGAATTGTAGTACCTGTTAGGGTCCCATCTGTGGGTCAAATAGATCTGTTAATGTCCCATCTGTGGGTTAAATAGATCTGTTAGTGTCCTATTTGTGAATTAAGTAGATCTGTTAGGGTCTCATTAATGGATCAAATAGATCTGTTTGGGTCCAATCGATGGGTTACATAGATTTGTTAGGGTCCTATCTATGGGTCAAATAGATCAGTTTGCAATTTATTCGTGTTTGAAAGGAATACTTGATATAATTCCATTTGCATTAAACAAGTTACACGACAATGTAAATGTACCCATGTACGCAAATTTCCAAACCTTTCGACATAAAGTAACCCCAGATAGATTGATCTGCCATTAAAATCAATCAATCCAAGAATACCGAACTTTAGCTCTGATTCGATTAAATAATATGAAGCATCGATTTGAAAATGTCAGCATGGATGACAAATGTACATGGGTCGACAAATGTCGCTACCTAGGACCCCTTAAGAACAATAAGTTCAAGAAGGCCGCTCCCCTTCCCAACAAAAACCATTGGGGTTTCATGCTCCCCCCCCAAATTGTATGTTGTATATAATTGTTTTGGAAATGAAGCCTGGTTTGATCAACAGTCAAACTTAAAAAAATGATTTCCGGGGTTGAATTATTTCTATACCCAGATAAACAAAGGACACCTGAGGAAGGCCGGCGGATACAGCGGCCAAAACGTGTTACAACTAACAAAGATAAAGATGAAGACAACATTCCAAAAAATCACACACAAAATATTCCACGAATAATTCTATTTACTATTAATTATTTGTTTGCACACAGTTTAATGTTTTCAAATATTGCTATGTATCACTAAAAATTCAATTAAACATTAGTCGTTTGTTTACACATTGTTGAATGCAAAAACAGTTCTATTTCAAACAATTCAATTTAGCATAAGTCAACAAATTTCAATGGTTCCAAGTATTGCTATGTATCACTAACAATTCAATTACACATTAGTCATTTGTTTACACATTGTTAAATGTAACAAACAGTTCTATTTCAAACAATTCAATTTAGCATAAGTCAACAAATTTCAATGGTTCCAAGTATTGCTATGTATCGCTTACAATTCAATTAAACATTTGTCATTTGTTTACACATTGTTAAATGTAAAAAACGGCTCTATTTCAAACAATTCAATTTAGCATAAGTACACAGTTTAAATGTCGAACAGTTCCATTTGACCCATCAATAGAACCTATGAATTCTTAGTTTAGTTCAAATCAATATTATGGAATACGTGTGTTGCTGATATAAGAGATATTTGAACATTGAACTGAGTGATAATGTTAAGTAGCGAACTATAAAATACATAAAATAACAACAATTGATATACACAAGTATTTAAACATTTATTTAACAAAACAATCATCATCATCATCATCATCATGTCGCGCTGGTAGCACGGATATCCCTGAGCCTCTCTCGCTACTCCTCCCTATCGTTCATCGCCCTAAGCAGGACAACATCCCGTATCCTCACATAGCTGCTGAATGTACGTTCTAGCTGGTCGTCCTGCTTTTGCACGGCCATGTGTGGGGGTCCACAGGAGTACATCTCTTATGAGTTTGTCCCTGCTTCTACAGCAATGTCCTGCATGTCTGGTTCGTCTAATTTGAATAGTTTTCGTGATAGAAGGCAGGTGGCTGTACAGTTGGTGTCTTGTGGGGTGTTGCCGCCAGGACTTGTTCAAGATTGCACGCAGCATTCTTGTGTAATTGCCGTCTAGCTTCTTCTCCAGCCGTTTTGTTAGCGTCCATGTCGTGCACCCATATAGCAGTATCGATGTGACCGCTGCCTGGAAGAAACTGTGTTTCATTTTATCGGTTAGGTCTGATTTCCATATAATCGATAGCCTATTGATAGCTGTCCATGCTTTCGTTAACCTCGTGTCGATGTCCTTTTCGGTTGATTCGACGCTGCTTCCTCGGTAAGTGAATTTGTCTACTAGTTTAAGAGGGGTTCCGTCAAGAGTGGAGATGTCCTTTTCGGTTGATTCGACGCTGCTCTCCTAGGTAAGTGAATTTGTCAACAAAACAATAAATATCATATTTTAGCTTTCAGGTGTATATGAGACATGTGGGTAAGAATTATTAATATCGGTGAGGCTTGTGTATTTGTGTGTGTGTGTGTGTGTGTGTGTGTGTGTGTGTGTGTACCTGCAGCTAGTCATCCTGGAGGAAGTAGAATCAAAAGAGAAGCAAAAACTTCTGACCTTTTGTCTTTTATATTTCCAGGCTGTTGCAGCTGCTATCATGTGTGAGTTAAGACACTAAAGGAACGTGTGCAACCCCCCCCCCAAAAGGAAACAAGACAAAAATAAACAAAGAAAAAAACAAAAAAGCAAAAAAGGAATTAAGAAAGAACAACACAAAAAAAGTAAATATTAATGTATAATAAACATAGTTCTCTGACCCCTTGGTCTAAAATAAACCGAGGCAGCTTGAAATACCATTAAATTCAATTATAACAACATTTGTCTCCGATTTTTTTTTTATAGTGATATGCGGGGTTTGTCTGCTAGTAAAAATATGATTGATACAAAGAGATTTCTTCTAAAAATAGTCGGTCTTTGATACTCATAATGACAAGAGAATAAAAGACCATGAAATCTAAAAGAAAGAAAAAAAACCCAAGAGAATAAAATCGACAAAATAAATGAATGGTAAAAAAAAAAAAAAAAAAAAAAAAATTAGAAAAAAAGTTTGAAGGGGAAAAAACCCCCAAAGATTTCAATCATTTCTGATATAAGCTCAAGATGCAACCGTAAAAAAATATCTAAAGCTCATGAAAAGTGTATTTCGGAGAGTAAAAAAAAGATCATCGACAAAAAAAACAAACAAAAAACAAAACAAAAAAATTACAAAAGAAAAAAAAAAAAGACAAAAAACAAACTCACAACAACAACAACAACAACAACAACAACAATAAAATCAACAGCACCCCCCCAAAAAAAACAATATAAAAACAAAACACAAATTCAAGAACAAAAACAAAAACAAAAAACATAATAGCCAGTCGTCTTTTTCTTTGATTTATTCTCTGCGTTGGAAATCAGTTTTTCGTAAGGACACATTTTCTCTGACGATATTTGTTTATGAGGTTTTCATTGGTTGATGAACAACCAGAAAGAGGCTCTGCGTATTTGTATTTCTTTTTATAATGGCGTAGATACATCTGAATTTTTTTTCTTTTTGCCGCTTTTCAAAATAATAGAAAAAGAATAGAAATATTGATTTATTTAGACTGAAGTTACTTATAAGAATATTAAAAAAAGAATGATTGGTTACTGAGAAATGACTGGATCTTGCATTCTGTCATGTAGTGGTATGTAAATGGATTATTATATATATATATATATATATGATGGTTAGAATGTTCGCCAGTGGCCTAGAAGACCGGGTTTCAATCCCAGGTCGAGTCATACCAAAGACTAAAAAAATGATACTTGATGCCTCCTTGCTTAACACTCAGCATTATAAGGTACAGACCAAGGGTAACTGGAGCCATCCAGGGAAAGGAGTAGCGCCCTCCCCTACACCTCAGTGTTGTAGCTATTGAAAAGAGAGCCTCTAGGTCGCCCTCGACTACGGTCGGTCAAATTATATATATATATATATATATATGAGGAGCTTTGGGGAATACGAAGTACTCCTTCATTGCAATCGCTCCCAGGTCCACTCTGGCCCGGAGTGTTAGTACCTGATAGGGTCCTATATATGGGTCAAGTAGAAGTGTTTGATATTTAAACTGAAAGTATGCTAAACTGAATTGTTTGAAATAGAACTGTTTTTATATTTATCTGTGAGTAAACAAAAACTGTACTTATGCTAAACTGAATTGTTTGAAATAGAACTGTTTGTATGAATAAAATGGATTTGGAATTAAATAAACAACATTGGTTGATATGCTATGAAACCAAACCAAACCAAACCAAACAAAAAAAAAAAAAACAAAACAAAAAAAACAAAAAAAAAACAAAAAAACAAAAACAAACAAACAAACAAAAAAACAATAACGATACATCATGATGGTACTATTTACCAACCCCTCCGCTCGGGCAGGATATGACACAAGGTCAATTTTTAAGCGGAGTTTAACAGGTTTTAATTCAGAGTTTTCCTTCTCCTAGACTAGTTGCCTCACCAAGGCTGAAGAACCTAGTCCGTCCTACTATTTACCCATAGCTGGAGGGAGAATAAGGGGGTTCATACCTTTCCCAAGGGTATTTGCCCGAAAGTGAACGTAATAGCGCGACTGGAGTACGAACTCGCGTACTACGATTCCGCAGTTCATCGCTTTAACCATTACACCACGAGAACACCCCAATACATCATGATGGTGAGGTTCAATTTCTGGAGCTCTGGGGAGTGTGGAGTACGTCTTCATTGCCATTACTCCCATGTCAACTCTGAACCAGAAAGATCACCCTTGTTAGGTTTCTAAATCAAATACACCAATTAAAAACTATTCGATAACAAAATCTTTTGAAACAACCGCACAAAAAATGTAAATAAGAATGCATAATAAACGCGATTCCTAACCTCTAGGCAGAGAATAACCCTAGACGTGTTGACATGTCGTTAAAAATCAATCAATCAATCTTCCACACGAGCAATGCCGGGTAACCTTTTTAGTTGTCAATGGAACTAATGCAAGCGTTATAAAATCGGGCAATTAAACGTAAAATATAAATGCATTACTAACGGAATTCTTTCAAGCTGTAACCGTATAAGTATTACTGTATGGTTGCACCATTTGAAATTTAACGAAAAACATGGCGAAAAAGCAAGATGAGGACTACAAAAGGATGCTACATTCTGTTTTGAACAAATCCTGGGAGCAGCAACCCACTTAACAAAAACTGTACGGCTATTTGCCTCCCATCTCATAAAGCATCGAAGCGAGACGAACAAGACATGCTGGGCACTGCTAGATAAGTAAGAGTAAACTCATAAGTGACATTCTTTTGTGAACTCCAACACATGGACACACCAATACAGACCAGCCAGCGATGACTTGCAGCCATCAGCTCCGTATGGAGACTGGATGCCATCTAGAAAACCTTTTAGGATGCCATCTAGAAATACTTTTTGGAGCGATGGTCTATAGAGACGGAGGGAGAGAATCAAGGGACTCCGTGAAATCTGTACAACGATTTATATTTCTTAAAGTAACCCCTTTAGTTTATTTCTTTATGAACTACAGAATATATCGGAAGCACAATAGATTAAATTTAAAAAAAACTTTTATACTATTATGCTGGTCTACAACGTCAGTGTTGGGCTCCGTTGGAGAAGTAGAGACGAGCTGTTGAGCAACGTTTTCTTGTGGACTACAACACATAGACACATCAGTGTTGACCGATCAACAAGGACTTACATTCATCATATCTGAGTTGACAATGAAGAAATCTGACAAGTGATGATCTATAGGGAAGGATGGCCTGAGAGACATGGACAGAGAGACAGGGACAGAGAGAGTTTGGTTTGATTTGGTTTTATGGGGTATCAACCATTGTTGGTTATTTAATGCCAAATCCTGTTAATACAAATATATCAAATATATGATTTGTAAACACATTTTGTAGATACACACAATCAAATGATCAAACTGTTCTATTTCAGATAATTCAATTTAGCATAAGTCAAAAAAGCTAAATAGTTCTTTGTTTAATGGCATATCAACCTTTGTAGTTTATCTAATGCCAAAGCAATCCTTCTAGAACAGTAGTGGTACTATTTAACCCATAGCCGGGAGGATAAGAAGGTTCTTACCTTTCCCAAGGGTATTTATCCGAAAGTGCGACTGGAGTTCGAACTCGCTTACTACGTTTCCGCACTTCATCGCTTTAACCATTACACCACGAGTACACCCCTCTAAATAGTTCTAATATTGTTATGTATCAAGAACAATTGAATTAAGACATCAGTTATTTGATTAAACACAGTTAAATGATTAACAGTTCTATTTCAAACACTTCAATTTAGCATGTCATTTGTTTGCACATAGTCTGAATGTCAAACAGTTCTATCTGAGCCGGGTCAGAGTGGACCTGGGAGCGATGGTAATGAAGAAGTTCACTGCATTCCCCAAAGCTCCAGTATTACTAGAGTCTCATCATCTGATTGTTTAGTTTCATATCAGGGCAATCGTTGCGGGGGGGTGGGGGAGGTTTTAACCCTCTGCAGAAATGCAGTCGGTGTATTATACAACGCCCACCAGCCGACTGGGATGAGAGGGAAAGAATCAAAGGTATCAACATTCTTTGATTTTAATTATAACTAATGATTTTGCAATGCGTTGAAAAAATAGATACGCGGTGATTTTCATTTGTCAAGAAATATTTCAGGCATTTACTTTGACGTTATAAAAGACAACGGAAAAGAACAGAAGCCATTATTTTCGGAGTTATGTGATGGAGAATTCTCACGCAAAAGAGAACAGTCTAAATTATGAAATGCAGCAATGGTGACATTGATAATACAGTAACTCTCATAAAAACATTTTTTAATGAGAATGCCTCCAGGCATTATAATCCACCAATGACAAACTGCTTTTATACGCTTCACCTTTTATATCTGTGATTTTAATTAGACGTTCTCACAATACTGAACTTAAAGAGAAAAACTCACGCGACAAGTGTTGGTCAGTAATTACAATATCTAAACCTAAAGAGAAAGGAGAGGAATGATTTATTACTTAATTAGATGTACGTTCAACTGAAAGTTGTGCGTTTATACTTGTTGTGTCTATTTCCCTATGATTAAAAGCTTAGGAATATATATATATATATATATATATATATATATATATATATATATATATATATATATATATATATGCATGTATGTATATAAACACGCTAGCATCGTTACTATCATAAATAAATGGATTGTCTATTGGCGTTGTCAGTCGTTTTTGGTAAGTGAGAACGTAGAAGTATTGCTTGACTAAAGTCATTTCAAAATCACTTGAGTGCATGATTATTTTAATGGCATGTCAAACCGTTGGGGGTTATTTTTTGCATATGGTCCAATCGGATATGAATGCTTGTTAAGCGGATGTATTTGACAAATAGATCGGACCGTAGCAGGTGCTACCGGCTCTAAGTGGACCTGGAAGTAATGGCAATGAAGTGGGTGACTCCTCAGATCTATAAAAATTGGAACCTCACTATCAGATGTACTTTAGAATCATACTCAGGACACCCTCTTTGTGTGTGTGTGGGGGGGTCTTACGCCTCTGCGTATTCTAAGCCACGCAGACAGGGGGCAAAATCACTCGAGAAAGAAAGAAAGAAAGAAAGCGTATCAGGAGCAAAATTAAGAGAGATAAAATTGGAATAAAAAGAGAAACTAAGAAAGAGAGAGAGAGAGAGGGAGAGAGAGAGAGAGAGAGAGAGAGAGAAAAGGAGAGTGAGAGAGGGAGAGAGAACAAGGTGTCATACAGAATATATATATATATATATATATATATATATATATATATATATATATATATATATATAGAGAGAGAGAGAGAGAGAGGACATTATATTCTAGTAGAAATGGCAAAAGAGTGAGAGAAAAATAGAATACTGAATATAGAAAGTTATATTAGGAAAGAAAAAGTAGAAAGAAAGTATGTATATATATGTATGTGTGATATATATATATATATATATATATATATATATATATATATATATATAACACGTTATAGTTTATGAATAAGAAGACATGACCGATGATTAACAGAAAAGAGAGAATACATCGAGAAATGGCTGAATAAAGGTAATACAATACAAGGATAGGTGACATGACAGAGAAAAAAAATCAGACAATTGAATTATGACAAAATTTTACGCTACGCTGTTAATAATATCTAATTGGTAATCTCATAATTACAAGGAAATAAGTTTTGTGTCCCATAATATTTATTAGCGGCTGATAGACTACACGGTAATCACTCTAAAGAATAATTATTGTAATTAAATAATTAGAAGTCATTATCAGCCTGAATAAATAATAACATTCAGAGCAAGCTAGGAAGACATTCAACGACTTATTTAAACTTATTATATATATATATATATATATATATATATATATATATATGAGTGTGTGTGTGTATATGTGTGTGTGTGTATGTGTGTGTGTGTGTGTGTGTGTGTGTGTGTATGTATGTGTGTGTGCGTGTGTATGAGTTTGGAAAAATATGTTGGAAAAAATTACTGAACATGGCAAAAAAATTAAACGCTCGGGTCTACAACGACCTAAATCTCCTTCCGAGATTTTGTTTATTGGTACGAGTTAGCAGCTTGCAAAATAGTCATTTGAACGGGAATTATGCAGAACGTTGTCTCTACTTTGGAAACTGCCATATAATTCAAATCAAAATTCTTAAATGAACGATCCAATATCGAGATTTTGAACTCTAAATTTGTTTGGGAAATTCTATTCCCCGTTCATTCTATTAATGTGTCAACTAACCACTAAATTTAAATCTTACAACATTGAATTAACGCTTCGTTGTTGGTTCATTTACATTTGTTGCAAAACTGTAAATTCACACGATAGGACTGAAAACTAACGTATCGTAAAATACTGTTGGCGCGTTCTAGATTGGAAGCTATAATACTTTGGGCCCCCAAATCATGCTTCACTTAGGTGACATATTTGTTTTTACTTTTTTTTTTTTTTTACCGTGTATCATTATATAATATGTATGCATGTATGTATGTATACAATGTGCCTCAAAACTGCCGTAGGTTCTTTTTTTTTCCACTTGTATGTAAACTATTTTGACTTTATTATAACCATGAAACAGCAGTTATAGACAACCCAATCTGCGAAAATAGTTTTCTATCTGTCGGGCCAAGAAAAACAAAATTCTTGTTGTGCGAGTCTTTATATATATATATATATATATATATATATATATATATATGCCGTCCATTGTTTTCAAAATTGTAGAAAACATGAAACAATTAGTAATGAAGCAAAATTAAAAAAGATAAATTGAATTTTTTTATTTATTATTTTTTTTCATATAGGCAGTACATTTTCTTATATTGCCAGTATTTTTTTATATTGACAGTATTTTTATATGGGTAGTATTTTTTTATATAGGTCGTATTTTTTTCTTTTAGACATGTCTGATTAAATAGTTGATCCATTTGACATCTGAATGAAATGAATTCATAAAGGTGCCCTTAACATTTTTCCCGCGAGTTCTTCCTCTTACACATGAAAAGAACTGTCTTATTTAATCAAATTCATACATATGATTTAGAAACAGAGTTAACGCCGTTTGGTTAGTGTCTGATGATTGCATAAGCAAGAAACTGATCAATTTTAAGTTAAAATATTCCGAGTGACTTTGAGTAGTGCTCAATGCATTTAAAGCACACTTTGAGGTGAAAAGGATTCGCATGCCAAGTTTCATCAAAATTGAATCATTAGCCGAATGAATAAAAAAGTTACACGATTAAATAGATATATAAATGAAGAGGATATATATATATATATATATATATATATATATATATATATATATATATAAGAATCGAAGTTAGGCTTCCTGATGATCCGATAAGGTGAAACTTTAGTAGAAGATTTTCGACTAATGATTTAGGTTAATTTTATAATTGGCTCCACTTGTGTTGTGTTGAGCACTTTAGTAATTGTAGCATTGCAGAATTCGCGGAGGGTTTTTGGTTTTCTTTTGGCCTTTTCTTTCTTTTTAACCCATAATTTTTTTTATTTTTTCTCTGGGCGGTGATTCGAGATACTTTTATCTCTTGTTCCTGGCCAGGGTTTTTTTTTGTTTTTTTCTGGTACCGTGAATACTGGTAGATATTAGATTAGTAAATATATATATATATTCGAGGGTGAGCTGAAAAGTTTATATGATGACGTCATATCAACTGTTGATGACTTTTTGTCCAATGGGATGCAAGCACTGCAACACTGACGGAAAAGTGCATGGACAGCAAGGAGAACTATGTTGAAAAATAAATCTTTTTGGTCACATTCCATAAGACTATTTTTGTCAGCATTTCAACTTTTCAGCCAATCCTCGTATAATATGCGATTTTCATTTAAAGGTATTTTTATTGAATAAGAAATCAATATTTTCCTGCTTTATTTACCTGTACTTCGACGGGAGTAAATGTCGTCACTTTTTTCCAAAACCATAAAATACGTTATTCGTTTCAGACAAATATGTATTCATTAGAAGAGAAAGAAAAACGATGGAAAACGATTATATTTTGGTCAATGACATCGATCCTTACAGAAAAGGCAAAGAAAAACCGGTGTCGCCGATTTATTGGACCCCGGCCAAATTAAATGTCCTTATTGCATTAAGTTGAATTAAGGAAAGGTAATTGAACTGAGAAGAAGGTTGAAAGGAAGGGGATCATATATCGAATTGACGTCAAGTCAAATCTTTTTTTTTTTATTATTTACCTTTCTGCATTGCTTATCTCCTGAATGTTTTATTTAATTATCAAGATCGTTTCAATGAATAAATCATGTTTTTTTTAATTGACGAAAGCTCAGATTTTCTTTTTTTGGGGGGTGGGATTTACCCTTTCCCCCAAATAAATATAGGGATGCTTCGAAAGTGAAGCCTCCTATTTATTTCAGTGGAATCTACCACAAATGCAGTAATACTGATAGATAGAACAAGTTTTTAGCTACAAAATACTGTTTTCTCACATAGTTGCCGTCATTGTCTCTGTATTATCGCACCGATGAACAAGATCTTTTTTACCGTACTGTTAAGTGAGACGCTCAGAAATTAGTTTGGTTTGGTTTGGTTTGGTTAGGTTTTATGGCATATCAACCATTGTATATTATTTAATGCCAAATCCTCTTTTTACACTGTTGTGGTCTTCAGATAAGACCAGTGGAAGAACAAATCAAACAACGGGTGATAGGTGAACGTTATTGTATTTGCAGAAAAAAGAAAGTCATACAAAAGAAGTATTAGCCGTTCTCGGCTTGCAGTCTGTCTGTCAAATGTCTCGTAAGAAACGAGAAGTTGTCTTCTCCGAGCGAGCTAGTTCGGAGAATATGTTTAGATTGGACGAGTCCATCTTTGGGGTATGGTAGGATACATCCCCATAACATACACATATATTGAATATATATGATTTGATTTGGTTGGCTTTTATGGCATATCAACCATTGTATATTATTTAATGCCAAATCCTCTTGTGACGGTGCCATTAGATATTTATCCCATTTTAAAGGGTATGAGGTCGGGAATAAAAGACTAAACCTCCCCGGACGAGCAACCATTCGAAAGCGTATGGGAATTGGTGCCATTAAATATTTTATCCAGCACGGGTGTTTATTTTTCGCGCGTGTGAAGACGGGGCAGCCTGGCACTTGATCCCTCGCAAAATAAGTTCCAGTTAAGATTCCCTTTTTGGTCGTAGGGAAACTGGCAGATTATGTTGGGGTTAATTTGGGGCTAGACTGACCGCCGTTGGCAAGGGGTTTCCAAATTTCACGTTAACAAACACCCACCCACCAGGCCACTACCTCTTCCTACCCCTAGGATAATGGAAGATATGGGCCTCTAGGTTTTTATATAATATTATTATTTGTCGTAGTCGACAATTCCAATTTCCCCTGTCATATTTTTAAAGGCGAATAGGACAATTTAGCGTGAATAACATGAGGTGAATTAAGCTGAAAAGGAGCATGCAAAAGACAACTTGATAGTCAGACAACACAATGAATAAATTTCGACACGAGGAGAGATATAAAATATAACAAGATTTTTAATACATGCGCACACACATATTTAACGTGTCGGCTATATTATCAGCGGATAATATCAAAAATACAAATGTCTTTCTTTTTTTTTCTTTTCTTTCTTCTTTCTTTAAATTGAGAGAGAGAATATGTAATTGCAATACTTAGGAAGAGTGTAGGGAGAAACAGTTTGAAGGTTTACTTAGTTTTTGACGGGTTCCTTCTGAGAGTATTTTCTCTTTTACTGGCTAGCGGGATTTTATATAGCTTGGCTTGAATGCGTCTGTCATCTTGTCCAAGAGCTTTCCGCTTCTTCATCCGGAGTCTCGGCCACAGTGTTCACACATCTTGTGACCCCAACTATTGTCCTAAAACTGATATTCTTTATCCCTATTTCCGCTTTAGTATTCTAGCCAATCATTTAGCCTCTTTCTTCTTCTCTCCGGTCACAGAGTGCAAACATCTGTTGGCTTTCATTCTGACCTGGATTCCAGCTATGTATCACTAACAATTCAATTAGACAGTTATTTGTTTACACACAATTAATGATCAAACGGTTCTATTTCTAACAAATTAATTCGACGTAAGTCCTTCGCTTGAATTTACAATATAACTCCTCTACTTAAAAAAAAGAAAATGTACATCTATATCCTTGCCCTTGAGGTCATAATAATTACGCAGAAGCGTATTTCCAATCCTCTAGGGAAGACTTGACCCTGGAGGTGACCGTGCCCTCTGTAAAGAGTACGGATGTAACTTACAAGACACAGTCAGGTTAATTGGCCGTGCCATTGACAAGACTAATTAATTTGGCATCGCTTTTGTGGATCTGTGGCTCAGTGGTAGCGTTTCGGTTCTGCATTCTGTGGTCACTGGTTCGATCTCCAGTGGGGGGGGGATCACGGTATACACTGCTGATGAAACCTAAGGTCGAAACAGCTTTCCAGGGTTTCCGTATGTCACGCGCAAGTGTTTGCGAATTTTCTGGTCATGGTAATTCAATTTACAAGTTTTATTTGACCCATAAGTAGAACCCTATCAGGTGCTACCAATCTGGGCGAGAGTGAACCTGGGAGTAATGGCAATGAAGGCGTACTCAACATTTTCTAAATCTCCAGGAAAGAAGCCTCATCATCGGATTGTTTAGTGTCATACCAGAATATTCGTTGGGAGGATCACCACCTGCTGAGATGCAGTCGGTATATTCTGCAGCCCCTCTGAATTTAATTCTTCTTATTTCATTATATCGTCCCACAACGTTAGAGGCTCGTGTTGATGGCGTGACAGTTGTTGCTGAACATGTATGCTAATAACTAACTATATTTTTTTTTACTAAGTAACTGATCATAGCTGAGCAGCAGTCAGAGAAAATAGCATTCAGAGTAAGGGAAATGTAAGATGACCTCTACCCATAATTCATTACACTAAAAATTCCCTTATCATTTCTTTTATAAAAAATTTCTCTGGTCTCTCTTTCACGCGTATCAGCCTCTGCCTAGCTGATTACTTAGCCAGAGCATTATAAAGGCTATATGTCGTATTATCGATTAGATGTATGGCCAGATACGATATCAATGGCATCGCTAATTCAAGCTTAGACAGGACATCAACGAGTAAAATGTCTGTAATCAGTACGACTAATGAAACTTGATAAACATCGATCTGTAATTAGCTACACGTGCCAGTTCAGTTCAACAAACCCAGTCTATTAGTTTGACTTTAAAATGGCGCTCGCCAGTTTCCATACCTGATAGGGGATATTTATTATTATTATTATTCATTTTATAACCCTGTAAACAAGTGACCCTTGCATGTTCTTTTAGGTCTTAACCTATGAAGTAATTTGTCGTTTATCCGGCTAACACGTTGTGAGATTAATGAAGCGTGATGTAGCGCTGATTGCTTGTGAAGTCGTTCGGTGCAGTTTAAAAAAGATGAATAATCATCCAACAGTTAAAGACGAAAGGTACCATCAATTGCAGTGCACAAATTGGATTTTTAATCTTAAAAAAATCTCTACAAAACTCGGGGTCGACTTATACTGCCGGGTTGAAATTCAAAACTTTACCACAGACTGGTCAACCAGTGGTGAAGGTTTGGATTTTAGCCCTGCCATATAACTCGACCTCAAAGTTTGTTGAGGTTTTTTTTTCAGGCTTAGAAGATCGACTTGTTCACTGCCGGGACACATTATAGATTCCCTTGAACAAGATTTTAAATCAGTCATATCTCGTCTGTGGGGTTCAGAATACGATGGCAGTGTCCCCTGCAGAGGAGTAAGACCTGTAGCCCCCCCCCCAAAAGTGGTGTCCAAAATATGAAACGAAAGTACATCTGCTGGTGAGGTTCCAGTTTTGAAGAACTAGGGAGTGTGGAGTAACATATTCCTACAAGACAAGAAAAATTCAGGCAATACGATGTATTCATTCATTCTAAAGGCATGTCAACCCGTGTATCGTTATATTAGGCCGATTTTATCAATGGCATCGCTTAGTGGTGTTGCTTATGACGTTCATTGTTCGTTCATATTTACATTTTTGGGGTAGTTGTTTCTTAAACTTGCTTTTAGCTCACGGTCCTATAGAATACGAACATTTTTAAACAAATCTCTTTACACTCATAACAGGTACTACCACTCCCAGTCATAGTTGACCTGGGAGTAATGGCAACTGAGCGTTACTTCACATTCCCTTGATCGCCATATCCGAATCTTCACCGTCAGATGTAGTTTTGTGTCATACCTAGGACACATTCACTTTTGGGGGGGGCCTTACCCCTCTACAGAAGATACAGTTAGAATATTTTCAGAACGACTGATATTTGATAAAAAAAAGATGTTTTTGCTTGTAACCATTTCGTATGAATTTCTCATTATAAACAGCTACGATCCAAGTTTTCATTTTTTTTTTACCCTGTGTAGACGGGTACTTCATCTAATAAGTACAATAATCGATAGCCGACCTAAATGATCCACGTACTTATTGGTCAATAAGGATTAATTATGCCTATTCACTGGATAATAAATAATTCAGAGGTTAAGTGATCCAAATTTAACCCATTCAATGCATGAACGATTTCTATCCGTATATTTTCTTAATCATTTATGTTATTCAACCGCCGAACTATCTGAAGCCAGGCTTATTCCGAAATTGACTTATTAATAGAGCTGAGGAATGGTGCCAAAGTTCGATCGCTGTTGTGGGAGTTGATTAACATTTTCTCATAGAAAAGAGCTGGAAATCTCAGTCTGACGAAGAGGTGGAAGAATGAAAAAAGAAAAGAAATGTAACCTGAAAGTATAAAGACTGATTTAATATTTACCAAAACTATATATATATATATATATATATATGTATATTTAGGCAGCATTTCTTCGTTAATGCAAATTTCATTAAACATAATAGACATTTTATGCCTACATATTTTCTTCTGGATCCGTTCGAATTCCCGTATTACTTTTATCGTATTCGGGTGGAATTGATTTATGTATTGTCCATAGTTGTATGTATCCCTATAACTTTCTGCCTGACTTCTGCCCCTGATGATAGCCCAAAGTCGGGCAGAAAGTACTAGGGATACATACAATTATGGACAATACATAAATCAATTCCCCCCGAATACGATAAAAGTAATACGGGAATTCGAACGGATCCAGAAGAAAATATGTAGACATAAAATGTCTATTATCTTTAATGAAATTTGCATATATATATATATATATATATATATATACATTATAGAATACACATTTTTTAGCCTTAAAAGAAACAACCGCAAAAACATGCATAAGAACATTCTAGAAATTTCGGATCAAAATCGCATTAACATCAAAGTTACTTTTTTATATTTTTCAACCAATCAGCTAAAAACATAGAATAAGAATATTCTAGAAAATCCGGCTCAGAAACTAATTAACAGAAAGATATTTAGGCTCTAAAATAAATAAGTAAATACAGGAATCTGATTGGTCAAGAAATATCTGCGCTCTTGAAATTTAGGACCCGCCATAGAATTATTTTTTGATCCACTTAAGTGACCCCCCCCCCGCTAAAAGTATAAATAACGAAGAATTTAATCAACCAGGTCATTCATTCCTTCGACTACCAAAGCGCTATTCCTTTCACTGCCAAAAGTTCATTCCTTCGACTGGTCATCAAACACAGGACACGGCAAAAAACATGCGACCTTCTTTTACCGACTAACAGATGCGACACGTAGTCGCCAAAGATCATAAGAAAACAAAGACCCATACTTACGGTCCATCACTTATACACACACACACACACACACACACATACCCATGTATGTAAGTAAAGCCAAATTTTTCATCCTCCTTACTATGAACCCATTTATCTGAGACTTTACTAACATGTAAACACACAGAGGGGCGAACAACCCTATTTTCATTCAACTGGCCATAACTGTATTTCTACAAAGGCCTCTCGTACATAACATTTCTCATTATTTTCATCCTATTAGTTAGGATTATTAAATTGTTTGTTTCTTAATGTTCGTTGTTGTCATATTCCAGGTTTACGTGCTTGTAAAAATTTGTGTTGTAACTAAACCTGAAAGTAGTACCCGTAAAATACGGATGGAAACTCACTCACACTCTACAATATGTATATATATATATATATATAGTCATTCACAGACAGACCTGTTTCGTTTTATCAGAACTCTTCAGTGTGGCACGATTCCCGATTGTACTGGGATCGAAACCCGGTTGACTCAAACGCCAATCCAAGATTCTACCACTCAGCCATAAGGAAACCAGCGCAAGCGAATGAAATTTAAACGCTTATGTATCACAATTGTTTTTGTTTACATATATCCGCTTAACGGCTACCGAGAGCTCGATTCATTTGAAGAACTTTGCATTACGCTAGTGGCAACCATTTACTCCCCTCGCAAGTGAGCTCAACCCTACAGGGGATAGGGGAGTATATATATATATATATGATGCGTTGATTCTTTTCTAAATGATTCCTTTCTCATTCAAGACACTTACTCCAGCAAGTTTCCCATTTGTTGAATTACCTTTGAAACCCCTCTTTTGATAAGATCTGAAGCTGCACGTATTTCGGTATTTCTTTTCAAGTCGCACATTTTTTCAAATTTTATCCTTGCGATGTCAATTTTTGTTCTTGCAATATTCACGTACTCAAATTTTATTTTTGCCGTAATCATATTTACCAACCCCTCCGCTCGGGCAGGATATGACACAAGGTTAATTTTTAAGCGGAGTTTAACAGGTTTGAATTCAGAATTTTCCTTCTTCTAGACTAGTTGCCTCAGCAAGGCTGAAGAAATCAGTCTGCCCTACTATTTACCCATAACCGGAGGGAGAATAATTGGATTCATACCTTTCCCAAGGGTATTAGTGCTATGAGAAATGCAATCAGTCTCGTCTAGGATTTGAACTCGTGTTACCGTGTCCATTTCCTACGACGATAACCATTACACCACGGGTACCTCCAGTAATGACGTAATGACTATTTAAACCTTAACTCTTCATATGTTCACATCCACAAAGTTTACCTTGGGTTATCCAAGTCAATAAATTTTTCCTTTAAGATAATCACGTCCTCAAATACTTGAGATCACAACGTTTTAAAATTTTATCCTTGAGAGGTTAAAATTGTCAATAGTTGAGATGTTTACGTTTTAAGTTTTTAACATTTTGTGCAATTTTCATTTTTTTTGAAAAATCAGGAAAAAAAAATCGCATGCTGTCATGAATCGGCTGCTCTTATGCAGTTTTGGCCGAATGAGAAGAGTGTTCGCCAATGATCCGGGAGACCGGGGTTCGATCCCAGGTCGAGTCATACAAAATACTCAAAAATGGTACTTGATGCCGCCTTGGTTAACATTCAGCATTATAAGGTAAGGATTAAGGGTAAAGTGGAGAAATTCAGGTTATGGAGTAGCACCCACCCTTACAACTCGGTATAGAAGCGATTGAAAAAGGAGCCTTTGGGTCATCCTCGACCAAGGTCGCCAATTAAAACTGACGGGAAATTATCGAAAATAGACACTGATTCTGTCTGTCTTGACGTTTATACATATTTACCAACCCCACAGCTTAGGCAGGATATGACACAAGGTCAATTTTTTTAGCAGAGTTTAACAGGTTTGAATTCAGAATTTTCCTTCTCCTAGACTAGTTGCCTCGCCAAAGCTGAAGAAACTAATCTGCCCGACTATTTACCCATAGCTGGAGGGAGAATAATTGGATTCATACCTTTCCCAAGGGTATAAATGCAATGTGAAAAGCAAAAAGCCTCGTCTAGGATTTGAACTCGTGCTGCCGTGTCCATTTCCAAGAACGATAACCATTACACCACGGGCACCTCCTGACGTTTAGATGTCATTATTTTATAAATGAATTGCCCAGCTGTGGACATGACTTTTTTGCTAAATTTTAAAAGGAAATGAAATTAAGAGATTCAGTTTCGATACTTGATGATAATATAAACATTTTGTAGAACGAAGTGTGCGTGGATGCTTATTAGGTCTTCGGTGTGTCCGAAAAAAATGGTACTTGATGCCTCCTTGCTTAACACTCGGCATTATAATGTACGGATCAAGTGGAACTAATCTAGGGAAAGGAGTAGCGCCTTCCCTTACACCTTAGTGTAGTAGCTATCAAAAAGGGAGCCTTCGGGTTACCATCGACTACGGTCGCTAACTTTACTTACTTTTGGCAAGCAGAATATAGTCTAATGTGAGTTCGAGAGGTGGTATAATTTAACTTTAGAAAAATGTTTTATTCATGCTCAGTATTTCAAATCAATTTTTCAAAAGATATCTGGTTATCATCATCATCATCATCATCATTAAGTCACGCTGCTAGCACGTATTTTCCTGAATCTCTCTCCATTCGTCCCTATCATTTTTGCTGTCGGCAGGTCTTCCAGATTACATCCTGTGCTCGCACAGAGCTGTTGTAGGTAAGTTCTTATTCGGCCGACAGGAGCACGTATACATTGAAGGGGCCTATTGGGGAAAGTATTTATGAGTTCTTCCTTGATTCCACAGTCGTGTCCCGAAGGTCATGTTCTTATTTGGTTGGTTTTAGAGATGGGAGGTAAGCGGCCGTACAGCTGTTGTTTCATGGGGTCTTACTACTAGGATTTGTTAAAAATAGCTCGTAGCATTCTTGTGCAATTTTCCACCAAGCTTTTTCTGTATACGTTTTGTCAGAGTCCATGTGGTGTATCCGTACAGTAGTCGTCACACAGCTGCTATGTGGAAGAACTTCCGTTTTAATTTATCGGATAAATCAGACTACCATGTGATCGATAGCCTTCGTCAGGTGCATATTATCACTTTTTAAGAAAACCAGACGCTGCTGCTGCTGAGTTACATGAATTTGTCCACTAATTTCAGAGAAATGCCATTTCGAATGGAGATGTCTCCTTCTTGATTCGGATTTGGTAGGCGTGTTTGCAAAAGCGCTACGTTATCTGCATAGTTCGTGTCTGTAATAGTTTCTGGGGGATTTCGTTTGTTCCTTGCCTTTTTTTGTGTGTAAAGTCATTTTCTCTTATTAGATTTATCGATGTCCTAAGTACGTAGTCTAGGCAAATATAACGCTAATGTATTCCCTCGCAGAACTCTAGCAACAATGTCGAAGAAGTCTGTGTCTTTATCCAGTGAGTGAACCTTGACTTTCGTGTTACTGTAGAGTATCATTTTAGGTGTAACAGTTTCTTTAGAGAGACCATAAGCTAGAAGTATTTGTTCCATCTTCCCGCGGTGCATAGAATCAAATGTCTTGGAGAAATCTACAAACAAGTGTGTCGCCTCGAGAGTTTTTGCACGACTTCTTTTTATGATTTGACAGATTGTTAGAATCTGTGATATTGGGGATCGATTTCTCCGAAAACCGTTCTCATTTCTGGTTAAGGTCAAAGTTTCTGAGGAAGACTTGTATTTGGTATAATAAATAAAAACGTTGTTATGCTTAACTTGTTTCGAGAAAAAGAACACTTTTAGGATGAGAAATGGACATTTTTTGGTTGGCCAAATACTTTTGACTGGCAGTGTACGCACACACACACACACACACACACACACACACACACACACACACACACACACACACACACACACACACACACACAAAGAGTGCTCGATATCGGTTATAGAGCATATAGACATTTTATTTGGGAGAGTGTAGACAGAATCAACGACGCTTGGTGATGGGCATTTTCTAGCCAGTGTGATCATCAGATCTTTCTCTTTCTTACTCTTTCTCTCTCTCTCTCTCTCTCTCTCTCTCTCTGTGTGTGTTTCTTTCTTTCTTTCTTTCTTTCTTTCTTTCTTTCTTATATATATATATATATATATATATATATATATATATTGAAATAATAAAAAATTACCGATTGATAATAGAAATTACAAAAAAAAAAAAAAAGATGGCTTGATTATGAAGAAATTGAGCCACAGAGAATAAATATTAATTTCTGAAACATTTTCCTACAACTCAATTTTCGGGAATATCGATTCTAATATATATATATATATATATATATATATATATATATATATATGTATGTGTGTGTGTGTGTGTGTGTGTGTGTGTGCGTGTGTGTGTACCGTTAGATATTTTCCATTAGATTTAAAATGATATGTTCAGGAGCCTATTTTCATGTTGAAGGCAATTTTCATGTTGAAGGTAAATTTTGTAATCATTCAAGCCCTTGATATGCTGATTAGAAGCCTTCCCACCATCTGAAATAAAAAAAAAAACATCAGTCTGTGTCAAAATTTGTCAGATGCCGTTTACATTATTCGCAGGTCTCGAACTCCTGTCTTCATCTTGGTTGTTACATTCACGACATTTCAGCCGTCATGTGCGTTGGCTTTCTTCAGGTGTCTTTTGGTCGAAATTGGTAATTTTCAGGAAATTTCGAACCAAACCCTTTATTCGATTCACGGTATAGACCCTCTCATTCTGAAGTTCATGTCTCGGATGTGTCACTTTTTGTTCATTTTGTTTATTTCCTTTTCACACAGGGAGCTAAAGACACCGAGGTCGACTTCAACTAGAAACTCTTAGCCAACGCTTTTAACCTCTAGGCCATTTTGGAGGTGTTCGTAGTATAATAGTTATTTTTGTAGGAAATGGGTACGACGACTCAAGTTCAAACCCTGGACGAGGTGTGTTTAAATTTCACATAGAGTTAATATCACAAGGAAAAGTGTGAATCCAACTAGTCTCTATTCAGCTAGGGGTAAATAGTAGGGTAGACTGTGTGTTTTAACTTTGATATAACAATCTTTCAAGAAAGAAAACGCTGAATTCAGACATGTTAAACCCCGCTCAAATGACTTTGTATCACGTCCCCATGGAGCAGGAGTAATTAGTAAATACTAATCCTTTTGGCCATTATCCCGTTGGATAATTCCAGG
Source organism: Sepioteuthis lessoniana (assembly GCA_963585895.1). Lineage (NCBI taxonomy): Eukaryota > Metazoa > Mollusca > Cephalopoda > Myopsida > Loliginidae > Sepioteuthis > Sepioteuthis lessoniana. Next base: position 86,820,423 of record OY757929.1, read on the forward strand.
ACCATTTTAAATGTCATTGATTTTGTCTCTTTAACCAGAGGATATGAAGAGTATAGACAAAGTATTAGTATAATCATGGACAGAAGTAACAGCTGGAACCTAACAGGCTCACGCGTCGTCTAGTAAACTGGTAAAGTTAAACTCGTGACACGGAATAAAATTCTCTGAATTTTTATCAATAATCAAAGCTAGCTGGATTCCATCGATGTCTGTGAGATATAGTTAGCGCCCCCTGTTGACGAGTGTCGGAAATTCTGAAGGTACGATTTAGATTTAGTGGCTACTAACCAAAAGCCGGCTGAGTTCTTATAATCTCGCAGTTTGCCAACGCAGCTGGAAGTAACTTTCCCTACTCAGTGTCAGATCCCGTTGTGTTTAATGCAATGTCTGTCAATTAAAGTAGCCGCAGGGTATTTTGATGAATAATACACGACAAGCAGTGATTGTGAAGAGATCTGTATTAAGCACATCTCTGATAGTAGAAAAATTTATAACAGCTTTTAGCAAAAATGGAAACGTATTCATTGATTTAAAATGCAGAAAGTTTTTTCGGCTAACACATATAACACAGGGGTAAGGTTAGCGTTTAAAAATTGAGTGAAGATAAAAAAAATATAAAAAATAAATCAACAAGAGTGTGTGTTTACCCAACGCTTCCACCATGAATAGGATGTGGCACAAACTCAATTTGTTAAGCGGATTACAGGTGGTTTCAGTCCAGAGTTTTCTTTCTCCTAGTTTGGTTGCCTAACCAAGACTAGAGAAAACAGTCTGTCTGCAATCAATGCCTTTTCCAATGGCATTAGCGCAAAGCTAAACGCCGACAGATTTTTTTTCAGGATTTAAAATGAGGTTAAGGATTCCATTTCCTATGATGATAAAAATTATACTAATTACGTCTTCAATCAGGGAATCCAGAAGTAATTGAAAGAGAATATAGGTAAAGTATGAAAAAAAAAGACACCTCCTCCAAAGGAAACGAATAAAATAAAAAAATAACCTACTCAAAGGACTTTCATTAAGAAAATGTCTTCTGCTGACAAAGGGACATATTTATGCCATGGCCTCAAAATTCCGTCGATGATTTATGAGTTAATTGAGGAATTTATACCACGACCTTCGAAATTCCGTCGATCATTCATTGGGTTCACTCTTTGAAGAATTTATACAACGACCTTCAAAATTCTGTCGATAATTCATTGGGTTAACTCGTTGAAGAATTTATACCATGACCTTCGAAATTCCGTCGATAATTCATTGGGTTCACTCTTTGAAGAATTTATACCACGACCTTCGATATTCCGTCGATAATTCATTGGGTTCACTCTTTGAAGATTTTATACCATGACCTTCGAAATTCCGTCAATAATACATTGGGTTCACTCTTTGAAGAATTTATACCATGACCTTCGAAATTCCGTCGATAATTCATTGGGTTCACTCTTTGAAGAATTTATACCACGACCTTCGATATTCCGTCGATAATTCATTGGGTTCACTCTTTGAAGAATTTATACAACGACCTTCAAAATTCTGACGATAATTCATTGGGTTAACTCGTTGAAGAATTTATACCATGACCTTAAAAATTCCGTCGATAATTCATTGGGTTCACTCTTTGAAGATTTTATACCATGACCTTCTAAATTCCGTCAATAATACATTGGGTTCACTCTTTGAAGAATTTATACCACGACCTTCGATATTCCGTCGATAATTCATTGGGTTCACACTTTGAAGAATTTATACCATGACCTTCGAAATTCCGTCGATAATTCATTGGGTTCACTCTTTGATGAATTTATACCATGACCTTCGAAATTCAGTCGATAATTAATTGGGTTCACTCTTTGAAGAATTTATACCATGACCTTCAAAATTCCGCCGATCATTCACTGGGTTCACTCTTTGAAGAATTTATACAACGACCTTCAAAATTCTGTCGATAATTCATTGGGTTAACTCGTTGAAGAATTTATACCATGACCTTCGAAATTCCGTCGATAATTCATTGGGTTCACTCTTTGAAGAATTTATACCACGACCTTCGATATTCCGTCGATAATTCATTGGGTTCACTCTTTGAAGATTTTATACCATGACCTTCGAAATTCCGTCAATAATACATTGGGTTCACTCTTTGAAGAATTTATACCATGACCTTCGAAATTCCGTCGATAATTCATTGGGTTCACTCTTTGAAGAATTTATACCACGACCTTCGATATTCCGTCGATAATTCATTGGGTTCACACTTTGAAGAATTTATACCATGACCTTCGAAATTCCGTCGATAATTCATTGGGTTCACTCTTTGAAGAATTTATACAACGACCTTCAAAATTCTGACGATAATTCATTGGGTTAACTCGTTGAAGAATTTATACCATGACCTTAAAAATTCCGTCGATAATTCATTGGGTTCACTCTTTGAAGATTTTATACCATGACCTTCGAAATTCCGTCAATAATACATTGGGTTCACTCTTTGAAGAATTTATACCACGACCTTCGATATTCCGTCGATAATTCATTGGGTTCACACTTTGAAGAATTTATACCATGACCTTCGAAATTCCGTCGATAATTCATTGGGTTCACTCTTTGATGAATCTATACCATGACCTTCGAAATTCAGTCGATAATTAATTGGGTTCACTCTTTGAAGAATTTATACCATGACCTTCAAAATTCCGCCGATAATTCACTGGGTTCACTCTTTGAAGAATTTATACCATGACCTTCCAAATTCCGTCAATAATACATTGGTTTCACTCTTTGAAGAATTTATACAATGACCTTCGAAATTCCGTCGATAATTCATTGGGTTCACTCTTTCAAGAATTTATACCATGACCTTCGAAATTCCGTCGATAATTCATTAGGTTCACTCTTTGTAGAATTTATACCACGACCTTCGATATTCCGTCGATAATTCATTGAGTTCACGCTTTGAAGAATTTATACCATGACCTTCGAAATTCCGTCGATAATTCATTGGGTTCACTCTTTGAAGAATTTATACCATGACCTTCGAAATTCCGTCGATAATTCATTGGGTTCACTCTTTGAAGAATTTATACCATGACCTTCGAAATTCCGTTGATAATTCATTGGGTTCACTCTTTGAAGAATTTATACCACGACCTTCGATATTCCGTCGATAATTCATTGGGTTCACTCTTTGAAGAATTTATCCCATTACCTTCGATATTCCGTCAATAATTCATTGGGTTCACTCTTTGAAGATTTTATACAATGACCTTCGAAATTCCGTCAAAAATTCATTTGGTTCACTCTTTGAAGAATTTATACCATGAACTTGGAAATTCCGTCGATAATTCATTGGGTTCAATCTTTGAAGAATTTATCCCATTACCTTCGATATTCCGTCAATAATTCATTGGGTTCACTCTTTGAAGAATTTATACCATGTCCTTCGAAATTCCGTCGATAATTCATTGGGTTCACTCTTTGAAGAATTTATACCATGACCTTCGAAATTCCGTCGATAATTCATTGGGTTCACTCTTTGAAGATTTTATACCATGATCTTGGAAATTCCGTCAAAAATTCATTTGGTTCACTCTTTGAAGAATTTATACAATGACCTTCGAAATTCCGTCAATAATTCATTGGGTTCACTCTTTGAAGAATTTATACAATGACCATCGAAATTCCGTCGATAATACATTTGGTTCACTCTTTGAAGAATTTATTCCATGACCTTCGAAATTCCGTCGATAATTCATTGGGTTCACTCTTTGAAGATTTTATACCATGATCTTGGAAATTCCGTCAAAAATTCATTTGGTTCACTCTTTGAAGAATTTATACAATGACCTTCGAAATTCCGTCAATAATTCATTTGGTTCACTCTTTAAAGAATTTATACCATGACCTTCGAAATTCCGTCGATAATTCATTGGGTTCACTCTTTGAAGATTTTATCCCATTACCTTCGAAAATCCGTCGATAATTCATTGGGTTCACTCTTTGAAGAATTTATACCATGACCTTCGAAATTCCGTCGATAATTCATTAGGTTCACTCTTTGTAGAATTTATCCCATTACCTTCGAAAATCTGTCGATAATTCATTGGGTTCACTCTTTGAAGAATTTATCCCATTACCTTTGAAATTCCGTCGATAATTCATTGGGTTCACTCTTTGAAGAATTTATACAATGACCTTCGAAATTCCGTCGATAATTCATTGGGTTCACTCTTTGAAGAATTTATCCCATTACCTTCGAAATTCCGTCGATAATTCATTGGGTTCACTCTTTGAAGAATTTATCCCATTACCTTCGAAATTCCGTCGATAATTAATTGGGTTCTCTCTTTGAAGAATTTATACAATGACCTTCGAAATTCAGTCGATAATTCATTGGGTTCACTCTTTGAAGAATTTATCCTATTACCTTCGAAATTCCGTCGATAATACATTGGGTTCACTCTTTGAAGAATTTATAAAATGACCTTCGAAATTCCGTCGATAATTCATTGGGTTCACTCTTTGAAGAATTTATCCCATTACCTTCGAAATTCCGTCGATAATTCATTGGGTTCACTCTTTGAAGAATTTATCCTATGACCTTCGAAATTCCGTCGATAATTCATTGGGTTCACTCTTTGAAGAATTTATCCCATTACCTTCGAAATTCCGTCGATAATTCATTGGGTTCACTCTTTGAAGAATTTATACAATGACCTTCGAAATTCAGTCGATAATTCATTGGGTTCACTCTTTGAAGAATTTATCCCATTACCTTCGAAATTCCGTCGATAATTCATTGGGTTCACTCTTTGAAGAATTTATACAATGACCTTCGAAATTCCGTCGATAATTCATTGGGTTCACTCTTTGAAGAATTTATCCCATTACCTTCGAAATTCCGTCGATAATACATTGGGTTCACTCTTTGAAGAATTTATACAATGACCTTCGAAATTCCGTTGATAATTCATTGGGTTCACTCTTTGAAGAATTTATCCCATGACCTTCGAAAATCCGTCGATAATTCATTGGGTTCACTCTTTGAAGAATTTATCCCATGACCTTCGAAATTCCGTCGATAATTCATTGGGTTCACTCTTTGAAGAATTTATCCCATTACCTTCGAAATTCCGTCGATAATTCATTGGGTTCACTCTTTGAAGAATTTATACAATGACCTTCGAAATTCAGTCGATAATTCATTGGGTTCACTCTTTGAAGAATTTATCCCATTAACTTCGAAATTCCGTCGATAATTCATTGGGTTCACTCTTTGAAGAATTTATACCATGACCTTCGATATTCCGTCGATAATTCATTGGGTTCACTCTTTGAAGAATTTATACCATGACCTTCGAAATTCCGTCGATAATTCATTGGGTTCACTCTTTGATGAATTTATACCATGACCTTCGAAATTCCGTCGATAATTAATTGGGTTCACTCTTTGAAGAATTTATACAATGACCTTCGAAATTCCGTCGATAATTCATTGGGTTCACTCTTTGAAGAATTTATACCACGACCTTCGATATTCCGTCGATAATTCATTGGGTTCACACTTTGAAGAATTTATACCATGGCCTCAAAATTCCGTCGATGATTTATGAGTTAATTGAGGAATTTATACCACGACCTTCGAAATTCCGTCGATCATTCATTGGGTTCACTCTTTGAAGAATTTATACAACGACCTTCAAAATTCTGTCGATAATTCATTGGGTTAACTCGTTGAAGAATTTATACCATGACCTTCGAAATTCCGTCGATAATTCATTGGGTTCACTCTTTGAAGAATTTATACCACGACCTTCGATATTCCGTCGATAATTCATTGGGTTCACTCTTTGAAGATTTTATACCATGACCTTCGAAATTCCGTCAATAATACATTGGGTTCACTCTTTGAAGAATTTATACCATGACCTTCGAAATTCCGTCGATAATTCATTGGGTTCACTCTTTGAAGAATTTATACCACGACCTTCGATATTCCGTCGATAATTCATTGGGTTCACACTTTGAAGAATTTATACCATGACCTTCGAAATTCCGTCGATAATTCATTGGGTTCACTCTTTGAAGAATTTATACAATGACCTTCGAAATTCCGTCGATAATTCATTGGGTTCACTCTTTGAAGAATTTATACCACGACCTTCGATATTCCGTCGATAATTCATTGGGTTCACACTTTGAAGAATTTATACCATGGCCTCAAAATTCCGTCGATGATTTATGAGTTAATTGAGGAATTTATACCACGACCTTCGAAATTCCGTCGATCATTCATTGGGTTCACTCTTTGAAGAATTTATACAACGACCTTCAAAATTCTGTCGATAATTCATTGGGTTAACTCGTTGAAGAATTTATACCATGACCTTCGAAATTCCGTCGATAATTCATTGGGTTCACTCTTTGAAGAATTTATACCACGACCTTCGATATTCCGTCGATAATTCATTGGGTTCACTCTTTGAAGATTTTATACCATGACCTTCGAAATTCCGTCAATAATACATTGGGTTCACTCTTTGAAGAATTTATACCATGACCTTCGAAATTCCGTCGATAATTCATTGGGTTCACTCTTTGAAGAATTTATACCACGACCTTCGATATTCCGTCGATAATTCATTGGGTTCACACTTTGAAGAATTTATACCATGACCTTCGAAATTCCGTCGATAATTCATTGGGTTCACTCTTTGAAGAATTTATCCCATTACCTTCGAAATTCCGTCGATAATTCATTGGGTTCACTCTTTGAAGAATTTATCCTATGACCTTCGAAATTCCGTCGATAATTCATTGGGTTCACTCTTTGAAGAATTTATCCCATTACCTTCGAAATTCCGTCGATAATTCATTGGGTTCACTCTTTGAAGAATTTATACAATGACCTTCGAAATTCAGTCGATAATTCATTGGGTTCACTCTTTGAAGAATTTATCCCATTACCTTCGAAATTCCGTCGATAATTCATTGGGTTCACTCTTTGAAGAATTTATACAATGACCTTCGAAATTCCGTCGATAATTCATTGGGTTCACTCTTTGAAGAATTTATCCCATTACCTTCGAAATTCCGTCGATAATACATTGGGTTCACTCTTTGAAGAATTTATACAATGACCTTCGAAATTCCGTTGATAATTCATTGGGTTCACTCTTTGAAGAATTTATCCCATGACCTTCGAAAATCCGTCGATAATTCATTGGGTTCACTCTTTGAAGAATTTATCCCATGACCTTCGAAATTCCGTCGATAATTCATTGGGTTCACTCTTTGAAGAATTTATCCCATTACCTTCGAAATTCCGTCGATAATTCATTGGGTTCACTCTTTGAAGAATTTATACAATGACCTTCGAAATTCAGTCGATAATTCATTGGGTTCACTCTTTGAAGAATTTATCCCATTAACTTCGAAATTCCGTCGATAATTCATTGGGTTCACTCTTTGAAGAATTTATACCATGACCTTCGATATTCCGTCGATAATTCATTGGGTTCACTCTTTGAAGAATTTATACCATGACCTTCGAAATTCCGTCGATAATTCATTGGGTTCACTCTTTGATGAATTTATACCATGACCTTCGAAATTCCGTCGATAATTAATTGGGTTCACTCTTTGAAGAATTTATACAATGACCTTCGAAATTCCGTCGATAATTCATTGGGTTCACTCTTTGAAGAATTTATACCACGACCTTCGATATTCCGTCGATAATTCATTGGGTTCACACTTTGAAGAATTTATACCATGGCCTCAAAATTCCGTCGATGATTTATGAGTTAATTGAGGAATTTATACCACGACCTTCGAAATTCCGTCGATCATTCATTGGGTTCACTCTTTGAAGAATTTATACAACGACCTTCAAAATTCTGTCGATAATTCATTGGGTTAACTCGTTGAAGAATTTATACCATGACCTTCGAAATTCCGTCGATAATTCATTGGGTTCACTCTTTGAAGAATTTATACCACGACCTTCGATATTCCGTCGATAATTCATTGGGTTCACTCTTTGAAGATTTTATACCATGACCTTCGAAATTCCGTCAATAATACATTGGGTTCACTCTTTGAAGAATTTATACCATGACCTTCGAAATTCCGTCGATAATTCATTGGGTTCACTCTTTGAAGAATTTATACCACGACCTTCGATATTCCGTCGATAATTCATTGGGTTCACACTTTGAAGAATTTATACCATGACCTTCGAAATTCCGTCGATAATTCATTGGGTTCACTCTTTGAAGAATTTATACAACGACCTTCAAAATTCTGACGATAATTCATTGGGTTAACTCGTTGAAGAATTTATACCATGACCTTAAAAATTCCGTCGATAATTCATTGGGTTCACTCTTTGAAGATTTTATACCATGACCTTCTAAATTCCGTCAATAATACATTGGGTTCACTCTTTGAAGAATTTATACCACGACCTTCGATATTCCGTCGATAATTCATTGGGTTCACACTTTGAAGAATTTATACCATGACCTTCGAAATTCCGTCGATAATTCATTGGGTTCACTCTTTGATGAATTTATACCATGACCTTCGAAATTCAGTCGATAATTAATTGGGTTCACTCTTTGAAGAATTTATACCATGACCTTCAAAATTCCGCCGATCATTCACTGGGTTCACTCTTTGAAGAATTTATACAACGACCTTCAAAATTCTGTCGATAATTCATTGGGTTAACTCGTTGAAGAATTTATACCATGACCTTCGAAATTCCGTCGATAATTCATTGGGTTCACTCTTTGAAGAATTTATACCACGACCTTCGATATTCCGTCGATAATTCATTGGGTTCACTCTTTGAAGATTTTATACCATGACCTTCGAAATTCCGTCAATAATACATTGGGTTCACTCTTTGAAGAATTTATACCATGACCTTCGAAATTCCGTCGATAATTCATTGGGTTCACTCTTTGAAGAATTTATACCACGACCTTCGATATTCCGTCGATAATTCATTGGGTTCACACTTTGAAGAATTTATACCATGACCTTCGAAATTCCGTCGATAATTCATTGGGTTCACTCTTTGAAGAATTTATACAACGACCTTCAAAATTCTGACGATAATTCATTGGGTTAACTCGTTGAAGAATTTATACCATGACCTTAAAAATTCCGTCGATAATTCATTGGGTTCACTCTTTGAAGATTTTATACCATGACCTTCGAAATTCCGTCAATAATACATTGGGTTCACTCTTTGAAGAATTTATACCACGACCTTCGATATTCCGTCGATAATTCATTGGGTTCACACTTTGAAGAATTTATACCATGACCTTCGAAATTCCGTCGATAATTCATTGGGTTCACTCTTTGATGAATCTATACCATGACCTTCGAAATTCAGTCGATAATTAATTGGGTTCACTCTTTGAAGAATTTATACCATGACCTTCAAAATTCCGCCGATAATTCACTGGGTTCACTCTTTGAAGAATTTATACCATGACCTTCCAAATTCCGTCAATAATACATTGGGTTCACTCTTTGAAGAATTTATACAATGACCTTCGAAATTCCGTCGATAATTCATTGGGTTCACTCTTTCAAGAATTTATACCATGACCTTCGAAATTCCGTCGATAATTCATTAGGTTCACTCTTTGTAGAATTTATACCACGACCTTCGATATTCCGTCGATAATTCATTGAGTTCACGCTTTGAAGAATTTATACCATGACCTTCGAAATTCCGTCGATAATTCATTGGGTTCACTCTTTGAAGAATTTATACCATGACCTTCGAAATTCCGTCGATAATTCATTGGGTTCACTCTTTGAAGAATTTATACCATGACCTTCGAAATTCCGTTGATAATTCATTGGGTTCACTCTTTGAAGAATTTATACCACGACCTTCGATATTCCGTCGATAATTCATTGGGTTCACTCTTTGAAGAATTTATCCCATTACCTTCGATATTCCGTCAATAATTCATTGGGTTCACTCTTTGAAGATTTTATACAATGACCTTCGAAATTCCGTCAAAAATTCATTTGGTTCACTCTTTGAAGAATTTATACCATGAACTTGGAAATTCCGTCGATAATTCATTGGGTTCAATCTTTGAAGAATTTATCCCATTACCTTCGATATTCCGTCAATAATTCATTGGGTTCACTCTTTGAAGAATTTATACCATGTCCTTCGAAATTCCGTCGATAATTCATTGGGTTCACTCTTTGAAGAATTTATACCATGACCTTCGAAATTCCGTCGATAATTCATTGGGTTCACTCTTTGAAGATTTTATACCATGATCTTGGAAATTCCGTCAAAAATTCATTTGGTTCACTCTTTGAAGAATTTATACAATGACCTTCGAAATTCCGTCAATAATTCATTGGGTTCACTCTTTGAAGAATTTATACAATGACCATCGAAATTCCGTCGATAATACATTTGGTTCACTCTTTGAAGAATTTATTCCATGACCTTCGAAATTCCGTCGATAATTAATTGGGTTCACTCTTTGAAGATTTTATACCATGATCTTGGAAATTCCGTCAAAAATTCATTTGGTTCACTCTTTGAAGAATTTATACAATGACCTTCGAAATTCCGTCAATAATTCATTTGGTTCACTCTTTAAAGAATTTATACCATGACCTTCGAAATTCCGTCGATAATTCATTGGGTTCACTCTTTGAAGATTTTATCCCATTACCTTCGAAAATCCGTCGATAATTCATTGGGTTCACTCTTTGAAGAATTTATACCATGACCTTCGAAATTCCGTCGATAATTCATTAGGTTCACTCTTTGTAGAATTTATCCCATTACCTTCGAAAATCTGTCGATAATTCATTGGGTTCACTCTTTGAAGAATTTATCCCATTACCTTTGAAATTCCGTCGATAATTCATTGGGTTCACTCTTTGAAGAATTTATACAATGACCTTCGAAATTCCGTCGATAATTCATTGGGTTCACTCTTTGAAGAATTTATCCCATTACCTTCGATATTCCGTCGATAATACATTGGGTTCACTCTTTGAAGAATTTATCCCATTACCTTCGAAATTCCGTCGATAATTCATTGGGTTCCCTCTTTGTAGAATTTATCCCATTACCTTCGAAATTCCGTCGATAATTCATTGGGTTCACTCTTTGAAGAATTTATACAATTACCTTCGAAATTTCGCCGATACTTCATTGGGTTCACTCTTTGAAGAATTTATCCCATTACCTTCAAAATTCCGTCGATAATTATTGGGTTGACTCTTTGAAGAATTTATCCCATTACCTTCGAAATTCCGTCGATAATACATTGGGTTCACTCTTTGAAGAATTTATAAAATGACCTTCGAAATTCCGTCGATAATTCATTGGGTTAACTCTTTGAAGAATTTATCCCATTACCTTCGAAATTCCGTCGATAATTCATTGGGTTCATTCTTTGAAGAATTTATCCCATTACCTTCGAAATTCCGTCGATAATACATTGGGTTCACTCTTTGAAGAATTTATAAAATGACCTTCGAAATTCCGTCGATAATTCATTGGGTTCACTCTTTGAAGAATTTATCCCATTACCTTCGAAATTCCGTCGATAATTCATTGGGTTCACTCTTTGAAGAATTTATCCCATTACCTTCGAAATTCCGTCGATAATTAATTGGGTTCTCTCTTTGAAGAATTTATACAATGACCTTCGAAATTCAGTCGATAATTCATTGGGTTCACTCTTTGAAGAATTTATCCTATTACCTTCGAAATTCCGTCGATAATACATTGGGTTCACTCTTTGAAGAATTTATAAAATGACCTTCGAAATTCCGTCGATAATTCATTGGGTTCACTCTTTGAAGAATTTATCCCATTACCTTCGAAATTCCGTCGATAATTCATTGGGTTCACTCTTTGAAGAATTTATCCTATGACCTTCGAAATTCCGTCGATAATTCATTGGGTTCACTCTTTGAAGAATTTATCCCATTACCTTCGAAATTCCGTCGATAATTCATTGGGTTCACTCTTTGAAGAATTTATACAATGACCTTCGAAATTCAGTCGATAATTCATTGGGTTCACTCTTTGAAGAATTTATCCCATTACCTTCGAAATTCCGTCGATAATTCATTGGGTTCACTCTTTGAAGAATTTATACAATGACCTTCGAAATTCCGTCGATAATTCATTGGGTTCACTCTTTGAAGAATTTATCCCATTACCTTCGAAATTCCGTCGATAATACATTGGGTTCACTCTTTGAAGAATTTATACAATGACCTTCGAAATTCCGTTGATAATTCATTGGGTTCACTCTTTGAAGAATTTATCCCATGACCTTCGAAAATCCGTCGATAATTCATTGGGTTCACTCTTTGAAGAATTTATCCCATGACCTTCGAAATTCCGTCGATAATTCATTGGGTTCACTCTTTGAAGAATTTATCCCATTACCTTCGAAATTCCGTCGATAATTCATTGGGTTCACTCTTTGAAGAATTTATACAATGACCTTCGAAATTCAGTCGATAATTCATTGGGTTCACTCTTTGAAGAATTTATCCCATTAACTTCGAAATTCCGTCGATAATTCATTGGGTTCACTCTTTGAAGAATTTATACCATGACCTTCGATATTCCGTCGATAATTCATTGGGTTCACTCTTTGAAGAATTTATACCATGACCTTCGAAATTCCGTCGATAATTCATTGGGTTCACTCTTTGATGAATTTATACCATGACCTTCGAAATTCCGTCGATAATTAATTGGGTTCACTCTTTGAAGAATTTATACAATGACCTTCGAAATTCCGTCGATAATTCATTGGGTTCACTCTTTGAAGAATTTATACCACGACCTTCGATATTCCGTCGATAATTCATTGGGTTCACACTTTGAAGAATTTATACCATGACCTTCGAAATTCCGTCGATAATTCATTGGGTTCACTCTTTGATGAATTTATACCATGACCTTCGAAATTCCGTCGATAATTAATTGGGTTCACTCTTTGAAGAATTTATACCATGACCTTCGAAATTCCGCCGATAATTCACTGGGTTCACTCTTTGAAGAATTTATACCATGACCTTCCAAATTCCGTCAATAATACATTGGGTTCACTCTTTGAAGAATTTATACAATGACCTTCGAAATTCCGTCGATAATTCATTGGGTTCACTCTTTGAAGAATGTATACCATGACCTTCGAAATTCCGTCGATAATTCATTGGGTTCACTCTTTGTAGAATTTTTACCACGACCTTCGATATTCCGTCGATAATTCATTCGGTTCACTCTTTGAAGAATTTATACCATGACCTTCGAAATTCCGTCGATAATTCATTGGGTTCACTCTTTGAAGAATTTATACCATGACCTTCGAAATTCCGTCGATAATTCATTGGGTTCACTCTTTGAAGAATTTATACCATGACCTTCGAAATTCCGTCGATAATTCTTTGGGTTCACTCTTAGAAGAATTTATACCATGACCTTCGAAATTCCGTTGATAATTTATTGGGTTCACTCTTTGAAGAATTTATAACACGACCTTCGATATTCCGTCGATAATTCATTGGGTTCACTCTTTGAAGAATTTATCCCATTACCTTCGATATTCCGTCAATAATTCATTGGGTTGACTCTTTGATGAATTTTTACCATGACCTTCGAAAATCCGTCGATAATTCATTGGGTTCACTCTTTGAAGATTTTATACAATGACCTTCGAAATTCCGTCAAAAATTCATTTGGTTCACTCTTTGAAGAATTTATACAATGACCTTCGAAATTCCGTCGATAATTCATTGGGTTCACTCTTTGAAGAATTTATACAATGACCTTCGAAATTCCGTCAAAAATTCATTTGGTTCACTCTTTGAAGAATTTATACCATGACCTTCGAAATTCCGTCGATAATACATTGGGTTCACTCTTTGAAGATTTTATACCATGATCTTGGAAATTCCGTCAAAAATTCATTTGGTTCACTCTTTGAAGAATTTATACAATGACCTTCGAAATTCCGTCAAAAATTCATTTGGTTCACTCTTTGAAGAATTTATACAATGACCTTCGAAATTCCGTCGATAATTCATTGGGTTCACTCTTTGAAGATTTTATCCCATTACCTTCGAAATTCCGCCGATACTTCATTGGGTTCACTCTTTGAAGAATTTATCGCATTACATTCGAAATTCCGTCGATAAATCATTGGGTTCACTCTTTGAAGAATTTATACCACGACCTTCGATATTCCGTCGATAATTCATTGGGTTCACTCTTTGAAGAATTTATACAATGACCTTCGAAATTCCGTCAAAAATTCATTTGGTTCACTCTTTGAAGAATTTATACCATGACCTTCGAAATTCCGTCGATAATTCATTGGGTTCACTCTTTGATGAATTTATACCATGACCTTCGAAATTCCGTCGATAATTAATTGGGTTCACTCTTTGAAGAATTTATACAATGACCTTCGAAATTCCGTCGATAATTCATTGGGTTCACTCTTTGAAGAATTTATACCACGACCTTCGATATTCCGTCGATAATTCATTGGGTTCACACTTTGAAGAATTTATACAATGACCTTCGAAATTCCGTCGATAATTCATTGGGTTCACTCTTTGATGAATTTATACCATGACCTTCGAAATTCCGTCGATAATTAATTGGGTTCACTCTTTGAAGAATTTATACCATGACCTTCGAAATTCCGCCGATAATTCACTGGGTTCACTCTTTGAAGAATTTATACCATGACCTTCCAAATTCCGTCAATAATACATTGGGTTCACTCTTTGAAGAATTTATACAATGACCTTCGAAATTCCGTCGATAATTCATTGGGTTCACTCTTTGAAGAATTTATCCCATGACCTTCGAAATTCCGTCGATAATACATTGGGTTCACTCTTTGAAGAATTTATCCCATTACCTTCGAAATTCCGTCGATAATTCATTGGGTTCACTCTTTGAAGAATTTATACAATGACCTTCGAAATTCCGTCGATAATTCATTGGGTTCACTCTTTGAAGAATTTATCGCATTACCTTCGATATTCCGTCGATAATTCATTGGGTTCACTCTTTGAAGAATTTATAAAATGACCTTCGAAATTCCGTCGATACTTCATTGGGTTCACTCTTTGAAGAATTTATACCATTTCCTTCGAAATTCCGTCGATAATACATTGGGTTCACTCTTTGAAGAATTTATACCATGACCTTCGAAATTCCGTCGATAATTCATTGGGTTCACTCTTTGAAGAATTTATACCATGACCTCCGAAATTCCGTCGATAATACATTGGGTTCACTCTTTGAAGAATTTATACCATGACCTTCAAAATTCCGTCGATAATTCATTGGGTTCACTCTTTGAAGAATTTATACCATGACCTTCGAAATTCCGTCGATAATTCATTGGGTTTAATCTTTGAAGAATTTATCCCATTACCTTCGAAATTCCGTCGATAATTCATTGGGTTCACTCTTTGAAGAATTTATACCATGACCTTCGAAATTCCGTCGATAATTCATTGGGTTCTCTCTTTGAAGAATTTATACCATGACCTTCGATATTCCGTCGATAATTCATTGGGTTCACTCTTTGAAGAATTTATCCCATTACCTTCGAAATTCCGTCGATAATTCATTGGGTTCACTCTTTGTTCCCATTACCTTCGAAATTCCGTCGATAATTCATTGGGTTCACTCTTTGAAGAATTTATCCCATTACCTTCGAAATTCCGTCGATAATTCATTGGGTTCACTCTTTGAAGAATATATCCCATTACCTTCGAAATTCCGTCGATAATTCATTGGGTTCACTCTTTAAAGAATTTATACAATGACCTTCGAAATTCCGTCGATAATTCATTGGGATCACTCTTTGAAGAATTTATACAATGACCTTCGAAATTCTGTTGATAATTCATTGGGTTCACTCTTTGAAGAATTTATCCCATTACCTTCGAAATTCCGTCGATAATTCATTGGGTTCCCTCTTTGAAGAATTTATCCCATTACCTTCGAAATTCCGTTGATAATTCATTGGGTTCACTCTTTGAAGAATTTATCCCATTACCTTCGATATTCCGTCGATAATTCATTGGGTTCACTCTTTGAAGAATTTATCCCATTACCTTCGATATTCCGTCGATAATTCATTGAGTTCACTCTTTGAAGAATTTATATGACGACGTTCGAAATTCCGTCGATAATTCATTGGGTTCACTCTTTGAAGAATTTATACAATGACCTTCGAAATTCCGTCGATAATTCATTGGGTTCACTCTTTGAAGAATTTATACCACGACATTCAATATTCCGTCGATAATTCATTGGGTTCACTCTCTGAAGAGTTTATCCCATTACCTTCGAAATTCCGTCGATAATTTATTGGGTTCACTCTTTCATGAATTTATACCACGACCTTTGAAATTCCGTCGATAATTTATTGGGTTCACTCTTTGAAGAATTTATACCACGATCTTCGAAATTCCGTCGATAATTCATTGGGTTCACTCTTTGAAGAATTTATACCACGACCTTCGAAATTCCGTCGATAATTCATTGGGTTCACTCTTTGAAGATTTTATACCATGACCTTCGAAATTCCGTCAATAATTCATTGGGTTCACTCTGAAGAATTTATACAACGATCTTCGAAATTCCGTCGATAATTCATTCGGTTCACTCTTTGAAGAATTTATCCCATTACCTTCGATATTCCGTCGATAATTTATTGGGTTCACTGTTTGATGAATTTATACCACGACCTTTGAAATTTCGTCGATAATTTATTGGGTTCACTCTTTGAAGAATTTATACCACGACCTTTGAAATTCCGTCGATAATTCATTGGGTTCACTCTTTGAAGAATTTATACCACGACATTCGATATTCCGTCGATAATTCATTGGGTTCACTCTCTGAAGAGTTTATCCCATTACCTTCGAAATTCCGTCGATAATTTATTGGGTTCACTCTTTGATGAATTTATACCACGACCTTTGAAATTCCGTCGATAATTTATTGGGTTCAGTCTTTGAAGAATTTATACCACGACCTTCGAAATTCCGTCGATAATTCATTGGGTTCACTCTTTGAAGAATTTATACCACGACATTCGAAATTCCGTCGATAATTCATTGGGTTCACTCTTTGAAGAATTTATACCATGACCTTCGAAATTCCGTCAATAATTCATTGGGTTCACTCTGAAGAATTTATACAACGATCTTCGAAATTCCGTCGATAAATCATTCGGTTCACTCTTTGAAGAATTTATCCCATTACCTTCGATATTCCGTCGATAATTCATTCGGTTCACTCTTTGAAGAATTCGTACCACGACCTTCGAAATTCCGTCGATAATTCATTTGGTTCGTTCTTTGAAGAATTTTATTAGGTACAATAAAAATTCTCAATCAATATGAAGTAACATTTTTAATTAAATTAGTGTAACACTTAAGTGCATCTGTTGGCGAAGCTCCAGTTCTAGAGCTTTTGGTTTTTTGGAGTTCCTTTTTATTGCCATTACTCCCATCGGACCCTGAGTAATTATACTTGCTATTGATAATATAGATCTTTTAAAGAATTATTCGTACAGGATAATTGATATCATATAACAGTAAATCATTCGCATTAAGAATAGTTACTTGTAGGCATAATCATTTGATAAGGATTAA
The DNA here is from genome assembly GCA_963585895.1 of Sepioteuthis lessoniana. Taxonomy (NCBI): domain Eukaryota; kingdom Metazoa; phylum Mollusca; class Cephalopoda; order Myopsida; family Loliginidae; genus Sepioteuthis; species Sepioteuthis lessoniana. The sequence goes on from OY757929.1 coordinate 86,838,141, forward strand.
TAATTACTCGTACAAGATTTTACGAGGTGTTAATTCGTAGATAACAACCCGTTTCTGATAACGCATTAGGTTATTCCAAAGAGTGTAACCGAACACAAAATATTCGGTAGGAAACAGAACAAATTAATTAATATAAGACATTTAATTGTCCACAATACGAGTTGGGAACTCAGTTCCCTTCCTTGGCTTGGCAAGAATTACAAACGTTCAAGGAGCAAACGGAAAAGTCCATACTTTAAAAAGAAGAGAGGATCCATGTGCTAACCACTGAGGGGCGGACAACTCCGTCAGCTCAACTCAAAGAACTGTTCGTGAAAGAGACGGATTCCCCGGTTCCCGTCGTCATGTGACCAAAATAGACTCGTTGGGTGGAAGAGTTCCTCACACACGGTGAAAAGGGAGACCACTCCGTTTAGTCTCCCAACGAGAGAAAATACAAAAATATAACATGCCAAAAATATTAGGACCTTCCGTAAAGAACACAGTTCTCTCCTTAGGCTAGACACGAGTCACATGCATTCAAGAAACAAACAGTAAAGTCCATACAACAAAAAGATGCAAACCACTTATTCTTCTCAGGTCTTGAATATAAAAGGAGGAATGATCCATGAGCTAATCGCTGAGGAGCAGACCACCCCGTTTGTTCTTCTCACTTGAAACTCTATAATTGTGTGAAAACAAATGACTATTATCCCACAGATATATTAACTTGAAACTATAAAATTATTAGTATTAAGTAGGAATACTTGAACCTATATAACTGTGTGTAAATTATTTGTATTTAATAGGAATACTTAATATCATATTAATGTAAATTCTTTGTATTAAGATTAGTTACTTGAAGTTATAATAGTTTATTCAGGATTATGATTAATTACTTGAAACCAGTATGTCTTTAAGTCCTATCAATTTTAAATGCTGAATTTTACAAAATGTTATGCTGTATTTTGTTTGTGAAATAATGCTTAAACTATGCGTTTTAAATGTAAAGACACGCTTACTCTACTATAAAGCCAAATTGATGTTAGTCTTTCCAATGTCAGCGAACAAGGCAGAATGTTTTTGAATGTCTTCTATAATATAATTTAAAAATTCGTAAAGAAAGCCCTAACAGTAGTTTATAAGAAAAAGAAAAAGCCTAAAACACCTAATGCTACCACAGCCCCCCCCCCAAGAGAAAGGGAAAAAGAAAAAAGGAAAAAAAAATGAAATGAATTCCCCCCCGCCTAGTAGACCGCCTCCAAAGCTACCTAAAATTTCAGTAGTAAATAAAAGTCAAAACGAAGAAGCATTTGAACTCAGGAGCCAACTGGAAGAAATATATCAATATTGGTCAGTATGACTTTAAGTCCTATCAATTTAAAATGCTGAATTTTACAAAATGTTATGCTGTATTTTGTTTGTGAAATAATGCTTAAACTATGCGTTTTAAATGTAAAGACACGCTTACTCTACTATAAAGCCAAATTGATGTTAGTCTTTCCAATGTCAGCGAACAAGGCAGAATGTTTTTGAATGTCTTCTATAATATAATTTAAAAATTCGTAAAGAAAGCCCTAACAGTAGTTTATAAGAAAAAGAAAAAGCCTAAAACACCGAATGCTACCACAGCCCCCCCCCCACCAAGAGAGAAAAAAAAAATTTTTAAGCTCTATAATTCCTGAAGCCTGCTAGGTTCCCAACTGTAGTGAAAAAAAAAAGATAAATAAATAAAGCCTCGGAAAAGTACCAGTGAAAGTCAGACGAAAGTACCTTAATCTTGGACTTTAACTAAGTTAAAACGTAAACCAAAATACCCCCCCCCTTTTTTTTGCGTACACATGGGAAGCAGCATGATGTACGTAAAGGTATTTGAATAAACCCATGGACGACCAAACTCAATACCTAAACGGGTCCTGGACGTGAGTTTAACGACTTTACGCTCAGGATCGTCAGTTCGATCGGGGAACTACTGCTGCTCCTCAATAAGAGTGGCTTCTATAGAAGAGAATAAAACAGCCATCGAAAGATAACCATGACCCACACTCAAACCACATACACAAACCGCATCGCTCTTCGCGCGGGTAAAAAAGGGGCGCGTCCTGCTGAGGTTGGAGCCCTGGCCCCAGTGTTCGAAAAATCAGCTACAGAGCACAAACAATCAAAACTACTAAAATGCAAGCAAACACTACAAATAGCCACATTTAACGTAAGAACCTTAAATAGAATAGGACAACTCCCAGAGCTAATCGCATCGGCCGAAGAACATAAGATAGACATGATATGCATACAAGAACACAGATACACGCACACCGAAGATATCAAATATCACGAAACTGGCAATGGCTGGTCGCTCGCCACTGTATCCGCATGGAAAAACTCTATCAACGCCGCAGTAGGAGGGGTAGGATTACTTATAGGACCTAGAGCATTAAAAACGCTTAATAGCGTTGAGAAAATACAACCTAGAATGATGGCAGCTACATTTAACGGGAACCCCAAAGCAACAATCATCTCATGCTACAGCCCCACCAATGTTAGTGAAGAAACTGAACTAGTCACCTTCTACGATGAGTTATCCTCATTAGTGCGTAGCATCCCGAAACACAACATGTTAGTCATTGGCGGAGACATGAATGCCCAATCGGGAAAAACGGAAACAACAAATACAGCCTCCACAACACGTCAAATAGGAATGGGCAACATCTAACAGATTTCATGATAGAAAATAGATTAGCATGCCTCAATACAAACTACCAAAAAAGAGAGGGCAAACTATGGACATACACGTACGCAAACAATACTAAAGCTCAGATAGACTACATCCTTATGAACAAGAAATGGAAAAATAGTGCACTGAATTGCGAGGCATACTCCTCTTTTGAGGGTGTGTCCACCGATCACCGAATAGTCACGGCGAAAATACGGTTAAGCCTACGAAAAAACGCCAAACGAACAGCGACCACTAAAAACTATGACTGGGCCCTATTAAACAACAAAGATATAAGAGATAAATACGTATTAGAATTAAGAAACAGATTCGAAACACTACAAGAAAAGACGGAAAAAAATTACACCAAACGACGAATACGAAAATTTCGTCAATGCACACCTCGAGGCAGCAGCAAAATACATTCCAACAAAACTTAAAACTAAATATAGAGTCCCATGGGAAACTTTAGCGGTGAGAGAAATACGTGCACTAGTAAAAACAGCCTCCAAAAACTATCGAAAAAACCCAACAAACACAAATGCCTTAAAACTAAAAACGGCACAATATCAATTAGCAGGCATATATATAAAGGAACAGACAGAATACATTCAAAATCAGATAGATAAGATTAGAGACTCGGTGGAAGATAGACAATCTAGAATAGCCTGGCAAACAATAAAAGAAGTGAGCAGAAGAAAGAACACAAAGCAAAACTTAAAGCAGCAAACCAACAAGAAAGAATAAAACTGTGGAAACAGCACTTCGAAAACTTACTTGGAAACCCACCAAAAATAACGCATGAACCAATCACCAGAATAATTAGCACACAATTAGACATTAAACTAGGACCGTTCACACAAGAAGAACTCGACTCGGTTCTCAGAAAAATTAAAAATAGGAAAGCTGCAGGGCTGGACGAAATTCCCCCGGAAGTATGGAAGACCAGACAATTCGACGACATACAGCTCCGACACTGCAACGCAGTATACAATCAAAATCCGATAGATAGATGGATGAAGGGATGCATACTCCCCTTCTCTAAAAAGGGGGACCTCGGATTAGCCAAAAACTACCGAGGCATAACACTTACATCCATAGCTGCCAAAATCTACAATGCCCTACTACGAAACCGAATAGAACCCAAAATCGACAACATACTTAGAAAAAACCAAAATGGCTTCCGAAGAAATAGATCCACGACCTCACAAATATTAACCATCCGCAGAATCCTTGAAGGTGTACGGGCAAAGAACCTACAAGCGACATTAATATTTGTCGACTTTACCAAGGCTTTCGACTCCATTTACAGAGGAAAGATGGAACAAATCCTACTAGCGTACGGCATACCTAAAGAAACCGTAGCGGCAATAACGATTCTCTATAGAAACACTAAAGTAAAAGTACGATCACCGGATGGAGACACAGAATACTTTGACATTGTAGCAGGAGTACTACAAGGGGACACGCTGGCTCCGTACCTCTTTATCATTTGTCTAGACTACGTACTTAGAACATCGATTGACAAAATCAAAGAGAATGGCTTCGAACTGACGAAAAAAAGAAGCAGAAGATACCCCGCAACAACAATTACCGATGCCGACTACGCCGATGATATAGCGATACTGGCAAATACACCTCACCAAGCCGAAACACTTCTACATAGTTTGGAACGAGCAGCAGCAAGCATAGGCCTCTATGTTAATGCACACAAAACGGAATATATGTGCTATAACCAAACGGGGGAAATCTCCACTCTAGAAGGAACCCCACTTAAACTAGTAGACAAATTCACGTACCTAGGAAGCAGCGTCGAATCAACCGAAAAGGACATCGAAACGAGGTTAACGAAAGCATGGACAGCTATCAATAGGCTATCGATTATATGGAAATCAGACCTAACCGATAAAATGAAACGCAGTTTCTTCCAGGCAGCGGTCACATCGATACTGCTATATGGATGCACTACATGGACGCTAACAAAACGGCTGGAGAAGAAGCTAGACGGCAATTACACAAGAATGCTGCGTGCAATCTTGAACAAGTCCTGGCAGCAACACCCCACAAGACACCAACTGTACGGACACCTGCCCCCTATCACGAAAACTATTCAAGTTAGACGAACCAGACATGCAGGACACTGCTGGAGAAGCAGAGATGAACTCATAAGAGATGTACTCTTATGGATCCCCACACATGGCCGCGCAAAAGCAGGACGACCAGCTAGAACGTACATTCAGCAGCTATGTGAGGATACAGGATGTTGTCCTGAAGACCTACCTAGGGCGATGAACGATAGGGAGGAGTGGCGAGAGAGGGTCAGGGATATCCGTGCTACCAGCGCGATATGATGATGATGACTTGAAACCATATAACTTTAAACAAAAATGACTATTATCGAATAGAAATATTTACTTGAAACGATATAATTATTAGTATTTGACAGGAATACTAGAAACCATGCAAATGCGTGTAAATTATTTGTATGAGATAGGAATACTTGATATATTATTGTGAGTAAATAGTTCTTAAGAAACTACAACACAAGAAATGTAAATCTAAATGTATAATGAAGGCGATTCTCTAACCTCTGAGCATAAAATAACCCTAGACGCGTGGACACTAAGTTAATATCAGTCAGTCAAGAGTGGAGCTTCCTTAGGCACTAGGCCCAGTTGGGAGGAAATAGTTCAGTTGGCTGAAATCCAGTCCTGCTTAACTTATCGATGAAAACCAATTATAACAATACATGATCATATGTGCTTGAGGAATTTATTGATTTACTGGCTTATAACCTCGTTCCTCTTTTTTTTTTCTTTTTTATAAAATCTCTTTTTTTTAGTCAAAGAGAAAAAGAAAGCGCGTCTATACTGCAGGGGATGAGAGATCTCCAGATGGGAGTCTTAAAAAAAAGGTTAAACAATTGTTGACCTCGACATGACTTTTGGCTCGTTTATGTTGCAATTGTGGTTCTCTGAAAACAAGTTCACAGAGAAAAGGAAAAAAGTCAGACACAAAGTAAAAAAATGCCACTCACTTTATCGTTGTCTTTTAGCTTCTCTCTGGGCTTTTCTCAGAAACAAAGAGAAATGAAGTGGTATTCATTTTTTTTAGTCGATGAAGGAGAATCGGATTGTTTTATAAGCTGCTGTCCACCACCACCAGTGGCGAAGGGGGAACAGTTTTGCGAACTCCGAAATTCAAGGTCCTCACTTGATTACTTTTTAAAATCCTCAATTCTTGCATGGCTATTTCTTGCATTTAACCAGAGAGTTCTCGTGGCTGACCCTTTGTTGTCCGTCAAAAGATTCACTGAGGGTGTTATAGGGTTGTCTGAGAGTGGGAAGGCTGTCACAGAGTTCTCTAAGGGTGGGAAAGCTGTCACAGGTTTCACGGGGTGGGGAAAGCTGTGAAATGGTTCGTTAAGAGTGGGAAAGTTGTCACAGAGTTCACGGGCGGGGAGGAGGCTGTGAAGGGGTTCATCAAGAGTGGGAAAACTGTCACCAGGTTTACAGCGGGGGGAAGGAGGCTGTGAAAGGGTTCGTCAAGAGTGGGAAAGCTGTCACAGGGTTCACGGATGGGGAGAGGCTGTGAAAGGGTTCGTTAAGAGTGGGAAAGCTATCAAAGGTTTCACGGGTGGGGAGGACTCTGTGAAAGGGTTCGTCAAGAGTGGGAAAGCTATGAAAGGTTTCATGGATGGGGAAGGCTCTGAAAGGGTTTGTCAAGAGTGGAAAAGCTGTCACAGGTTTAGCGGGTGGGGTGGAGGCTGTGATAGTGTTCGTCAAGAGTGGGAAAGCTGTCACAGGTTTCACGGGGTGGGGAAAGCTGTGAAAGGGTTCGTCAAGAGTGGGAAAGCTATCAAAGGGTTTACGGGTGTGGTGTTGGGGAGGCTGTGAAAGGGTTCGTCATGAGTGGAAAAGCTGTCACAAGATTCACGGATGGGGGGAGGCTGTGAAAAGGTTTGTCAAGAGTGGGAAAGCTCTCAAAGGGTTCACGGGTGGGGAGGAGGCTGTGAAAGGGTTTGTCAAGAGTGGGAAAGCTGTCAAAGGGTTCACGGGTGGGGGAGGAGGCTGTGAAAGGGTTTGTCAAGAGTGGGAAAGCTGTCACAGGGTTCATGGATGGGGGGAGGCTCTGAAAGGGTTTTTCAAGAGTGGGAAATCTATCAAAGGGTTCACTTGGAATGGGAAGGCTGCTATTAGAAAGAGAGCCTTCGGCTCGCCCCCGTCTAAAGGGAGACAACTTTACTTACTATACTTTTATCTTTACTTTTCAGATTAAACTCCTGAAATGACATTAGATCAGCAGAATAATCTTAGCTCGGAGAAAATATTTGATTTGTCCAGAATCATTTACTTATTTTCGTGGAAAGTTTTACGTACCAAACAAAAAGATGGACATGAGGGGATTCATGAAGAGAGTAGATTTGGCTTATTTTCTAATTAGAAGTTCAGCCAAAGATTAAAAACTTTCCGTGATAGACAAAAATGAATGGCATTTTCGAAATTATTGATCCCAAATTAGCTAAAAATACCCTCTCTAACTTTAACCCTTTGAACTAGTGTTGGTCAGTGTTATTATTAAATAAGAATACTTAAAACCCTATAATTTTTTAATGAAAAGACTGATAAAATAAAATGACCCATCAAGGGTTGACATGCCATAAAACCATGCAACCAACTTACTGACCTACAGAGAAAATTGGTTGTGGTCAAAAGGCCGACCAGGCTGGATCGATCCAAGAGGGAAACTGATCCATTAAGACCCTTAATTTTGATTAACTATTGTGGAATAGTGGATCAGGAACGCAGTATTGGATTAGTACTTCAGATAATCTTGCAACCAACGACAAGGTTTTGGAACCATAAGTGCTAAAATATCAGTGCCACCTCTTGGAGCTATCCACTTTGCTCTTCAAAAGATCTTGGAAACGTTTACGATTCTAGGGGAAATAGCGTTTTAAGTGAATCGGGTTGTAGGGAGCAGAACTTTCTGGCAATGTAAAACAATTTTAAGATAAAAGGAAAATCAGAATATTGTCATGAAATTCCTCCTTTTTATACACACACACACATTGTAGAGAAGAAGTGATAGGGTAATCAGAGACAACAATAGCATCCATTTTACTAATGATATAAAATAAAGTGCCAAAGTATTAAAGACAACATATTCTTTTTTTCACAAAAGGGAAAACCTCTTTCAGTCTATTGATGTCACCTTTCCAGTAAATCCCAGTAAGAGAATGAAAAGATGAATAAATACCTTCTTGGAGGAATCAAAGTCTTGGAATAAAAGAGGCAAATTTTTTTTTTTTTTTTAGTTTATGAAGCCTAAGAAAATTCTGTACAATTCAGACGAATCTTCCTATTTCTGTACTCTCTATCAGACATCAGAGGTGCCCGTGGTGTAGTCGTTATCGTCGTAGGAAATGGACACGGCGACACGAGTTCAAATCCTGGACAAGACTGATTGCATTTCACTCCAGCTATGGTTACACCGTAAAACAAGCTGAGCTCTTTAGCCTGGGTAATTCCGGTCGCGAGGAATTCAAAACCTGATAAGTATTGTTCAGAGGTGCCCGTGGTATAATGGTTATCATCGTAGGAATTGGACACGACGATACGAGTTCAAATCCTGGACGAGACTGATTGCATTTCACATAGCACTAATACCATTGGGGAAGGCATGAATCCAATTATTCTCCCTCTAGCTATGGGTAAATAGTTGGACAGACTTCAGCCTTGGTTAGGCAACTAATCTAGGAGAAGGAAAACTCTGAATTCAAACCTGTTGAACTCCGCTTAAAAACTGACCTTGTGTCATATCCTGCCCGAGCGGAGGGGTTGGGTAAATAGTACTATCAGACATCAGATCCTTTATCTTGAGCTCAGTGATAGTGTTACATAGCCATATACACAATTAACGCTAGATACACGAATATAGCCATGTGCGAAATGGACATCGAATGTTGGTAACATATATACATAACGTAGAACATATAAAGAACATAGGAATCTCGAAATTCGAAAACACGTAACGACTTCTTGTTCAGGTACGAAACCTTTTTATTAACTTTGAGTTAAAGGTTTCGACATAAGGAGGAGAGACACAAACTTCTATGCTGTCTTATTCATTTGACCCCTATCTCGTGCGGCACCCACGGCGCACAAATTCGTCTCGCCTCAGCGAGCTCCCAAAAGTCGAACCTCCTCGTTCGGCGTCAAGTTTTCAACTCTCCAACTTTCTTCAAGATCCCCAAAATCCTCCGCGCGCTTCCGGTGCGTGATGTCACCCGCACTTTGTCACCCGTTTCATCATCTCAGGCTATTGTGACATCTCTGAGTGACATGTCCACTCTTTGCGCCCACGCGCGTTACCACCTGCATCAAGGTGGCACCTAAGTAACCCATGTGCTGAGCCGAAAGGTTCTCAGCCTAACTAAACCCAAAGGCATGAACCGAAATCCCTCGGCTATTATATTACAATAGGGTCAGCTTTCAGTTTGGCGTCAAATTTTATTTTTAAGTATTGGAATTCACTATCAATGTGTGTGATTGCTTTTCAGAAATTCTTCATGAGGTCCAGTTTATTGTAAAGGGTTGGAAGTGTGTCCTTCAGTTGATCTATAAATGGCACTTACTGTTCATTGCACAAATTCTGATGTGCTTGGAGAAGTCTAAGAAAGGATTCGGAATCAGTGGACTTGGCTAACTTATCTTAGGCGAAATACGCTGACACTAAGATACCGCTCCCTAAAAAGGGGCTGTCTAAGGGGCGATATTAAACTGCATCTGATATTGAGGTCCTGGAGTACTGGGAAGAGCTAAGTACACCTTCATTGCCATTACTTCCAGGTACACTCTAACCTGGAGTGATAGTACCTGTTAGGGTCCCATTTATGGTTCAAATAAATATTTGAGAAAATTATTTGTATTTGATAGGAATACTTGATATCATAGAATCGAGTGCAAAAAAAAAAAAAAAACTCTTGGAAACAACACAAAAAGTGTAGATATAAACGCATGCAATTTCTCAACCTCTTGGCATGAATAAGCTTTGACGAGTTGAAATGCCGTTAAAATCAATCAATCAATTCAACCAGGTTTATATTGGTCTTATTTTGTTTTCTCACACATCGTAATTCGTGAGTTATATTTTATTGTAATTGGACTTTTGGATGATTCACCTGTGAGAGTGACGAAGCACACAGGATTGTGAGATGCTGCGCTTGCTCGATACTTCCCGAATGCCTCTGAATAGATTTGCCTCGATGGCTTGGAACACGGCCTCGGAATCCTCTCTTTTAGGCTGACGTGACCTTGCCTGATTATCGAGGATTATGCGACTCGAGCGAAATTTCTTAAGCTATCTAGTTACTATACTGTGATTATCTGCGCCTTCAGCTTTCATATAACAAATGTTTTTGATTGGTTCCACGGCGTTATGGTCCAATTCGAACCCACGAAGCATAAGTTCACGAATGATCAGTGCAGCTTTTTGGGAGGTGCCCGTGGTGTAGTCGTTATCGTCGTAGGAAATGGACACGGCGACACGAGTTCAAATCCTGGACGAGACTGATTGCATTTCACATTGCACTAATACCCTTGGGGAAGGTATGAATCCAATTATTCTCCCTCCAGCTATTGGTAAATAGCAGGACAGACTAGGTTCTTCAGCCTTGGTTAGGCAACTAGTCTAGGAGAAGGAAAACTCTGAATTCAAACCTGTTGAACTCCGCTTAAAAAAACTGACCTTGTGTCATATTCTGCCCGAGCGGAGGGGTTGGGTAAATAGTATCAGTGCAGCTTTCAAATAACACACCGAGTAAAGCAATGCACAACGCGTCAGCGACTAATTACCACGATCCTACCCCAACACACACACACACACACTCACACACACACACACACACATATATATATATATATATATATATATATATATAATATCCCCTTTTTATTGGTACCAAAAGTAGCTCGTACCAAAATATGGCAAAATCTTTCACTCACACGAGTATTTTGTAATTTTTTTTCATCAATGGACGATGGACAAGTAGATAAAATCAGCAGAATTACCAAATTAACGATGCCAGGGAAACCATCAAAATGCTATTTATCAGAAATTAGTTATTCCGTGCCATTAATAAAGACTGGACATAGTCAGACATTGTACTTTCACAAATGACCTTGAATACATTCGGGACTTCCAAATTGAAACAATGGCTTCACAGTAATCAGAGACTTAATAGTTCAATATATAAGTTATAGACATGAGAATTTTACTTGAAAGGTTAATTCTTTCCTGATTTATTGAGCCACGTGTATCACACTGTATACGATTCCTGTGGTAAAACTATTTTTCATTGCTACTATTTACTCGTATACTACGATGTTGCTTATTTACCCAACCCCTCCGCTCAGGCAGCATATGACACAAGGTCAATTTTTAAGCCAAGTTTAACAGGTTTGAATTCAGTTTTCCTTCTCCTAGACAAGTTGCCTAACCAAGGCTGAAGAACCTAGTCTGCCCTACTATTTATCCATAGCTGGAGGGAGAATAATTAGATTCATACCTTTCCCAAGGGTATTAGTTCTATGTGAAATGCAATCAGTGTCGTCCAGGATTTGAACTCGTATCGCCGTGTCCATTTCCTACGACGATAACTATTACACCACGGGCACCTCTATGATGTTGCAGACCATCAAGTTAGCAAGCACACCAAGGGGACTCTCCTTTTACACGTATATAATAACTAATTACCTAATGTTAAGGGGCAGGAGTTGAGAACCTGCATTCTCAAGGCCACAAAGTATCGTCTTCCAAACCAAAAAGTGCGCCATGTCAAAAGGTTAATTAAAATTGCGTACTTCCAATTTGAAACCTGATATTCGAATGCTTTCTCGCAAAGTAGCAATCTAAAAAAAAATGTCGATTAGTAAAGTTTTCTCATTTTCTTAAAGTAATTAATATTAATTAAATTTGGTTTAGTTTGGTTTATTTCTACATTTAATTTTAAGTAGAGGAATTATATTGTGAATTGAATTACAATGACCAGAAAATCCGGCGAACACAAGCTGATTTGGCGCCACTTGTATGTGATATGAACTGATGGCTCAGTTGCAGTGTTTCGACTCTACAATCTGTGGTCGCTAGTTCGATCTCTGATGGTGGAGATCATGGTATACTCTGCTGATGAAAATTAATAAGGTCGAAACAGCTGCCCTGTGTTCCCGTAAGTCGTGCGTAAGTGTGTAATATTACGGACGGGCGCTGTCGTCAATCAAGTGAAGGTGTCACGAGACTAGCGCGTACGGGCAGGATGACAAGCAAATTTAGACGTGATTTTAAAATAATCACAGATGTATTATCACGTGTTTCACTGGTGACATCGAACATTCGGGGGTCTTCGATTTGTTCTCTAAAATTTCTATATAAGAAAACAAGTAACGAGATTTTGGGAGAGTTGAAGGCAGTTGTCAAAACGGGTGCGTTAAAGGTTCCGAGGTCCCGACCCGTCCAACCCCAGTCTGCTACGACCTATCTGTCAGGCATGTGTCAAACATCCAGCTCTCACCCACACCGCCGACACCACCAAGAGGAAGGGAGAAGAAGAACGCAACTAAAATGAACTTTTCGAGTTGCAGCGATCATAGCTGAATAATAAACTTCCCTTACCTTCGAGTTTGAGTATTTCTTTTTCTGCAGACTTCTTTCTTTACAGCACAACACGTTGGTCCTGTGGTACAAGTGTTCGCCGGTTTATTTGTTGCCTGTTTACTGATTGCATCTTTCAATAGATAGAGTCCTGGATTCTCGCGAGGATATCTCAAAACTAAAGTCATTTCGAAAATGATACCTTTGTTTACTGACCATGGACCGTATTGGCGCTGAAGAATTCTGTTTATGACGGACATAAAAAAGACTAACCCTTTTATCCCCACCGAGAAATCCCTCTCTTTCTATTTTATCATCTATTAAAACCTGCTGACCTCCCAAACTTGTTTAGCAATTCTTTTGATAAAGTATTTTAGAATACTTCGTTTACTGCAACTTTGCAACGTGTTCATTGATGAAAGCGGTGTTTTGGGTTATTAATCATCATCTGTCGAGACTACGTGCTTAGAATATCTATAGATAAAATCAAAGAAAACGGTTTCAAGCTAACAAAGGAAAGAAACACAAGGTACCACGCAAAAACAATTACCGACGCCGACAACGCCGATGACCTAGCGCTCTTGGCAAATTCACCCGCACAAGCCGAAACCAAGCTACATGGTCTGGAACGAGCCGCTGCAGGCATTGGCCTCCATGTCAATGCCTACAAGACGGAATATATGTGCTTTAATCAAACAGGTGACATCTCCATACTAAAGGGTCTCATCAACCGAGACTGACATCAACACGCGACTAGCAAAAGCATGGACAGTTATCGATAGACTATCGGTCATATGGAAGTCAGACCTGACCGATAAAATGAAGCGCAGTTTAACCCAAGTAGCGGCCGTGCCGATACTGCTATATAGATGCACTACATAGACGCTAACTAAACGGATAGAGAAAAATATTGACGGCAACTACACAAGAATGCTGCGAGCAATATTGAACAAGTCCAGGAGGCATCACCCCACAAAGCAGCAGCTGTACGGCCACTTACCACCCATCACGAAAACTATCCAAATTAGACGAACCAGATATGCCGGACACTGCTGAAGAAGAAGAGATGAGCTCATAAGTGATGTACTCCTGTGGACCTCTTCACATGGCCGAGCAAAGGCAGGATGACCAGCTCGATCCTACATACAGCAGTTCTGTGCCGATACGGGATGTAGCCCTGAGACCTGCCTAAAGCAATGGACGATAGGGAGGGGTGGCGAGAGAGGGTCAGGGATATTCGTGCTGATTGCGCGACATGATGATAAATTATTAGACACTATGGCTTTAGTGATCCAGCTAGTAGTAATCAGCCTCCGACCTGTATCCAACTGTCAAACTCGACCACGGACCATTTCTCTTTTTCCAGTTACTGTTGGGCTCTTTTCTCAGTCTCCGGATTTTTCTCGGCGGCTCTTATAAAATGAAGCTCTCTCACTACAATAAGTGCCTGCAGCATTGCATAATTAGCGAAACATCGGGATTTAATCTCAACTGGCTTCACAACTTTTCGTCTGTCCCTCGGTTATGCATATTTCGCCCCCATCATTTTTTCATTTCGTTGGCCACTCCGATTTTGTTCTCCCAGGAGAGAGGAAGTTTTTACAATTCCATTTGGTTTGAAGATTCAGATGTTAGTGTCATATCTGAATGAAGCAGAGCCGTCGTGATATTCTAGAGGAACTTTTTCAGTCAATTTGGGGCTAGCAGTATCGAGTAATGTCAAAATGCACCCATCACAATCCGAGGGTTTGGCTAATGTTGTTCATTCCCCTCTCTTCGTTCAAACGAAAATACTGGACTGTTTTAAGGAGGTTTATTTTTTTTTAATTGTTCCCTTGAGATAATCAGAAGCTTAGGACGTATTCAACTAAGTTTAGAAAGTTTTCATGAGTAAAAGAAGTCAAAATATTTTATACAACAAATATTATTTTCAAACATAATATCCATCCTAGACTTATATATATATATATATATATATCTTGGAAGTATATGATTATTATCACTATCATTATTGAATATATAGCTATATATATATATATATATATATATATATATGTATGTATATATATGTGCGTGTGTGTGTGTGTGTGTGTGTCAACTGAATGAATTAGGACTTGGTGAACTGACATCAATTCTTACAGCTAATCAGAAATTTGATTATTCTCCTTCTGATCTATGATGCTTTTCTTTATCTCCTTCCCTTCCTTAACGCATGCGCAGTAACGTCTACCACTGCTCATGCACACACACTGACATACAATCGCTCATAATTAACGTAATATATTTAAACTGAAGAGTCTTATTGATGTTCATCGATGGGCCAAAGTGCATGGTATGTGACACACGCACATACGTATATATATATATATATATATATATATATATATATATATATATATATATATATCAGATACAAGCAAACATTGAAAAGCTTATATTAAGATACATAAGATAGAGTGTATATATATATATATATATATATATATATATATATATATATATATATATATGTATATATATATATATATATATATCAGATACAAGCAAACATTGAAAAGCTTATATTAAGATACATAAGATAGAGTGTATATATAT